>CM053581.1:121152635-121184644 GCA_028627135.1 Pseudochirops cupreus | reverse complement strand
TTCAGACTGTGATTTTTTTTTTAAATCTCTGTGGGGCTCTGCTTCCAGAAGGGAAAGCTCTGTCCCAAATCGCTGGGGTCCTCCCGGCTGCCGTAGCTCTTAGGAAGAGGCTGGGAACTCTTCCTATATACTTCCGGCTGACTGGATAGCGAGGACTCCAAGACCAAGGCCCAAGACGGCGATCCATCCAGGCTGCTCAACGCGAGAGCTCTGGCCTGAGAACAATCGCTCAGTCCCCCTGCTGCCTGCAGGCCGCGGGCGGGAAGCTGTAACGCTGAGGCGGGTGCCAAACCTCTGCCTTTCGCTTTTCCGCTCTGGAGGCCTTTTCGGCCGGACTGCTTATCTCCCCCTTTCACAAATCCCACTCGCAGCTGCTGCTAATCCGCTCACCTGAGAGGCTCCTCAGCTCTTCCAATCCAGCCGCCCCCGGGGCACAGCCCCAGCTTCAGGCCAGGCTGGTTTCGGTTTGCAGTGCTGATACGGTTCCTCGTAGCCGAGCTGACTTTAGTGGGAAGTATCTTTGTGTGCATTTTGGAGTTCCAGGATTGGTTTAGAGTCCTGTTTTATGGGTATTTGGGGGTGGCTATGTGAGAGCTGCGATATGTTGCTGCTGCTACGCCGCCATCTTGGCTCCGCCCTCCATTAGCACATACTCTTAAAGGGCCCAGGGAAAATAGTGATAGAGGCAAGCTTTTATTATCTGAAAGTCCATCTCAAAGAGGCTAGGACATAGGCCACCCTGACCTGAGGGCCTACTGGATATTCTAATCCACACTCCAACAAGCAGCCTAGACTGGGAGCCTACCCTAGATAATTAGAGTCTGAAGAATGTGGGAACTGGAAAGGATGTTAGAGACCACCCCATCCAACTCCTTCATTCTACATATGACAAAACTGAAGTACTGAGAGGTGACATAGGTTGTTAGTGACAGAACTGGAACAAGAACCCAGAACTAGAACCCCTACCTAGAACCCAGATCTCTGGACTCCTAGTCCTGTGGCTCTTTCCACCACACTGAGAGCCTATGGGAACAACTGAAAATTAAGGAGGTAAAAGAAATCAACATGGACAAGCAGGGATTAGCGGACAGGAAACAGAGTTGGAGGGGTTCAGAAGTGAGATGGGAGATGTTACTTTCACGAGGCACATATTTGCTATCACTTCCTTTCCCCCGACATTTACGGTTTTTCTATTTTTTTTTTAAAGACAATGTTGTGTAGGGGTTACTGAATTTGGACCAAGGGAATTTCAATTCCTATCCTAACTCGGTCTGCTCTGTGACCTTGAGTAAATCAACCTTTCTGGCCTCAGTTTTCTGTAAAATGGCAGGAAGGCTGAAATGGATGAACTCTGAAGTCCTTTCTAGCTCTAAACCTATGATCCTAAAACTAATATGTATAAACAATGCCTGGTATTACACAGGACACACAAGAGGGACGGGAACTGGAGCTAGGATTTCATTGGAATGGAGAGCTTTCAGATAAGGAAGCTCTCTACCAGTTCAGGTGAGAAGCTTCTCTGCTATTTATATTCCTAGAAATTGCCAAAAGCACTAAAAGGTTAAGTGACTTACCCAAGATCACACACTCAGTATATCTCAGAGACCATGCTTGAATCCAGGTTTTGAGACCAGTTCTCTATCCAATACACCAAGCTGCCTCTCTAAGTGAGTACACTCTACATTGAAATATAAAGAAACTAAAAGATCCAAGGACAACTAGCTATCTTAAAGAACAGCTAGGAGCTTGCCATCAGTGAGACTCATCTTCCTGATTTCAAATCCTCAGATACTTCCTAGCTGTGTGACTCTGGGCAAGTCACTTACCCTGTTTGCTTCAGTTTCCTCATCTGGAAAATGAGCTGGAGAAGAAAATGGCAACCATTCCTGTATCTCTGCCAAGAAAACTTGAAATGGGGTCATGAAGGGTCAGACACAACCTGAAACGACCCAACGACAAAAATTATATTAAGTGTTCTCAATCACTATCCTTGGTTTGCCTCCAGGGATTTTATCAACTGTAAATACTATATAAATACGAGCTGCGACTACCACTGAGTAGTCCTCATTTGCTGTGAATTTCTTCCCTTGAAATTAAAACCTCCTGGAACCAGAAAAGTCACTCCCTTTGGTGTTCTCTAGTGAGAGAGTCTGAGAGCTGCTCTTCCAATTATCTCTGAGTGCTAGGAGTTTTTCCAGTGTTCCCTTACATTATTAACTTCTTTTTCTGTCTTATGGTAAAGAAAAATACTGCCAAGATGTATGGTGCCTCTTTTCTTGGTAAAATGACTACCGTGACTACCACACCAGGCAGAGACAGGTCCATGAGAATGGGGAAGCGCCCAACGGCTGTTATCAAGTATCCGACTGTCAAAGATCTCAGACAGCTAGAGGCAGAACCCAATGGCACAAAGTCTTCCCCGGTAACACACAGGACACAGGAGAATACCAAGAGAAAGAAAGTGATCCAGGTGAACGGACCCCACTAGGGGCCCTATTTTGCCCTGAAGAGGTCTTACATGACTCTCTTGCTCTCTGACCTTTCCAAAACACAGCCCTACCACCATAGTATGGTGGGCCAATCTAAACACCAGCCCACAAACCTGGACTCTCCTTGCTTTATCCATTGTCTATACTAAAAGATATCTCCAAGTAAGAGCAAGGCTGGGGCCTTCTGGGTATTGACAACAGTGGCTGCTCTCTAGCCCCCTGTCTCCTGACAGTTATTAGGCTGGATCAAAAAAGACAAATAGAGTAATGCGTCACTTATATATTATAGAGCAATCTCGCCTACCCAGACCATGGCCAAGAAATAGGAAGGAGGCAAAGAAGGCCTTGGAGAAAGCAAAACAGCTCCATAAAATGAGTGGACTAAAATTTATATAGGAAAGTTTCCCTGGCTCTCATCTAAAGCCTGTTCAGGAGAAGAGAATGAGCATGTATTGAATACCTACTACGAGCCAGTCTAGGTGGCACAGTGAATAGAATGCCAGGCCTAGAGTTAGGAAAACCTGAATTCAAGTCCAGCCTCAGTCACTTACTAACTGTGTGACTCTGGGCAAGTTTGCCAGAATTTCTCAATTTGTAAAATGATCTAGAGAAGGAAATGGCAAACCACTTTAGTATCTTTGCCAAGAAAACCCTAAATGAGGTCACAAAGTCAGACACAACTGAAAACAGCTAAACAACATGTTGCAGGCACTGTGTTAATGCCTTTAAAAATACTATTCTATTTGATACTCACAACAACCCTGGGAGGTAGGAGCTTTATTATGTCCATTTTACAGTTGAGGAAACTAAGGCAGAGGTTAAGTGACTTGCCCAAGATCACACCGTTAGTAAGTGTCTGAGGTCAGACTTGAATAGACCTTCTTGACTCCAAAACTGGTGCTCTATGCACTCACGGCACCACCTCGCTGCCTTGCTATAGCATATGTTTGTTGCTGTTTCCTTGTTCAGTTGTGTCCGGTTCTTCGTGACCCCATGGACCACAGCATGCCAATACTGTCCATGGGGTTTTCTTGGCAGGGATACTGGAGTGCTTTTGCCTTTTCCTTCTCCAGCTCATTTTACAGATGAGGAAACTAAGGCACACAAGGTTAAGTGACCTTCCCAGGGTCATACAGCTAGTACATTTCTGAGGTTGAATTTAAACTCAAGTCTTCCTGACTCCAGACCCAGTGTTCTATCCATTAGGCCTCCTAGCTGCCTCTCCTATAGAATATTAGAAGCAGCAAATTAGAAATGGGGTGAGAGACTTTGAAAAACTATAAAAGCAGCCACAAAAAAAGTACAGAAGTCTAGGGCCATTTGGGATCATAGAACTTGAGCTAGTAGGGACCTTGGAGGTCATCTCATCCACCCCCTCCCCCTCATTTGACTCTTGAGGAAAAGGAGCCCCCAGGGAGAACAAGAGCCCAAGGTCACATGCATGGGTAGTAAGTAGTAGACTGGGAACCTGAATTCAGTCCCTCTGATTCCAAGTTCCTCACACTTTCCACTGGTTAAAAATATATTTTAAGGGGCAGTTAGGAGGAGCAGTGAATAGAGCACAGGCCCTGGAGTCAGGAGGACCTGAGTTCAAACCCAGCCTTAGACACTTAATACTTACTAGCTGTGTGACCTTGGTCAAGTCACTTAACCCCAATTGCCCCATCCTCCCCCCTCCAAAAAGCAAATACATATATATATATATGTATATATATATATATACTCACTTGAAGAGTTAAAACCTCAGCGATGCAGAAAACTCACCTATTCAAAATAATTTATTTCCCTGCCTTTTCCTGTCCTGAGAATTGGGGTTTCATTGCAGCACTCCCCCTCTCATGGAGCTTGGAAATTGCTTCAAGTATCTCTTTATCTGGTATCTAGCTACTAGAGATCTACTCATTAATTAGAAATGATCACAGCAACAGATTGGACATTAGACAGTTCCCTGACGGAAACATCTATTTCAGTGTAAAGAGCCAGTATTTTTAAACTACATTTAGATGCCTTCTGACTTACATCACCTACATTTCCCAATGTGTACTACCCCATTCCCTTCCTGACAGCTTATAGCAATCCCTATAATAAAGAATAAAAGAGAAGAAAGAAAGAAATTCAGCAAAACTAACCAATAGATAGAAAAAGTACTGAGGCACACTTAACAAGGACACTTCAACAAAACGTGATTAGATTTCCAAGCTGAGAGATACAGTGATTTCTCTGCCCTTTTCCTCTGCTCCTCCAGGATGAAGCTCTCACCCGGATAAAAGGTCAGCGTCCACTGAGCATGCTGATAGGCCCATGAGATGCTTCCTCATCCTGCTTTTAGGAAAACCCATTCCCCAGTATACATTCATCTAGGAATGTAGAGAGTGTTCATCAAAACACAAAGTACAAGCTTTCACAGTAATAATAATAATAACTGATCTTTATCTGGCCCTTGAAAGTTTGCCAAGCATTTTACGTATTCAGTTGAGTTCAATTTAATAAGCATTTATATTAAACACCTACAATGGGCAGGAGAATGAGCTAGGGGATAAGGATACAAAGGCAACAATGAATTCGTCCCTGCCAAGGAACTTAAACAAATCTTCTTTCATTTAAGGATCATAACAACTCTGTGATGTATTACAAATATCTCATTTGATTCTTATAACAACCCTTCAAGGGAGGTGCTGTTATTATCCCATTTTACAGTTAAGGAAACTGAGGCAGATAGGGGTTAAGTGACTTACCCAGGGTCACACAGGCAGGACATTTCTGAGGCCACATTTGAACTCAGATTTTCTTTACTTCTCTGCTTCCTCAGTTTTCCTTAACTATAAAATGTGGGTGATAATAGCACCTACCACTCAGGGTTGTCAGTCAGCTGAGAAAATACTTGTAAAGCACTTAACACAGTGCTTGGCACATAGCAGGCATTATATAAATGTTTCTTCCCTTCCCCACACAAGGAAGACTTCTAAGAAAGTTTAGGACTTCCAGAACAGATAAAAAGATCAGAACCAATTTCTTTTCCAAATATTTTTAAAACTCAGAGTTCCTGATAATTCTATCAAATTTATCCTTGTCTTTGTGAAGCAGCAGATTAGGAAGGATCCAGAGTGATGGACAAATGATCTCTAGTCTCAAGCATCCCCAAAGTGGTTTAGCTTGCTTCTAAGATATAGGAACTTACAAAGGCAAGCATGACATAGGGTTGGATAGAGTGTCGGGTTTAGAGTCAAGAAAACCTCCCTTCAGATCCTGCCTCTGATCCCTGATACATAGGTGTGTGTTAATAAGTGTGTGCTGACTGACTAACGGATGTTAACTCTCAGCTGTGCCATGATGGGCAAAATCACTAAGCTTCTCTGAGACTCACTATTCTTATTTGTAAAATGTAGATAACACGATCTGTAGTGTAACCTCATGGAGTTGTTGCAAGGCTCATGGGATGACTTTTACAAAGTTCTCTGTAAACTTTGAAGCACTTTATAAAGGCCAGCTGTTATTGTTCTTGCTAATCACAAAAGGGTTTTACTTTATCTCACAGAGAGGTCAAGTGCTAATTTCCCACCTTGTGTCCCAAATATCTGGCCTCTGAGAACCCAAGCTGTCATTTACCATGCCTCACTGTAAGACCTGCCTCACCCATTGCACTTGGCACCAGCCTGAGATATTCCAGATGCTCATTCATACTCTGGCTAAAAATAACTGTCGTTAATGGAGACTAGAGCAAATGCCTCTCGCTTGCTTAATAGACCATTAACCAACCATCAGAAAGAGGCAGGTGAATGCCTTAGTCCAACGGGTAATACATTAAGTTTATATATGCCAACTGCTATTTAAAATGCTATTGGGGGTTTGGATTCTGTATCTGAGGCTGTTTGCCACCAACTCGATTAAGGCGCTTGATTAGTTTTGATGACTGTCCGCTTCTGGTACTTCTAATAGTACATCAGTTCTGAGAATAGAACATGCATTAGATTTGGTTATAGAATTTGATTTTCTATCATTAACATAGAATCTAATTGTATCATCTGGTCTTAGAAAACCAGGGGCTCACCGAAAGTCTGATAACCCTTAGTTTTAATATATATTTTACTTCTTTCCTAATTCTACTCAACTCCATTCAATGGACACATAAGGCTGCCATCTGATAGGACTCTTTCCCTAAATTATATATGTACAAATTAGTTCTGTTCAGTTTGTTATAAAGCAAAGCCGTCTATGAATATGCTAAGTAGACTCCTTATATTTTTTTTCTTTCTGTGTCTGAGAAACATACTCAGATTGTGTTAATTGTTTCATGCTTCATTCCCTTCCATCTCTCCTGAGTACATCCTGAGAGTCCATGTTTATTTTGTCTACAGAGGGCAATGAAATTGCTGGTTCCTAGCATAGGACTGTTCAGGCATCCTACACCACCTGATGGAAACCTGTGGTGAAAGGAAGGGTTTGGATGGCTCATTTCACTTGGTGATTGTGTAATTGACCACAGAGTGCTTCCCCTGATACCTATGCTTCATGTTTTTGTGGCAGCATCTTGTCTGAGAAGATAACAAGCACTGAGGTAGCATAGTGAGTAGAATACTGGTCAGAAATACCTCAGTTCAAACCCTTTCTTACACCCTTTTTAGCTTTATGTGTAAAGCAGAGATGATAACAAAAGCCTACCTCACAAGGATGCTATGGAGATAAGATGTGGTAACGCATGTTGAGCACTTTGTAAACCTCAAAGCATTATTTAAATACTATTTGTTTATTATGCTGTTATTATTATTATTATTATATTCTGCCTCTGACACAAGGTGTGTGACCAAGGACAAGTTGTCAAACAGTCAATCACAATATCTCGTGACTTATGTGAAAACCAGGTTTATTACAAGAGAAATGAACATACATGTGGAGCCCAAAGAGTTCAAAATTCATACAGAAATTTGCACATATCTATGACAGCAGGACAAAAGAAGGAGGAGATATCAGGAAGGGGTGTGCATGGGAGAAGGAAAGGTGCAGTAAAGGTGGGAAAAAAGGACAAAACCCCTCCTGAAGTCTAGGAGCAAGGTGATGGCAAAAGCCCATTCTTTTCCCTTTTCCCTGGGTGGGGAACCTGTAGTCTCAAGGCCACATGTGGCCCTCTAGGTCCTCAGGTGTGGCCTTTTGACTCAGTCCAAGTTTTACACAATAAATTCTTTTATTAAGGGGATTTGTTCTGTGAAGTTTGGATTCAGTCAAAGGGCTTTACTTGAGGACCTAGAGGGCCACATGTGGCCTCAAGGCTGCAGGTTCCCCACCCTTGTTGGAGTAGACTATAAGACAGGAGGATCTACTATCTGCAAAGGACCCTAGCTGCCTGCACAGGCATTTTCCCAGCCTGGCACAGCCTGGCTGGTGCCTGTCTTGACTCCCAAGAACACACAGGGAATCCAGCTTGGGATGCAAACAACAAATTATGTCAGCTGGGGGGTAGGGCTCATCCTTGACACATTCAGGACCTCCTGTGTACTCTGAGTCCAGTGTTTCTAAAAAATATGACAACTCAAAAAGACAATTTCAGGGGACCCTTTAACAGTCCTTAACATTGTTACACTCTTCAAAAAAAAATAACATTGGTACACTCCAAAAATGTGGGTGAAAAAAACCAATGCCCCAGGCCAAAGTCCAAGATAGGATCCACTGTCTAAGAATGTTTGGGGGGCTGGGGAGGGAGGAGCCGATTAGGAATAGTTCCTAGGCAGAGGTAGAGAATGAAATCCACATGAGTTTGTTCATTCAATCATCTTTTTATTCAGCAAGTATTTATTAAGTGCTTAGCATGTATACGGTACTGAGCTGGGCATAAAGACAAAAATGAAATGATTCCTGCCCTCAGGGAGCTTTTGTTCTACTAGGGAGGCTACAGCATCTATGTGGATAAGCAAATACAAAATATAGACAACGTGAATGCAAATTTTTTTGCTTGTGAGGGGAAAAGCACTGACACGAGAAATCAGGAGAAGTCGGGGGGGGGGGGGACTGGAGAGGAGGGGACAAAAGTGAGAGAAGGTCTGGCACCTCATCAGCCATTTAGGCGGTGGTGTACCTGTGGCAGGTCGAATAACCAGGATGATCAAGCTACCAGACAGGCAGCAGGTGGAAACTGAGCTTATCGAACATTCACTTTAATTTACAGGCTGGTACGTTCAGGACAAAATCCATGTTGGCCAAATCAAGGGCACCGTGCTTCATGTCAGGGCATAGGGAAAGGACTCTGGGATCCAGAGGTAGCCTTCTGTAGTAGAAGGAACCCTAGATTTGGGATCAGGACAGCTGGTTCAAATTCCAGCTCCTTCTTCAACTTACTAGCTGTGTGACCTTGGGTGAATCTCTTAACCTCTCTTGGGTTCTGACTGCTCACCTGTTAGGTGACATAATAAGAATGTGTTTTATACTCATCTCTCAGGGTGGTTGTAAAGAATGCACTTTTGTAACTCTTAAAACCCTAAGGGAATATGAATGATTGCTGTTAGGCTGGGATATAACTGCTTCTAAAACAAGCCAGACAAGAAGAATCAGGATTGGGAATCAGTCTCATCAGACAATAGTTAGGCCAGAAAAGATGGAGTCCTGAAAATTAGCTAAGGCAGACCGGAGCTAGCAGGATCTAAGAGAGGGAGAGCCTAGGTC
The DNA here is from genome assembly GCA_028627135.1 of Pseudochirops cupreus. Taxonomy (NCBI): domain Eukaryota; kingdom Metazoa; phylum Chordata; class Mammalia; order Diprotodontia; family Pseudocheiridae; genus Pseudochirops; species Pseudochirops cupreus. The sequence goes on along the minus strand of CM053581.1, from coordinate 121,175,504 downwards.
TAGGCGAGTAGTATCTAAGAAGTGTCCAAGGAAATTGTCAAGTTAAAAATAACAATAGTAATGAATGAACAGAAGAGGCCTCCAAAGGTAATTTCTGATGCTGTGAGAGAAGCTGCTTTATTTCTCCCTTGTTTTATTTTACTTGCTGGAAATAAATGGGCAGCCCTGGAGCTGCAGGAGTTCAGTGCGGCCAGAGAGACTGCAGAGGCCTACAAGGGAAACTTGTGCCTAGTTAGGGCCCTTTCTGGGCAGAGATGTTGGGATGAACAGGAGGTCCTCAGAGATGTGTTCCCTGAATCTCCTTGCCTGGCTCACTTAAAATGTAGTCCCTGTGCTGGTATCTCCGGGACAGGAGATCTCTGTTCCATCTCTGGGCACTTGTCCTATCTTATGAAGATTTCCTCTCTCAATCACACATCTGATGTCTGGTAATTGGCCAGGACAATCTGGGGAGGGTGGGGGGGATGGAGAGAGAGAGAGACAGAGACAGAGAGACAGAGACAATGAGAAAGAGAGGAGAAATGGAGAGAGAGAGACAGACAGACAGACAGAGAGACAGAGAGAGAGAGAGGTGGGAGGGAAGGCCTAGAGAGAAGGCTGCAGGAAGTGGTTCAATGGCCTATTTCCTTGCTTGAAGTGAGGCAAAAGGCAAAAGACTCACTATCAGAGATCTCAAACTCTCACACTCTTGACCCCATGGCAGTGTCAAGCTGCTCAAATGAACTACAAATTCTCCTTCTAGAAAAAACAAAAGACAAAGCAGGATCAGTTACCAGATTAGTGAAGGATTAGACAGCAGGCACCTCTGAGTGTCCTCATAGTAGAATGGCAAGGCAGGATTTGGGGACAGGGATTTATTCATTCATTCAAGAATCAGCAGTTAAATACCTACCACCTGCTAGTAGGTACTACTACATACACATACTAGATGCTAGGCATTATTGTTGTTAAGCTGTTTTTCAGTCCAACTCTCCATAATTTGGAGTTTTCTTGGCAAAGATACTGGAGTGGTTTGCTGTTTCTTTCTCCACTTCATTTTACAGATAAGGGAACTGTGGCACATAGAGTTAAGTGAGTCGCACAGAGTCGCACAGTTAGCAAGTATCTGAGTCTGGATTTGAACTCAGGAAGATGAGTCTTCCTGATTCTAAGCCTAGTGCTCTGGGCACTGTACCACCTAGCTGACTATGCACCAGGGAACATACACAGGTGAGGCAAGCCATGGTTCCTGACTTCATGGAACTCAGTCTTGAAGAGATAATAGGAAATAGAAATACGGGTAATGATTATATGCAATGTTACGTGATAAAGACATTAGAAAGTTGTTAAAATGTCATTTGAAGTCAGAAGGAGGGATGGTTGTTATCGGCCAGGGGGAGCAGGGAAGGTTTTATGGAAGAGAGGGCATTATGCTAGCTCTGGGCATGGAATTCAACAGGTAAGGAGAGAGGATAGGAGCGCATTCCAGGTAAAGTTACCTTGGCCAGTGTCTCCAGGGCAGGAGTACAGAACTGACCTAGGGAGCAAGGCACAGAGATGAGAGCAAGAACCATAGCTGCTTTTGATTTGGGCACAGACACCAAGGAAAAGGAATGTGGGTCACCAATTACATAGACACAGACAACTGACAGTTGAATGAATGGAGCCATTGGTCAATTTTACTAATACCTTGCTGTGCTAAGGATATGAGAAATGCTTTTGAACCAGACTGGAATTTGCATCTCAAAGGACAGCTTGGGGGTACCTCTTCTTTAACGTCTGTTTCAAAAGTAAGAAATGTCTCTGGCATGTCCTTTCTTCTAATAACTCACTGGGAAGCAATAATCAATGTAATTGAAGCAAACCTAAATCTGTTTATCTTTTCAGAAGACACAATCTCTGGGTAGCACATTTCTAAACTGTATATATTGCAATGAACTATGTCAAGTGATACTTCCTTTTGGTTGTGCCAAAATGACTTCTGGGTTCAAAGCATGCCTCATAATTCAAATGTTTGGGGTTTGGGACACAAGTTTCACGTTTACACTATTGATGCCCTTAATAATTTTGTACAGTTCAGCCAGATTTTGAACCGGTCCTTCTGATTTATTCCTCCTTTGTCTTCATACAGAAATCACTGCATTTTCTCTTCATCATTTTAATTGCCCCTTTTTGATATTTTCTTATGCTGTTGTGTCTTTCTTTTTAATATGTACCTTTTGTTTCTTTCCCCTGTGCGCCCGCTGAAACAGAGAGAGAGAGACAGAGACAGAGACAGAGACCAGAACGGTACAGAGTACAGAACAGGCATATCATTGTGTCATTTTGTACAAGATAGAATACTGTTTTCTAGTTTGCATGTGATCCCCTTTATGACAATGTCTGTCATTTTGTTGGCTTTTTGGGGCCGTAACAGCACATTAAATTGATACTGTTAGAGAACATTTTATAGAGCCTCTTACATCCCTTCTTGGGTTGTAGCTAAAACCTCTGAGACAGAGTCACAGAGAACCTCAGTGGCCATCTGGTTCTACCTTTACTGGAGCACAAATACCATCTATAACATCCCCTGCTACCCAATGCAACTCGTGTCCTTACTGTTCCTCAAAACAAGATAGTCCAGCTCCCAACTGGGGGTGTTTTTACTGACTGCCCCCATGCCTTGAATGCTCCCCCCGCCCCCATCTCCTTCTGTTGGCTTCCTTTAAGTCCTGGATAAAATCCAGCCTTCCCTAGAAAGCTTTCCTGATGCCCTTTACTTCTAGTGCCTTCCCTCTGCAGATTATTTCAAATTTATCCTGCTTATCTCGCTTGTTTGTGCACAGTTGCATGTTGTCTCACCTATGGGGTCAGGGAGAGGGGAGGGGAGGGGGAGGAGGGAAAGAGAAAGAGAGAGAGAGAGAGAGAGAGAGAGAGAGAGAGAGAGAGAGGAAGAGAGGGAGGGAGGGAGGGAGGGAGAGAAAGAGAGAAGGAGGGAGAGAGAGAGACTGAGACAGAGACAGACAGATAGAGACAGACAGAGACAGACAGAGATAGAGAGAGAGACACAGAGAGAGGGAGAGACAGAGACAGAGAGAAAGACAGAGAGAGAGAGACTGAGACAGAGAGACAGAGAGACAGAGAGACAGAGAGAGAGAGAGAGAGAGAGAGAGAGAGAGAGAGAGAGAATGAAGTGGGGGAAACAGAGACAGGGAGGGAGAGAGAGACAGAGATTACTATATTCCAGGCACTATGCTAAACTCTGAGCACACATATAAAATCAGGGACTACCTTTAACTTTTCTTTTCTTCATATTCCCAGTATCTAGCACATTAGGAGCTTAAATGTTTATTAACTGAACTCTTTGCAACTCCCAATCAGTCCCCTTAGTTCTGACCCCTGGAGTGAAGGACAATAAATCTTATCTAATCCCCCTTCCAACATGACAGCCCTTAAAATACTTGAAGATAGCAATCATGTCTCCCTGTCTTCTCTCCCATCTAACCATCCCTAGTTTTATGTAGAGCATGGTCTTCAATATTTTAATCATCCTGGCACCCTTTCTTTCATGGGCAGTTAGGTGGTACAGTAGATAGAGCTCCAAGCCTGGAGTCAGGAAGATGAGCCTTCCTGAGTTCAAATCCAGCCTCAGATACTTACTAGCTGTGTGACCCTGGGCGAGTCATTTCACCCTGTTTGCCTCATTTTCCTCATGTGTAAAATGAGCTGCAGAAAGAAATGGCAAACGATTTCAGTATATTTGCCAAGAAAAGCCCAAATGGGGTCACGAAGAGTGGGATGTGACTGAATTAACTGAATAATAGCCACCCCTTCTTTCAAACGTGCTACCATTTGTCAATATTCTTCCTTAAAAGTGGTGCCTTGAATACAACACAATAATTAAATATGATCTGACCAGGGCAAAATTTGGCAAGATTACCACCTTCATCCTTCTAAATATGAAAACTGTTAGTGTAGCCTTTGATTCTCTTAACTTTTTGGATTTGTTTTCCCATGCTGCTAACTCCAATTGAGCGTGCAGTCCTCTAAACCCCCCATATCTTAGGTGCTTTTGTTCCCCATCCATTATGTTGTGGTTGCCTGCCCCAAAGCTCAGATTGTAATTTTTCTGCCCACTCCTACAGTCTCATGAGACCTTCCTGCCATTTATCTCTGTCAGCTTGGCATTTTATTACCCAGAAGAATTTGTCATCTGTGAACCTGGAAATTTCATTGCAATACTTCTCCTAGATCATTTATAAAAACATTAAATGAGACCAGTTCCAGCCCCAGGCACCAGGGTTTTCCATTATTAACACTTCTCTAGCCAGAGAAGCCCCTGTTTATTCCCACATGTTGTTCTCCTGTTTTCAGCTCCTTTCTTTAGTCACTTAAAAATGTTTCTGCCCATCGCAAGAGAACACAGGGGCTCTTTAGGGAGGCATTACATAATGAAAAGAGCAGAGCACTCAGCAGGTCAAAAGACCTGGCTTCTGAGTTCTGCCTCTAATACTTCCTAAATACATGATGAGATAAGTCATTTTACCATCCTGAGTCTCAATTTTCACATCTGCAAAATAGGTATAATAATACTTTCATTACCTGCCTCTCAGCTTGTTTTAAGGAAAGGACTTTGTAAACCTTTTAAAGAGTTATAGAAATGTGAGCTATTTCATTTATTTTATTTTATTTATTTTATTTTAACTGGTTTTGATGCATAATCTTTCCAAATACTTTTTGAAAACCTAACTACTATCTACTGCCTGCCCACTGTCTTTGTGCTTATTTATTCCCTTAAAGAACTCTGGTAGATTAATGTATTATATATTTTGTCCTATAGAAATAATATTTCCTTTTCCCCACTAGGCAGTTAGGTGATGTGGTTGAGAGGGAGCCCAAATTAAATTTAAGAAGACTTAAATTCAAATCCTGCCTAAAACATACCTCCCAGTGATGTAATCTTGGCCAAGTCAATTAATAACACGAGAATATCAGTAGGGATATCAATTGGTACAAAACCTGAATTATAATGATACTTTGAAATAAATTTTTTCATCCTCTATTTTCTTTGCCTTGCACTAAAAAAGAATTGTACTTTGTCAATTGGTATGGCCTGGTTCTTAGAGGTATTCTTAAATTCTATCTTTTAAAAGCAGAAATTAAACCAAGAGCGAGCCCTTGAGCCAATAAGAATTCATAATAATAATAATAGTAGATAGTATTAGTGTACTGCTTTGAGCTTTGCAAAGAATTTACATGTCATTAGAACCTCACACCAATTTTTTAAAGTACATGCTATTATTATTCCCCCATTTTACAGATGAGGAAACTAAAGCTGAGACAAGTTAGTCTTTTTTTTCCCATGTTGATTAACTAAGTTCTTATTCTAAAAGGATGATCCTCACATTTGTGAAATACCATATATGGAGGTAGAGGGGAAAGAACCATTATGTTTCCCAAAGAAAAACCAGAGTCACACAGAATCAAAAAATTGGAAGGGAGTTGGAAAGGATCCCTAGCACCCATGTAGTCTAGATCATACCCCAAAAGAACCTTCCTTCAGCATCTCAGAATTCCGAGGATGACATGATTTCATAGATCTGGGGAGCTCCCTCCTCTGGAGGCTTAGATAACTGTGACTCAGATAACTGGACTTCTACAGGGGCTGTTTCTGAAGAATTCATTGCTTGTAGTCAATTGGATAACGAACCTCCCCATACTTACTGAGGCTGGTCCTTCGACATAGTCCAGCAGAGTAGCCATTAAGTGATATGGTAAATAGAGAGCTAGAGATGGCATCAAAAAAACAGCAGCTTGAATTCTTCATGTAAACCTAGGTAAGCCTAGGTAAGCATATTGTCGAGAAAATTCTTGTTGTTCAGTAGTTTTCAATCGTGTCCAATTCTTTGTGACCCCATTTGGGGTTTTCTTAGCAGAGATACTGGAGTGATTTGCCATTTCTTTCTCCGGCTCGTTTTTACACAAGAGGAAACTGAAGCAAATAGGGTTAAGTAACTTGCCCAGGGTCACATAGCTAGTAAGCGTCTGATGCTGGATTTGAATTCACAAAGATGAGTCTTCCTGACTTCAGGCCTGATGTTCTATTCACTGTGCCACCCAGCTGCCCTTGAACAAGTTTACTGGGACAAAAAAAAATTAAATTTATTGACATACAATAACTCTTATGCATTTTTATATCTTTAAAGAGTTCTAAGATGCACTACATCCTCCCCTTGCAACAATCACTTGTTTCATATTATTTTACATTGAGTTCACAAGATTTTTGACACGTTCTTTCATTCATCTTAAAATAGTATTGTCACATTCAAACCATTTCTGCTTTTAATACATTTTATTGATATGTTTTGTTTTTATATCACCTTATTCTCACTGTGTTCTTCCCCTCTCTGAGAGCTATTCCTTTTGATAAAGAATAAATAAATAAATAATAAGAAAAAAAAATAAGCTCCAGAAAACTAAAGAGATATATATATATACATATATCTGCACACACGCATATGTGTGTGTATGTGCGGTGTGTATCCTGGTATTGTGTGCTGTGATCTATGCAGGCGGCTGGGCCACAGTGGAGACAGTGCTGGGGCTGCAGTCAGGAAGACCCCCCTCTCAGACACTTAACAGCCATGTGACCCTGGGCAAATCTCATCTGGAAAATGAGTATAGTAAGGTCACCGACCTCCCAGGTTCTTGGACAGATTAAAGCACCTGGCACATAATAAGCACTATATAAATGTTAGCTATTATTCTTATTATTATCACTAGCTGTCAGACCCCAGGCAAGTCAGTTAACCTCTGTTTGCCTCAATTTCCTCATCTGTAAAATGGGTACAATAAGGGCACCTTTCAGGGTTGTTGTGAGGATCAAATGAGATAATTGTAAAGCCCTTATAGTAGGTGCTATATAAATATTAGCTATTGTTATTATAATTCTTATTACTATTGCCCACGGCTCCCATCTTCATAAAGAAGTATCTTCTCATATCTTTTCTTTGGGGGTAAAACTCGGTCATCCTAATTTCTCAGTATTTCTCATTCAGTTTTGATTGTTTTGTTACTGTTTCTTTTTACGTTACTGTAGTCATTACGTGCATTGTTTTAACGGTTCTGTTTCTTTTACTTTGTGTTAGTTCTTCCCATGATTTTCCATATTCATCATGTTAATTTCTTACAGCGCAATAATATTCCACTGCATTCATATACCACAATTTGCTTAGCCATTTGCCAGTTGATGGGCATCTATGTTGTTTCCAGTTCTTTGTTACCAGAAAAATAATGCTTCTATGAATGTTTTGGTATCACATAGGATGCCGGGCATTTCTTTGATGAACTGTCCATTTTTCCTTGCTTCAATTATAGCCCATAAGATTTTTTTAAATGTTTAATTATTTTTGTTGTCAACTCAACAAACAGAAAATATAATGAGCATTTCCATATACGAAGTAGAACTGAAAAACATTTTTACATGAAATCATAAGTCTCTGTTACGTATAGCTCACTTCTCCTTTTAAGTAGATAATAAATTCAACATATAATTTTCAAAGCTGCCCTGCTTGTCTGTTTCCTTCATTGTGCATTGAAAAAATGCTTCAATGAACCTCTTTCCTTTTTTCCTTTTTTTTTAACAACCCTATCACTCCTTTACCCCAAGCTCCCTCTAACATTGAAAAGAAAAAAAGTAAAAAAAACCAAAAACCTTATAACAAAAATTGTTGAACAAAACAAATGTCCTTTTTGACCATACCTAAAAATATATAACTCTTTCTGCACTTTGATTACATCACTTCTCAGTGGGTAGCATGTTTAATCATCAGTCCTCTGAAATCATGATTAATAATTACATTTTTCAGAATTCTTACCTCTTTCTTTTTTTAAAGATTGAAATAAATTTTTAATAAACCATTCACCATGAGTTTACCATACTTACCAATCAACCTTTAATTGCAACTTGAGTGAAAAGTTCAATTTTACCAAGGTGAAATAGTACTGGGAAAAGAAAAAGAGTTTCACTATATGCTTGGCTGGATTTCAATTTTGGGCTTCAGCAGACATGTGGAAATTTTCTTTGAAGCATTTTCTCTATTTTCCTCAGCAAATTTTTCTTCTTAGCTTTGCCATGTAAGTATTTCCCAAGTCTTAGTCTGACAAACTATTTTATGTAAGGCATTACGTAGTGCTTCTTCCTGTTGTATCTTTTGTTTAGATACCAAGGTATTGGTCACTGCTTGTACTTGTGCCAGATGATATGTCCAAAACTGGCTTTTCTCCAAGCACCTGGTCTTGGCCTTTCTTGACCTAAGTCTTTCAGCATTGGGTTGTTTTTTTTTTCAAATATACAATGTTATTGTTGCATAAATTGTTCTCTGGGCTTTGTTCATTTCATTCTACATCAATTCATATGAATCTTTCTAGATTTCTCTGGAGCTGTCCTCATCATTTCTTACCACAAAATAATATTCCAGTACATTTAAATTCATATGTCATAACTTGTTCAGCCATTCCCTAACTGATGGATATCCTTAGTTTCCAGTTCTTTGACACTACAAAAAGAGCTGCTATAAATGTTTTTACATACAGATCCTTTTCCTCTCTCTTTGATCTCTGGGGTATTGGTCAAGTAGTGGTAATGGGTCAAAATGTAAACAGCATTTAGTGACATCAGGGATATAATTTCATATTGCTTTCTAGAACATCAGGGCTTATTTACAATTCTATCAACAGTACAGTAGTGTGCCGATTTTTCTGTAGCATCACCACTACCCCCCATCCCCACCATAACTGTCATTTTCCCTTTTTCTGTTTTGTTTTGTTGTAGTTTTGAGACTGAATCTCCTTATGACCTGGGATAGAAGTACAGTGACCACTCACAACTCACTTCCAATGTCGATCGGTTTAGAAACTTTAACCAGCTGTGTTGTTTCTAACCTGGGCTTGTTCATCCTTTCTTAGGCAGCCTGGTGGCCATCTGCTCCCAGGGACTCACTGTATCAGTGAGAGTAGTAAGGGCATTCAGTTAGTGTTAGCCCTTCTTCAGCTCAGAACCTCTGAACTCAAGTGATCCACCAGTTTCAGCATGTTTGCCACCATGCCCAACCATTTTTCTTTTTGTTATCTTTATCAATCTGACAGGTGTGAGATGGGGGTTCAAAGATGCCTTAATTTACATTTCTCCAGATATCAGTGATTTGGAGCATTTTCCCCATGTGGCTATTAATAGTTTGGATTTCTTCCTTCAAGCACCAGCTGTTCATATTTTCTGACCATTTATCAATCAAGGAATGGCTCTTGTTTTTACATATTTGAATCAATTCTTATGTGTCTTATATATCAGAGAAACTTGACGTAAAGATTTTATCTCAATTAACCCTTCTATTTTTACAACATTAATTGTACAAAAACTTTTTAATTTTATGTAACCAAAACTGTCCATTTTATCCTAAGTGGTCCTTTTTATTCCTTATTTGATCATGAAGTCTTCCTCTACTGATAGTTGTGAAAGTGTTTCTTTCCTTGCTCCTCTAATTGGTTTGTGATGTGACCTTTTACATTTAAATCATTTATCCAGTTGGAATTTATCTTAGTATATGGTATAAACTAATTGGTCTAAACTAATTTTATGCCAGGCTTCTTCCAAGTTTTCCTAACAATTTTTATTGAATAAGGAGGAGTCCCTCTGTAGTTGGGGTCTCTGGTTTTATCAAATGCTATGTTACTTTTTTTGTTGCTGTATGTTATGTATCTAATCCATTCTACTGATTAACTTTTCTATTTTTTAACCAGTACCAAATGGGTGCAATAATTACTGCTGTGTTGTGCAGTTTAAAAACTGTTACTCATAGGACCCTTTCCTTCCTCTTATTTTTCCATCATTTCCATTGAGATTCCTGATATTTTTTTCTTTGGATTAATTTTATTGTATTTTTCTTGCTCTATAAAATAATCCTTTGGTATTTGATTGGTATGGAATTGAATAAGGAATAAGATTTGAATCAGTGAGGTCCCAGGTCACTGAAACATATTTATCTCCATCTCTTTGATAAATTTCTTAATCTTTTGTTATATGCATTATTATTCAAGGTTGTGTTACAGTATTCCATCTCTATTTGGATATTTCTATAATTCCATAACAGTTTTTCTTCTCAGTGTATCACAGTTCATCTTTCTTTAATGGGGATAAGACTTTTGAGTCCAGTGGAAATAAAAATTCACCAAAACTTTTTGAGCGTCAATGTTTTACAGTCTGAAATCCCACATCTTATAGGGTCACCTAGACTTCTGGCAGCTATTTTAATACACTTGAATAAAAAGTGAATTTTATCAGCAAAAATGACCATTTTCTAATCTTCAGTACTTCATTCTTTGTATTATCTGGACAATAAACTATAAATGGTATTATACTTATGACAAGTATTTTTTTCTTCATATTATTGTTTAGCAGCTTTTAAAAAATTTGTGTTCTCACGATTCTCTCAACTTTAAGAAATTTTTATCACCATGAAGAGGAACTAAAAATGACCCCTCCAGCTGTCAGGTCCCTCTGAAGTTCTCTATTTTCAAAGGTTTAATATGACTGTTTTATAAAAATAGTTTTCCATTCTTGGTGTTGTTTTTTGTTTTCCACTACACTTTTCTTTGTGCTTTGCTGTAACTTGTCCTGTTTCATTATAAGCTTGAATAATCATTGAAATGCTTGACTTTTCTAAACCAACAACCAGTACAATATCCCTAACAGTCACTGAGGTGTGCTCTTTAAGAACACAAACTTTCACCCCATATCTTTGGAGTAATAACCATTCTCTTTTTTTTTGCTTTTTTTTTGGAGGGGGGAAGGCAGGGCAGGTGGGGTTAAGTGACTAGTTTAAGGTCACATGGATAATAACTATCCTTAAAAACCCCAGAAAAGATATCAATGGAATACATATGCATAGCATAAGATACAGCACTAAAATAACTAAAAATGGGGAAACCTGTTCAATAAGACTTCCATGTATTCAAGCATATGTTCTGAATCAGCTTAAAATCAGTAGATGCACACAAGCATGACGATTGTTATCACAAAATGAAATCATATCAAAATAATTACTTGGCCCAAATGATTCTCATGCCATAATTTTGCCTCTTTCATACTTAGTTTCATCATGTGTAAAATGGGGCAATAATGACACCTCACAGAGTTCCTTTTTTAAAATGAGATAATATATGTAAAGCTCTTTGGAAACCTTGAAGTGCTATCCAAATGTTAGCTATTATTAGTATATATTGTTTCACTCACACTCAAAGCCTTTGTGGTTGATTAGGAGCTGCTGGAGTTTTAGCTGTGCCACCATAGGCTGGCATGATCCAGGGTTGCCATCATAACATCAAGGAGGAAAACTTGTGAAGAGAGTTTAGGTATTAAGAATTTTTTTTTCTGAAAGAAAGAAAAAACTAAATCCATGTATTATCCAGCACTCACAAGCACATAAATTGAAGTCTTACCTGTGCTGTCAAGTACATTGTTTTCCTTCACAGATGAAGACAACTAAAACCCAGAGGAAATAAATTGCTTCTACTGTGTCTAGCCAAAGCTAGAATTAGGCTTAGACATACATCTTTCCTGGTTTAAAGATCCAACAGACCTAACTAGAGTCAAATGCAAGCTTTGTTGTAATCAGGAGACTGAAAAAGAGAGAGCCAGACTTTTCAAATTTACATACATCACTTCTGGGGGAAGAGCAGAAGACAGTGACAATATGGTCTGATGGTAGACTTTTTTTTTTGCTTTTTTGCTTTTTGGAGTGGGGAAGGCAGGGCAATTGGGGTTAAGTGACTTGTACAAGGTCACATGGCTAATAAGTGTTAAATGTCTGAGGTCACATTTGAACTCAGGTCCTCCTGACTCCAGGGCCGGTGCTCTATTCACTGCACCACCCAACCGCCCCCCTGGCGCTAGACTTTCAATGGTGTAGGCAACTCAAATCATGGAAAATCTCTCCACTACTACGGATCAACACCTCTTCAGTAACAGTCTTAGAGAGTTACTTTACCTGGGTCAGTAAAAAGTTAAGTAATTTGCTCTGGGTCACACAGGTAGTAAGGGTCAGAAATAGGATATGAATCTGGGTCTTCCTGATCCCAAAGTTGGCTCACATGTCATGAGGTCACAGGTTCCCCACATTTGGACTAGGTTATACTTCTTCTCTAGTGATGGAACAAGCACAAGGAACCAGTTGAAACTCCTTATTTGGACTTGATTTTTACATGATGAGCACAAAACAATAAAAATAGCATTCATATAACATCTTAAGGTTTGCAAATCATTTTAGAAATACTATCTTATTTGCTTTACAAGGTAGGGGGTCCATTGCTCATACAAAAGCTGACTGAAATTTTCCAGGTTATGTGGCAAGAGGAGGTTATCTTCCAAGAGTTCAAGAATGTCTCCATTGTCCTTCTCTATAAAGGTAAAGGAAATAGACTGTCCTGTGACATTCACAATGGGGTCTCTCTTAGTCGTTGCTGGCAAGATTCTTGCCAGAATCCTCCTTAGTAGGCTGATCCTTCATTTGGAAGATGGCCATCTACCCGAGAGCCAGTGTAGTTTCAGAAAGGGCTGAGAAACGGTCTACATGGTGTTTGCTGCCTGACAATTCCAAGAGAAATGCCAGGAGCAGAACAGAGATCTGTACACAATGTTTGTAAATCTGACCAAAACCTCTGATACTGTCAGTCATGATGGCTTATGGAAAATTATGTCAGAATTTGGTTCCTCAGAGAAGTTCATCAGCATTATATGTCAATTTCATGATGACATGCTTGCCTGGGTTCTAGATAATGGACAATGCTCTAGTGCTTTCCCAGTCACCAATGGAATGAAACAAGGCTATGGGCTTGCTCCCATGCTTTTTAGCATGATGTTTTTAGCCATGTTGTCAAACACCTTCAATGATGACCAACAGGGCATCAAGGTCACTGGTGGTAAATTCTTCAACTTGAAAAGGCTACAAGCCAAGATTAAAATGGAGGGAGTGTTGGTGCATGATTTTCTGTTTGCAGATGATTGTGCACTCAATGCAGCCTCTGAAGCTAAGATACAACAAAGTGTGGATCAATTCTCTGCCGCTTGTGCTAATTTTGGTGTAACAACATCAAGAAAACACAACTGCTCCATCAGCCAACACCACACCATCCATACGTGGAAATATCAGTTATAGCAAATGGGAACATTCTGAATGCTGTAGATAAGTTCTCTTACTTTGGTAATGTACTTTCCAGGAATGTACACATTGATAATGAGGTTGACACACACACTGCCAGAGCTAGCTCCAGTGTTCGGGATGCTCCAAAGGAAAGTATGGGAGGAAGAGGTATTAGACTGACTACCAAACTGAAGGTCTACAGAGCCATTGTGAAGGCCTCATTGTTTTATGCCTGTGAAACCTGGACAGTATACCAGTGCCATAACAGGAAAGTGAATCACTTCCACTTCAGTTGTCTTATGAAGATTCTGAAGATCACCTGGCAGGATAAGGTACCAGACACTGCTCTCTTTTCTCAAATTAAACTGCCAAGCATTCAAACTCTGCTTCAGAGAGTGCAACTTTGATGGGCTGGCCACGTTGTTCAAATGCAAAACCATATGTTTGCCAAAAAGACTATTTTATGGAGAACTCACAAGGGGCAAGTGTTTGTATGGTAATCAGAAGAAGAGATACAAAGACACTCTCAAGGTCTCTCCAAAGAACTTTGGAACTAATTGTATAACATGGAAGACACTGGCCCAGGACTGCTCAGCATGGTGTGCCTGCATCAGGGAAGGCGCTGTGCTCTATGAAAAGCAGAACTGAAACAGCTCGAAGGAAATGCAGGATGTGCAAGTTTAGAAAATCCACCCCAAATGTTCACATGGACTATTTGTGCCCGACCTGTGGTAGACCATTCCGAGCTCATATTGGTCTAATCAGGCACAGTAGGACACATTGAAGCTTGACTCAAGCATAGTGATGCCCTTTTGGTCCTCTTTAAGAACAAAGGACAACAACCAGCAAACTACCTAACTGCCTCTAAACAAAACAAATGTATAAGGATTTTTACCCATGTACAGTTTTTCAAAGCTGTTTTATTAAAAGCCGAACATTAAATACCAACATGAGCAACCAAAATTGTTTAGTAATTATTTACAGTTAAATTAATTCCAACACGTAAAGTATCATGACAATTTTTCAGACAGCTTTTCTCCTGTAAGTCCTCCTAAAGATTCTTTCTTAATTTATTCTCGTTTGCTTTTCACTTTTTATGGTTGTAATTAGAATGCGTTAGGGGCAGAGGGCAGCTAGGTGTCCTAGTGGATAGAGTGCTGGGCCTGAAGTCAGGAAGACTCCTCTTCCTGAGTACAAATCTGGCCTCAGACATTTACTAGCTGTGTGACCCTGGGCAAGTCACTTAACCCTGTTTGCCTCAGTTTCCTCATCCGTAAAATGAGTTGCAGAAGGAAACGTCAAACCACTCCAGTATCTTTGCCAAGAAAACCCAAAATGGGATCACAGAGAGTCAGGCACAACCAAAGAACAACTGAGGAAAGCAGGATTAATTAAATGACTTGCCCAGGGTCACACAGCTAGTAAGTGTCTGAGGTCAAATTTGTACTTAGGAAAAGGCATCTTCCTGCCTTCAGGCTCAGCACTCTATCCACCGGGACACCTAGCTGCCTCCATATACACACCTCTTACATATGAATGTATATATAATAAAACACGCTACTATGAAAAGCACTGTACAGAGAATTGCCTTGCTGCTGTTTTTTATGTTACTTATGTGGTGTGAGGGAGCAAGCAAACATAGGAGATAGAGGCAAATTTGAAATAAAGAAGACCCGAGTTTGAATCCTACATTAGACACTTAGTAGCTATGTGTCTTTAAGCAGATCAGTTAATATCTCTAGCCTTAGTTTCCTCACCTGGAAAGTAGAAATAATAATAATACTTGACCATGTTGTTGTGAGAATCAAGCAAGACGTAAAATGGTATATAAATGTTATCTATTAATATTGTTATTTCTTCTAGGGTATATTCCAAGCAATGGAATTATGGGTCAAAAATAATGGTCTATAATTTTTAAGATCAACTTGTGCTCCCCCAAATATGTCCATCCTATGTTTATATTTACACCCTATGATAATATCAGTCATTAGCCTTTCAGCTTGACCCACTAGCATAGGGATTCATAACCTGGGGTCCTTGGATAGAATTTAGGTGGTCCATGAACTTGGTTGGGGGAAAGAAATTACATCTTTATTTCAATAAAATTGGTTTCCTTTGTAAGCCTGTGTGTTTTGTTTTGTGCATTTAAAAACATTATTCAGAAAAGAAGTCCCTATGCTTTACCAGACTGCCTACACAGGCCATGACACAGGCCATGATGCAGAAAGGGTAAGAAGCACAGTTGTACCAATTGTGTCTGACCTCCAGAACTCAGGAATAATTGACTCTGCAGAAAATTGGAGTCAATAGCAGAAATGCCCGTGTTAATAAGAAAGGGTTGTCTCACCCCTCCCCAATTGCCTTTGGGCTAACAAGAATTTCTTCTCTTTTTCTTTTCCACCTCCATCTCTGTACAGGAATGCATCATGGATTGTGAAGTGCAAGACTTCCTTAGCCCGTTCTGGGCCCCTTGCACCAAGGCCATGAATAAGGGCCCCTGGCAGCTCAGTTCAGCCAGCAAGGACAAGGCAATGGCATCTGTATACCAGCCACAGGTGATGGAGGCCCAGGGCCTGAGCCAGATGGAGGGCAAGAATCGTGTGTCCCGTGTCAGAAGCTTGTTCCATGCCCAGGAACAAGAGGCAGCAGCAGAAGGCTTGGGGGAGACAGGGGAAGAGATGCAGAAGAAGTTGCAGAAACGGTTTGGGGGCTTCACCGGGGCACGGAAATCTGCCCGAAAGTTGGCCAACCAGAAGAGGTTCAGTGAATTTATGAGGCAATACCTAGTCATGAGCATGCATGCCAGTGAGCACCAACGTCATGGCCTGGCTCCAGGCCGCAACCTGCGTCAGAATGGCAACGTGTAGCCCGAAGGGGAGGCTTCTCCCAGCTGCACCGTCCACTTCAACCCATGAGTGAGTTGGCATTAACAAGCTGTGGGAACATTTGGAGGCATCAACCTCATTCACCCAACTCTCTTGTCATTCTCACTGCATAGGAACCATACTTTATCCTCCCCTAAGGAGCCTGGCTCCTGTAGGGACTAGGAGATCCAACCACCTTTCTTGCCTTCTGTGAGGAACCTCGTTGATATGGAGACTAGTAGGCCCACCCTCCCTTTAGAATCCAAGAGTTTTTTGGCACTGGCCTTTGAGTTTACCTACCACTCCCATTTGGAGACTGGTTACTATGGGGATAATGGTACTCTGTTAGGTAAATTCATTCCTCTGTTTCTCTCCAGGAGTTAAGTTACTATGGGGACTGTTAATAGTGGACCAATTCTCCATATCCAGTTACCATAGCTACCATTTGGCTCACTTTCCCTTGGAGACTCTGCTTCTGAGGGGCCATTAGCTAGAACCCCCCCCATTTTCCCCTAAGGGATCTGGTGACCCTGGTAATGTTTTTACTACTTTCCCCTCAAAGAACACATGCAATTTTTCAACCTATGAGCCTCCCCTCCCCACCCCTAATCTCTCAAGGACGGTGGTCTCCATGGAAACCATTAGACCTCTCTTGCTAGGACCAGTACTTAGACCTGCTTCTTTTTCTTCCCCTAAAGTGCCTGCCCTGCCTCCTCACACGTTTGGATTAACTTCTAGATGCAGGTTGTCTTGCATTTTTCTGATATCAGGCCACTGAACTGGGTTTTGAGGGTAAATGTTCTGTTTTTCCAGTGTTTCCTGGATAAATGGGTATAAGTCTAGTGAATTTTTGAGCTTCTCAGTTCCCAGTTGAGTTTCATACTCCTTCCCTGTTCATACTTTCCTCTTCTTGCCTATACATTCCAATTCCGTGATTCTTCCTAAGCCTATTTCTCCTTGTTCTCTCTTCCTCTTGACCCATTCCCATCCACAGGTATATGTATGTCTAGCTACACATGTGCATATCAGAGAAAGAGACCAATTTGAAAATATTACTTTTGATTGAAACTACACACACCCAACTTCCACAGTCCATTACAACTTTTGAGATATTTGTAAAATGCATAGCTATTTTCCCCCCAATAACCTAACATTCTACCACTACAAGTGAATGTGTTAAAACTCCTATGTGAGATTCCATTCCTTTACATATTTTATGTGTCTAATTTCAAGTGATCAGATCAGCCCTGCACAAAATCTAAAGAATTCTTTAGGGATATTCAATGTCCTCAAAAAAAATCTTTTTAAAAAAAATCTTTTAAAAAATATTTAAAATTTTTTTAAGAAAAGCCCTGCTCAAATGGGAAAGTAATTTTATTATAGTTCAAAAGCACCCCAAAAAACCCAAACAATTTTCAAAGTCTGAATGTTTCACTTTGAATTTCTTATTTTGCTCATTTGGATGCTCACAAATTGGAGGTAACTCGACATCTGGTTTGCCAATAACTGTCTTTTTCTAAATGCCACTACATGTTTTTGTCTTCATTTGCTCTATAAGGTTCTCTGTCTCTGGGGACAGCCCACATAGCTATTTGCCCAAGGGCATGCTCATCAGCAAACAGTCATATTTCCAAATGTAGGCTTATGTACTAAATTGTACTGAAACTAGTGCCAGGGCATTTCTTTTTTTTCCCAAGTAAACTGTATGACTAATTCCTGACCCCCTGAATTTAACTGTGCATACTCTGTCTCTGAGTCGTCCTGATAGATCTGTGATATCATTAAGGAACCAGAATTCTATTTTTCCCTAAGCAAAAGTTCATGGTATAATTTGTTTGTACAATGCCTAAGGCCATTGTTCAGTAAATCTTTCAAATCTCTCCTATGTGATCAATCCTTTCAAACCACAATAAGGTCTTTTTGAAAAATTAGAGCTTTATTGAAAGGCCTGCAGCTTGAAGTCTATTTCTACACTCCAATCTCACTCCCTCTCCTTTAAGTGAATGCAATTTAACTCACATTATCAGGAAGCAGTAAGCACTATGGCAGTATATCCTGGCTTGCTGTCACTTTGGGTTTTGAGGAACCTAATTTCCCAGGGATTGGCAGGGAGGAGGGCACCTCCTTTATAGTTTCCTTTGGGAGATATCGTCAAGGAAAAAATATTAATACTCTATTCCTCATTGTAGACATAAGCCTACCAGAAAGAATTTTTATTAATGTACAATTATTCTCAATTCAGAGAGAAATGTCCAGACTGACAGAGTCCCCTCATCCCCTTGGATATCTCCCTCCACAAGTCATTTTGAAATCATTATTTATAGGATTCTCAAATAAGCAATATTTCAGTTGAGAGCAAGGGTCTGAAGTTTAGGTAACAGGTCAGTCAACAGTTTGCTTTGTCAGAGAGAACAACAGTTACTTAACCTTTGACCCATCCTTGAAGAATCATTTTCCCGAAAGCATTCAATCTGTCTCTGACCACTCTCTTCAAGGATTCTCCTTTCTAGATAGTCAATATCAACCTAACTTTCATTAACTGAAGTAATCAAAGAGAATTCTTCCTTCTCCAAGGTAGATCAGTCAAGTGTCCCTTGCCCTTCTCTGATCACTGACCTAATCACTTAATGAAGGAGTCCTCCCTAGGCTGATCAGAGAAAAGGGAGCCATATCTTATTTCAGAATTGATAGAGAAAGACCAATAAGGATTTCTTTGTCAGATTAGACCAAAAGTTTTAGACTAGGAAAATTTTAAATGCTTTCTTTAAAATATTTATTTAAATATTTCACAAAGGAGGAGCAAAGGAGCATTTTAGTCTGCTTTTACAATATGAAATGCTCCCAAATCTGGAGCTTGAGAGCACCACAGTACATGATATTATTCAATAAACTGAGTTTAAAGCAAAAGACCTTTTGTCTTCCTAACCATAGGGTTATATTATTATATACTTAATGTAGAAAAAATCTAAGCTCAATTTGACCCCAATTTTAATTGTATTTCCTCTGAAATACAAACTGGATAAGTCAAAAATTAAACAGATTAAACTTTGAATCTAATGCAATACAGAATCTTTAGGAGAGTTTTAAAGTTCATATTTGAAAACCCCATCCAAAAAGCCCATGTTCCATCTGTCAAATGCCCATTGGCATATACCTCCCCCAAACTCTCAATGAAAATTCCTACATCACAAACACATATATGAACTGCACACTCAAAAACATGCACTAACACAACATACTAACTTAAATAGGGAAATTTGGGTAAACCCAGAGAGAGAAAAATATATACAGGCTTTTTCTGTACAAAGAACCTGGGAAAACTGAGTTGATGTTTCAGATTTAGGCAACCCCATAGTCTACTTTGCTCTCCTGTCCTCACTGGGCCCAGGGTCTATATTCATTTCTATGCAGACATAGTGCAAATTTTCTATAACACAAGCTTGGCTATAAATGCACATACTATAAGCACACAGTTCATTCACCAGGATCATATGTTTAGTACTAGAAGGAAGTTTAGAGGCCTCCTCTTCCAGTCCTGTCATTTTTCAGATAGAAAACTGAGTGGTTGGCATACAATGCATAAATACATCCCAAAAGAATGAAAACTAGACTAGCTTAGAGGCAAGAATACAAGAGAATTTTTTTTTAATTTCAAACAACTTGTTTTCTAGCTCTGTTTTACTATTGGCATATCACCTAACTTTTATGAATATCTGTTTCCTCATCTGTAAAATGGAGATAACAATATATACATTACATAAACACAGAGGTATTGTAAAGATCAAAATACCATTTAAGTATAATGGACAGATAGAGCACGTATAACTGCAAGAATGCAGGTTTCTAAATTCGCTCTGCCCTTTTAGTGTTGCTAAGAGTAATTTGCATGTTCCTGACATTAGCTAGTGCCAGGGGCATGAAGAGTATTGAGATTTGCTTACCTTAACCTTATTAACAGGGAGGCCTGAGACAGGTCTTACCAAGGGAGAAAAAAGAAAGATATTTCCCTTACTGAGAAAGCCTTTGCTGAATGACCGTGGTCAAATATCTTCTAGGCTTCTTCCTCACTAAGTCTGTCTTTAACTACTGAGTCTTCTTCCTCAAAGGAAATGCTTATTATTCTTTTACCACTAGAGTCTATTTCAGCTCTTTTGTTACTCAGGTCCACAGTCATGCCTAGCCAGCAAAGCAAAAAACCCCTACTGTTAAAGTCCTTCTTTTTAACAATTTTACTTACCCTTAGAAAAAACCCAACAAGATCCTTTTGGTTATTTAGATTAAGGTAAATTAAGTCCTTTCCAAAGATAACCAGCACCAAAGTCATGCAAATTACCCTAGAACTTTACTTAGCAACTCTGAAGAATCAGGATAGAGCTGGCAACTTTTGCCATGTGTTATTGCAGTTACACCCAAGTCTATGTGTTCCTTTCATAAATAGGAATTGTTATTATTAATAATACCTCATATAAACACACAATATCTTTCAAAACAAGATGGTTCCCTTTGCCTATACTATTATCCAGTCCCTACCCATCATCTGTGATTTAGCTCAGGCCTGGGAAGCCAAAGGTTCCATCAACCACTAGGTAGCTGTTCCACATTGCAACCATACTCTATGACTCTGAATCTACTTTCCAGGACAGGTAAAGTAGACCTGAGCTTGCAGATGCGCCTCCTGTAGCAGGAAGGAAAGATCTTCAGCCTCATCTATACCCCTACTCCTTCATACAGGTTCCAAACAAGAAGGGTTGTGCTGATAAATGATTAACAACTGTCTTTTGCATGTATGTATATATATATATATATATATATATATGATTATAGATATACACAGAAATATATACATATATATATGTATACACACACACAGATATATACAATGAAGGGGAAGAGGCTTTCCTG
The DNA here is from genome assembly GCA_028627135.1 of Pseudochirops cupreus. Lineage (NCBI taxonomy): Eukaryota > Metazoa > Chordata > Mammalia > Diprotodontia > Pseudocheiridae > Pseudochirops > Pseudochirops cupreus. The sequence goes on along the minus strand of CM053581.1, from coordinate 121,154,584 downwards.
ACAGTCCTCCAATCATACCGTGTATATAACTATCTGCTATATATATATATATGTATATACACACATATATATATATGTATATACACACACATAAATACACTCTCTCCCACTGCCATACAACCTAAACATTGTGTTCCACACACATTCTCTAAGTTGTTTCTCTCTATCAGGTATGTCATAAGGCTAAAAACTGACCCAGCGCTATCTTGGATGCTAGGAGCCCTGTCTCCATTAGAATGACTAAAGTTGAAGAGTGAGGCTTCAGGAATGGAAGGAATGCAGGAGGCTGTGAAAAACCAGAAGTACTGAAAGGGCAAGGCCAAGGAACCTGACTAGCCCTGGGCAGTCTTGTGAAATAAGTGGAGTTTGTCTTCTTCTATCCACTTTATATATTCCCCTGTCCTGGTCCTTTGATTATAGAGGAGAATACACTAATAATCTAATTTAATCAAAATAACTAATCACCTCATGTGTTAGCATTTTAAAGAAGACTGAAGGGAGAGGGAAATAACTAGCCCAAAGGAATTAATTTCTAATGGTAGAAATCCAGTGAGAATGAGATAGTAGAGGATGGACAATGAAGGGGAAGAGGCTTTCCTGACACTCCTCCAATCATACCATGTATACAACCATCTGCTATACCTATTTGGAAGGATGGACCTGACAATGAGCTCAAGAAGTGCAGGACCAGAGCCAAAAGAAAGTGATCTAGTTAAGGCTCACCTTGTTATACTCCTCCTCCCTAGGTGTTTTGTTTTGCTGGGCTTCTAGTGAACTATCACAGAAAATGAAAACCAACAACCTAGCACAGACAAAAGTAGCCTCATGGTATTACTAAGAGTACCAGATCAGAAGCCAGATCTGGGCTTTGAATCTGGGCCGTGGTCCTTCCTAGCTGTGTAACCTTGGGTAAATTCCTTTACCTGCTAAGCTTCCATTTCCTTCTCTGTAGAATGAGGGGGCTGGTCCCTTCCTGTTCCAAACCCAATGAAAGGTCAGAAAGATTGTTGATTCATCATTCCAATCATTTCTGTTTGACCTCCTTAGGTGTCCGAGTGTTCCCACACACAGCATGTCTCCAGCCCCAGACCAACTGCAGGGAATTGGGATTCCTTCATCCCCACGGCTCTGGTCATCCTGCAGGCCCTCGATGGGGATCTGGATCAACTTTTCTGCTCCCTGAGCTAGCAGGTGCCACCATGGTTCGGTTCAGTATGTTTCTGTTTTTTCATGAGCACCTCTGCTATCCACACCCCTCGGGAGAATCGTATTTTTATAATTCCTAAGAGGAGGATGAAGTTAAAACATGGACGTGGCTCTGCCCTGCCTTGCCCTGTCCCTTCCAGCCTACCTCTTTTTGGGGGAAGGCTGGAGAAGTGTGGCTGATCCAGTCAAAGCCTGGGATTTTGACCTGCTGCTACCATCACTTGTTTGTTAAAGATCTGTTCTTTTTCATTGTTTCCAACAAATGTTTCTGCATTAAACTTCTACAGAGCAAATGGTTAATACATGAGTTTACTGTTTCTTTGGAATCTCTATGAGCAACAGAGCAGCCCGTGCTGCACGAGAAAGGAAGATTGGGCCTTAGGTTTTTTCACAGGGTACCCCTATCAACACAGTGGCTTCAGGTACAATCACATGTTCCCGTGTCTCCCCATCAGTTATGTGGGGGTGCAGCCAGATTGCAAATGTACTGTTGCATTAAAAGAAGGGGAAGGGAACAAACATGTATCTAAACCCTGCTTTGTACCAGGCACTGTGTTAAACCCTTTATAAATGTTATCTCATCGGATCTTCGTGACAATCCTGTGAGGTAACGATACTACAACTACTACTACCGTTAGCCAGCATTTGTTACACACCAGGCACTGCACTCAGCACTTTACAGATATCACTGCATTTGATCCTTGCAACAACTCTGTGAAGTAGCAATGCTACCACTACTACTA
>CM053581.1:121095687-121152535 GCA_028627135.1 Pseudochirops cupreus | reverse complement strand
ACTACTACTACCACTACTACTACCACTACTACCACTACTACTACTACTACTACTACTACTGCTACCACTACTACCACTACTACTACCACTACTACTGCTACTACCACTACTACCACTACTACTACCACTACTACCACTACTACCACCACCACTACTACTACTACTACCACTACTACTACCACTACTACTACTACTACTACTACCACTACTACCACTACTACTACTACTACTACTATTTGCCATTACCACTAATGAATAATTGCTAGTTAGCTAGCTCTTCACAAATATTACCTCATTTGATTCATTCTACCTTGAGAGGGAGGGACTATTATTATACCCATTTTACAGCTAAGAAACCTGAGGCAACCAGATGCTAAGTGATTTGCTCAGGGTCACACACCTAGTAAGTGTTAAGGAAGGATTTTAATGCTGATATTCCTGACTTCTGGCCCAGTGTTGGATCCACTGTGCCACCTAGCTGCCATATGTAAAAAAGATTTGCTGAGGAGGACATTATTTACAAATATCATCTCACTTGAGACGCACAGTGACTGGCACATAATAGGCCCTTAATAAGTGCTTGCTGCCTCCCCTTCCATCACCACAACTCTCAGGAACTTGAGAGAGGAGATGAGGGAGGAAGAATTCATTCCAGGAGATGAGAAAGACTCAGAGAAGAGCTTTGTAACCTATAAAGTCTTCTAAGATCGAGGGACTTGGGCAAATAAGAGGATGGGTGGAGCTGAGAACAAACACAGCAGGTGAAGGAGAGAATGATGAGGTGGGAGGGCAACACTGGGGTTAAGAAGCAGGGTAATACTCAGCTGGTAAATGCCGAATCCATCGGAAAGAGCGCTTGCTGGATTTGGAGTCCCAGGACCTGGCTTCCAAAACTGGCTCTACCGTTTCTCTGGGCTTGAATTTCCTCATCTGTAAATTGAGGGTATTGATGACCTCTGAGGTTCCTTGAAGCCTTAAATTTGTGATTCTTTAACTTTAAATTGACAACTTGTGCCTTGTAGTTTGTGGGATAATTTGGGGGAGATGAATTGCTTCCAGAAAGCAATAGGAAGGTCAGATTTCATTTAAGACTTCTTCAGAAGTGGGTGGGGACAGGTAGAAAGGAATAAGATGTTCCATTCATGGGATGGCAAACACAGGATTTCCTCCCAAAACAGAATGTGAGTTGCTTTAGAAGAAGAATGCCACCTGTACCCCTAATAATTACACCTAGAAAAATGGAGCCCAGAACCCCTGGCTTGGGGAGTGTGATAGCACCAAAAACCTCTCCAATTGTGTAGGCCTCCCAGAAATTCAGAAGGCTTTCTCAAGGCATCAGCCTCTGCTCCAGACCAGTTCCCTTCTCCCTCCCTTTAACACCCTTGCCCTATCTATCCTTTTTCTGGATACTTCCATGCCTCATGCTAGTTTTCCCTATTTGATTCACTGACCAGATGCTAGCAGGAACTCCTTCTTCCTAAATCCAAGATCTTCACTGTCTTTGGAAGATGTCCCATTATAGAGGATATCTATAGAGAGACACACATCCAACAATGGTCCTTTTATTTTGCTTTTTTTTTTTTGCTTTTTGGAAGGGCAATTGGGGTTAAGTGACTTGCCCAAGATCACATGGCTAGTAAGTGTTACGTGTCTGAGGTCAGATTTGAACTCAGCTCCTCCTGATTCCAGGGCTGGTGCTCTATTCACTGTGCCACCTAGCCGCCCCCTCCTTTTATTTTTCTTACTGCCATGGCCTGAAGACCACTGTAACTGAGGTTCCCCTCTTTCCATGATGCCACACTTGTGTGATGGAAATGGCCATCTCATATTATGGTGGCATCCCATAGCATAAGATGTATTACTGGCCTGTTTGATTTAGGCAGCTAGATAAAACAAGCAGATAAAGCACTAGGCCTAGAATCAGGAAAACTTGCATTCAAATCCAGCCTCAGACACTTACTGGTTGTGTGACCCTGAGCAAGTCACTCGACCTGTGTTTACCTCAGTTTCCTCAATAATAAAATAGCAATAATGCAAGCACCCACCTCCCAGGATTGCTGTGAGAATCAAATTAAATAATATTTGCAAAGTACTTATCTCATTTGATCATCACAACCAGGGGAGATAGGTGCCATTATGATTCCCTTTGTACAGTTGTGGAAACTGAGGCAGCCAGCAAGTAAGTGACTTACCCCAGGTCACATAACTAGCAAATATCTGATTTGAATTCAGGTCTTCCCGTCTGCAGGCTCAGTGCTCTATCCACCTAATCTAGTAAAGCACTTTACACATATTATGTGAACATGAGCTATTATTATAAGACTTGGTTCTTGCAGAACAATCTCTCCTAATGTGCTCACATTGTAATAGGGAGACAGAGCTGGTCTCAGAGCCAAAAGAAACACAGACTTTCATCCTGCCTTGGACACATAGTAGCCAGATGATTATAAACACATCTCTTCATCTCTCAGAGATTCGTGTCCTCGTTTGTAAATGGAGATGGTAATCCCTGTAGTCCCTACTCTGCAGGGCTGAACAGAGATCAGGGGTAGCGTATGGAAAGTAACACACAACCCTTCCATAGAAATGTGGACGTCACCAAATAACTCACATTTATTTATACAGTGCTTTAGGTTTACACAACTTTTAGACAAAAGCTTGTGAGGTAGATGGTATGAGGCGGTGAGTCTTACAGATGAGAGAGGCTCATTCTGGAGAAACTGGGGAGAGTGTGGTGAGGCTCCAATTTCAAAAGCAAAACCCATTAAGTCCTTACTCTCTAAGCTTCTAGGTTGACCCAAAGAGATCTCCAATTGGTGAGATTTCAGGAAGCGTGGGGGAGATTTCTCAGGGGAAGAAAGATTTTTCCCTTCATTCAGAGATTCTTAACTTTACTAGTTGTCCATTAGGAGACTGAGAACAGATTTCAGGGGGTCTATGAACTTGGATGAGAAAAAAAGAAGTTACATTTTTATTTTCACCAACCTCTCATTAACATTCCCTTCCATTATGAATTTTTAAAAATCCTTATTCTGAGAATAGCTTTCTTCAGACAGTGAAATGTATCTATGACACACACAAAAAGTTAAGAATTCTGCCTTAAATCATACCATGAAGCCTGAGAAGTATAACCTGGGAAGGCAAAGAAGAAAGGAATGCTTAAAGCCCTTCTCCTATTTGGGTGGCCACTTTCTTTCCCTCTGAATGAATTTCTGTTGAGAAAATGGTGGTTTTGATGATAGAGGGTGAAGTGAGAAGAGAAGAAAGTTAACCATGGGCTATGGGATAAGAGACGTGACCTATTCCTGGTGGATCAGAGGCAAGCTGGGTCAATGGGTGGAGAACTAGATAGAAACAGAGTAGTCATTCAGGCATAGTGGCAAGAGACTTGGCTATAGAAGCAGAAAACAAGATGGGTATAGGCAGGAGACTAGGCCAGACAAGTAGGAAATGAGACAGATCAATCAAACAAACCCGAACAGCACCCTGAGCCTGGGGCTCTGACAAGCACCTGAAGCTTCTCATTGCTGGGCTGTTTAGCATAGCTCCATTCCTTAAAAGATCCAGACTGTCAGGGCAAGCAGGCTCTAGTCCCCTGAGGAGGAGACACTGGACCCATCCATCTAGAAGTGCTTGGTGGAAAGTGATAGCAATGCTTTTGTGAAATCTTCCTAGTCAATGTAGGGTCAGTCAGAAGGTTCAGGTTCTGCTATAATTTTTATGGGTTCCGATGCCTATTAATATTCTGTTCCTCTGGGACCCAGCCCCCTTCCATAACAGAGGTACATTTATGTACCATGATTTGTCTACCTAAGGAGAAAGCGTTGACACTCAGGTAGGCTGATTGGGTGAGGAGCTTCACTAATTGGAAAACCCTGGTTTTCCAAGTATATGTAACCTTACTTGTTCCACACAGGATAGATAATATAACTATGAACTGAAACCAGTTAGTCAGTCAACAAACATTCATTAAGTACCCACTATGTGCTAGGTTAGAGACAGTTAGGTGGGGCAGTGGATAGACTGCCAGACCTAGAGTTAGGAAGACTCATCTTCCTGAGTTCAAGTCTGGCCTCAATTGTGTTACCCTGGGCAAGCCACTTAACCCAGTTTGCCTCAACTCCTTATCTGTAAAACGAATTGTAGAAGGAAATGGCAAACCACTACTGCATCTTTGCCAAGAAAATCCCAAATGGGGTCATGAAGAGCCAGACGTGACTGAACAATAAAATATGCTCAGCACAGGGGTTATAAAAAGAGGCAAAAGACAAGCCTCAAGGAGCTCAAAAATGTAGTGGAGCAGACAGCAAGCTAAAAGGTATGTGCAAAAAAAAAGTTATGTAGAGGATAACTAGGGAATAATTAAGAGGAAAGTCACTAGAATTAAGAAAGGTTAGGAAATGCTTGCTGTGAATATGGGGTTTTAGGTTGGACTAAAAGGAAATTGGGGAAACCAGTGGGCAAAGATGAAGGAGAATGTTCTAGGCTTGCAGGACAGCCAGCAAAAATGCCAGGAGCCAAGAGATGGATGTTGTTTTTGTAGAATAGCAAGGAGGCTAGTGTAAGTGGATCGAAGTGTATATGAAGGGTAACAGCTAAGAAGACTGGAAAGATAGGAGAGGACTAGATTATGAAGGACTCAGAACGCCAAGCGCAGGTTTTTAATAATTGTTCCTGGGGGAGACACTGGCACTTATAGAATCAAGGGTGGGGAAGGGGAAGGTGGAGGGTGACATGGTCAGATCTGTGTTTTAGAAAAATTACTTTGGTGACTGAATGGAGGATGGATTGGAGCGGGGGAGACACTCGAAGCAGGCAAATCCACTAGCAAGCCATTGAAATAGTCCAATCACGAGGTGTTAAGGGACCACACTATGGTGGTAACAGTTTCAGAGGAGAGGAAGGGACATGTTAGAGAGATATCAAATGGTGAAATAGACAGATTGGAGGTGGGGTGGGGCAGGGTAAGAGATAGTGAGGAGTTGAGGGTAGCACCTAGGTTGTGAGCCTCAGAAACCGGGAGGACAGTGTTGCCCCCAACAGTAACAGGGAAATTAGGAGCAAGGTAGGGGGACATCCAGCTTGGATGTACTGAGTTTAAGATGCATACTATTTCAAGATGTCAGAAGGGTAGTTAGAGATGCACGATTGGAGATCAGCAGAGAGGTTAAAGTAGAATTGGTAGATTTGAGAATCATCAACATTGAAGGTAAGTGATAGGGTGGAGATGACGGAGGAGACAATGTGTTAGAATAGACAGGATGAGCAGGTAAAAAGGTTAGCTTTAATAAGGCGTAAGTTCACCTCTTCCTGTGAGATGGGTGAAGGAAATAATGGCAGGAGGCATTTGAGGCATATGAGATGAGAAAGAGAGGAGAAGAGGAAGCTTACAGCAAAAAGCCTCAATTTTTTCTGTATAATATGATGCAAGATTCTTAGCTAAAAGGATGAGAGGAAGGGGAGCCATGGGAGGCTTAAGGAGAAATGAAAAGGTTTTGAATTCTGCTGTGCAGAGTAGGATGGTGAGTTGATAGGAGAGGTATAGTAGGATTGCCTGTGAGAGCCCAGTTAACATTGGATAACAAAATTGTAAAGGATCCAGCTAAAATTGTTGCATTACTTTCTCTACCTTTGTTCAGTAAGTAGCATGTGTGTAGGAGAAAATGTGGCAAATGGTGAGTGTCCAGGGATGAGACCTGGCATAGCATACCTGGCAACACGGTATGGGGGTTTGGGACTCAAGAGAAGAGGATGGTGTAGAACTGAACTTGTTCACTAAGGAGACAAAATGCGGAGAAGAGAAAACAGTGGAGAGCGCAGAGATGATGGCTGTGGGAGAGAGCTGACGGGCTGAGGGATTAGAGATCACAGTGTGAAAAAAGAGCAGGGTTGGTAAGGGAAAGCAAAGGAAGAGATGGGAAGTCAATAGATTATAGTACAATAAGGAGATTTTTGGAATTCTTGAACAGGTGGAACAGATCAAGGGTATGGTCATCTTTGTGAGTGGCAGAGGTAGATTGAGTAGGTTGAGAAACTGAGTGGTTAGAATGTTTGAGGGAGAGTTAATATGTATGTTGAAGTCCCAAGTATGAGGACAGGAGCTGGGGAAGAGAGAAGAATTGAGATTCAGATACTGGACTCATTGAGGAAGGAAGGGCAGGGGGGTGATCTGAAGGTCTATAAACAACAACTACCAGGATTTAATTAGGTGGTAGACATGTATTGCCTGCACTTCAAAGAGCAAGTGTTCCAGAAGGCACAGTGGAATTGGTAGGTGGGGTTTGGTTGGAATTTTATAGTGGGAGGATTGTGAAGAATGGGAACAAAGAATCAGGTGAGTGGGGAGGAAGAATGGAATTGGATGATGACCTACAGGGGTTCAGAGTCACTGGGGTGTGTAAAGTATGACCAGGTATGAGAATGTTCATCGCTGAGTGAAAATAACCATTCCTCTTCCCAGGGGAAACTAGAGATCAGGCAGGAGACAAACACAACATGAGATGGAAAGCACATGGTCAGGTGGGGAAGTGGGGGCTCCATTTTTCTACATTCTTCCTTCTGAAGCAGGAAATAAGTCCCACTCTCTACCAACTTTCCTCTTCTTCCCTCAAGAGACAGGTGCAGAAAAAGATGGAAAGCCTGAGTCAAAGGATGGAATGTTCCTCTTTGCACTGAAAGTTCTCTCCATTGAATTTGGGAGATCAGGCTAGCAACAGGAAGTGGAAGTTGACCTTTGCTGGAACAGATGGAAGTCCCTCCACTACTCTCTAGCAGTCTTCTCTCAGGGGAAGATGGAAGGTCCCAAGCCAGAGGTCAGAGGAAGGTCTAACTCCTCTTATCCCATGAAGCTGGAGATCAGACGAACAGCCTTGAGGTACAGGGGGAAGTCAAGTTGGGGCATAGCCCAGCATCAGCCCAAGAGGATCCTTTGTTGCCTTCCCTCAGGGGACATCACAGCAAGAGATGGAAGGTCCCAGGTCAGAGGAAGACAAAAGACATTCCTTTCCTCTCCAGAAGCTCACAGTCTAGTGGGAAAGAAAACATGAAAGTAACTATATATGCCAGTAAGATATATACAAGATAAATTGGAGATAATCAATCAGAGAATTAAAATTGCTGATGTGACTAACCCCCCTATAAGGAAGACCAGACAAGTGTCCATAAAACAAGTCCTTTGGCTAAATTTCACAGGTGGCAATCTCTACTGTTCTTTTCTTGCTCTCTAAAAGTATAATTGCTTGACTGCCTTCATACAAGGAAAAGACATTAAAACTAGCTGATAGCTGGCTTAGAGTTAGGGTTAGACTATATGCTCTGTATGGGCAAGAACTGGGTCACGCCCTTCTTTGTATTTCCAGTGCACAATATATGGCACATAGCAGCTGTTTAATAAATGCTTATTTATTGTTGACCAACTGATAACAAGAGATGCCAAAAGGTACAGTATGAACTCATAATAACACATATGTGACTTTAGACAAGTCGCTTAATCATAGTATTTATATACTACTAAGGTTTATAAAATGCTATCCAAATCTCATTACTATAATCTCTCTGTGACTCAGTTTCCTCATCTGTAAAATGATGAGGAAAAAAAGGACGAGAGAATGGAGAAAGGTTGGATTAGATGACCTTCCAGCTCAGAAACTGTCTGCTCTAGGAACTGATCCAATAAGTGAAATGTGGGCAGACAGTGTCCCCTGGTGGCTGGATGCAAAAAAAAAAAAAAAAAAAAAAAGCACAATTTCTTCATTGGCACAATTTCTTTTACAAAAAGGCACAATGGCTTTCCTCCTGGTTAGAGTAATGGAAAAGAGTGTCTAAGAGTGGTGGCTTCTGCCTTGGAGGGTCTGTGCTACTCATAATCAATCAATCAATCAGTGTCTGCATCCCCAAGAAACCACTAAACTGCGTGAAGTATAATTATATGCATAGTGCTTTGAAAATTATAAAGTGCTATGTATTTAAGCGTGAGCTGTTATCAATATAATAAGAGCTAACACTTTATATAGTGCTTTAATGTCTACACCCATTTTCTCCATTCCCTAAGCCATGAATTCTGGCTCTTGCATCCACTACTTTCCTGAAACTATAGTCTGGGAAATGTCCAATAGAAGCCTGCCTCCTGCCTCTTGGCAGAGAATTAATATGCTAGAAATGTGTGAATTTGTTTCACCTGACTATACTTATTTGTTACAAGGGAGGTTTGTTTTTTTTAATTTTTTTTTTGGATGGAGGAAAACAAGGTAATTGGGATTAAGTGACTTGCCCAAGGTCACACAGTTAGTGTCAGGTGTCTGAAGTCAGATTTGACTCAGGTCCTCCTGACTCCAGGGTGGGTGCTCTATTCACTGTGCCACCTAGCTGCCCCCCTAAAGGAGGTTTCTTTAGAGGAAATAAATCAGTTGGAAACTTCCAGATTTTTCAGTTATCAGTTTTGGGATCCTGGGTTTGACCCCCTCCCACTGAATTTGTTTCCATGGATCTTCCCACTGGTGTCGCTCATGCAAATATAGATTCTTCTGTTCTGTGTTTGTCATGTTTGGACTTCCCATGTTCACCTAAGGTCACATTCATCCTTCATATTTCTTCCTCTGCTCTTCTGTAATTAAAACTTTTTTTCTGGTTGGATGAATTGGGTTCACATGTTAATTACCTACTTAATCAGATTTCATCACTACTATGCTACTTTGATCAGGCTAATAATCATCAATCACTTTTACTATCCTTTATAATTATGTCACAAAGACTATCAAACTCTATCAGTCACACCTTTTGAATGCAATTAAACTTGGGGAGCTGCCTTCCCCTTTGGCCTGCTCTGCTTTGTTGGAAGATAGAATCAGAGCATTGTAAAAAGTTAGGGCTAGTCTCGCCCAAATCCCTTATTTTACAAATGAAGAGACAAAGGTCAAAAGAGATGAAGTTATTTACCCAGTCGTATAGCTGGTTGGTATTAATAGTTGGAAGAGGTAATCAGGCATTCCACTAAAGGGACAAAGAGCTGGCTATGACCTACATAGCTTCCCATAATCGACTTTTAGAGCCTTGAGAAAAAAGGACTATATTTCATCATCATTTCCAATCATTTTATCCAGCAGGGCCCACAGCAGCTCAATACTGTTAGTTTCCTTCCCTCTGATCAATTGCTTTAAATCAGATGAAAAGACGAGGTTGATGGGAAGACTTTCTGGTGGATCCACAAGGACATCTGAAAGCAACTGACACAGACTTCTGCCAAAGTGTTTTAAATTGCTGGACACGTGTCTGCAGATCTGCCACCTTCACGTTTGTGGCACTCTGGAACTGGAGTATCAATTGTAGGAGAGAGTCTGAGTTCCCCACAATTCACAGAGCATTAGCTTACCTGACTATGAGTCAGGCCTATAGCCTGATAGTTATTTCTGTATGACTTGCTCCTCCTCTAGGGCAAAAATTGTAATAATTCCTTCTTATATCTTCACGACCTGGCATACATAATAGATGCTTAATACATAGTTTGCTGAATTTGAACTTACTGACGTATAATATTTAAGGTCTCTCCAGAACAGAGATGCTTAATCTTTTGTGTCATGGACTCCACTGGCAATTTGGATCTATGGATCCCTTCTCTGAATGTTTTATCTTTTAAATTAATAATTGAAATAAATGCAAAATTTCAATTAGAAGTAAGCAGTGTTATGTTTTCCAAATTCAAGTATTCTCTATTGAGAACCTCTGTTCTAGAAGCCTTCTACTCCTAAGACATGTAACTAATTATTTGGAATTATATTTTGCCATATTAATGGGGCAAAATAGACCAATTAAGGTCATACACTTAAAATCCTTTGAACTTGGTTTTAGAAAAGACTTCAGAATACCAATTCTACAAAGGCAGCTGTGTATTATGAGGCTCCTTTAATAATTCTTTATAATCTTAACAAAATAAGATTGAAACAAAACTTTAAAATGGGACTCTTTCTCTAGACGTGTATTCCATATCTAGTCTAATCCTAAAGATCTTCAGAAAAGCAAAAAAAGAAAAATATTCCTGAATCAGATTTATGGTCTAGTTAGGTGATTGGGTTTATCTTTTACATGAATGATGCAAAATCAAATATAAAAATAAAAATGTCCTGCTGGTTTTTTTTTTAACTAAACCATTACTGGTTTTGCATAATCACTGACATTTATTTACCAAATTTAAGAAGAAAATGCCATTTTGGAGCAAGATTTAAAGAAATATTAACACCTAGTCACACCTTCTCAAGTTTGCCTTTTCTCCTTAACAGCTACTAACTTAATCTTGCGCTGCAAATTTAAATGTTTTTTCTCAGTAACAAAAGTCATTCTCACTTTAGGGCTACAGAGTAGCCAACGGAAAATGCGTTACATCAATCTGCTTGTTGCTTCTCCATTTGTATTAGCTACCTTAAATATCCAGAGCACTCATTTATTCTCCTTGCCTCAGCTCCATTAACATACCCTTGGACCAGTTTCTCATGGAAGCTGTATTTTCTTATGTGTCCAAATGTTCTTGCTCTCTGATTTACTTCTCTCTTGAAAGTAATGTACATGGCTGTGTGATTAATTCAGTCTCTTATTCCTCCCAATACTAAAATACAGGCAACAATTCTGGATTCTAGAAATCCTGCATGCTTCCACCAATTCCAAAAATTTCCTCCAGTTAGCATCTTAGTCAACATCTTTTACAGAAGAAGTTCAATCATTATCTGCACCATGGCACTCTGTTTTCACCGTGCCTTCAAATTTCTGCAGGAAGTTCTGCCAAAAGACTTTGGTCGGTCTCAATATGTAGTAATTGCAAGTATTCGGCGTTTTAAGGGCAGACAAGGATAATACCTTCTCTTCTATTTCCAATAGTTTCCAACAAGGGTATTTCTATTTCTAATAATCAGCATATTTTGAGGCTTTTGGGCCATCAAAGAGGGAGCATAGCATACTGGATATAGCTGGCCTGAGAGACACAGCAAGACAGTTCGAATACTAACACATATTGATTGTGTGACCCTGGGCCAAATCACCAGCTCTCAGTGCTACAGGCAACTAAGACTCCAAATTACAGAACAAGTGATGATTTGTGTAAGTGAAGCTTTCTGACTTTGAAAACTTGAAAATTAAATTGTGACCACAGTAGTACTTGGGATGCCCTTAAGAAAGTCTATGATCCTCCCCAAGTTCCCTTTCCTGAGCCATGACTTGGCAGCTCATAAGGAACAAATAATTCTATAAAGTACTCGGTATTTTGAGGATGTGCAATTTTGTTGGTGTGGGTAATCCTCCTACTAACGTAGACCAAAGCTCTGATTTGCTACTGCCTCCAAAGGTATAGATTTTTGTTCTTCAGTCATTTTCAGTTGTGTCTCATTCTTTATGACACCGTTTGGGGTTTTCTTGGCAGACACTGGATTTGCCATTTCCTTCTCCAGCTCATTTTATCAATGAGGAAACAGGCATTACAGCAAACACGGTTAAGTGACTTGCCCAGGGTCACACAGCTTGCACAAGTCTGAAGTCAGATTTGAAATCAGAAAGATAGGCCTTCCTGACTCTAGGTCTGGTACTCTGTCCACTGCACCAAGAGATTATTTTCCCCTAACTGCTTTATCTTAGGATTTGCCCATTACTGGGTCCTAGATGTCAGGAGAGATAATAACATCACTAAGAGACTGTAAATGATTTGACTCAAATAATTTTCTTCTTAAGAAAATTACATAAATTCTGCTGACAGTGCTAAAAGGAATATGGAGAAGTGCCGGTCAGTCCAATGCCAGTGCCTACTTTTTTGTGGATGATGGGAGAAAAATTAGCACAAAGGAAATCAGCCAATGTTCCATTTTATTCCTTATAAAATATATTTCATATTGCTGCAGTAAAAACATTACATTTCACATTTAAAAATTTTTTAACAATAAAAATAATACTTGGAAGACAGCTGGGAAAGGGAAAAAGCTCCAGTAAGACAAATTCACAGATCCGGGATTTATCCCCCTTTCCTCTTCCTTGCCCCTAGTAAATAGCCAGTCCCTAGGATGGTATTCACAATTTTACAAAGTGTGACTATAGAAGAATGAGGTGGATTGTTTAAACAGACCATGCATCCAAATGAGTGTTCTCCTTAACGGGGAGGCTACATGATCATTTCAATGATGTTGCCCCTTCTCAAAACAGTTTTGGAATTGCTCCTTGAGAACTGTTGTCTCCAACCGGCAGAAGTGGGGGAACTGTGGGTATGGGACACTGCAGACAATATCAAACTTTTTCAATGTATTGGTAAGTTTTGCTGAACTTTTCTTCCCCCACATTTATATTCTTCATTATAAAAGATGGCTCTCAGAAGTAGTAGGGCTGAGGGATACACTGGGAAATATAGATGATATAAAAACAAAAGATAGTAAAAAAAACAAACAAACTAGTTTTTTTAAAAAAAGAGGACCAAAAAACCCCCAGTGTCTCCAAACAGCATGAACTACCCTCCCTTTCTTTCTCTCTCTGCTTTCATTACCTTATAATCACCACACCTTGTTTTTAAACATAGTATCACCTAGCCTGATAATCCAATTTCTTTCCCAAGAGCGGTTCTAAATTGCCTTTTGCCTGTTTTTGTTTTTAATCTAACACAATCACAAAACACAAGGATTTATCACCACTGCTGATATTCAAAAGAATGGAGGCTCTGAAGACAACTGCACAAAAAAAAGGGGGGTAGGGAGATTTTGTTCCAAAAATGTTTTGAATGGCAGCATTGGAATAAGTGCATCACCTCTTAAGGTGCCTCCTTTGAAGACAAGTTCACTTGAATATTTAAGTTTTATTTTTTTAAAGCAACATTATTCCATGTCACACTTCATACACTCAAGAAGTGCTGAGAATCACCCTACTGAGAAGTGTTCCTTCTACCTTGTCTTCTAACAATCAGAATCCATCACCTGTAGAGGCTGAGAAGCAGAGAGAGAGATGAAGAGAACAGGAGTTTTTGGACTTGAAGCACTCACAAATCACCCCCACAGGAGAAAAAACAAGGCCGGACAAACCAAATGTCAAGAACCAACATATCAGGAAGATAATAGGGGCGTGACTGGCAAAGGGCAGGAGAAATGCCACCAATTCCACTAAAGTGGAATACAAAGTAGAGGAGGTATAAGGAGGAGCTGAATTGGATTTTTATTCTTCAGGTTCCATGACTGTCTTCTCCTCCCGTTTCTTCTGCTAGACCAATGTCACTGGAAAGATACCTCACCAAGGGAAAACCTTCATGCCTAGCTAGTCTATAACTATCTAGACCCTGAGAAGCAACTTTTTTTTAACCAAAGATGTCTTGGGGGAGAGGCCTAGTGAGCATTTTGGCCTCAGAAGAAGACAAGGCTGGTCCACCTCTTCCCACTTCTCAAAACAATCCTTTCGCCTCAGGGGGATTTGACAGATGATCAGGATACAAGCAAGGACTAGTTTCTTCTCATACACAGAGGAAATGGAAGTAAGGAAGTTAGGTAAAGTTTTATTCTGGACTCAAATTCAGTTTTGACCCAGGAAAGACACATGGGAGGAAGAAAGAGGTCTTTTTTTTTTTCCTGGCCTAGTTTCTAGCTTGACCAGTTACAAGAATTCCAACTTGGAAGCATTTTATGAAGTTACAAAAATATATTTCACTGCCATAAGGCAGTTTTCTGACTTCCTCTGTCCCTCCTTATCACCCCAGTCCAGCTTGCTTGGATGAGTCATGGTATCATGCTATGACTACATTTGCAGTTTTGTTTTGTTAGGAGAAAACTTAAGCAAAATTCCCACTTTTTCATAGCTCACTTAAGTAAGTAAATGAACTTTGGTGGTTGGGCATGTGTAGGGATAGAGAACTCAGTCTAGAACCCAGGGGCAGGCACTGCTCTGACAAAGTCCCAGCTGAGGTGGCTTGGTATGGTTCCCTGAGTTTCAGCCTTCTATAATGTACATTCAGGTTTCCTCCTAGGGCAACTAGGCACTGGATGATTTATTACGATGGGCTCCAGAGAATACTACATGCCTGTCATCTGGGCTTTGTCAAACAGGTTGCCATAAAGTGAACTGAGCCTTACTTCCTTAGCCCCCTCAGGCCATGTCTCTGCCAAGTCATTATCAGACTGTCCAAGTGACCCAACCTCCTGAAGCCTAATCATACAAATACACCAGCTTTGCTCATCTATCTCTAGAAGCAAGGCACTGCAGCTAAGGGTTTTGGTCCCCAAAGACCTTTAAGGAACTTATATTCCAGTGGTCCCTAGGTCCATCCCACATGGCCTTCACATGAGTCCTGCAACTTTCATCCCACATCCCTTAGAATTCCCTCTACCCCATATCCTACCCCGCCTATCATAAGCGTTAGAAACTGGGACTTAGTAAGTTTCAAGGGCAGTATGCCATGACTGGCCCCATACCTCCACATGGCCTTGACAAAGCACAAACAACAAAATCTAGAACTTTACTATCTGAGCCAGGGATTTCATAGGTTGTTCACACTGGATATCAAAAGTGTCCTTTCTCAGAGAAGCAAATTAGACAAGAGTAGAATTTGGGGCTCCTCAACTTCCTTCCCCATTCCCAAGTTGCCACATACCATCCTCTATTCCCTTCACTTAATCTCCCCCAACCCCACCCCCTGCTAGAACCAGCTACACTTCCAGCAACTGGGGGAGGGGTGGGAGGAGAAAAACTGTCCACAATGAGAATGGGAGAGGTTGAAGAACCAATAAGGGAAAAAGAGGTGAGCAAGAAAAAACATATGAAAAAACCCCAAAGAGGTTTTTGTTGTTGTTGTTGTTTTTAATGTGACTTATTTCTATAATGAGAGGGGTAAAAGATGAAGGGATTTAACTTTGGGTGGCAGCAGAGGTTTCAGGGGAGGCTATAACAACCTCCAGCATTTCCTTACTGAAATGGGAAAAAAAAAAACCCAATACTTAAATGATCAAGGCAGTGTTGATTCACCCTCTGAAATGTGGGAAGTCACTATTACCCTCTGGCTTAGCTTGGTTTGGAGACTCTTTAAAAATCCATTATTCCTTGGCTTTCAAAAACCAAATGAGATGCGCTGGGGGTGAAATTCAACATCTAAAAGAACCCAGATTAAAATAGCTTGAACAAATGTATTACTAAAAGATAAAGTGTCCATTCACTTCCATGGATGCTGCTTGATGAAAAAGATAAATCTTTCCTTCTCCTGAAGTAAAAGAATGCACTTGGTCAAATACCCAAGCACCCTTTTCTCTTGACTCTCCATTTCTATCAGCATCAAAACCTCCTGCCCTCAGGTGGCCAGTGGAGTCACTTTTTGAAAAATTCATCCTGCCTCTCCTGGGCACCAAGCAGTCCCTCTGGGAAGATTTCTGAGAGAATTTGCCGACTCAGCAGCAACACCAAGACAGCTGCTCCTTCCATGAGCATCAGCAGAACCTGTCCCAGATGGGGGAAAAATAACAGAAGGAAAAAAGAAAATAATTCTTTGGTCTCTGGGTCACTACAGAGCATACAAATCATTGGCTCTGGCTTTCTCCTGTTTTCTGTGACCAATGGGAAGGAAAAATTCTCTCATTTCCTTTGCATTTCCAAAAACAAAATAAAGCATCCCCATTAAAAAAAAAAAAAGAAAAAAGAATGAAAGAAAAAAACCCAATTAAACCTTGACCAATACATCCCACACTCAGAATCTGAACTTGAATTGTTAGGTCACTGCTGGAGGCTCAGGAGACACTGCTGCATCACTTCTTCCTCTGGGCTGCCAGGTCAGGGCCTGCGGGCAAGGGTGGGCTCTGGGACCAGGGAAGTGAGAAGTGGAGCAGGTTCAAGAAGTTCAATCCAGGAATCGCTGACAAGCTTTTTTCCACCGACAGGCTGTGCACCACTGGTCCCGATGCTCAATGCCATATACCTTACGGCACTTCTTGGCTTCTCCACGGGCTTTCCTATATAAGAGAAAGGGAAGTATAGAAAAAGAGGCATTTGTGATCAAGATGCAAATGTAAGCCCTTTACCCTTTCCTCATTCCTCAACTGCTAGTGCCTTCCCTGATATATGTGTGATGACTTGGCTCACAAACTACTTTGTATTTAACTACTTTGGATAAATTTGTTTTATTTTCTTTTAATACTGATGTTGTATGTATTTTTATGACTTTGAATGTAAGCACCATGAAGACAGGGAATGTTTCACTCTCTGTACTTGTGTCTGCACCAATGGGCACTTAAGAAATGCCTGCTGATTTACTGATTGACCCACCGTGGGACTGGACAAGAGAAAGGCTGTATAAATAGTAAAGGTCAGGTAATGGATGGGATAGTTCAAAAGATAAACCCAGACAGCTAGAAAATTCCATCCAAACTGGGTAACTAGAGGTTACACAGGGGTGGAAGAGGTGGCGGTGTTACAAAACAATCTTCCATCATTAAGCTCTTAATCAAGTCCTCCATCTGTAGGTACTCCAGAGGAATGGCTACCACCACTTTCTTTCTGTGCACTATATTAAAATCTTCCAAAAGTTGAGATGGCAGGAAGTAAGTGTGGGTGACTATAGGAGTCTCACCTGGTGCTGCTCTGTGATCGGGGTGGTGATGTGACAATCAGGTGGGATTTCAACGTAGGTGGTGGCTGCTGGGGTTCACTGAAGCTTAGTGACCGGCTCCGGACCTATACACAAGAAAAAGGAAGGGGCATTCCAGATAAAGGAAGGTATAAAAGTAACATGAATACCTAGCTAACATTCTCAAGCATCCAGCAAAACCTACTGAACCCACACCATGTCCTGGGTGCTAAATATCATCTCTCTGTATGGTGTGAAAGATAACATCTTAGAGAGGATATTCAAAGTGAATACGAACTAGATGGAACAGAGTTTTAGGGAAGTGAGTGTGAGGTGAGTGGAAAGGGAGGTGCATTCCTTTAAACCAAGGGCTCTTAACCTTTGTGTATCATAGATCCCTTCAGTACTCTGATGAAGCCAATGGACCCATTCTCAGAATACTGGATTATAAAAGAAATCAGAGAAAAACATAGTGAGTCATAGTGAAAATAACGATGTAATTTTTCTCCCATCCAAATTCAGACCACTGAAATCTATCCAAGGTCCCTAGGTTAAGAAGTCCTATTTTAATTAAGTACTACTGAACAGACAGAAAGAGAATCCAGGATTGGCAGGAGGAGAGCCTGACCTCTGCCATCATCTGAACTGGTTATACCCTGAAGCACTCTCTAAAATTCGTTTAATGGTCCACTTCCTCATCAATCTCTCTTCTCACTCCCTTCCTACAATTTGCTGATGTGTACTAACCTTCCCTAGAGGACTAGAATCTTCTGTCTGGAATGAGTTAAGTGCTATGACCAAGTAAGATTTGTTTTAATCTTGTATTAGATAGTGGAGGGCATAGGTGCCATTGTATTCTCCCACTTCACCCCTGCAGGCAACATACTCTGGTGGGGAGTGGAGCAAGAAGTGGCCCCTCTTCTATTCTTTACCATATATAGCCACTTTTCTCCTTCAGCATCTTTTCTCAAGTGTTGTTATGAGGCTCAAATGAGATGGTGTATAAAAAGCCCACTGCAAATTTTGACACATTATATAAATACCAGTCATTATTTTCTTTTCTAACTTCTTCCTTCCACTGCCTTTTTCTTCTTTCTTTATTCTCCCCTCTCTATACCTAACCCTAAATTTCTATTTTCTTCACCATTTTTCTGAGGGATACACCATAACATGTTCCAAATTTACCAACTCTAACATTCTTGCTATAGTCAGCCTGCAACTTAGGTCAGCCACTGGCACCCACAGGCCCAGTTTAGTTCCACTGATGTCATTTGGAGCCAAAGGAGTTCTCTGATTCCAAATCTAATCCAAAGATGTTCTCAACAATAAATTGCTAAAGAGTCTCTGGTCCCACTGGGGATGGATACTGAGCAGAGAGAAAGGGTGAACTTTCTAGGACCTCATGTTTTAGAAGCAAGGAGCAGGTGTTATCTTTTCCTGAGACGTCACCTCCCTCTCTCCCATCTTCCAAGTATCTGAAAGTTGCCTTAGAACCACAATGAGACTTACTGGAGAGAGGGATGGGATAGTAGATGTGGCAGCAGCCCAGCTAATGCTGGTATATATGTGTGGAGATACTGGGATCTGGATTGATGGTAGTGCCTGAGAAAAGAGAAAAAAAATAAAATTAACATTATTATAATCAAATTAAATAATAAATTAAATTTTAAAATAATAAATTTTTAAAAATAATCATACTAGGGGCGGAGTCAAGATGGTGATGTAGAAGCAGGAAAACTCCATGGCCCCTCCCCATAACCACCTCAAATACCTATAAAACGTGACTCTAAACAAATTTTAGAGCTACAGAACCCAAAAAGTGACAAAGATAAAGAAAACTCCCATTAAAGGCAGCCTGGCAGGCGGAGAGGAAGAGTTCATCACAGCGTGCTGGGAGCTGAGCCCAGCCCCACAATGAGCCCATGGTTTTAGCCCCAGGGCAGCCTGGACCATCCGTGCCTGGAGCATTCTGGAGGGTGGATCACCAGCAGCTATGGGTTATGTGATTTGCTACAGACAGTAAGATGTCTGAGGTCACATTTGAATTCAGGTCTTCCTAACTCCAGGTCGCTGCTGCTCAGTTACACTCTGATCCAACAATGGCTCAATCCAGGCCACCGCTCAAACCATGCAGCTCACAACATCTCTTTGCAAAGTGTCTTCAGAAGCAGTTTACAAATCATGTGAGAATACGGGTTCCTTGTGAACAGGCATTATTCATTCACTGTATCTGCATCCCTACTGCCTGGCACACACGTGGTGCTTAATGAAACCTACTGATGGACAGCTGAGGAAATTAGTCTCAATCTCATCAACAGTCACTAAAGGACGTCACTAAACCTGGTCAACAAACTTGGTTCCAACGACTTTTCATTGTTTTCAAAAAGCAAAACCATCTTCAAAATACAATGTCTCCCAAGACTAAGACAATTCAAAAGGATGTGTACTAGGCTCCAAAGGCAACTCCCAAAACCTAGCTCCAAAAATACTGTGAACAACGGCAGCATCTCTGAAATAAGTGCATGGCCCCTACGGCGACTCCTTGATGGCTACAATGCTCACTTCTTTGTCTATGTCCTGGATTTTTTTTAGTCACATGACTTTATAATAGCTAACATTTCTATTTTATAAAAATACGCTACCTTACAAATATTTGTACAGAGATAGCATTTAGTGTGATGTCTGGTATGTAGCAGATGCTTACTATATATTCTTTCCCTTCCCCTCAGAACGTTAACCCCTATTCCTGAGAATGGTCACTTAGATCAAAGCAGAAAGTTGCTAATAAGGTGAAGAAAAGAAAGGGAAGAAATAAGCATCTATATCATGTCTACTACATGCCAGACATTATGCTTAGCATGTTTACAAATATTAACTCATTTGATCCTCACATCAACCCTGAGAAACAGTGTTCTTATTATCCCCATTGAACAGCTGAGGAAACTGAGGCAGAGGTTGTCTCGCCCAGGGCCACATGGCTAGTCAATGTCTGAGGCCAAATTTGAACTCAGGTCTTCCTGACTCCAGACCCAGAATTCTAACCACTGTGCTACCAGCTGCCTCTATAACAAGGAAAAGAGATGTAGAATGCTTTATAAATTATTGTTGTTTTTCAGGTGTTTACTCTGTGTGACCCCATTTGGGGTTCCCTTGTCAAAGGCACAAGAGAGTGGTTTGTAGTTTCCTTCTCCAGCTCAATTTACAGATGAGGAACTGAGGTAAAGTGACTTGCCCACGGTCACACAGCTATTACATGTCTGAGCCAAATTTGAACTCTTGTCTTCCTGACTCCAGGCCAAGCACTCTATCAACTGCACCACCAAGCTGCCCCGCTTTATAAATTAGCACAGACCTAAAGCGAGAAAGGGTTTTAACAAAAGCTGAAAAAACTTATAACAATATTATTTGTCTCTCCAGGTTTCTGATTCTCCTGGTTATCAGAAATACCTTGCTCAATTCAACAAGCCCTTATTCCTTTGACCAAGAGAGTCCGCTCTGAGGCTTCTATCCTAAAGAAGGCATTGCAAAGAAGGTCCCCATATACACCAAAATATCTACAGCAGCATTTTGTGTGCATGATAGCAAAGAATTGGAAACAAAGTCGATGCCTATTAATTTGGGGAAAGGCTAAACTAAGTACGGTACACGGATGCAATGGGATATTCCTGTGCTGTAAGAAATGATGTGTGTGATAAATACAGAGAAGCCTGGAAAGAGCTACATGAAGTGAGGCAGAGTGAAGTTAGCAAAGCCAAGAGACCAATATACACAGTAACTACAGCAATGCAAATAGGAAAAAATACAAAATAATTAAAAAGCAATGTTGCAAAATCATTAAGAACAAGCGCAGCTCAGTGAGAAGGTAATCCCATGCTACCGTTCTGCAGAGGTGAGAGGTCTCTGGTATTTTACGTCGCACACATTTTCAGACTTTTTAAATGTATCTATCAGTTCTGCTGAGTTTCCCCCTCCCTTTTTTTGTCTTTAAAATATACTATTTGACAGATAAGTAGAGGAGCAGGCAGAGGAATATTGAGGGAAAGTATGGTGATGTACAAAAACAAAAGACATTTTAAAAAAAACCCAAGCGTTTACTAAGCTCTTACTCAGATTTGGAACTACAAAGACAAAAAAGAAAGTCCCTATCCGACCTAACACTCTACAGAAGTAAATATGAAGTAATTTCATGAGGGAGAGATTGTCAATAACAGGGAAAGTTCAGGAAATGCCTTCTGGAGGAGGTGACATGGTCTGTGCGCTGAAGGAAGATAAGATGGTCTACGTAAGGAGGAAATACATTCTAGACACGAGGGACCACTTGGGCAAATGAAAGCAAGGCAGGAGATGGAAGACTGTAGAAGAAACAGCAGACCAGCTTCACTAACATGGAGAGTTTGTGAAGGGCAGTAACATTAATAAAATAATTAGGAAAATAAGAAGCCAGACTATGGAGAGTTTTAAATACCAGACCGAGAAGTTTGTATTTTTATCATACGAGCAACAGGTACAGAGACACTGAAGGTATTTGAATAACTGATGACATGGTCAGATGACTGTTAAGACCATCAATTTGGCAGCTGTGTGGAAGATGGATTGTTCATATGTATTTACATATTCTAACAAGCCAATATATATTTTTTTTCCTTTCTTGAAATCTAGCACATATCTATGGTCTCCCCAGCATGTATTGCCAGCACATAGGGGGCAAACAAGATTAACAAATCAGACATGGCCACCCCATGGTACTGGAACATTTAGAACCTCTAAGAAAATTATGAAACACATCTCTGCTTTGTATATTTTCCACATATTTTACAGGGGTTGTTTATACCAAATCTACAACTTTCCTGTAAATCAAATGATGAATAGACATTATGGAGAGTTTATTGTACACCCTACAGATGGAATGGGAAGAAGACAGATTTGTTCTGGGACCTTGACAGTATTTACTGTTTTATGTTACCTATTACATAAATCCCAGTGGTGAGGAAATTTCCCTTTCCTAGGGGCTCACCCTAATCTGGTTTCCTTGAGAATAAACTAATTTGAATTGTTCTGGAGAATTATTTATGGGAAAGAATTAGGAGCTTGACTAATGGGTCAAACCTTAAGTCAACTAGAATCTAGATCAGAATGCCCAAATGTTAATCAGGTTTCCAGCTACCAATGGCTATCGCAGGTGCCCAGGATCACTCAAGGCAACCCATCAGGCCTGTTTCTCCATACCTGGTACGCATGGTCAGCCTGAATGTGCCAAAAAGAGCCAGGGGCCGACTTGCTGAGAGCACCAGTGGGCAAGTAAGGTTCCAAGACGGGGTGTTCCAGGACTAACGACTCTGCCTGGGGCAGGGGTGGTGGTAGGATGGCAAGGGGTGGGTTGGTAAGACTCTGGATGGGAACTGTCTCAGTTGTGGGAGTAGCAACTGCCACAGCAGCAGCTTCCTCCTTCATCTGCACCTCTGTGTAGTAGAAATCCTCTTCCCGTTTCCACTGGTCAGAGTCCACACTGTCCCTATTGGAAGAAGGAAGGGGAGGAAACATTCAAATTAAGGTAGCAGACAGCTGCATAACTGTCTCTGGGGAAGTCACAGTGGTTTGCCAGAAGGATGGAGGCAGAATAGTAAAAAGAGAAGCTTGACAGGCTACAAGAAGAGGGAGGAAATATCCCAAACTGGTAATGTGAAAGTCAAACCAAGGATGTCTATGGGCTCTAGACTAACTCCAAAGGTAGAAGGGACCCCCTTAGGGACAAACTAGCCATCTTCACCTTTCAGTCCTCCAATCCTACAATACCATGGGTGGAGGACAAGCCTTCTTCTCTTTTCACAAAATAGGCAAGCCTGAGGTGGGGAAGGAAAGTAATCTGCTTGGGGTGACAGAGCAAATCAGGGACAGAATAGAGGAGAGCCAGGAGTCTTTTCTGCCAGCTTAATGCCATCAGATGACACTGCTCTAGGCTATCAGTCAAGTCAGCAAATATACCAGGTACTGGGCTAAGCAAAAACAGCCCCAGCTCTCAAGGAGCTTCTGGTCTAACAGAGGAATCAGAGAGGAATTGTTTCCCCTGACACTTGGGGAACCCCCCTTTTCTGAAAAATACAAACAACATCTCTCTTCATTGTAGGCTTCATCTGACTCGCTGATGAAGAATCGCCCTGAGCAGCTTAAGCTGTGAGAGGGTTTCCAGCACAATGAGAAGTTCTATCAAGCCTGGCCCAGCTCTCTGTGGAGGCAGTTTCCTCTGGGATAAAAAGTATATCAACAGAGTCTCGATTTTCTTCAGGAAGAGCCAACAAAGAAGCCAGCTAATGGGGCTTAACTAGCCTGTGTTATGAGCTATCAAAACTAAGCAATTCCTCTCCTTCCACTCAGAAAGTGGGATCATTAAAATAGCTGTTAATTCAGCAAGGAAAGAAAAAGACATCCATGGGAGGTCTCTGGCAGCACAAAGAGAGGCACTCAGCAAATTTCCTTCTTTTTTCCTCATTAGGACTGAAGGAAATAGCTTTTGACAATCTCCAAGAAGGGGCACTAGAAGCCAGGGAGAGCTTCTTTTTTTTTCTAAATCAGTCTTGGCATGCATTGGGAAGGAGAGAGAAGGCAGATGTACCAATTTCTCAAAAGCATCCTGGGCAGAAGGCTACAGAGAAACCACAAGGACCCCAAGGTAGGAAAAGGAATAGCTGAGAGATGTGGCCCAAAGGGAAGGCCTGGCACCTACCCCTTGACTTACCCCAGATGGAGGGTCTTGACATGCCTCTTGATACCCACAATGGAGCGCAGAACTTTGCCGCAGTTTGGCCACAGACATTTGTACATCACCTTCACTGAGTTCTGGGGAGAAAATAAACCCTAAGCATTAGGGGACCCTCTTTTTTCCCTGCACTCCCTGGAGAGAGTACAATGAGGTGCTGATTCACCCCTCCATTTTCAAGACTGTTCTTTAGGGTCATAAACACCACTTGCTGAAAGGCCTGGGCCCTGGACCCTAGATATGTCCTACAGGCTTGTGCCATGGTTGGTGCCATGAGAGAAAAAACACTAGAAACCTCTATGTAGGAGTATAAGCAATAAGGCAGAGATTAGCGTGAAGACTACGAATCAATCAACAAGTATGTTTTAAGTACCTTTCTAGGCATAGGGATAAAAAGAAATTAAAAATTAATTCATCCTTGCCTTTAAAAGCAGGAGCCTGAGCAAACACGTAGGGAGATGAGGAGGGTCCTGGGAAGGCAGTAAGGCTAAGGAAACTTTGGCATTAAAGCAAAAGGGGGTGAAGTATGTTCTGCACGATTTCTCATGTATAACTGCTACCACACTTCTTGCCTTCTCAATGGGTGGAGCAGGAGCGGGAAGGGGAAGAAGGGAGAGAATCTGAAACTCAAATTTTTTTTAAATTGTTAAAAATAATACATTTTTTAAAAAGCAGAAGGGGACAGAAAAAATGAGAAATAAAAATGGGAAAGTTGAACAAAATTTATTTTTTGAAAATCGAAGAAGGGTTGTCCAAGACAAATAGTATTTAATATATGCCAGGCCGTTCTGTGTTGTGTCCTTTTCTCTAGGACCAACTTAATACAGAGATAATTCTAGCCCATCTCTCTCCTCTCTCTCTCTCTCTCTCTCCTCTCCCTCTTTCACACACACACACACACACACACACACACACACACACACACACACACACGAATACCTTTCTCTTGCGTGGAGTTGGCTCATCCATCAGGAAAGGATCAGGGTCTGTCTCAAAACCATTGTCAGCTTTTGGTGAGCCAAAGGCCTCACCCGAATATTTGGGGCTTGCTTGGGGGTGGGGAGGAGATGGAGTGGAGATCCCACTGCCCCCACTCCAGTGCCCACTGGTGGTGCTGCTGCCACTGTCTGACACATCCCCACTCTCCTTCCATGGGTCACAAGCTGTTCGGGATGCTGTGCAGGAAAGAAGAGAAGGTGAGTCCCAAGGGGTCATAGGCGTGGTCATCCCAGAGGATACCTGGGAACTGGCACATCCATCTCTGTGCCTGATGGAAACAGCTCACTCTTTCCCACATTCTAACACTTTATCCCAAACAATAAAGCCCAAAGCACTGGGTGGCAAGGATAAAGTGACGACGAGTTCTAGCCTGGAAGTCTGGGTTTTTGATCTGGTTCCTGTTCATGACACTGGCTTTACTGAAGCTTCCAGGAAGGGCACCTACCTCTCTGAGTCCCAATAAAGCTGGGAGAAGCATGCCTGACCTCTACAGGCCCCTAAGGGTAAACATAGGGATGAATGACAGCAGAGAATTAAAACACAGAGGGATACCACCTGGGGAATGTTATTATATAAGCATCCTTCCCACCTAAGGCAAGATAAAAACATCAAGTTATAATGTTCACAACCAAGGTCTCTTAAAAACAATAATCATAAATATTTTTAAAATATAAAAGTAGCTTACCAAGGGCTAATGGTTTACAATTACAAGCAACTGAAGTTCTCATCACAGCCAAGGTGCATACCATTATTTTTTCTATTTACAATAACTATTGACATTTCTACAGTGCTTTAAATTTTTCAGTGTTTTATACTTATCTGATCTTCACAACAAACCTACAGGGCAAATTCTGCAGTTATTATTACCATTTTGTATATGAGGAAAAAAATTTCTCTGACTCCAAGTTAAGAATCTTTGCAAATAAAAACTGACTTCACTATCCTTTGCACTAAAATGACGAAACCTCCACCATCCAGCATACAGAAATACGTTAGTACCTAGCAACATGGAAGACTTGGAAATCTTGGACCACTAAGAATAACTGCTGATTCAAAGTTTAAAGATATCAATCAATCAGCAAGCATATAATTATTAAGCTCCTACTATATGCCAGGTGCTAGGGTCACAATGAAGCCCTCTCTGCCCTTAAATAACTTATAATCTATTAAGGGGTAAACCACATAAACATATAACAACAACAAACATATAAGATACAAAATCCATGCAAAGGAGATATAGGTAATTTCGAAGAGGCTTCCGGAAAAGTCTCAAATAGCTGATCAATTAACTGACAAGAAGATAGAAGTGTTCTTATTGGCTGGCTAGTACTACAAAAGCCAAGTTCTACAGGTACCAAAGAATGAAGGGCACCAAGAGAAGCAGGTAAAAGGGGAAAAGAGCAAAAGGAGAGGAGAGAGTGTAGAGCTCTTAGGTCAGACTCAGTTATGAGACAATGCAGTTGACTAAGCTATGTTTTTATCTTCTGAGAGCAGACTTTAAATTGCCAAAGCAAGACAGCTTTAAAAATTCTTCAAAAGGTGGAAGACATTATACAACCCAGGGAAAGTGCCATTCTGGTTCTGATTCTGATCAATAAAAAGGAACAGTTAAGGGGAAGGACATCAAGGTAAGGACAAAAGAAAATAAATCTTGCATCTGGAGAACTCTACAACTGATGTGAGACTCTGCTTAGGAAAAGGTGTTTAAAAGCATTCTGAAGAGCCCTGTCCTATGGGACATGCACACTAAAGAAACATTGGCAAGTGGGAGAAATCCTGTTACCCTTCCCAGGAGAAACACATGGATCATCCCACTTCTAAGACATTCAGAAGCAGCCATTTCTAGAGCTAACATGGCAGAGACCTTGCCAATATTCCTCAAATCCACCCAACACTACCCGATTCCTCTGATTCACGTAGACAAAAACTGATATCAGAAAAAATGCAAAAATGATCTTTGGTGACTTTCTTTTGGTTTGTTCACAGTTCCTAGAACACAGTAAGGATGTAATAGATGCTTGTTTCCTCCTTTCTTCCTTGGAAGTCTGACATAAAAAACCAGAAAGACTTAGGGAAGCAGGTGGTATTTTTACCTCTTCAAGCTCAAGGTCATAACTGAAAGAGAAAGAATGATATGGGAAGTGAACAGCTGACTACATAAATGGTGTCAAAGAAGAATATTTGCCCTAGGATGCCACAATGGCTCCTGATAAAGAATGGAATATGGTTCATCAATACCTGGAATAATGAATGCATTTAGCAAAAGATTTGACAATCTGATCAAGATGACTTTAAAGTAAACTTTGGGGCACAAAGAGAAGAGGGAGGAAAATGCCTAAATAAAACTGTTCCAAACAATACTACAAACATATGATAAAGAACAGGGCAACTTAGTCAATGGAGTATCAAATAATTTTCAGGTGAAAACAAGAAGGAAATTATTTGGGCTCAATACTTATCACCTCTGAATTCTATGTGCTAACACGGAGTATGGACAACAAAGCAAAAAAAGAAGTACAAAGTAATTATTATACTATTAGGCGACAGGAAAGGACTCATGACTGCAACACAGCAAAGTAAAGGGTATATTTTATTTTAAAGCTATGTTTAAGATGGGAATAGATGTCATATTCCCTATGTCTAAAGAAGGCACAGACCTAAACAGACAGACAAGAGAGGAAGCACAATGGGAAACATGGGACGGTCCACTGTGGCATGGTGGAAGGGATGCTGCCCTCTGGAATCAGATTCAAGGTCACTTCTGACGCTTAACATCCTTAGGCCAAACACAACCTCTCTGGGCCTAAGTTCCTTCACCTCTAAAATGAGAGGGTTGAATTAGGATACTTCTGCAGTCCCTTCTGGCTCTAATCCCCTGATAACGTGTGAAAATACCGTAGGATTATCCAGAGAGAAAACATGACTGACACTTTCCTAATACAGATTATAAAATTGACCGAGAGGAAAGCTATAGTAGCCAAGAGGGCTTTAACTATATGGAGTATTTTCTGGAATTTTGCTCCAAGCAGAGTATCTGGAGAGATTCCTGACTTCCTATTCTGGGAGATGAAATTTACAATAAAGATGAAGCAATGAAGGGTATTACTGTCCTGGGCTTAGTCTTTTTCCCCCCACTTTTGGAGGGGAGAAGGCAGGGCAACTGGGGTTAAATGACTTGCCCAAGGTCACAAGGCTAGTAAGTGTTAAGTGTCTGATGCCACATTTGAACCCAAGTCCTCCTGACTCCAGGGCTGCTGCTCTATTCACTGCACCCCGTAGCCGCCCCCTGGCCCCTGGGCTTAGTCTTAACTAACAACAAAGAATTGGCAGGTGATGTGGAAGAGATGGGAAATTAAGAAAAAAGAGACCATGTCCCATGGAGACAGTAACACTGAAGAAACAACAAAGACCAGAACTCTATGGGAAGACTACCACACGCTATCTCAGATGATCTGCCATTCACCTGGGGAAGTTTTGGGACTGCAGTTTTTCTCTATTGATTCTGTACTACTCAGAAACAGTGGGAGAAGGCAGCTGATGAACACCATTAGTCTATGAAGAAATGCAATGCCAATGTGTGGGCTGCACCTCCAGTTTTTATTAACATTCTTGCCTGTCTCCTGTTTTAGGGATGGTCCAGCTTCTTTTAAACACCTGACTCAGGGTAACTCGCAGGGTTGTAACACATAGAACGTATGTCTGAAAAGCTCAGACACAGACTTGTTTTTCAAATAAGGCAGGAAATAAGAACCTTACAGTTACCAAGTGTCCTATGAGATAAAATAGGAAAGACTTCTATCAGCTTTTCTATTGCTATTAACATTATGCCAGACCTTCTCACAGTGGATTTCAAAGCACACTGTCACGACATTTGTGGTAGCAACATTCGTGCCTTTATCCCACTCTTCTGTCCCATATACTTAAAACAGCTCCCTAGTCAAGACTTTTCTCAAATCTCACCCCCTGCAGGAAAAGTGCAGGCTGAGTAAATGAGTCATATTTCCAAATTTTTAGACCTTGAAACTATCACAACCCACTGCATTATGGGAGTTCCAAAGCAACCAGGTCCCTGAACTAGATAAAGCTCAAATATTGATTCATGGTTTAAACCAAACATCAGGAAGCACGCACAGAGTTTAATCTTGACTGGGACCATCAGGTAAGATTTAGGAACCACAGAAGGAGTCTGGGCCAGGAATTAGGGGTAAAAATATAAGCAGATCAAGATCTAAGCAAACTTTGACCCCCAAATCCTCCACATACAGCTATTCTTTCCAACTGCATACATTTGAAGTAACTCAAAATTTTTTAAGGGGAGAAAGTATTTTTCAAAAAAGATGAAAAAGGAAAACCAAAAATTAATCCCTGCTTATACTATATAGAAAACACATGCATTTCATGTCACCTTAGCAGGTTCTTTAAAGGCCAGGACCAAGTACGTGTACATTCTGTATCATCAGTATGGTGTCAAGACTTCATCAAAAAATGAATAAGCATTTTTTTTTGAGGCAACTTGCCCAGGGTTGCAGATCTAGTAAGTGTCTGATGCTGGGTTTAAATTCAGGTTCTCCTGACTCCAGGGCCAGTGCTCTACACACTGTGCTATCCAGATGCCCCTGAATAAGCATTTATTAAGTGCTATGTGCCAAGTATTGAAATTCTGCAAAAATAGGTGCTGCCTTTTATGTTATCACACTCAATACAAGTGAGGCAAGACTGTAACAGAACATTCTGTTTTCTACACAATTTCTATTGCCACTAACTCAACAGTAATCCTTTACCTCTTCCCCTTTCTACACAGAAATCATCACAGCAATCCTGAAGAAAAAAAAGCCAAAGGTAACTTTAATACTTTTAAATAGGGCCCAATTTTAGAGAAAGTTGTCAAAATATACCTAGCTTTATAAAAGAAATGCATTTCGGGAAAATCAGCTATCAAGTAAATGTTATTTTCCCACTTATTCCAATGATAATCAGCCATCTGTTATGATTTTTAAAATAATTAAATTCCTTGAGAGAAAAAACTGAAAATGTTTCAGAGAAAGAGGTAAGAGTGTGGCTGGAATGGTGGCCAGTTGGGGTACAAGAGTTAAGACCTGATGTCTTTATAACAGTCTACTTTCCCTTTGCATCAATTTCCCAAGACCCTCTCCTCTGCCTCTGGCTACTCTTGGCAGAGACCCAATGGTAGAGATAAAATCCCATGATGGTCCCTTTGTACTAATACTTTAAGCGCCTTGCCACCATCACTGGGAAAAACACATTTACATTTTTACACACACACACACACACACACACACACACACACGCATTCTATATATATATACATATGTAATATATAAACATTACATATATGTTTTGTGTAGTATATATTTATTACAATTTTATATATTTATGCTCTATAATATATAGTATTTATATAATATCTACATTTCTCTATGTTATAGCATATGTATATACATATGTATATATAACAAATGTAATCTAACTCCATTCTTGCAGGTTCAGAAATCTGGCTACATTCTTCCACTTGCTGATTTAAGATGTGCTCACGGAGCTGGCAAATGACATTTCACTGACTAAATTATGTATATCAATTTATTCCTTGATGTTGAAGAACACTTAGACATTTAAATATTAAAGTAACATTTAAAAAACGTAACTGACAAGTTAATCAATTATACAAATATAAGCTTATACCTTCACTTTTCCTACCAAAAATGTCATGTTTCCCCCACAAAACTCAGAATAATTGACAATTAAGTTAGATGGCCAGTAAATAAAGTTGTTCCCTGGGAGTAAGTTTTAGGCCGGCCCTACAACTTAATTTAAAAACCTTCCAGCCCACACAACAAATTTGATCAAACTACTCATATTCACCAACCGTTCCCCACAGTAATGGCAATGGTGTGTTTTAAGTGGTGCCAAAAGCATTCAGAAAGAGCATCAATTTGCTGTGAGGTCGCATTTTTACTTTCCATTCAAATATTTTCTTGCCCATGACTGGACTTGAGTTCAGGCTTAATTTCTTTTGGGATCTGGCCCTGAAGGCTTGTCCTAGTTTACAAGACTGAATTAAGACCCTTGGAGTGGGGCATGAACATTTGGAGGCCACTTATATGCTATTTTCCTAGTTAACAGAATATCCTTCTACTGGCCTAGTTCAAGTTCCCCACCAAAAGTGCCTCACTTACTCCCATGGAAGAACTTACTCATCTAGCCAGTGAGTGAGACTCTGTCCAATGTTCTCATTCATCTTCAAATTGCTCCAGGATCCTCCTCCCCGGGTGAGGAAGCTGAGGAAAGAGAAGGGAGGCAACTAACACAGGGTCACTCAGAAAGAATGAGGTGGAAATCCAGGAATCCTGATTTCCAGGCCAGTGTTCCTTGTATATGGCTGCTAAAAAAAACATCAAGTTTAAGGAGACTCCTCCGAACCATACACCCACTAGGTATTTTTCTTGAGGGTTGGTGGCAAGACTCACCAGGTAAATTGCACTCAATGCCAGGAGGACTTTGCACTACTGGACTGCAAGACAATGTGGTCAGGACCATGGCCGCCATCATCTCATCCATCTCCACTGCATCTGACTTCCTGAATGCAAACAGAGGGAGAGGGAGGAAAGATTAGGATGGTCTAAAAGAACTCTATGATCCTACAGAACCACCAGCTTCTCTGATGACTGTCCACATGTGTGTGTATTATCCACTTTGTAGATCACTGTAATCCTACAGTTCTGGCATACATGGAACAACGACCCAAACCGGAGGGAGGCAGGAAGGGAATAAACATTTATTAAGCTCTAAGTTTGTGGCAGGCGTTGTTCTCATTTTACAGATGAGGAAACTGACACAGACAGAAGTTCAGTGACTTACCCAGGGCCACACAGCTAGGCAGCATCTGAGACCAGAGCTGAGCTCAGGTATTCCTGACTCTGGGACTAGTAATCTATCCACCATGCCTCCTAGCTGCTCCTAACACATACCATGTTTTACACAAGACACGTAAAGCACACAGGTCAGATTCCTTTTTAAAAAAAAATATCGTGAGCTATTTTACTAGTGTAAGTGAATTCAAGTGCAAACTTCAGACCAATCTCAAATAACTTGCTAGAGCCCACGTCAATCCCCTGTTTATGGAATTCTACGTACAGGTCTTCTATCCAATATAATCTCCTTTAATAAGTGAGGAAAACGGGCTAAGTGACTTGCTCAGAGTCACAAAGGGAATAAACGAGGACTCATACCCAAATTAGAATAATATTATTGTTGTTGTTATTCAGTTGTATCTGACTTTGTATTTAGGGTTTTAGGGGTTTTTTTTGGAGGGGGGAAGGCAAGGCAATTGGGGGTTTAAGTTACTTGCCCAAGGTCACACAACTAGTAAGTGTTTCAAGTGTCCAAGGTCACAAATGAACTCAGGTCCTCTTGACTCCAGGACCAGTGCTCTATTTACTGCACCATCTAGCTGCCCAATTTAGGGTTTTCTTAGCAAAGATACTAGAGTGGTTTGCCATTTCTTTCTCCAGTGTACTTTACAGATGAAGAAACTGAGGCAAACAGGGTTAAGTGACTCGCCCTGGGTCACACAGCTAATAAATGTCTGAGGCCCCATCTGAACTCAGCACTTATTGACTCCAGACTGGGTATTTTATCCACTTCATCACTTAGCTGCGCAATCATTATCATTAACAACCAATCAGGGGCAGCGAGGTGGCTTACGCTGGTAAAGTCAGTGGATCATGGTCACATAACTAATAAGGGCCATAGGCAGGATTTGAAATTAGATGGCCTTTTTTTTTTTTGGAGGGGGGAAGACAGGGTAATTGGGGTTAAGTGACTTGCCCAAGGTCACACAGCTAGTAAGTGTTACGTGTCCGAGGCCGCATTTGAACTGAGGTCCTCCTGAGTCCAGGGCCAGTGCTCAATTCACTGCACCCCCTAGCTGCCCCCAAATTAGATCTTCTTGATTCCCAATCTGATCTTCTCTCTACAACACAATATACAGTAATTGATTGAGAGACAAAAAAGATCAGAAACAATGAAAAATAAAATATGATAAAGAATCCTATATAAATTTTTAGTTTTTAAATCATTCCTCCACCTCTTTTTGAGAAGGGGTAGATTCTGCTCCATACTTAAACACAAAAAGATGTAACTAAAACGAACTAGCCTTATCCTCTCAAAGAAATCAATCAAGCAAATTATCATCCTGTAAATGTCCACAAGACCTACTTCCCAGGACAACAGCCCCATAAAGTAAAGACATTTCAAGACCTTTAAATAAAAATTCCCTAAACCAAACTTCAATGATCAAATTCTTCCACACTGGTAAAACCTTCAGAGTTCTACAAAACTCTTTCAAAAATAAACTTGTTTGAGAATAAAATTAAGAGCTATGCTGAATGTGAAACTACAAAAAAAAAGTTAGACATACTTTGAAAGCATTCCAGAATCCCAGTATCTGATGAAATACACCTTAATTTCATTCCACCAAAAAATGATAATTTATGGCAAGAAACTAACATTAGCACCTCATAATATAATTTAAACTTTTCTTTCATTCTTACTTGAAAGAAAAATCAAATTACTACTTCTGCCACATTGTCTCAGGCCCCCAGGGAGACAACACCTATGAATTTACGCCCAAGAATCCTGTGACTAACAGTATCTCCTATCTCTACCTCCAAGTCTGACCCTGCCACCATTACCCAGGGAAGCAAGCAATTCCAGTAGAGATGTCTCAAGACCATAAGCTGTCTCTGCTAACATGGTAGCCCCTACCTCCACAGTAGCCACAGATACTAAAGACCTGAAAAAAAATTTTCACCACCAAAGTCCTTGGCACTGTCAAATGTTTCAACACCAGAAATGAATATGATCTTCTTAATCAAAATGACATTCAAAAAGATGAGTTTCTATATTAGTCTTCTCATTTACATTCTAGTCAAACTGGATTATTTGCCATCCGGATCATAGGGTCTTACCAGCAGCTCTGTTTCTGAATGCTCTGAAGAACCAAGCATTTCCATCTGCCTTGACACTATACCCTAAGGCAGCGGTTCTCAACCTGTGGGTCGTGATCCTTTGGGGGTTGAATGACCCTTTCACAGGGGTCGCCTAAGACCATCAGAAAACACATATTTCCGATGGTCTTAGGAACCGAGACACTGCTCCTCTGTCTCCAGGCGGGTCCACCCACATACAGATACGCCCACAAATGAGTATTTAAGGGTCCCAGCATTAGGAAGGTTGAGAACCACTACCCTAAGAACTAGTAAGCCATAGCATCTTCCTGCTGCCCCCTAGGACTACCATATTAGGATATGAGCTCATTTTTCCATTTGTATCCCCAGTAATTAGCACAGCGCTTTCCAGAGTTAAGCAATAAATGCTTTTTAAATTCATTCATTTATATCTATTGAATGAGAAGCTATCAGCCTTAGAATCCAGGAAAACTTAGATTCAAGTCCTATTTCTGACATATCCTAACTGATGGTGGACCAATAGCTTAACCTCTCAATGCCCAAGGAAACTGTAAAAGTTATGGATGAGCTGACAATGTGAGTGAGTGAAGGGGCAGCTAGGTGGTGCAGGGAATAGAGCACCAGCCCTGGAGTCAGGAGGACCTGAGTTCAAATCTGACCTCAGACACTTAACACTTACTAGCCATGTGACCTTGAGCAAGTCACTTAACCCCACTGCCCTGCCTTCCCCCCTCCAAAAAAAAACCAAAAAGAAAAATGGGTGAATAAAAAGTTTCCAGACTGGGAATTCCCCACAAACATCTAGAACAGTGGTTCTCAACCTTCCTAATGCCGTGACCCTTTAATACAGTTTCTCATGTTGTGGTGACTCCCAACTATAAAATTATTTTCGTTGCTACTTCATAACTGTAATTTTACTACTGCTATGAATCATAATGTAAATATTTGATATGCAGGATGTATTTTCATTGTTACAAATTGAACATAACCCACAGGCTGAGAACCTCTGGTCTAGAACAAAAAAAAGAAAAAAAAATCTACTGAATACTAGTTCACATCTACTACTCTGTAGATCTAGACTCACAAAAATTCCTCATCAAATTTAAGCTCCAAACATCACAGCACTTTCCACTGTCTGGTGGTGCCAAGGGGTTTCTCAAATTCTGCTTTAGAAAAGACTATGAGAAAAGTTTTTCCCTCCACACCAGAAATGGTAAATAACAGCTTACAAGATAATATGACAGATAAAAATAGCAAGAATGTGCTATGTAAAGTAATGAACAACATGGCTTTTACGTGCTAACACCCCAGTACATCAAACTAAGTACTTTAACAGCAAATGAAACAGTAGGAGACCGAGCTGTAACAGCATGACAGAATCCCTGATTCAGAGCTAGAAGGGAACTCAGAGGCCGTCTAACCCAACTCCCTCATTTTCACACGTGAGGAAACCAAATGATCTGCCAAAGGTCACAAAGGTAGGCAGTGTCAGAGCTGGGATTTGGCCCTAGGCCCCCATAACCCCAGAGCCAACACTCTTCCTGCTGTGCTACCTCTCAGAGGAAAACCCCAAACGTTTAATTTCATGGGGAATCGTCACCTTCTGCGAATCTGATGAAATGAAGTTATAAACGAGAGGAAAAGGGGAAAGGCATTTATACATCACCTACTGTGGCCAGGCCCTGTGGTCAAGAGCTTCACAGCAACCTTGCAAGTTAGGGGTTATTATTTACCCCATTTTACAGCTGAGAAAACTGAAGCAAACAAGAGGCTGAGTGAGTGTCCAGAAGCACACAGTTAGTAAGTGTCTGAACTGGATCTGAACTCGGGTCTTCTTGACTCCAGGTCTGACGCTCTGTACCACCCAGCTGCCACTATGACTAAGAAGCAGCAAGTTATGAAATGGTGGCAAATGTAATTGAATATTAACAGCTGATGAGAGTCCAGTTAACCAACTGGCTACTGCTGACAGCACAGAGAGGGATGGGCTAGGTAGGCCTCAGTCCCAAAGAGGGGACGGCTTTTATTTGTTTAACCTTGAGAGGTCGGTTTATACTACACTATGTGGCAATTAAAAAGGCAAATCTTTTGGAGGAAGGAAATCATACCATGGAACCCAAAGCTAAGTTGTTGCTGTTCGATTGTTTCAGTCATATCTGACTCGTCATGACCCCAATTTGGGGTTTTCTTGGCAAAGATACTGGAGTGGTTTGCCATTTCCTTCTCCAGCTCATTTGACAGATGAGGAAACTGAGGCAAACATGGTTAAGTGACTTGCCCAGATTCACACAACTACTAAGTGTCTCGGGCCAGATTTGAACTCTGTGTTCCCTGACTCTAGCTAGCTGTCCTAAAGCTAAGTACTAAGTATCTTTCAATTCCATGATGCTTGGGATCATCCGTACCACTACATCCCTTTCTACTGAGACAGAAAAGTCATACCCAGTTAGAGATGAGAAGGACAAATAAGGAACCCAGAGGCATGGCAAACATCTTCCCAGTGAAGGCCATGATAAAGCACTCACTTATCGAGCCCTCTTCGTGGCGAGGTGAGCTTCCCAGGGCAGCAATACGGCGCGGGGAACAAAACGCTGGCCTTGGGAATCAAGGAGACCTGAGTTCAAATCCTGTCACAGATACTAACACCTTGCCTCTCAGACTCTGAACAAGCCGCTTACGTGCTTTCAGTCTCTCTTTTCCTCAGCTATAAGATGAGGATAATAATAGTTACCCACCGCACAGTTATGGGCCTCAAGCGAGATAAAACACGTAATGCAAAGTGCATAAAGCGCTGTGCGACTCTCAAAGGACGATACAAATGGTAGCTACGATAATTATTATTATTATTATTATCAGCTTATAGAGAAAGAGAACAAAATTAAAATCACCCCACATTAAAACTGTATGTGTGTCGGGGGTGCCTAGGTGGCGCAGTGAATAGAGTGCTGGCCCTGGAGGGAGGAGGACCCAAGTTCAAATCCGGCCCCAGACACTTAACACAAAACTAGCCACGTGACCCTGGGCAAGTCACTTAACCCCAACTGCCCTGCCTTCCCCACTCCAAAAAGAAAAAAACAAAAAAACAAAAAACCTGTGTGTGTATGGGGGGGGGGGGAGGGGAGAGGAAGAAAGACAGAGAAAGAGCCCCAAGCTAGTCTCCCATCCCTAAAACTTGAGGTCTGTCCAAATACTAACCCCTACAAAAGAAGACACCCCTGTAGACAAGGCCCTGACTAGAGGAAATCCCTTAAATCCCTGTCACTATATCCAGGACCCTCCTAACTGAGAGTCCCCATTACACAGACAGCTACCCACACGTGCAGGGACCCAGCTGCTTCCCATACAAACCTCTTGGGGACATCAATATTCCTGGAGACGGATCGGTGTGCTGCAGCAGGAGCTGCCTGTTCCGTGCCTGGGGGCAGCTGAGGCACAGAACCCTTCAGCTCCGGCAGCCACACCTCCTCTGATTTGCAGCAGATTTGCAATTTCTGATCCAGCAGCAGAACTGTGACCTTATCTTCTGCCCAGTTGTGCTGCTCCACCACTGCTGCACACTCCTGGCCCCCATACCACACACGCACCTGGGAAAAGGAGAAAGAAAAAGAAAATCTCACGGTCAGTGCCTCATAGGTCTCCTCCCAGAGTTCTAACACCCCCAAGTTCAGGGGTCCAGAAACTGTCTGCCAAAAACTGCTGCTGCTTCCCCATGCCCACACCTTTCCGCTTAGCAGGGGTCCACAATTATCTGCTCCTACCTGTATCTCCTACCAAGATAAACATGCTGCATTGGTTCTTGTCTCAACAGAAATCATATGAAAAAGTTATGTCAAGGCAGGGAATTGTCTCAGTTACAAGGGTCCTTTACAAAAAAAAATAATAATAATGTGGTTTTTTTTTGATACTCTTAAAAAAAAACCTCATTGTCAGTTCCCAACAACCCTTCTGTGGCATTTCTTCCTGTCCCTAACAGAAAAATCCTTCTTCATAATAAGGAAATATAGCTAAGCAAAAAACTCATTGGTCACATTATTCCACACCTATAGCCTACCGAAACTCCACTTAAATGACAGAGGGAAAGTAAACAGAGACACCTTCCTAGCACTTTTAAACTTTACAATTCACTTTATATGCATTAATTCCACCTAATGCTCCTAACAACCCTATGAGGTAATCAGTATAAGAATTATCTCCATTTTACAGAGTGGGAAATGGAGACTCACGGAAAATAAGCCTATAGTCAGACAGCTGTTACTGTCAGAGGTGGGATCTGAGCTCTGGTCGATCCAAATTCCCAGGCCAATATTCTGTTTAGTTTCACAACATGCTGCCTCTAATACTTTACGATGTCCCTGGGTTGAGACGGATCACTTGGTTCTGACCTGACAAATGGCTTTTGATCTCTACTCAAAGTCTGCTCTGTTGGGGGTACCTAACCTTTGGTATACATTCTCAATCTTCATCTAGTCCTAGAGCCTCACCTGCTGCTGTCCATGGTTCCTGAATGACAAAACATTAATCCCAAAGCACCCATCAAAAAAAAAAAAAAAGACAAACTTCAAGACCAAATTTCTCCCCAAATCAACTCTAGCACTTGCTCCTTGATTCTAAAGGGTCACTGTATCTTGCCCTACGCACCCCCCAAAAAAGCATGTGGCACTGGCATGCTAACAACACAGGAGAGAAGTCATCCACCCAGTCACTTACCTCGAGATGCATGTAGCATAAAAAACTCCCACCATATACAATCCTACCCACAGCACCAAAGAGGAAGGAAAAGTCAAGATATGACAGAGGATGCAGCAAGGTTCTACATGTACCCAAAGTCTCCAAGGGCAAGGTCAAAGAGAGACTTTATATACTAAAGTTGGGGTTAGCCCTTGGGGCTGGACAGTGACTGCCACTCACCCCCATTCCAGCTTCCAACATCAATCCAAGCTGCTTCCTTTGTGTCTATCCACCACCAGCCCACTGCTGACTGACCATCCACAATGAGTCAGTTGTTATTCTAGCCCAATGTTAAAACTCCATTTGGTACACACTGACTCCCAGAAAGGAAAAAAGCATGAAAGAAAATGTTGGTATCTAACTTTTAAAGGCTGCTGGTTCCTGCACCAATGTATAATGGAGTTTTAACACTGGGCTAGGGTAACACTGACTCATTGTGGATGGTCAGTCAGCAGTGGACTGGTGGTGGATAGATACAAAGGAAGCAGCTTGGATTGATGTTGGAAGCTGGGATGGGGGTGAGTGGCAGTCACTGTCCAGTGAACACTCGGGACCAGCCTAAGTCATACCAACAACTCAGGTCAGTGGACTTTGGAGCACTTCCTTCAACAGAGTGGCAAGAAGTATATGGATTATACCATGGTGTACCAACAGGCAGCAGAAGGTCTGATATACAGATATCCTATGACTTAGGTTCTAAAATTCCTCTCATGGGGGTTGTGAGAAAATCGGTATACTAATGAACTGTTGGTGGAGTTGCGAAACGGTTCAGCAATTCTGGAGAACTATTTGGAACTAGGCCCAAAGAGCTATCAAATTGCACATACCACTACTAGGTCTGCATATCCCTAAGAGATCAAAGAAAAAGGAAAAAAACCTATATGTACGAAAACATCTGGACCAGCTCTTTTTGTGGTGGCAAAGAACTGGAAATTGGGATGTTTATCAACTGGGAAATGGCTGAACAAGTGGTAGTATATGACTGTGATGGAATGCTACTCTACTGTAAGAAATAAGGGGGATGGTTTCAGAAAAACCTGAGAGGATTTATATGAACTGATGCAAAGTGAAGTTAGCAGAACCAGGAGATCACTGTATACAGTAAAGTCTGCCTCTCTTACAACCAATATAAGAGAGATTAGAAATGAGTGGTTTGAGACAAAAAGAGCACCCGTGAACTTGTCTCCCTATATCTAATCTTATCCCCAAACTGAGAGAGAGGATTCTGAGTTTTCCAACTTCAAGCCTAAGGGGACAGAAACACACTCCTGTCTATAATGTGCTTTTGACTTACCTTCTGCCCTGGCTGAAACACCACCTGCTGTAGACTTGGGACACCAGGGGTCATGAGGATCTCCTTAGGATGTTCCTGGCAGTGGTTGTCTTTGTAGATGGGGAAAGGCTGGGGGGAAACCACCCCAACCAGTTCAGCATGGGAACCTGAGTGTTGGACTGTCGCTGCTAAGCCATCTCCAGAGGCACTGGGAACAGACACTCGGGCCCCCAGGAGGGATCGCTTGCCAAGACGCCGTGACAACACACTTGCCATTCTGCCTTCTGAACTGGAAAGGAAAATGAGAAGAGAAACAATTGAATCCATGTCCAGAAACTGCCACCAAGATAGAGTATCAAGGCCCAAATTTCCAAGACAGAATACTAAGCTTTTCGTGCATTGATTCTAAGCGTTTCATGTATTGTTTAGATTTGGAAGATAAGGATCTGTTTTCTCTTTGTCCTAAAAAACACTTGGGAATGCTTCTAATATCCCAGCTTCTTTAGATATAAACCAATGAATACCACACACCTAACCCACCTCATTTCACTACAGGTATTACAAAGAAAACTAACTTACTGATCATTTTTGGAAAGTTTTTAGAGCTTTTTCCAAAACTGATAACAGCTGTTCTATTTGTGCCTTCTTTAATGGGCTCTTTACATTCCAAGAGCTATAACTCATTAATCTATATAATTCCCCAAGAACTGTCTCCATTTTGTAAAGGATAAACAGATACAAGAAGAATTTCAAAGTTGGCTTTAGCAGTCAGTCAGCTCAACCTATACAAGAAAAAGAATCCTCACTACAATACACCTATCAAGTGGTCATCCAGTGTCTGAAGATCTACAATAAGGGGCAGCTAGGTGGCGCAGAAGATAGATTTATCTTCCTGAGTTCGAATGTGTCCTCAGACATTAGCTATTCAACCCTGGGCAAGTCACTTAACCCTGTTTGCCTCAGTTTCCTCATTTGTAAAATGAGCTAGAGAAAGAAATGGCAAACCACTCCACTATCTCTGCCAAGAAAACTCCAAATGGGTCATGAAGAGTAGAACGTGACTGAAACAATACAACAGCAACGAAGGGAAACCCACTGC
Source organism: Pseudochirops cupreus (assembly GCA_028627135.1). Classification (NCBI taxonomy): domain Eukaryota; kingdom Metazoa; phylum Chordata; class Mammalia; order Diprotodontia; family Pseudocheiridae; genus Pseudochirops; species Pseudochirops cupreus. The sequence continues at coordinate 121,112,146 of CM053581.1, read as the reverse complement.
CTTCTAAGAGAGTCCCTTCCGAGTTTCGACAGCTCTAATTTTCAGGAATATTTTGTGCTGATATCAAGTCTAAATTTGCTTTTTGTACCTTCCACCCATTACTTGTTCCACCTCTAGGATAAAACAGAAAGTATAATGTCTCTTCTACAGGACAGACTTTCAAGTACTTGAAGACAGCCACTGTTCCCCTTCCCTAAGTCTTGTCTTCTCCAGGATATACTCCATTCCCTCCCAAGTCCTTCAAGGGATTCTCTTATTACATGGACTCAAGACCTTTCACTATCCTAGCAGCCCCAGTGTTTATCAGTGTCCATCTGTTCCAAATCCAGATTTTCTCATACTTACCTGACCACTCTTTCTCTACCTCCTTTGTTAAATCATCCATATCAAGCCCCCTAATTGTCCATCAATGTGACGCCTAGACCTAAACAAATATTCCAGATCTAGTCTGACCAGGGGAGAGTAGAAATGAATTTATCCACCTCATTCCTGGAAGCTATCTCTCTCTTTACTCAGCCTAAGATCACAACAGCTTTTCAGCTGCCACATCACACTGCCAACTCCTTTACAATCCACTAAAAACCCCAGATCTTTTTCAGACAAATTGCTTCCTTACCACAGCTCCTCCAATCTGGTACTTGAGAAAATGATTTCTGAACCTGAATGTAAGACTTTATACTTATCCCTACTGATTTCATTTTATCCTATTCAGCCCAATGTGCTCTGGTCAGTCAAGATCTTCTGGGATCCTGATTCTGTCATCTAATTGTGTCACTGGCCCCCTCAGCCTTGTTTCATTTGCAAATTTGATGAGAATGCCATCTATGCTTTTATTCAAATCACTGCTTGAAATAAATAAGTGAATAAATAAATGTGAGATGGGCAGATAAATGAAATAAATAAATCAATATGCTAAGCAGCACAGGGCCAAACAGATTCTTGGCAAGATCTATTAGACTCTCCTTGCCAAATTACTAATGGTTGCTTTTTTTGATACTGGACATTTGACTAGTTCCAAACTCAGATAATTATGTATTATCACATAAGTCAGTAAGACCCTATTTCTGCCAAAAGAAGAGCATGAGGTTCTTTATTAAATGTTTTCTAGGGAAAATTTATCTACACGATTTTCCTGAACCTACCAGTGTAAAAAAGTCTCAAAAAAAGAAATTAAGGCTAATCTGTCACGAAGCCACTTTTTGTAATCACTGCTTCCCTTTCTAGAGATATACTAACCATCTCTTTAGTGATCTGTATGTGAACATTCCCAGAAATGGAAGTCAATCTCACTGGCTTACAGTTTGCAATCTTCCCTTTTTGAAAATTTGGACATTCTGCCCTTCCCTAGTGCCATAGTATCTCTTCTGTCCTCCATATTCATCCCAATATCCCTGCTACCAATCACATCTGCCAGTCTGCAGTGGGGGTTGTTGTTTGTTTTTATAACAGTTCATCTGGGCCAGGAGATTCAAATTTATCTTATTATCTTCTCACTTAATTTGGGCAGCAAACTCCCGATAAGCCATTTTTGTTCTGTCACTTCTAGAGCAAATCTTTGGCAGAAAAAAAGAGAAACCAAGTGGGAACAGTGCCTGTCCAATGTGACCCAAGACTTAGTATGAAGAAAGAGAAACAGAAACAATTTCCCAAAGCTCCATGTCATGCATCTTCCATCACTCACGCTGTCCTACGAATGACTGTCCAAGGAGAGATAGATCCTAACCCTATCTCTTCCCTGCCCCCATCAGAACCGTGCTCTCTGCCCCTGGGACCAGGCTTTAAGATGAGCTTTTTCCCCACTCCCTGCCCTCTACACACCATGTCACCCAGGGATGTACTGGAGCCAGACCCTACCTGCTCAAGCTAGTCATTAAATTTTCAGTGTGAGTACGTATACCTCTGGCAAACAAGCAGGTTGTTAAATTTTCAGTGTGCCCGTTTATGACTCAAATCAACAAACATCACAAACTGGTACTTGATTTATTGTTCTGTTGACTGTCTAGACTTAAGTAATGGAGAAAATGTTAAGGATGGAGATTAAACTAATACTTTTTTTCTGCCCGGAGAGCCAGTCATTAAGCATTCACCAGCACAGCTCAGATGTTACCTCTCCCATTCTTTTTCCAGCTGCCCTTTATGGACTGTCTTCTCTCAATGGAATATAAGCTCCTAAGGGCAAGTACAATCTTGCTTGCTTGAATTTCCCCTCTAGTACAGTGGTTCTCAACCTTCCTAATGCCACAACCCTTTAAATACCCATATGTGGGCATATCTGCATGTGGGCAGACCCACCTGGAGATGGATAGAGGAGTGGTGTCTCGGTTCCTAAGAGATGGTCTTAGGTGACCCCTGTGACCCCTGTGAAAGGGTCATTTGACTCCCAAATGGGTCGCGACCCACAGGTTGAGAACCGCTGCTCTAGTAATTAGAGCACAGAAACTGGGATATAGAGTAAGTGCCTTCTTATATTTCTAAGAATGACTCTCACTGAATCAGAGGGCTCTTTTTAGACTTCTCTGACCACTCTTTGTCTTTGTTAATTCATCATCCATAGGATGCCCCCTAATTGTGGGTATAGCCCGAGGCTCTGTCCTGGGGCCTCTTCTCATTCTCTTGATGACCTCATTGCCCATGGGTTCAAGGGTTATCTCTCCCAGATCTATGCCTACAGCCAGCACTAATCTCTTTCCTGAGTGCCAGTCCCACATGCCAACTGCCTACTACACATTTTGAACTAGACGTCCTAGACACGTCCCAATCTCAACACATACAAAACAAAACTCATTCTTTTTCCCCCGAGAGGTCATCTCTCTTCCAAACTTGCTCATTTCTGTCATGAGTGGCACCATTTCAGGACGTGAAAGGTTCACATCCTCAAAGTGATCCTCAACACCTCACTCTCCTCCACCCAATGTGTCTAACAGCAGTTGCCCAATGATCACTGATGCTACCTCCATAACACATCTCACATTCATCCCCTTCTGTCCACTCACAATCATCACATTAGTCCAAGTTCTCATCACCTCTCACCTGGACTATGGCAATAGCCTCCTACCTAATTGGCTTCAGTTCTCTCCTGTCCAATCTCTCCTCAACACAGCTGCTGAAATGACTTCCCTAACGTACAAGCCTACCCAGGCTTAATATACTACAAGGGCTCCCTCGGGATCAAATTCAAACTCCTGCTTGATATTTTTAAGCCTTTCACAGGTTCCAACCTACCTGTCCAGGATTGTGTTACTCCCCACTACACACAATATAGTCCAGTTTAACTGGTCTTGCTGTTCCTTTTGCAGGAGACTCCACCTCCTATCTCAGTGTCTTTTAGGCAACCATCCCCCCAAGCCTGGAATTCACTCCCTTGTCACCAAGACGTCTTAGAATCCCCAATTTTCTTCAAAGTTCCCCTCCAATGACACCTCCTACCTGAGGCCTCTCCTGATCCTTCCTGCTGCCAGTGCCTCCCTGTTTACTTTATTTATAGTTATACATGCATATCTCACCCAAAAGAAAGTAAGCACTTTAAGGGTAAGAACCATTTTATTTTTGCCCTTGTGTTGCCAGTGCCCAGCAAGCTGCCTGGCATGCAGCAGAAAGGAACTTAATAAATGTTTGTTGACTCAATCGTTTAGATCCATCCCTCTACCTTCAAGAGCCTACCTTATCTCCCGGACAGATGAAATTAAGTTCTGCAAATTTCTTCAGTAATGTAAGTTCATGCTTAAAAATTTCACCTCGAGAAATTCTTCCAAGTCTAGACTCAATCATACCATGCAACCTTTATATAATAAACTCAATTTTATTCAGAGTAATTGGGAAATAGAGAATTCCAGTAAACAAAATATATTCCAATTAATACAGTTCCCATATTTGTTCTGCACATGAGTCATCAATATGCAAATAGGATCACAGATTTACAGCTAGAAGGAACACTGGAAGCTATACAGTCTAACTCCTCATTTTGCAGATGAGGTAACTAAGGCCCAGGGAGATTAGAACACAATAAAAATATAATTATAACTTTTCCCTCAAAAAAAAAGACATTTTCCCTTTCATCTAATCTATATCCCTCATACTAAAGTTTAATCCAATTCTATTCTCAGTTGAGATGAACATTTGGTCACTAGCCTGGGTATGGTAAGCCCTCATTAGAATAATGCTTTAGATCCCTGAAAAGTATAATTAAATATTCTCAGTCTTATCTTCTCCAAGCTGAATAAATCACCCTTTTTTCTCTCAGGTCTTTTTTTCCAACCCTTGGTCATCTCTGTAGCCTGTTCTCTGAAACTTTTACAAATATCCCAGGTTCCCATTTGGCTGAAGAATCCTAAAACAGACAAACGTCAGTATTGTGTAAAACAAAGAGATTACCTTATAGTTCCTACAGCCTATGTGGCTTTACTTTTGCATTCCAATATCAGGTTCAATTTTTGGATTAACACACAATGTGACACTGCTATCTCGTGATCAGAAGACCACTATGACCCAACACTCTTTTTCTGCCATTTTTACACAATGATTACTCTCCCATCTTATATATTGTACAGCTTCAAAAATTTCCCCAAGAAATACTTTAACGTGTGTTTTTGATGTTGAGACTCATTGCCATCTCCCTCCTCCATGGAAAATCTTGGCGGATATCAAGGACCTGAGAAACAAGCCCTGATTACAAACCTTTTCTTACCCACAAAGGATCAGAAGACAGGGACTCAAGTAATCAAGTAAGCATAGGTTTAGGTCTGATATTCCAGAATCCAAATATATATCCCCTTGGCATGTGTGAGCCTTGGACGTTCCTTTTTAATACTCCTTGCTCCACAAGAAATAAAATTCTGCTTATTTAATTCTCTGCAACCGGAATCAAGATGACCCAAGCTCAAATTTCACCTCAGGGACTTACTAGCTATGTTGTGGGACCTCTATCAAGTCACTTCACTGAACTTCAATTTCCTCATCTGTCAAACAGAGATAACCATAGCCCCTTGCGAGGATCAATTAAGATAATGTCTATAAGAAGCTTTGCAAATCGTAAACAGCACAGGAAGAGCACAGGACAGTCAGGAAAGTTAGAGTTAAAATCCTGCCTCTGCTGCCCCCTCACAGAATCCCAGCTTCAGCACCATTTTCTCCACAAAATCTTTCCTGATCCCAGATCCCAGAGGTCACACAGTGAATGAAGCATGGATGCAGGAAGTCCTAAGATCAAATCCAACCTCAAACACTTTTACTAACTGTGCAGCTCTGGGCAAATCACTTAACCTGTGCCTGCCTCAGTTTCCTCAAATGTAAAATTGGGATGGTAATAAAATAGCACCTACTTCCTATGGTTGATATGAGGATTAAACGCAATAATATCTGTAAAGTGGTTGGTGCTGATTACATAGTAAGCAGGCTACAAATGCTTATTCCCCTCCCTCCCTGATCACCCCATAACAGCCGGTACCCTCTTCTCTCAGACCACCTTGTATTTCACTACTTTGTAGCTATTCCTATTTATTCATTTTATATTTATGCTGCATATGTTTTTATATGTACATATGCTCCTTGTGAGAAAAGACTATTTCATTTTTGGTTTTGTGTTCCCAGCACCTTGCTCAGTGGCTGGCATTTAATAAAAGCTTGCTGCCTGACTGATTAAACATGGGCAACCTCTCGTGAGCTTCAGTTAACATGTAAAGCTATAACAGACAGACTATAATCTCAATCAGTAAGGGGAGTACCCAACTGGCAAAAATCAATGGTCTGAGACATACTGACCTAACTTATGAACCTTGTATTTAAGTCCTGGGAGGATACTTCTTTGGATGAAGGAGAACCTTTAAGAGCAGAGCGCAAGCTCTGGCAGGTCCCAAGATAAAAAAGACATCAAGTACAAGACTATCACCAAAAGACCAGCCTAGCACCAGCTAGGTGTAAAGAGGCATAGTAACATAGTAAGTCACTAGGTGATGATTTTTTTTTTTTGGTCAACTCAACTCATGAAACCACCTACAAAGCCAGAGAAGGAATCACAATTCGCACAGATGAAATCACAGATCCCCAAAGTATTGAAGATGCCAGAATAGGAATTAACAAGTGGACTTGCCAGAAACGGAAATGGTGGAAAGGGCACTGGGTTTGGAGTCAGAGAAAGAATCTGAGTTCAAATTCCTCTAGGTAAAGTTCCCCCATGTGTAAAATGAAAAGGGGTTGAACTACACAGCATCTAAGATCTCTGGCAACAATAGATCTGTGATCTTAAGATCACTACCTAAAATATACAACACATTCTACCATATACTTCGCATATGCTCTACCCCTGAGCCATGATCCTCTACTCATGACCCTACCCCACTTACCAATACAGGGTGTCCGTAAAGTCTGGACACATAACTATGCATATTTTCAAGAAATGAAATGAAATTTTTGAAAACATTTTATTTAGTTAGCATAAATTTTAGCCATGGCAATTTCATATGGAATAAAAGCTTTCATTAGCTATTGGGGACTATTTGCCATATTAATGAGATTAACTTAATTAATAAGATTTCCTAGGTGTCTCCTATGAAATCTCATTTATCCTAATTAAATAAGATGATGAAAATTTCATTTCTTGAAAATATGCATAGTTAATGAGAATTCCTATGTGTCCAGACTTTAGGGACATCCTGTAGATGACTGGTCACTAAGTTTTTCCCTTCCTTTTGTTGTTAAACTTCTAAAATGAAAAATGTGGCTACTGCTATGATATACATGTATAATAATTAGTCTATGGTTATGCTATAACACACAATTTCTTTAGCTCCAATTTCCTCACTAACCTTCCTAAACTTCACGATCTGGCTTCAGCATCCATTCCTTTCTGAAACTGCTGTCTTGAAAGCCATTAGTAACGGCCTCTTGGCCAAATCCAAAAGCATTTCCTCGGTTCTTGTCTTTTTTGCTATCACAGGCATCTGACAGTTTACTGCCCCATCCTTCAAACTCTCTTCTCTTAACTTTTAGAATTCTATGCTGTTTTTGTGCTATTCCTCCTTCTCTCTGAAGTAAGATAAGAGCTATTAGAATATCAGCTCCTTAAAGGTAGAGACCATATTTTGGCCTTTCTTTATATTCCCAGTGCTTACTTAACACAGTTCCTGGCATATAATAAAATATTAATTAATTTTGATTAATTGTTAAATTATTATTAAGAAAAATTAATAAAAGCTTGCTGACTGACCCACTAGAATCATACACTCCTAAAATTAGAATGGTCCTCAGATCATCTATTTCAATCTGTACGACAAGGTGATACAGTGATTAGAGCACCGAGCCTGGACATGAGTTCAAATGTGATCTTGGAATCTTGCTAGCTATGTGACCATGGACAAGTCACTTAACCCAGATGACATATCCCCTTGTACCCCCAAAAAAAGACTGTAAGAGAAGAGAAAAATCCCCACAAAAGTGCTCATCTAGTTTTTATTTGAAGAATTTCAGTAACAATAGTTCATTATCCTTTAAGGCAGCCCATTCCATTTCTGGACAGCACTAATTTTTAAGCAGCTTTTCCTTTATACTGGCCCCAAATCAATTCCTTTAATTCATTCCCAGCAGAATTCCTACCCAAATTCTGTTACTCTAGGGCAAAGCAAAGTAAATCTAATACCTCTTCCAGAGAGGAATTCTCTAAAGACTGTAAGAAGGCTGTGTACAATGGAAAGGCACTGGCCCCAGAGTTTCAAGGACGTTGGTATCTGTCTTGCCTCTGATACCACCTGTGTGACCTCGGGCAAGTTACTGAACTTCTCTGGACCTCAATTTACTAATTTTATATATCAGAAGGTTGAATTAGATAGTCTATGAGACCCCTTCCAACTCTAGATCTCTGAACCTCTATCTATAAGGCTTTAAACACACCCTGCACCCTTAATCTTTGGGCTAAACATTCTCAGTTCCCTCCATATCTCCTTGACATGGTGCAATTCTGAGTCCTTTCAGTCACTCTGTTTTATATGCATTCTCTAGCTTGTCTTCCTAAAATACGATACCTAAAATTAGAAGGTCTGACCAGATAGATCAGAGACCACTTTCATTGATTCCTCCTTCATTTCATTGATTTGTAGAGAGATCAAAAGTATTCCCAACAACCTGACAAACTGTCACCTAATTTAGGAAAGAACTGCCTTCCTACCTACAGAACCATGCATACATGTAATTTATGCTGTGTTGGCTAAACTAAGCCAAGGCACAAAAGGCTACGTGCATGAATTTGGAGCTCCCCTCCCCTGATTTCACAATCCTGTGCCCACAGAATTTAAACAGTCTCAACAAAATGACTAATGACCACAGAGTCTGTCTTGAAAAGGGGAAACAAGCACAGCAGTGTCTGTTGTGCCAAAAGATCAACACAGAGGACAGTAAAGGTTACTGGTGTAGAAGCCATCTGAAACATTTTACATATATTACCTCCTTTGAGTTTCACAATGACCCTGTGAGGCAGGTCCTATAGATATTAATACCCCCATCTAACAGATGAGGACATTGAGGCTAAGATTAAGTGACCCACACATGATCACACAGCTCATAAGTATGAGAGACAGAGTTTGAACCCAGGTCATCCTGACTCCAAATGCAGCACTCTTATCCCACCATGGAAGAAGCCACACTTGTATCCACCCAGGTTTTCTGATTCTGAGAACCTTGTTCTTTAAGATGTTGACTTGGACTTTTAGCACAGCCTGACTTAAATGAGCCATTCTGCATTAATGACCACTAATACATAAACAGACTTGTGTCTTTTTCTCAGTCTGTTTTGGGTGTGTTGTGAATCAGCTGGCTTCTTCCCTTTTGGTTTGATAAAACTACTAGTCCAGCCCCGCTGCCCAACTCGATATTTCCCTGTAGAATGACCAATAAATCTTCCTATAAAATTCGACCCCATAAAAGAGGACCTCCTCCCTGTTCTTCTATCACAAGCATGTCTATGTCACTAGATAAAGGAAGATAAAGAAGAAAAATAAGATCAGAAATTTAGAACTGGAAGAGACCTTAGAGGTCATAAGGTATAACCTCATTTACAGATTTAAAAAAGTCAAGTGAATTTATCAAAGTCATATAGGCAGCAAATGACTGATAGCCAAGAGGATAGGTGAGAAATGGGATTCATCCATCATCATTTCTCTCTTTACATCCCCAAATACTTCAAAATGGAGGCCACTGAGCAGATGCAAACTAAAATTTCTCGTTTATCTTCTTTCCTTAACTTGTTTGGCTAGGCTCCATAAAAATTAAATGCTTATCACACTCTATAAATAGATTTGGTTTCTTATCTTTAAAAAAAATTTTTGTTAAGATCACAAGACTGCCCAGAGCCTATTATTCAGACTTGTGACCTTTACAGGAAATTAGAATAAGGCAGGGAACTGATAGGAGTACCCGAATAGAGTTGAGTTTGGATAACTGTCCACAATACAAGATCCTGACCAACTACTGAGTTCAACTATCATGATTAATACTGAGCCAAACTTTCCTTAGCCTATTTTGTTATTTTTTGTTAAACTTTACATCCCTTAGGTCCTATCCTACCTCTATTCCACTAGACAGTGGTAAAAGGGCGCCATTATTTGAAAAGACAGTTTACATACAAAGTAGATTTCTGGATTTAAAAATAACAACAATAATGCAGCTTATATATAAACACTAAGAAAAAGGGTGTGGGGGTGAGGGGCGAGTCGCTGGTTTTTTCTCCTGGATTCTGCTCAGGATCGAGGAAGAGATCTCACAAGATTTTCATGCTGGAAGAGGCTATCTCATCCCCTTCATTTTATAGGTGGGGAAACTGAAGTTCAAATGGATGGAGTTACTGGCTCACAGTCACACAGATAATTTGGGACAAAGTAAGAAACTGGAAATGGGGCCTTAAGTGTCAACCCTGTGAAAAACAAGAAAGTTGCTATTTTAAGGAGGGGCAGGGGAGGAACAAGAAAACAAAAGCCAATGTCACCAAAAAGTTCGGACAGATTCTGACGTTGTACATCCACTGAAACCACCCTAGTCTAACGAAATGAGTACTAGATAAGGAGGACCTGGGCATGAATCTGAGCTGTGTCAGTCAGCATAACCCTGTTCAAAATCATTTAACTCTCCAGAGAGCCAGTTACCTCATGTGTAAAAGAAGGATAATTATACTGTCTATTTCACAAGTAAAATACTATCTACTTTTAAAAGCACTATATGGGGGCGGCTAGGTGGCACAGTGAATAGAGCACCAGCCCTGGAGTCAGGAAGAACTAAATTCGAATCCGGCCTCAGACACTTAACACTTACTAGCCATGTGACCTTGGGCAAGTCACTTAACCCCAGTTGCCCTGCCTTCCCTCCTCCAAAAAAGCAAAAAATAAAATAAAATAAAATAAAATAAAATAAAAGCACTATATGAAATGTGAATTACATTAAACAAAATGAGGCTATTATCTCCCCAAACTCTAAAAGAATAAAAAGAGAAATGAGGATTAAACTGGGAACAACCATTTTTAAAGTGAGGGACAGACTGCTTTTTCCCCAAAAACGTTTTCTTCCACCTCACTCCTGTTGCCCAAGGAGAGGTGAAAAGTCCCATTTTTAGCTTAACTCCATCTAAATGGCACAGGCTGGTGTACCCTAAACGACCACAAGATGGCAATGTTACCCCACAAAAGCTGACAATTTTATTCTCTACAAAATAAAATGTAACATTTTCTAATTTTCTAGGGCAAAACATTAGGATTCCTCTGCACAGAATTAGCGAAAAAAGCTAGCATCTTGAAATTACTTGTACTTCTAAATTTTAGGCAGGACAAAAAACAAGTAATTCTGGAGATATTCAACATTAAAATGAAAAGATCTCAATTTTTTCAAAGCCATACGTTATCATAATTCATATAAAGCTGTTGCTTAGTTGACTGCCTCAGGCACACAGTTTGTTTATATGGCATTGTTCCCTAGAACATTGTTTCACCTAATTTGTTTTCAAAGAATCATAGACAAAGTCTACCTGTAGCTATATGCCAAATGAGTTACTTCTTTGCCCCTGAATTTTATTTTCACAAATATAGACTGACAGGAGTCTGGAGGGAATACCCTTATTATCTTATGGCATCTCCCCAGAGTTAGTGGGTCTACGAAATTCTTTTCCACCTCCTGTCTGCCATCAGGTTGCTTTCTCCCTTTGTATGTCTCCCTCTTCTCCCTCATCTCATTTTTATTGACCAGAATGCAGAATTTTAACATAACCCTATTTATTTAACAGAGCCTTGAAAAATAACAAGTGTTTCAGTCTTCTCAATTAAAAATCAACACACCTAAATTAAATTGCTACTTCCCCTAAAGAATAAATACACCACAAATTTACAGTTTAATTGACTCGTGCATTTTCCTTCTTCAAAAAAGGTCTCTTTTTACACTCTACCAACTGTCTACCCTCAAGTTAAAGGTCAATGCCTTATGCCAACATCGGTAAACAGACTAAATCACTGTTAATCATTTAGTAGCTCTGGAGAGACCTTTAAACATTGCTTGCTTTCTTAAAGGGCACCAAGAAAAAATATGATCATTCTAAAATTTTAATAAAAGCTCTGGCCAACTTTATGTTAAGAGCAAGACAATGAAAAATCTCCAGGAATAAATTCAATTCAACAAACACTAAGGGCCTGACAGATGAAAACCAGGGTAGATTTCTCTGGTATTAACTGAATTATTTCTTTCAAGTTAATGAGCAATGACAGTAGAAACAAACAGTTTTTATATCTACTAAGGAGCTATATATATAGAAATATACACACACACACACACATACACACGTGTGTGTGAGAGTAAGAGAAAGAGAGACAGACAGACAGAGAGAGACAGAGAGAGCGAGTGAGAGTATCTCCTATTGACAGCACAGCCAGATAAGTGTTCCTTAGGAATCCAGAAGTAAGTAACAGCCCCCTCCTTCCCAAGTTACTTGGGCCCATACGCTATTTTATAGAAACAATCTTCTGTTGTTTTGTGCTAAAATCAGTGTCCTGGCCTGTTGTTCTCCTTCCACCTTGTGCTTCTACTGTACTTACATTGTGATACAACTTTCTTCATACCGATTTTCCTCCTCTCCTCCATTCCCCCCCCCTTTTTCTTCCAAGTTAATAAGTCGCCCACATTACCCTGCCATCTCTCTGAAGGCTCCGCCATACAACTACAGCATAGTGATGAGAGGAATAAACATGCAGAGTAGCAACAATCACATTTAGGCCTGGTGAGGAGGGGAAGGAGGAAAAGCCAATTCCGGAATTCTTTACTTAACAGAAATCCACTTAGCAGAATTCTAAACTTACAGGAGCCAGCATTCAAACTCAGGTCCTCAAGTTTCAGATCCAACACTCCTTCCACTACAGTACAACCACCTTCTCAGAATCTGAGGTGGGATTCAAACCCAAGTCTTCCTGACTCCCTTCTACACATTGCTTCCCTAAAAGAATCTCCCAAAAATAAAAGTTTAATAAAGAGGTAATATCTCACTCCTCTCCCCTAACATGTTTGTTCTGGCCAATGTTCCCAAAATGATCAATATTTTCCCAGGCCCAACAAATACCAGTTTGTTGTACTAAAAGCATGAGGATAGCCACCATCAGCTGAATAAAAGGAACAGGAGCAAGAACAAGCTCTATCTACTATAATAATCTGTCCAGTTGCTATTTGACATTCAACAGGTGCCAGACAAGTCCGTGTCCCAGCTGACAGTAGACAACGCCTCCATTAAGAAGGGAGGGAAAAAGACTGAATGTCCCCATCAACTACGTCCTCCCATTCATCCACGGATGCTATAACCAACTGTTAAAGTGGTTAGTGAGCAGCATGTCTAGAAAGAAGCCAAGCATCAATCATTATCAGCCAACAGGCCTGCACTGATGGAGCCACAATGAGGGATACATTTGTAAGTACTACAAGCCTTCAGTGCACTTAGATTCTAGTTCCAAAGAAACAGTAACAAATGCTACAAAGTCAAATACAACTGAGTTGTGACAGACTGGCTAGAAGAAGAGTAGATCAGTGGTGTCACACTCAAATAGGTGGGGCCATTAAATCATACATGAGGATCACGGAGGACCCCATATTGACTTGGAAAATCACATGTTTATGTATTTCTTCCTTTGAATTAATATATCAACATGTAAATCATATAGGAACTACATTTTAATCTAGCTTGGGCCATATATGGGAGTGTTGTATGGCACACTCAGGAATACTGTGGGCCGCAGGCAGCCCTCCACAGATTCTACAAGTCCCATGGAGAATTTTAGAAGCAAGGAAGCCAGTGAAGGCTGGAGTAGTCAGAAGGACCTGACTTGAGTCTTAAGAGTTCCTGATAAGCACAAATAAAGAGAGTATCCTTGGCTAAGATAGGTTAAAAATTGAGAAGTGCATAAAAATTTAGCGAAATTACTAAGTTTTAATGATTTGTCAAGTTTCTAATGGGACAAGCAACTGCCCACGTCTTTGCAGTTTATTAAATTCTGACTTTGGGGATTTTTATTTTGTGACATTCTGACTAGCATAGCATTAACATTTTAAATCTACTGATTAGTGTTTTGCTATAGACACATACACATATGTATATATGTGTGTGTATGATATATATGTCTTATTCTTTAAATGTATAATTTTTAAAGGTTTATTGAAATTTTAAAGTTTGATCTTACTATTTCCAAAGGCCAAAACATTATGCAGTAAACTTTCTCTCTGACTTTATAACAGATGTTAACCCTGGAAAGAGAAGTTTCACTTAACACAATTCACTCAAACAGCAAGCAACTTAAAGGTATTACTATTAAAGTTAAAATCAGCCAAGAACAGTCCATGGAATACTCATTGTGGAATGAGGAAGATGTGGATTCATATGATCAGAGATTTAATTGCTGGAAGAGACTTCTGAGGGTCATCAAGTCCAATCCAATCATTTTATAGGAAATATAGGGAACTTATATAAAAAATAGGAAACTGACTTACCCAGGGTCATGCAGTTTGGAAATGTCCAATGCAGGATTCAAATCCAACTCTAAGTCTTACAGTCTCATCCACTTATACTGCCCCACAAACCCCATCTCTGACATGACAATCCAATAGCCTCGGACACAGGACCCTTGACATAGGTCAGATCTTCCTTGATAAAAATCAGATTTTTTTCATGAGTGGACACATTTACTATATGAACATTTATCTGGGACCTTCCTATTTTTTTCTAATAGAGACTATCTATATCCCCATCACCAAAAGTCAGTTTTTCCACTAACTCCCCTTGTACCCATATTTTCACTTCCCTTTGGTTCTATTTCTGCTTCTACAAAAGGAGGGAGTTTGAGCAAATCACCTTTAAGGTCCCATTCAGCTCTGACATTCTGAGATTCTAGTCAGCATACCTCCAACACCCCCACCATCACTACTACTATTTCCCTGGCAAAATTTTTCTCAAATTTCACATTTGGTGGGATGCTTTCTCAGAATCAGGGAAGAGTTCACAACGCAGGGTATCTTCATCCTGCAGGATACTCCTTGCCCTAAGGAGTGCTGGCAAACTCCCCCTTCTCCCCTTCCCCCCACAGGCCAGCAGCTAGGTAGCACAGTGGATAGAATATCAGGCGTGGACTTAGGAAAACTCCTCTCCCTGAGTTTAAATCTGGCCTCAGACACTTAGTAGCTATATAACCCTGGGCAAGTCACTCTGCCTCAGTTTCTTCATCTGATAAATAGGCTGCAGAAGGACATAGCAAACTACTCTAGTACCTTTGCCAAGAAAACCCCAAATGGGATAACGAAGAGTCAGCTACAACTGAAATGACTGAACAACATACAGACAGACATACACACGGACATATATATGCATATACATATACAGGTGTATATACATACACATACAGGTGTATATACATACACAGACACAGACATATATGTGCGTGTGTGTGTGTGCACATAGATGTACACACATTTTTACTGATTCTGAAGCTACTACTTGGCCCTGTGGCCTCCACAACGGGGCTTTTGTGAACCAACGTGAAAAATACTTAAGCTGCCACCAATGAATCAAATTAAGCCAATCTGGATTCAAATTCATTGTGTTCTCTCTGCTATGTTATTAATAAATGCTTGTTGACTGCTTGCAAATCTTTCTTCTATAGTGAACAGCATAATGTAACAACAAGCAGTTATCCAGAATAACAATGTTATACCAAATCATGGCAGATGGGCCATAGTAACAGTATCTTTTGTCAATCTGATTACAATGAATACTCTACAACAAAATGATCCTGGTTTAAGAAATCCTTTCTCTAACCCAGGGCTCAAAGCACAGCATTACTATTCTCTTAAAGTTCATGTACTGATTATAAGCATAAGTTCCATACAATTCATAGCATACCCAGGAAATTATATATTTGTAAGGCCTTAGTACAGTGCCTGACACATTGTAGGAGCTTAATAAATCTTTATTCCCTTCCCCAAAACAGATATGCCTCAGCATACCCTTGGAGAGCCACTGTTGTGCCCTGCTCATAGTAAGAACATTGAGAAAGAAGGTTTAGCAAGATAGTTCTATTCCTGCTATATGTGGGGAAATAATTTTCTTACCACCACCTAAATACCTGAATTTAAGCATTTAAGCTCTAAGCTATTTTCTATTTCAACTCTTTTTGATGGAAATTTGTTTTTTAAATGGGTTACATATTTTACCAACTTCTTAAACAGAAGAGGTGGAATGTAACTTTTTCTGAATGACTCATCAGAATATCCATTATTGTGCTTATTATTTCCCCAATTACCTGTCAATTCCCCACACTTCCCCACATCCAATGTTTCAATCACATACATTCCTACACAAAAAAATTCATCCTTAAACATATGGTAAGGCAGAATATTAGATTTGGTCCTAGGTTAGATCCCTGGTTCTGTAACTCACTAGGAGGATGACCTTTGGGAAGCCATGACTCCTCCAGGCATCAGTTTCCTCATCTGTAAAATGAAGAGGCTGAATCGAATGATCTTCAAGGAAGTAATCTAAAATGGAGATAACAGCAGCATCTATCTCACAAGGTGTTGTTGTGAGGATCATGTAAGCTATCCATAAAGCTCTTAGCACAATGCCTGGTACACAATAGGTCCTTAAATATTTATTCCTCTAAACTCTCTTCTCTTCCAAATTCTGTAAGATAAACATCTAGGTATATGCAAAGAAAAGGGCCTGGGACTTGAAGGTATTTACATAACACATCTCTCTCCTTTCTGCTATATCCAGAGTGCTTGCTGATTCACTAAAAACCTGGGCATCACCCATTTCATCTCTAACTCAATCAAATCTAGAAGTATTCATTCATTTAGTATCTAATGTGTGCCAGGCACTTATGCTAAGCCATAGGGATACAAAGAAAAGCAAAAAAGACCAGTCCCTGCTCTCAAAGAGCTTCAAAACTAAGAGAAAATTCAAGCAACA
>CM053581.1:121078198-121095587 GCA_028627135.1 Pseudochirops cupreus | reverse complement strand
TTTTGGAGAGGGATGGCTCACTGAGGATGGGAAGAAAAATATATTAGGAAATGAAGGTGATATACAAAGAAATTTCTCTTTAAAAATACCAAAAAAAAAATAGAAATAGATGGTCTTTTCCTTAAAATAAATAAAATACTGAGAGCCATCATTATAGGTAATGGAGATCAATGAAATCCTCTCCAATTAAATCAAGAGTTAAATAAGGATGCCCATTGTCACCACTTCTATTTGACACAGTACTAAAAATTCTGACTATGACAAAAAGACAAGAAAAAGGATTAAGGGAACAAGCATAAGTAAAGAAGAGAAGAGAAAGGGGAAGAATCATTTATTAAGCACTTAAAATACCTGTTATCTCATTTGATCTCTACAATTACCTTGTGAGGTAGATGCTCTTATGGCCATTTTACAGATGGGGAAACTGAAGCAATATAGAGGTTAAAAAACTTGCCCATGGTCATACAGTTAGTAAGTAACTAAGGACAGATCAGAACTTTATTGTAGTGCTTTATCCACTAAGCCACCTACCCGCCTCTAGAAGAAACAAAATTAGCACTTTTCATATATAAGATGGTACACTTAAGGAATCCTAAAAAGGCAACTAAAAATTAATTGAAACAATAACTTCAGCAAACTTTCAAGATATACAATAAGCCCACACAAATCATCAGCATTTCTTCATAAAACCAATAAAAAACAAAGCAGAGATAGAGCAATTCTATTTAAAATAACTACAGAATGCATAAAATACTTAGGAGTCCTAACTCTCCAAAAAGCAGTTTCTTTCACCTGCTGAATCACTACAGAGAAGCTGGGCACCAATTCCATTTCAACTCAAGTGCATGAAGACGATGTCAAAGCAACAGATTCATTTTAAATAAAATTCAGTTTATTAGAATAAAGAAAGCAAAACAAAAGTCTCAGAGGAGTCAAACTAGAGATCAAAGTCCATGTACTAGCTTTAATCACGGGACAGTCCCTCACTCAGATCCTATTTATTCTTACTTTACACACACAATTCTAATAAACTGTCTGGTTTCCCTTCAAAAAAGCAAAATTGGAGGCAGGAGAGGTATTAATAGATGTAACAGCAAAGAAAAAAACAAAAAAGCTACAAAAAGTAGATACAAGTTCTTTCCCCAAAAACTCCTTTCTTCCTAATTTCCCTATTATTGCTCGGGGCACTATCATCTTTTTCTCAATCACCCTGGCTCACAATTTTGGTGTCATCCTCAACTTCTCACTTTCTCATTAGCCGTATCAAATCATCTGCCTAGTCCTGCCAGTTCTACCTTTAATATTTCTCATCTATGGCCCCCTCTCTCCTCTGATTCTGCCACCACCATGGTTCCAAGTCCTCATTGTCTTACACCTGCACTACCAGCCTGGGTGATCTCCCCACCTCACGATTCTGCCCATGCTAGTCTACCCCTCCACTCAGGGGTCAAACTGATCTTCCTAAAGCAAAAGTATCACCCCAGTAATCAATAAACTCCAGTGGCTCACTATTGCCTCTGGGATCAAATGGGAAATCTTCTGTTTGACTTTTAAAGTCTTCTATAACCTGGCCTCTTCCTACCTTTCCAGCCTTCTTACATGTTCCTCTGATCCAGGACATTCTCCTCCTTTCTGTTTCTCTGACATGATAGTCCAGCTCTCAGTTCTCTCAATTTTCACTCACTATCTCTCATGTCTGGAATGCTCTTCCTCCTCATCTCTGGCTCCTGGTTTCCTCAGCTTCTTTTAAGTCTTGGTCAAAGCCGTATTTTCTCAGTTCTCTTTCATTACAGCACTTTCTGTTTTCTTTTCTTTGAATCCCCAGCACACAGTAAGAACTTAATAAATGCTTACTAATTTGAAAGACCTCCAAAAAACTGTCAGTATGAGGTCACAAAATAGGGGGAAACTGTTTTTCCAGCTCAAAGTTCCTGAGGATATCACTGTAATGAACATTCATGCCTACTAGTGTGAAACGTATGGAAATTTTCTCCAACAAATACCCTTCAAAGCAGATCTCAACTTTCTATCATTTATTAAGACCTAGGAAGCTGACTGAAATACAAATAAACAGAATGTCTTTCCCAGAGTCACAGAGGTATTTATTAAGAGTCAAAGATTTGACAAGATTTGAACCTAAATCTTCTTGACTCAAAGCCCATTATACCCTGCTGACTCAGTAATGGAAAATGACCTGAAACGTTTATATTATGCACAGTATACTGTTTAAGGTAGAGAATAGTGTAATCTATTTTTAGAAAAATTATTTCTGAAAGATTAAAATGGGTAAGCCAATTAAAATGGGGGGAGGGATCTAGTTTTGAAGCCAAAAGGGGTTTTAAACCACTTTTTGATGAGACCTGTGATTTGACTGGTTTAAGGAGCCCCCAAAGAGAAACACTCATACTCACAATTCATGCTCTCTTTCTTTCTTTCTCTCTCTCTCTCTCTCTCTCTCCCCCCCCCCCTCCTCCCTCTGCCACTACAGTATGATCTGGAGAATGTATTTATCTTGAATTACTTATTCTCCAACAGTACTCCTTTCTTCATTTTAGTACCCAGGAGAGAAACAGGTAACTTGATGGCCAAGAGAAAAGGTTATCAGGCTTGATGAGTTGTGTGTAGAGTTAGGGCAATGGTAGGGAGGACACTCAGATAAAGTACTTCCCCCCACCCTCTGGAATCAAAATAAGGAAATTTCACCCTACAATGGAGAAGCTAACAGAAGTCAACACACCCAATAGATGGAAATTAGGTATCTATAGAAATCTTCTCCCAACTAAATGACCCTAACAGAGAAATGGTTTGTACAGCAGCTGGCCTTCTGAATCTAATCAGAACTGTCAATCTAATAGGTAAATAAATGTAAAATAAGATATACAAATAGAAATCCTATTATAAGATTAAAAAAATAGCTATGAATATGAGGAAGGATTTTTTAAAGAATATATAAATAAAGCAAAGTGGTAAGGAGGACAAATAATTGTAATGATCTGTGGAAGACTGAAGAAGAGGCTGACAGTACCAATTTCTGTTTCTCCAGTTCTGCCCAAAGGGCACTTACTGGCCTATACAAGCTGTTTTGTCTATTTGGCAAATACATTCTCAACAGTGGAGAAAGGTTCCCCAGGCTGTCATGGCTTAAATGATACCATCCCCTAAGATCAGCTAATGCCTAGTATTCTGACTGTGCTTAACAAGCAACTCTGAATACTAATTGGGTTTCCCAGTGGGACTTTCCCACAATGAAGGGACTAGGTTAACTACTTGATAAGAACATTCCAGTCCCCTTGGCAGTCATATTTCCGTTTAAATTAATAAGCTGACTTTCTACCGTCTAAATCTATCTCCTATGAGATAGTTATATTCTAACCAACCTCCCAGGGTTTGATCACTCCCTAAGTGGGTTAAGAGAAAGAAATTTTGGGACCTTTACCTTTTGAAAGTTGAGGACAAGAAGTAGGCTTGTGGTGACCCTATCAAAGCGCAAGCAATCTGGGTGAGGTCCTGAATAAAAACCAGTGGTTTTTAGACTAAGGATCACAGACTGACAGCTAAAAGAGACATTAGAGGTCACAGAGTCTAACATCACTGTTTTACAAATTAAGAAACTGAGACAGAGAAAGGTTATTTAACCTGTCCAGAGTCAAAAAGATAGTGTCTGAGGTGAGATTTAAACCCAGATCTTTCTTGATTCCAAGTCCAGTGTGCTACCAACAATATTATGCTGCATCACCAAAGAAGGTGTTAATGGTTGTGGTGTACAAGGATGAGAGAGAGACAGATTAGAGAGAGAAAAGACAGAGAGAGAGATCACAATATACAGTGATATATAGCAACATAACAGCAAAATATAGAAGAGAACTGAAGCTATAGGAAGACAATTAGTCTAGGACTTCCAGAGCAGTTCTTAACTTGGGGGTCCACGAAGTTGTTTTTAATATTTTGATAACTTTCAATATAACTGGTTTCTTCTGTAATCCTATGTATTATATTTTATTCGCTTAAAAATATTATTCTGAGTAGGGCTCCATAGGCTTTATCAGACTACCAACAGGGATCACAACACAAAAAAAGTTTTAAGAACCTCTGATCTAGGGAATGTTCTTCTAAGGATTCTCTTTCCCCATACTTGGACTCAAGAGAGGTAGAGTCTTAAGGAATGGATAAAAAGATCATGAAGGGTTTTGAGTTTTCTTAGAAACTAGGAGTCCCAGCTGAGGAAGACAAATGCTTTACAAGAAGGACGACCTCAAGAGGATCTCTTCCTGAACCAAAATGACATCACAATGTCACTAAAAACTGACCTGCAGGATAATGTTCAAACTAAAAAACTGGAGAAACAAGAACCCAGAAAAACACAATTCAGATTCATGTAAACTCAGCTAGAGCAGCTGAGAGAAAAGCCCCAGGCAGTATTAAAATAAATGAAACAGAGAAGTCAATCCATCAAAGTGGACATTAAATGGGCACTGGAAAAGGGCAAAATACCCAAGCTAGGCTATATAAATGCTTCTGTGTCCATACTAGAAGGCAAAATGAGATGGCTGAACTGGCATGCTTGGCAACAAACAAGTGTCCTGACATAGTTGGCATCTTGGA
Source organism: Pseudochirops cupreus (assembly GCA_028627135.1). Taxonomy (NCBI): domain Eukaryota; kingdom Metazoa; phylum Chordata; class Mammalia; order Diprotodontia; family Pseudocheiridae; genus Pseudochirops; species Pseudochirops cupreus. The sequence continues at coordinate 121,090,985 of CM053581.1, read as the reverse complement.
GATGCAGTGGCAGGAAGGTAGTCAATGGGACTCAGTGACTGCAGGATACAGAGTTCACAGATGGAAAGGGACAGGTGGATGGGAGGAGGTGCAGCACTGAGGGTTACCATAAACTGTAACAGAGTAAAAATAGCATCCAGGGGGGAAAAAATGAAAGAACTATGGAATCTCTGGGGCAACCTTCTAAATTCACATAATAAAAATTTAACAACAGGGATATATTAAAGACTATATGACTAAGAGAGTGCAATTATATAAAAACACTAAATGACATCAGAAAAACTTCAAAATTAGGTAGGAAAGTGAACAGGGGAGACTTTAAACATAGAACTGCCAGATGCTGCATTAGAAGAAGTAGAGGACACTGCTTTCTAGAACTGGCAGTTTAAGAGGCTGCTGCTAAAGGAAAATATTACAAGATAAGGTCCTAATTAGTGAAAATGAGATCTGTCCAAAATGTGGCTGCATGTGAGCTACTAAATAATGATTGCAATACAGATTAAATTCATCTTTTATGGCAGGAGAAGGAGAATCTAATAAATCCATCACACATTCCCTTTAGAAAAGGAAATTATGACAAACTCTACTGGGGTAGGGAGTGGGGAAAGGAATGAAAGCAAATTAAACACAAGTCAGGACGTCGATGTTTCAATGGGACAGGATTTCTTTCATCTGAGTGTTCCTTCCAATGGGGCAGATCCCAACAGATCCAAAATTCTTGCCTGTGTCTCCTATAAACCCCCACAGGGGTGTACCCAATGTTCTTGGGACTTTCTCCTCTTGTAGTAATCTGTGTGCTGACTTCCTTTTGTAGTAATCTGTGTGCTGACAGGCTAATAATTTTGTTGTTGTTGTTCAGTCACTTTTAGTCACGTCCAACTCTTTCCAACCACATTTGGGGTTTTCCAGGCAAAGATACTGGAATGTTTTGCCATTTTCTTCTCCAGCTCACTTTACAGATAAGGAACTGAGGCAAACAGGGTTAAGTGACTTGCCCAGGGTCACATAGCTAGTTAGTGTCTGAGACCAGATCTGAACTCAGGAAGATGAATCTTCCTGACTCCAGGTCAGACACTCTATCCACTGTGTCACCTACCTGATTTTGCTGGTATTTCTACACATCTTTTCTGTCTTCCACACAATTCTTCAGAGGCTGTGGAATGTCATGTCTTGCAACCATATTGCATCACTATAAGACTATTGATATAAACAAAATGGGCCATTGTTGCAGAGAAAAGCTTGGTGTCATTAAAAGTGCCATACATTTTCCCTAAAAGGGTATCCAGTTTGTTCTCCATCCTCTTCTTTAATTCTTGGCCAAGTTTTATGTTCATCTGCAATGTCTAACCAAGACAGACAGAAAGTTGGACTAACTCATATAGGTTGTCCATCCACCTGAATACCACCATCTGAGCAATCAGCATTTTATGCCCATGTGGTTTTTCCTATGTGGATCACTAGGCCAAACTCTATTGAGCAATTATGGATCTCATTTCATAAGCTATGTAATGCTTTGGGACTTGATGTAATCCTCAACAAAAAAAGGGGGGGGGTGGATCTAGAGACTCTACTCTCTACAAGGAATTGCTTCTGTATTTGGATTCTGTAAAGATATCCTCCATGATGGTGACAAACACCTTTGACAAGAATTTGTCTCCTATTTTATGCCTCACCTGGTATTAACAGAAGTTTGGACAAAGTTATACCTTTTTGACATGTTACAAGGAATACTGTATTATTTTAATATGTATAAGATACCTTTATAGAGTAAAGACCCTAAATTAATGCTTTGCTCTTCCAAATAATTTTTTTTATATGCCACAAACAATAAAAGATCAAGATCTTGCTGTTAATCTTGTTTCTGCAAATATGGTCAACTATAGAACACAATCTATAAAATTTTGCTTATTTCCTTCTGAAACTTTCACCTCACCTTTGATATGCATGTAGGTAATTTTCAAATATTTTTGAGAGATGGAAAAAGAGGTATTTATGGATACTTTCTCAGTTACTTATGCCTTCTCGGCTCCCTTTTGGGGGTTAAAATAAAGCATCTTAAAAAACAATCCCTTAATGCCTTCAAAACCGTCATCTTTAGCACTAACCTCTTTTGCCTATACTCTGTCCTGTGTAAGTGATCTTCCCATTTTTTGTTATTGCCCTTGTCTGCTATATCTTTCCACTTCACAAGAAGTTCTTATTAGTTGAGATTATGTTTTAATCCTGTTAGCCTCCTCATTATAGCAATTATGCTAGTTTTTTAGGAAATGCTAATAAATCTGTGTCAACATCTATTATGCCAACTTTTCCCCACCTTTTTGTTGTCAACATATTGTTTAAATGAGTTTGTAGTTCCTCATTTGAGAACAATGGCTTCTCATTTTTATTCTTAATTCCAATGTGGAACTGACTGATTTTTGCTCTAACAAGTCACTGGTCTGACTTAACACTGACCATTTTGTAAATGACTATCATTAGTAAAAAGTCATCTCCCATCTTTCAAAAGGGAATCCGTTTCATTTGGGGGGATATTTTTTGGTGCTTGCTATATCCAGAGGCTCTTCTCCTAACTCTTCTTGAAGGGGATATTTTTGACACATACAACAGAAAATTCCTGTATAGTCGATTGGGCTTTATCCTATCTCACTTCTTATTCCAAAAATCTACTTTTGATTATGAGTTTTGCCATCTTCTCTTGTGTTCACTTTTGCATTCAAGTCAACAAAAACTATTTAATTTAGAGGATCTTAGCAAGCGCTTCAGAGAATTTCTGCACCTTCTCATGCTCTGCAACAGATGCTGGTACATAAGCTGTGGTTATTTTTGCAGTTTCATGGTCTTTTTGCAAACATTTGAGTATTTCAATAAGAGATGATGAAGCATCACTTGAAAATGTTTCTTGTTACCACCGGACATGCAATTAAACTAATTGTGACAATTTCTTCATTAGCTCTTCTGAGAAGAACCTATCATCACCTTTCCATTCAGTTGTTACTTCATTTTATCTTCTGGTTCCACTTCTGGTACGAATGTGAAGATTGATATGATTCAGTTGCTTCAGTAGTAGCATGTCTACTCATCATTCAAATTTACATTAACAAATAACTATGCTGCTGTTTAACTGTCTAAACACCCAATTCTTACTACCTTCTACCCCCTCTTTCCTACCATACAGTCATTATCACCACAGAAGCAAAAGTGGGTCATACAGGACTAGGGGCCATTTTGTATTTTTCTTTGTTTCAATGGTTGCCATGACCAAAGAATTTGTCAGCCTATTAGGGATGAGCCTCATCCTACTTAACTGGGCTGGTACTTGGATAAGAGACATAATCTCCTGGCAGGACTATACTTCAAGCCTTTCCAAAATGGCAGAACCTGCCAGAGCTTATGCTTCAGTAGCAAGGGTCTTCAAGAACACCAGGTCATCACCTTTCCCTCTCCTGCTGCTCAAGGAGCTGGCTGCCACCATGCAAGGACACTGTAACCATCAGAACCACGAAGTTCATGACAGCCAGGAAGTCATGACAAACAGACTTCTTCAGCGTAAACAGATGGTTATAGATGTGCTTCATCCTGGAAAGGCTACAGTGCCCAAGACTGAAATTAGAGAAAAACTGGCCAAGATGTACAAGACAACTCCAGAAGTCATTTTTGTCTTTGGATTCAGAAACCATTTTGGTGGTGGCAAAACAACAGGCTTTGTCATGATTTATGATTCCCTTGACTATGCAAAGAAAAATGAACCAAAGCAAAGACTTGCAAGGTATTGTCTGTATGAGAAGAAAAAGACATCAAGAAAGCAGCGAAAGGAACGCAAAAACAGAATGAAGAACGTCAGGGGTACTGCAAAGGCAAATGTCGGTGCTGGCAAAAAGTGAGCTGGAGATTTCATAACAGAAGGACTAAAAGGCACTATGGATTATGTTTATCTGTGAAGATAATTTTTCACCAGATCACAAATAAACTATGTAAAACTTAAAAAAAAAAAAAGAATACCAGGTCATCCTATAGCACAATGAGGTATCAAAGCAAGATTTGTGGAGAACTATAACTCACAAAAAACTCAGACACTACTTAACATGCAAGGAAAAGAGTAGTTTAAGGATTAAAAAAATTAGAAACTCCAAGCAAAGCCCTGAATGGACAACTAGAAGAGTAAAAGAGGTTACTGCAAGGTGCAAGTGGAAGAGAACTGACAAATTCACAAAGTATGGTAGGAAACATGTTTGCAAGGTCCAAGTAGAGAATACAGGGAAACTCATGTGTAAATTGAAAACTATGAGGCCAAGAGACTCTGGAGATCACTCTGCAAGGGACTCAGTGGGAGTCCTTGATAAAAGGAGAAAAAGGATACATAAATTAGAGATGAAAAAGGAGAGAGGCTGAACGAATTCTCTGCCTTGGTCTCTACTGAGAATATTAATAAAATCTCTCTTCCCAAAGTATCCTCTTAAGTAGGAAGACATTTGTATTACAACAAAGAGTCATATTCAATTAGATCACAGATTAGGATTTTGTGCGGGGGGAGGGGGAGGATTACAGAGGCAATTTTTTCTCTGAGGAAAAACTCCTATCTTCAGTAGGCTTGAGAAGAAAAGAATAAATCACTTACCATTAATAGAGAAAATTAATCTAACAAATTCCTGCAAATCTCTTGGAATAAACTACAGTACTATGTTATAACAGACTTATCTATTTTGCCATTTCTGTGAGCCCATTCTCCCTTTTCCCCCCCTTTCCCTCTCCATTAACTATTTGAGGCTCACTATATGTTGATCAGAAGGCAGAGTGGTAAAGAAAAAAACTAAAAGGATTAATCTTTGTTACCCATCTGTTAGGACTCAGAGTTAGAACAAGGACAAGATAACTGGGGCCATGCCTCAATGTTCAATATCTGAGGGAGCACAATTTCTCCTCAATTCTTCACAGCTAGGCCCTTCTCCAAACCCCAGGGCTGTACTCTGAGAATCTTCCTGTTATGGTACAGTGGAAAGATTATTACATTAAAGTCAGAGAGCTTGGGTTCAAATCCTAGTTCAGTCTCTTACTACCTATGTAACTGGAGGCAAATCACGTTACCTTCTGAGGCCTATTTCTTCTTCTTTCAAATAAGGGAGCTGGACTAGATGACCTCCAAAATCCCTTGGAGCTCTAAAGCTATGCCCCTATGATACTTACAGTCTATACTCAGGATGTTCAAATCTTAAACTGATCAAATAAATGTAGACACGCCACCAGGGAGCAGAAAACCTCCACCTGAGAGTTCCTGAAGATATAACTAGGAAACTGTATAATCTCTTGTCACAATCTGTTACCATTCCAAAGGACCCAAGATTGCAAATGTGATCCTTATTCATAAAAGGGGAGGGGCAGGGGGAAGGGAAGAAATGATAACTCAGGTCATTACAAACCACTAAGTTTTACCTCCATACTAAGAAAACTGCCAGAATCTATCCTAAAGGATAGAATCACTGAACAAAAATAAAGATTAGAACCTAATGGGGAAAAGTCACATGATTTCTATAAGGAAATCATGTCCCATTAAATTCATTAGAGTTCTTAGAGGAGATAAACACACATGTAAATCAAATGAGTATCTTGGACATAAATCCCTTAGACATTCAGAGCTATTGACAAGTTTCTACACCAAAGTGTATTAAAAAAATTGAGTCACCCTCAAACAAGCTGGGAAAGGCTTTTCTCTGATGGAAAGAGATGGCCTTTAAGAGATAGGAAACAAATACCAGGAAATAGGAGGGCACTTGTCTGAACTACAGATTGGTGCTGGGGCCAGTCTTATTTAACATCTCTATAAATGATCTAAAGGAAAGGAAACACAACGAAATCTCTAAGTTTGTGGGGGGGCAGTAGACTTCTCCAGGTAGCACCAAACAAATGAGGATGGTCTCTATGACAAGGACAACAACGAATCTGACATTTAACTGGCATTTTACTTTTATCTGAACCTCAAACAATGTTGTGAGGTACTGTATACTAGTCCCCATTTAACAAAAAAGGAAACTGAGGCTCAGAAAGGCTGACCTGCTCACAGTAACAATGCTAGTGCTTATCAGTGGCAGAATTAGAGTCCAGCTTTTCCAGATTCCACAAAGAACCAAGCAGATAAGTAATAACAGAAGCATATATGAGGACTTAAAAACCCAAATTATTCAGAGATACAAAATGAAAGGCTCTACTAAAGCTACAGGAGGCCGAGACTGTTATGAGAATCTGAAGATCTTCCCTGCCCCTAGGCCCTTTGCTAAAGTGGGTGACTCTGAGAACCTTCCCAGATCTGAAAGTATACTCTGTTCCCTAACAGGCTGAATGTGGTCACGTGGAGCCTGTGGCGCCAGGCTTGCTTTTTGGGAATGCCCACGCCTTGTAGCTTTGTGATTGGGCAGTGCGTCAAGAGGGCTGTGACATTCTCTGAGCCAGGAGAAGGCTATATATATGCCCTGATGTGAGGTTTGGGTTTGGGGCTCACTTTGAGAAAAGTTGTATGATTTGGCCAGACAAGACTCTGGGAAGCTGTTGATCCCCCTGGCTAAGAAAAACCCAGATGTTGGTGCTTCCCTCTCTGGTAACTGAATAGGTAACTGATGTAATGGACAGACGCTGGAAGCCTTCTGCTGATCTGTTTCTCTGTCTGCTTGTAACTTGTGTTTGTATTCTCTGAAGTTCAGGGTGCTGACTTTTTCCCCTGAACTAGGTAAATGATATATGTTTGATTGATTAAAGTGAAACTGTTAACCCATTTTGAGTTGCTTTCCTTTAGAAAAGCAGATCTAAGAACCTGTGCTAGCAGCCACCCTGAGTATACTAGGGTGCTTGCTGATACAGACCCAAGAATCATGATCAATTTTTTCTGAGAACACCTGCCCTTTGTTACACTGGGCTTACAAAAGGACCAGCAAAATACCAAGCATCATTAAGTAAAGTACTTCACTTCAAAAGTCTGCTAACACCCCTCTAAGATTTTGGAAATAAGTTTTTAAGAAACATTATAGCTGGAAAATTCCAGTGGCCAACCTAGCGATTATCTAATAGTCTGTCCACAAGCATTTACGGAGTGCTCACTATGTGCCAAGCACCATGCTAAGCCCAGAGGCTGGCTACAAGGAATGGCAAAAGACAATCCCTGCTCTCACAGAGCTCACAATTTAATGGAGGAGACAATGTGCAACAAGGTAGCTACTGGAAAAATTAGAAATAATCAACAGCAGAAAGGCAATGTCACATTAAGGGGAATAGGGAAAGGCTTCTCATAGAGGTAGGAATTTAACAGCTGGGACTTGAAGGAAACCAGAAAAGCCAGGATGCAGAGAGCATTCCAGGAATGGGAAACAGCTAGTGAAAAAGTCTAGGGTGAGGAGACAGAATGTCACGTTCAAGGAACAGCAAGGAAGGCAATATTGCTAGATCAGGGTGCACAGACAGGAAAAAAAAATATAAGGAGATTGTAAAGGTAGTAAGGAGCCAGGTTGCGTTTCATTTTTAAAGCCAAACAGAGAATTTTATATTCAGTCCTGGAAATAATGAGTCACAGAAATTAAAAGAACAGGAAGACTGACAAAAATGGCAAGTCAAATCTATGCTTTAGAAAAATCACGTCACTAGGACAAGAACTCACTATCTGACAAAAACTGCCGGGAAAACTGGAAATCAGAATGGCAGAAGCTAGGTATAGATCAACATCTTATACCATATACCTAGATAAGGTCAAAACAGGTACACGATTTAGACATAGAGGATGATTTTTTTTAGTTGTTCAATCATTTTTAGTCATGTCCAAACTTCCGTGACCCCACTTGGGGTTTTCTTGGGAAAGAAATACTGGAATGGTTTGCCATTTCCTTCAGCTCATTTTTAAATCTTTTATCTTTTAAGATAAAGAAACTGAGGCAAACAGGGTTAACTGACTTGCCCAAGACCAAAGTGTCTGAAGTCAGATTTAAACTTGGGGAGATGAGTCTTCTTACTCCAGGTCCAGTACTCTCCACTGAGCCACACAGCTGCCCCTATAAAGGGTGATACCATAAGCAAATTGGAGGAGCATGGAATTACTTACATGTCAGATCTATGAATAAAGAAAGAATTTATGATCAAACAAGACAGAGAGCATTATAAGATGTAAAATGGATTATTTTGATTATATTAAATTTAGAAGTTTTTGAAAAAAAAACCCACAAAAAACAAAACCAATGCAACCAAGATTGGAAGAAAAGAAGAAATGGGGGAGGGGGGTGTTATAGCAAGTGTCTCTGATAAAGGCCTCATTTCTCAAATGTGTAGAGAATGGAGTCAAATTTATAAGAATACAAGTCATTCTCCAACTGATAAATAGTCAAAGAATATGAATAGGCAGTTTTCAGATGAAGAAAACAAAGCTACCTATGGTTATATGAAAAAAATGCTCTAAAGCACTACTGATTAGAAAAATAGAAATTAAAACAACTCTGAGGTACCACCTCACACCTACCAAATTGGCTAATATGGCAGGAAAGAAAAAAGATATATTTCAGGGGATGTGGGAAAATTGGGAAACTAATACACTGCTAGCAGAGTTGTGAACAGATCGTTGCAACCATTGTAGAGTACAACTTGCATACCCTTTGATCCAGTAAAACCACTACAAGGACTGTATCCCAAAGACATCATAAAAAAGGGAAAAGGACCGACATGTACAAAAATATTTGTAGCAGTTCTTTTTGTGGTGGCAAAGAATTGGAAATTGAGGGAATGCCCATCAATTGAGGAATGGCCAAACAACTTGTGGTAAATGAATGCAAGGGAATACTATCGTGCTATAAGAAATGATGAGCAGGATGATTTCTGAAAAACCTGGAAAGTCTTACATGAACTCATGCAAAGTTCTCCTCATAGAACCAGAGAAAGAATTCCAGAGAAAGAACTGATGTGCAGATCAAACCATACTATTTTTCATGTTCTTTATTTTTGTGGGTTTTTTTTGTTTTCTTTCATGACATGACTAACATGTAAATATATTTTACATGATTGCACATGTATAACCTATATCAAATTGCCTGCCATCCCAGGAAGGCAAGAGGGAGAGAATTTGGAACTCAAAAATTTTTTAAATGAATGTTAAAAATTGTATTTACATGTAATAGGGGGAAAATATTACTAAAAAAAGATAAAGATCATATAGGCAGCTGAATAGAGAGAATGGACTGAAGAGGAGAGAGACTGGTGATGAGCGCCTGAGTCAGGATGGTGATAGTTTCAGGGGACAGAAGTTATGAGAGATGTTATAAAGGTAGAAACAACAAGACAGCAACAGACTGGATATGTGATATGTGTGCAAATGAAGAATTTGAGATGACACCAAGGTTATAAGCTTGGGTGACTGGAAGAATGATGGTATCTTCTACAGTAATAGGGAAATTCAGAAGAGGAGGTTTGGAGGGAAAGACAGTGGTTCTATTTCACACATATTGATAAACAGATTGAAGAATCATCTACATACAAACGAAAACTGAACCCATGGGAGCTGATTAGATCACCAAGTAAAATTGTATAAAGGGAAAAAAGGAGAGGACCCAAGACAGAGCCTAGAGGGATACCTACTTTTAATGGGAGTGATTTGAATGAAGACCTGGCAAAGGAAATGGAGGAGCAATAAGAGAGGTAGGAAGAAAACCAGGAGAAGGTAGAATCATGGAAACCTAGAAAAAGGATGCAGGAGAAAAGGGTGATCAACAGTGTCAAAAGCTTCAGAGAAGCCAAGAAGGATGAGAACTGGAAAAAGGCATTAGATTTGGAAATTAAATGATCATTGATAACTTTGGAGAGAGTCTGTTGTTGCGGACTTGTTTCACTCACATCTAACTCTCCATGAGTCTATTTGAGGTTTTCTTGGCAAAAATAGTGGAGTGGTTTGCCATTTCCTCCTCCAGCTCATTTTACAAATGGGGAACTGAGGCAAACAGGGTTAAGTGATTTGCCCAGAGTCTCACAGCTAGAAAGTGTCTGAGGCCAGATCTGAACCCAGGTCTTCCTGACTGTAGGACCAACACTCTATCCACATCATCTAACTGCCCTTGAAGAGAGTAGCTTTAACTGGATGGGGTCCAAAACACTGGGTTCAGAAGAGAACTAGAGGTGGGAGAGGGAAGAAATTGATTTTTAAATGGTTTTCTCAAGGAGCTTAGCCATGGAAAGGAAGCGATTGGAGGATTAAGTGAGTTTTTTATGACTGGGAGACCTGGGACATGTTTACAGGAAGCAGAGCTGCAGCCAATAAAAAGAGAAAAACTGAAGATTATTAAGAGCGGGAGTGATACATGCAGGAATCTGTTGGAGAAGACAGAATGCAATGGGATCACCTATGCATGTGGACACGTTTGCCTTAGCAAGGACAAGGGCTACCTCTTCATGCGAGAGAGCTGAAGGAGAAGACGGTGGGAGAAGACATATGAGAAACATGAGATGATAAAAAAGGCCTTATAAACATATAAAGCTACCACATACCCACAAATAAAAAAAAATTAAGGCTCTGTGGTTTTAGTTCCTTCATAAAGACATAATAGAGCTAAGAAGATCAAGTGAAATGATAGCAGGAATGGGGAAGGGGTGAGGGTGAGGGCTGCCATACAAGTCTGGAGCTTTTCAGCCTTAAAAGATAGAATACTGAGAACGATATGATCATAAAGCCATGAACAGCACGGTAAGCACAGACTTAGCCATCAAATCCCAAAGACAGGTGACAACCACTAAAACAGGAGTAAGAGGTCAAAAAATTGAAATATAACACGTTACCTTATAACCATCCCAATCAGTATCATATTCATAAAGGATTCAGTAGGCGATTGGATACTAGGCTAGAGAGACCATGGATCTGACCTAGTCTGACAATTCCTAGGTTCTATATTCATAGATCCAGTCTTCTAGAAGTTCTGTAGATATTTACGCTACTAGTTTCCTCAGCTATAAAAGGAGGTTGCTGAACTACAGATAATCTCCAAGACCCCTTCAAGCTCTAATATTTCTTTAATTTTAATGATGGTAAGAAATGCAAATACAGGGAGGAATGGACCATAACCTCTTAATAAATAAACTATTAATTAAAATAACTCATGCTGACACATACACAAAAAAAGCATAAATCACTGCCATCCTTCCTAGGAGCCCTAACTAGCCTTAAACTGAAGTGGTATCATAATTTCTAGACAGAGTTCTAAGTGGCTGCTTAACCGTCCAGCTTTTCTCCTTTACACACCCTCTAAGACTAGGGCCAAAGTCCTATAGAAAGGTGGCATGCCATGACAATAGAGTTGATTGTGAGGCACTTAGAAGAAACCTCTTTCACTAACAGCTCTCCACTTCCACCCACCTCCCCCAAAGACTGAAATACAAAAGGCAAGAATATGCAATGAACACCCACTAAATATACCTGTGCCTATCTCCCTGGCCACACAAAATCTCCTCCTCCTTCAACACTCCCAACAGAACGGAAACTTCTTTTGGGCAGGAACGGTTTCAGGTTTTATATTTCCAGTCTATCACAATACCTTATGTGTGACAGATGCTTCATAAATGTTTCTAACATTTCATTTCCATGGTCATCCCAACTTAAGAGAATCTCTCAAAAGAGCATAATTCATTTGCCTGGATTATTCAAAGTGCAGAACCTGCCTGAAGGGAGGGTGAGATGCCGGTGTAGGGTGTCGTTTTTGGAAGTTTTCTTAGGTTTTTTCTATTTTAAGAGGGTATGGGGAGGGGGCAGGGGCCCACGCAGAGTACAATGACCTGACACCATGTTTCAAAGAGGAAAGGAGTTCAACAATGGAGAACACATCTGGTTCTAGTCGACCCTGTGCTCTGAAACACGGGATCTTGTTTCAACATCACATGTCCAGACCTGTAGCCCTGCAAACTGTGAAGTTTATGTGCTAGTTCAAGGAGAAGGCAGAGAGAGAGAGAGAGGGAGGGAGGGAGAGAGAGAGAGAGAAGGAGAGGGAAGGAAGGAGAAGAGTGATGGGAAACGGGGGATAGAGACAGAATGTTAAAGGGGCCTCAGAGGAATCCTCCAGGAATGTTCTAGGAGCTTTTTGAGTTCTTCCAACTCAGTCACTCTAGATAAAAAGGAAACTACACCACACATACAATTCTCTAACCGCTCTTGGCCCCAGAATACCCAATCCACACTGAATGGTTCATTTAATTCTATGAGCCTGGAAAGTTCAAAGGGCCTGATAAAGGCAGTGTAGTATACAATAACAAAAAGTAATGGTTCTGGAGTCATAGGTCCTGAATTCTAGTCCTGAGCTGCCATTACCTTTTTAACCTTCGAAATAGCCACTTAATCCCTCTAGGCCTGTTTCCCTGAATAGGTAAACTGAGAATAATACTACCCAACCAGCCTATGTCACAAAGTTGTAAACCTGAAATGAAATGTGTATATGACTGCTTTAAAACCTGTACAGCAACTGGGAAATAAGATATACAGGCTCTGAGGTAGGGAGATCCATCTTGCCCCACCCCAAAGTCAGAGGGGTGATGGGGGAGGATATAGGAGAGAGCAGATGGGGGAGGGGGTATACAGTGGGATAGCTGTTTTGGGGTCGTGGGTAAGGGAAAGATGGGGAGAAAATTTGTAATTCAAAATCTTGTGGAAATGAATGATATAAACTAAAAATAAACAAAAGTTAATTATAAAAACCGTACAGCAGGGGTGGCTAGGTGGTGCAGTGAATAGAGCACCAGCCCTGGAGTCTGGAGGACCTGAGTTGCAGACACTTAACACTTACTAGCCGTGTCA
>CM053581.1:121016926-121078098 GCA_028627135.1 Pseudochirops cupreus | reverse complement strand
TGTTCATCATCAAAGAATCAAGAATTAAAACATACCAGTTCAAGATTTTAGAGAGTGTAGAAGACCTCAGTTCCCCCAGGCAAAGTTAAGAATAGTAAAATTGACTTCCTGCCTCATAGAAATATTGTGTAGGACAAGGCATTCTTTTATAAAAATCTATAAAACAATAAATAATTATAAAGTCCTACAGAAATGCAGAGTAATTTTAATAACATGTTTAAAAACTGTCCTTTAGGAATTAGGAGAACTTTGAGCTGTCTTATCAGATATGTGAAATCTCTGAAATATCTGAAATTTCTGTTCTATGCAAAGAGCCTGAGTACCATGGAGACAGTCACCATAAAAATAGGTAATAAGATTAAATTGGATGAAGGACATAACAAATTTAAAAACAGCACACCAAGAGCGATTCATTTTTAACCAAAAAAAAAAAAGGAAAAATAAAAGAAGATGTAGGTCTATGAATTTCTATACTATGAAAAATTCTCCCGAGACATAGTTACTCCTGCCAAAAAGAGTTCATAGCCTCCTGACCCTTAATGGACAATAATGGTCAGCAGTTTCTATTATTTCTTGCTCCCTTTTTGCTTTTTTTTTCAGCAAGCACAGTAAACAGTACAGTTTCTTCACTGGGCCCATTCTGGCAAAGCACAGGCAAACTAAAACACTCATCCTAGGACACATGAGGTACACCTGTTGACTTCTTACACACTTCAACTAGAAATAAATCCAACTCTCTTCAAAAGCTGCCAGTTTTTAATTCATTCCTTTCCCACAGCTCTCTCCCCATTATTATTTTACTCAGTAAGAAGCTCTGACTTCTGAGGTTGATGAATACAGTACTTTGCTGTTTCCAAGTGAGAGAGGAGAGGGAAGAGGGAGAAAGGGAGAGACAGAGAAGGAGGGAGAAGGGGAGGACAGAGGGAGGGAAAGGACAGTTTGCTGTGAAGCCAACCTGAACATTTACCAAGTTGGAATTTAGATTTGACAAATCCTAGCTCCCATTCCCCTTCCAGGGCTCTCTCTATATAATATATTCTCTGTGTTCTGTCTCCTCTAGCCCCACTGTCTTTTTTTTAAAGGGTCATATTTGAAGTTCAACTGAGAAAAAGGTCAGGAAGGATTTTATATAAATCATATGTGTAAACCAAATTTAAAATGAGGCAAGAAGGCTGTATTTAATCAAATTGTCCCAACAGTCAAGAAAGAAAACATAAAAGACTGACAGTTCAAATCAATTCAATTGACAATCTTGTTTTCTGATACAGACTAAATAAGAAGTACAAAATATTCAAGCAGGAAGAAACTTCTGAGATCATCAAAGCCCAACCCCCACATTTCATAGAAGAAGAAAACAGAGGGCCACATTCTTCTGGAATATTTTTACTCAAAAGTTTCTCCAATTTCTAGCGCTCCTCCTTCTTTGCAATTTTTTAATCTCCAATAGTCTTTTTTCATTGCCCAAATCTACCAAACCGATAATTCTCTATTCACTTATTTTACTAAAACCTTGCACTTTTAGAAGGTGAGGGTTCAATGTTATGTACCCCAAATTTGCAAAGAAAATATTCCTAAGTGAGTATATTGTATCTTATTCAGTCATACACACACAGAGAAAGCAATTAATAGGAATAATGTCTCTAGCAATGAAACTAAGCATATCTTTTATATTCAAAAGGACTCTAGAAGGGCAATTCTCAGTACCCAATACCCTTTCGAGGGATCTGTGGAATCAAAATTACTTTTATAACAATAAGATGTTTATGGTAAATATTAATATATATAGTCCACATAAACAAAAGGTTCTAGGGATAGGTCCAACAATTTTTAAAAGTAAAAAAGGGGTCCTGAGACCAAAAGGTCTGCTGGTCCTGACTGAAAATAAGATCCAGAATTCATCAAGACTATCAACAATTACCTCCTTTTCCCCCAAAATGCTAATTCCCAATTCATTTGTTTTTAGGGAAAAGAGCTGACAAACTAAATTCAATAAACAATTTTCTAAGTACATCTATACGTAAGACACTGTTATATGCAGGATACAAAAAATGTGTGCTGTTCCTGCCTTCAAAGGGTGTATGTTCTGGGGAAGAGAGGAGAGAATACATCATATGCACAAGTGAAAACAAAGTATATAGAAAACAATACAAAGTAATTCCAAAAAAGACTGCTAATAAATGTGGGGGAAATCTCCATCCATCAATTGCCAAATCTTGTCCAGTCGACCTCCTCAACAAACATTGCCACGTCTGGCCATTTCCTTCCACTCACTCCACAAACAATTCTTCAATTCCACATCACCTCCCACTCTGATGACTACAACAGGCTCCTACCTGATCTAACCCATTTCACTATCTTGGGCAAAAAGTTCCAGTGGCTCCTTATTAACTCTGGGATAAAATTCAAATTCCCTGGTGTGGCATTCAAAGCCCTTCACAATCTGAGTTCAGTCTGTCTTTCCCAACTGATTACGCATGACTCCTGCCCACATACTCTATGTGGCTGGAAAGCCAAAATAGTCTAACCCATTGTGTATTCGCACAGAATGTACCGTATTGGAATCATGTTCCTCAACAGGCCTTTCCTGATTCACCCATTTATTGGCTTTTCCTCTTCCAAATCATTTTGTATAAAGTCTCTGTTTATATTTGGGAACATGTTGCAAATGTCCCCACCACCTCCACTCCCAGACAGAATGCAAGCTCCTTGAGAGCAGGAACTCTCACTTTTGTATTTCTATCCAGAGCACAATGCCTGGCATGTAATAAGCAATTAATAAATGCCTGTGGTTTGAATGAGGTGAGATCTGTGCTATGTGCTTCAAAGGCATCTAGAGATCCTATTAAGACAGATATGAGGAAGAAGTGCACGTCTGACATTGGGAACCACCTGTACAAAAGGTATGGATGCAAGAAATCGAGATGTCACCTCAGAGATTAAACATATACAGGGTGTCCCAAAAGTCTTGGTGCAGCTTTAAGTTAGTAATGTCATAAAATAGCAAATATAGCCTAGGCTATCTATTCCCATTCTGTAACTGATGAGTTCTAGTTCCCAATAAACTGGGAAGAATTAGGGGGGCAGGGAGGTAATGGTTAACAGGGAATTGAAACCCAAGATAAGTGAAGTGATATGAAAGCATTTAGCCACCTACTATCAATGAGTTCAATCACCAGATAGGACAAACTACAACTCAAGATACTTTAAAAACAAAAACAAAAACTTGGCATATGCAATTGCGGAGACACCGTCAGTGACCTTTGGAATAATGCAGAAAACATGAATGGTGCTGCTGGCCAAATATCATATTTTGTTTGGTTTGTTGTTTTTTTTTTTAAGTTAGAAAGTGTGGATTCTACACACCAAAGGCCAAAGAATCTGAATTTAATTCCTAGCAAAATCCTAGCATGTAATTATCAAAGGGATAATTAGTAAACACCTAGAAATGGAAACTGCAATCATAAAGAAACAAGACAGCTTCATCAAAAACAAGTCATGCCAGCCTAACCTTGTTTCCTTTTTGATGCAGACAAACATCTCACCTGACCTTCCCAACGACCCTGCTGAAGAACGTCCCTCTGATCTTAGTCCCTTCTTACAGACGAGGAAACTGAAGTTCAGAGAAGTTAAAGGTATAAAACCATGGTCACAGGGCCAGAAAGCATCAGCCTCAAGTTCTGAACCCAGGTCTTCATGATTCCCAGTCCGACAACTTCACTATGGCAAGCTGGGAGTGGAAATAAGGATTTCTACAGGGCCTATTATGTACTCGAGTCAAGGGTGGGGAACCTGCAGCCTCAAGGGCACATGTGGCCCTCTAGGTCCTCAAGTACAGACCTTGGACTGAATCCAAGTTTTACAGAACAAATCCTTTTATTACGGGGATTTATTCTGTGAAGTTTGGCCTCGAAGCTGCAGGTTCCCCACCCCTGTCACCGTACCAAGTACTTTTACAAACATCTCATGTGATGCTCACAACAACCCTGTGAGGTAGGTGCTATTATTGTCCCCATTCTATAGCTGAGGCAAATCTAAGTGGCTTGGCCAGAATCACAGAGCTAAGTTAAGTGTCTAAGGCCGAATTTGAACTCCCATCTTCCGCTCTCTAGGCCTGGCACTGAGTCATATGCCTCTCCAGGATAAAGTTTACCTAAAACACTGCAAAGAATGACAAAGATCTCATGATATCCTTGTGAACAACACAGAAAATAGTGGGCTAGTTGTTCAGTTGTTTTTCAGTCCTATCTAATCCTTCATGACCCCACTGGTGTTTTCTTGGCAAAGATACTGGAATGGTTTCCCCCTTCCTTCTCCAGATCATTTAGATAAGGAAACTGAGGCAAATAGGGTTACTAATAAGTATCTAGGGACAGATCTGAACTCACGAAGATGAGTCTTTCTGATTTCTAGCCCAGTGCTCTATTCACTGTTACCACCTAGCTGGTGATCTAGCTAATTATGTAGATTTGGAACCTGTTGAATGGCCAGATCCTAAAAATTAAAAGACACTTTGAATGGGAGGGGAGGAGTGTGGTGAGTGGGTGCTAGTGGAGTGCCACAGGGATCTAAAATTGTTTCTCTGTTGTCATTTAATTAAAAATTTGAATAAAGCTATGAGGCACATTTACAACATTTCACTTTAACAAAGTGAGGAGAGATAGCTAACATACTGGATGATAGCATAAAGATCCAAAAACAAGCTGACAACCTGGAATGTTAGGCCAGATTTACTAGAATGAAATCTACCAAGGAACAACTTGAAGCCTCACCCTTGATTTCAAAAAGTCAACTTCCCCAGTACAAGAAGAGGCCTGGCTGGAGAGCAGTTTGCTGGATAAGATCTGAAAGTTTTTGGTGGATGACAAGTTCAATGTGAGTGAACAGTGGCATACACAGCAGCCAAAAAAGCTAATGTGACCTTAGGCTATAATCAGAGAAACAAAGAGGCCAGCCAGGAGGAAAGAGGAAATTGCCCTTCTGTATTCTAAGCCTAGTAAGTTCTCAGCCACACACTTTCAGAAGGAGGAGGGATTCAAATACAATCTTCCCCAACTTCAAGACCAACACTAGTCATTCCAATATATTCTGATACTTCTCAATAAGGAACTGACACTCATAAGGTGCTTCCAAGTTCAATGAGCACTTCACAAGTACTCTTGTGTTTGTTGTGTGATACAACAGCCAAACAAGCTAACTCGAATCTAGGCTCCATTAACAGAGTATACATGGCTGACAGAGGTATACAGTAGTCCTGTTGTACTCTGCCCTGGTTTAGCTCACATCTGGAGGCAGGGTGCAGAATGGATAGAATGACGGACTTGGAGCCAGATACCACCTCTGCCACCTCTTGACTATTGCTCTATGATCCAGAACAAGTCAACAGAACCTTTCTGAGCTTCAGTTTCCTCATGTATAAAATGATGGGATTGAATTAAATGGGCTCTAAGATTCCTTCCAGTTCCAAATCTATGATCCTAGCTTTAGATCTGAGTCAACCAGAGTAGTTCTAATCTATCCCTTCCAATGGCAGTCTTCCTAATAATATTTAACTGTGGCTATCAATCACACTTTCCCACGTCTTCACTTCTGCAGGGTAGAAGACATTTTTAGTTCAATTAATCTTCATCTGGCAAGAACTCAAGGTCCTTCACCATCTTTGTAGCCCTCCTTTGGACACTCAAACTCATCAAGTCCTTCCTAAAATGTAAGAAACTTCCTAAAAATGAGAGTTATCTGAAGTGAAACAGGTTGTCCAAAGATGTTATGGGCTCCCCATTACTGAAGTTCCTCCAAAGAAGTATGGATAATCAATCAATCATCAATGTTCAGTCATTTCAGCCTTGTCCAACTCTTTGTGACTCCACTCGGGCTTTTCCTGGCAAGGATACTGAAGTGGTTTGCCATTTCCTTCTCCAGCTCATTTTAGAGATGAGGACACTGAGGCAAACAGGTTAAGTGACTTGCCCAGGATCACACAGCTAGTAACTGTCAGGTGCCAGATTTCAACTCAGATCTTCCTGACTCAAGGCCTGGTGCTCTATACACTGTGCCACCTACCTGCCTAATCAATCATTATTCTCTCACAATTCACTGGCGCTTTAAGATTTGCCAAGTATTTTCTTCAGAACAATCCAATGAAGTAAGTATGGCAAGTATGATTGTTGTTGTTGTTCACTCACTCAGTTGTGACCAACTCTTCATCACCTGCGGATCATAGCATGTCAATGCTGTCCTTGGAAGTCTTCTTGGCAAAGATACTGGAGTGGTTTGCTAGTTCCTTCTCCAGTGGATTAGGGTAGGGCAAACAGAGGTTAAGTGACTTGCCCAGGGTCACATAGCTCTTAAGTGTCAGGTCAGATTTTCCTGACTCCAGCCCCATTCTCTATCCATCAAGCCATCTATTACCAGTCTACAATTGAGAAAATCAAGGCTTTGATTGGTTCCACCACTTGCCCAAAATCACACCCAGATATCGAACACCAAAGGGGGCATTCTATCTACATTTCCATTTAGTTTTTCTTACTATTATGGTAAACTCCTTGAAGGCAGAAGCAATTTCATTTCTGCCTTTATATCTCCAGCATACAGTAGAGTACCCTGCACACAGTAAATGTTTAATAAATGTTTTCATTGAATAGTCAGTTCATGGCTTATCGAGTTTTGAAACCTTTTCCCAAAAGGTCACATAAATACATTGTCATAAACACCATATAATTAGGGTCTATAATGCCTCATTAGTGATATCAATCAACATGATCATATCTTACATTTTGAGAACCTCAAGAGTTCAAAGAAAGCTTACTTTTAGGTCTAGACTAATTGCTACTCAATGAAGGAGGATTCCCTTCAACATTTCTGATAGGTGATAACACAGCCTCAAGACATGGAGAACTCTCTCATAGAGTAGGCTCTTTTTCTACTTTTTTTTTAGACAGTTCTAGTAACTACAGAGTTCTTTGTATTTCTATATACTGATAGATCTATAATCTAATTGGTACAGGTACTCCATCATTGTGTGTAATGTTGGTCCATGCCTTCCACAGGGCATCCAATGCTAAGGGCCTTCTAGAAATCTTGGGCAGCCAGGTAGCGCAGTGAATAGAGCACCGGCCCTAGAGTCAGGAGGTTCTGAGTTCAAATCCAGCCTCAGACCCTTAACTAGCCGTGTGATCTTGGGCAAGTCACTTAACCCCAATTGCTCCGCCTTTCCCCCTCCAAAAAGCAAAAAGAAATAAAAATCGAAATTTTGACATTACATGTACAGCAACAGGACAGGCAAGCCTTCCATCAGTCATCTTTGCCTCTTACTACGCGATCATTCACCTACTTTTCTAGTTATTCATCTCTCTGATGATCTACTTTAAGTAGTTTTTTCCTTATATTGGGAGGAAATTTACTTTGTGTCAACACCCCCCCTTTGGTCCTAATCTCATCCTCTGGAAGGAACTCTTCTGGCTCTGACAGCCTACAATTCTGAGTTTTCTTTTTTAAGACAATCTGCCAAATACTTGAAGTTAATTACCAATTCCTTTTCTTCCAAACATTCACAGTTCTTCCAACTTTTTTTCATGTGTCAGACTCTTCTTCTCCTCTGGACTCTTTTCATTTCCTTCTTAAAATACGTGTCCCAGAATTCAACACAATAACCCAGGTGTAGTATGACCAAAATAAGAATGCTGTATGACTATTATTTCCTGTGATGTAGAAATAAGCATACCTCCCAGATCTGTGCCACATGAATTGGATATATTCTATTTAGGTCTGCTCAATTCCATCTTCTTGGTTTCAACCCAGCATTCCATTCTGCAGGGATCATTTTGCATCTTGATTCAGTCATCTATCATATCAACTATCTCTAATATGTCATTAGCCAGCCCTATCAACCTTCTGTCTACTGCCAATCTGGTAAGCAGAACTTTTTTTTTAGGGAGTTAGTGATGAAACTGTCAAACAAGAATGGTCTAAAGACAAGAGTCCTGTCACATTCTACTAGAGACACACCATTCTTTTCTGACACAGAGGTGTTAATCAACATTCTTTGAATATAATTTACTGAACAAGCTTTGAATTCCCCTTATAAAGATATTAGCAACTTATTAGACTTATAATATTCTACAAAAATAAGTCTTTTTGAAAAAAAGACTTATTTTTTGGAAAAAAAAGATTATTTTTGAGATATTTTAGAAAAGATATTTTGAAAATAAAGATTTTTTCCAATCAATACCAGAGAAATTTTTTTTACCAATCTCATCTATACTTATGCTTATACTACTCTTTCATTTTTCTGTTTAATTTACACAAGTTATTATGATAAAAGAGCCAAATCAATTACTGATTGACTCCAATAGGCCCTAGTTAAAAATGTGCACATGTTGTCTAGGAATTGAATCAAGGTTTCTAGGGAGGTGATATTCTTCTCCATGAGGTTATCAGATTAGTTAGTTGTTACCTTGAAAAGCAGGGAGAATTTGGGCCTCAGTCCATAAGACATGAACAAGAGGAAATGAAGGTAAGAAGAAAGAAGCCAAGGGAGAGAGGGAAGAGGGAACACATGTAAACAGGGTCAACAACTAAAAAGATGCCCAAGTACAACAACCTAATGGGGGTAGGAAGATTAAAAGCTGCAGGCCTAAGACTCTACTACACTGGCAATCCATTGTTCAAAGTAATTCATTTCCCCGTTAATGTGATGAGTCAGCATACAGCTACTAACTCATGTTTGTTTTAACTAAAAAGAGCCAAAGAAAGACTTAAAAAGCTACATGTTTAAAAAAAAGGCTACACATAGTTAATGCACTGATGCTGATTTTGGCCTCAGAATACTATCTGCCAGCCCACATGTACTTACTTAGTCATCTTTATGATTAAAGACATGACTTTGTCAAACACCTTGTTAAAATCAAAATGCTACATCCCTCTCCTAATCTATCAATTTAATGAAGCCCTTTAAAAATTTTAAAAGAAGAAATTAAGTTAGTGTAGCACTGATTTGTTTTCAATGAACCCATGTTGGTTCCTAGTGATCTATCTTTATATTCTATCTTTATTAGTGTATTTTTAACTAGAGTAATTAACAGAAGGTATTCTGATGAAAATGTTTAAAAATGCAATTTTCAAAATTCTGATTTTTTTCTGCCTTACAAATGGCAGCATGAATAACATGCCTCTGTCAGATCTTCTTGACTGGTATGGTACTTGGGAGAAAAGTTCCAGAGCCATGGCTAAGGCTTTGATTACCTAGACAACAATGGCAACTTCCACACTAAACCAGTCTGGTTAGAAACCAGAATTAATCTGGTTTCTCGAAAGTCTTTCAGACTAGAAATAACCTGTGGTTGAATCAGATATCCTGAAGAAACTCTGAATCTTTATGTAATTGTATATGTCTGCCTTGTGGGACTTCGGTTACCCCGTAACTGAAACAGTGTCTCAGTGATCTAGAAAGACAGCCACATAATCATCCTTCCTGATTTCACTCTTTCATGCTGGAATCGGGGAGAGCTGCATTTCACACCTTGTAACCAATTCCTGAGAATCTAGCACCAAGCAATCTGGACACAACAAGCAAATGAAATGACATCACAGAGTTGGTGCATGATAAGATTCATTTATATCAGCATGTGAAAGAAAGACTGGAGGTAACTTCAACACACGAGAAATATCCCTTAAAATTCTAGGTACAGATCAAATCCCCCTCGAATTATCATTTCAATGGAAAATTCCAAACCAAAAAACATTACAAAAACCTCAGCCAATGGCTTAGAATTAGTGTTCCATTGATCTGGTTACAACAAATCAATCATACACAAATCTCTCTCTCTCTCTCTCTTTCTCCTTTCCACTTTTTCTCTTCCTCTCTTTCTTCTCCCTCTCTGGTCAGTTTTCAAAATGTTATTTTATTGCTAAAGAACTTCTTATGTCCTCCCACTGTCTACCAGATAAAGTAAATAAAACTTAGCCTAGCATTCAAAACCCTCTAGATACAGCTTCAACCTACCTTTCCAATTTTGTTTCCCATCATTCTCCAACAAGGTAGCTAGTGGCACATTGGTTAGGGCACTGGACTTGGAGTCAGGAAAACCTGAGGTCAAAACTGTCCTCAGGCACTTACTAGCTGTGTGACTGTGGGTAGGTCACTTAACCTCTGATGGTTTCAGCTTCCTCTTCTGGAAAAATGGGTGTGCTAATAACAGCACCTATCTCCCAGGATTGTTTCAAAAATCAAATCTGTTAACCTTTGTGTAAAGTGTTTTGCAAACCTGATACCATTATATAAATGCTAGCTAGTATTATTTACAAGTGTTTCAGTCCTATTTCTTCCTTGACTCAAACACATGCCACATTCAACCCACTCTTTGGAGGACCAAAGACCTGAAAATGTTCTTTCTCCCCACCCTCTCCCTTAATTTCTATAGTATAATCACTGAATCCTTAGGTTAGAAACAATCCACCCAACCCTGTTCATTCTACAGATGCAGAAACTGAGTCTTAGGGTGTGACATGACCCAAACCAGACAGCAAACTCATGGAGGGTAAGGCCCTCATATGGTACTTCCTTTGGATCTCTTACAACACCTAGTAAGAATAGCTTTAAAAATAGCAGACACCCAAACAGGAATGAAAATCCCTTACAATGAATAATCCAATAGGACTTATATTTCTTGCCATCCACGTAATAGTTTTTCATAATAGTGAGTAACATATGACTGTGTGAAGCACTTCAGAACTGATAATTCACTGCCCTTAGCCTCAGAGAGACAAGAGGATTAGTAGTCACAGCTTCATACCCAACCCCATAACAGAATAACATGTTGCTCACCCTGCAACTCTGCAATCTTTTCATACAACACATCCCCCCACCTCAAACCCTCAACTCTCAGATGTTGCAAGTTGAGACTGAAGGAAGAAACTAAGCAATACTAAATCAACCTAGTGAAAGGCTAGCAGAGCTTGGGTCACAGGAAGTACTGTTCCCCTCCATGTTTAAACCACCAATCGTCCCAATCCCAGCAAACAGAATGGAACAAGAATGATACCATTCCTGGAAGGAACTATGTTTCCTAGACCTAGGATTCCTTCCCATGCCTTCAATCTGGCTAGGGTGCCAAGTGCAATATGGGAGTTCTCAAATCTTATTTGTTTGTTTCTTTGTTTTGGAGGGGGAAGGTAGGGTATTTGGGGTTAAGTGACTTGCCCAAGGCTTCACAGCTAGTTTTTTTGTGCCAAATTTGAACTTAGGTCCTCTTGACTCCAGGGCCGGGTGCTCTATTCACTGAACCACCTAGATGCCCCGAGTTCTCAAATCTTAAAAAGGGGAGAAAGGAAAGAAACTCAAGTCCTTAACTACAGGTCTTTAGTGAATTTGATGAATTAGGTCCCTGCTCTACTAATCCCATAAATCACATAAGTGTGTGTATGCACATGAATATATATGTTTTATATATGTATACACACATACACAGACATTGTACATATACATACACACATATACCGATATAACTTCATCTACTCACACTATTCCCTCACTGACAGAATGGATACTTCAAGATTAAAGATCAAAAGGAACAAGGATTGCATGGAGTAGAATTTCTTTTTCTCCCTACCAACTTTTGCCTTTGCCCAAGTTTCTTCCTGTCCCCAAATCTCCAAATTCTATTTCCCCCTTTACTTTCAAGACAAGGTGGAATGGAACCATTCTCACCGGTCTGCAAGCCTACATTAAGAATTCTGGGATGCCAGGGACTCAGCCAAAATCACCTAAAGTCACTCTACTTCCAAACTTACTTTCAGGAAATCCCAAACCCTATGGCTGCGGCTGAGCTTCCTGACCCTAGGTTCCTCTCCTTTCCAACTTAACCTTCCTACTCTTCCCTCCCCCCATGTCTCAGCCAGGTGTATCCTTTGGGAGCTGACACTGAGCCTGGGACTGGAGCTAAGGGCAGTGGAGTCATGCAAGCTGGAATGTGGCCCTGGTGAGTTTGAGTTGGGTTGGACTATCCCATATAGCTCATTCCTAGGGCTCATCTACTCATATGGTTTAAATGCCACTCAAAAAATCTACATCTGCATTTCTGTCCTCTCACCAGGCTGACATCTCCCAGTGCCTAATAAACATTTCTCTCCATACAGATGCTTTGCCAAACAGCTGAAACTTCTAAAATTAAAGTAAATCATGCCTCCCTCAAACAGACATATCTTCCTAATTTCCCTACTGCCACCAAAAGTAACTCCACCTTCCTGGTCTCCCAAGTTTGAAACCAATTTCTACTCATCCCTGTCCTTTATCCTGCCCTCTATGTTGTCACCATTTTCTCTTGCTATGAATGTCTCAAATCCACTTTTTATTTTCCATTTCTACATCTTCACCCTGGCCCAAGACTTCATTATCTTATATCCAGAATATTACAATAGCCTCCTTCCTTCTTGGCTGGTTCCAAGATCTTGCTGCTTTAATTGGTCCTAAAAGCAATACAAGGATCGATGGTTTTTTCCAATGCAGGAAGATCCTCCATCAAGGCAAATGGTAACCAACCCCTTTTTGCCCTCATAGATACTTCATGAATTGTTACAGATTTTAAAAATTACATCCTCCATATCAACTGGGCCTGAACCTCCCCAAACAAGGCTGGTCTTCAGGTGACAAGAATAGTCCGTCAGTGGGCAGTATTTTCCAGCTTAGTAGTACTACCCAGAACTTAAATTCCTCCTCTGGTAAAGCCTTCAGGAACCCAGGGTCACCTCCCTGCCACAATGAGGCACCAGAGGCCTTCAGTGGAATGTCCTACAAACAACTCCTATAAAAAAACTTCTTTAAATGAGCCAGAGCTCAGAAGCTAGGACTAGAGTTGGAAAGACATAAGTTCAAACCCAGCTTCCAGCACTTCCTACCTGTGTGACCCTGGGCAAGTCACTTAACCTGTCTGCCTCAGCCTCCCTATATGTAAAATGGGAATGACAATACTGCCTATCTCCCAGGGCTGTTGTGAGAATCTAATGAGACGGTATTTGCAAAGCACTCAGCATACTACCTAGCACAGAGCAAATGCTATATACTGCTCATTCCTCTTACACTCGGTCCCATATACTGCACAATCTTCAATGGCTCACCTTTAGAGTTACCTATAGAGTTCAACATCTCAGTCTGGCATTCAAGGACCTCCTCAATCTAGTCCCAAAGTACCTCTTCAAAGGGTACCCTCCAATCCAGCCAAGATGGTCTCTTCACTGTCCCCAAAGAAGTCATGTTTTATTGCCACCTCCACAGGACCCACTACACCAAGAACCTCCTCCTCCCACACCTACTGAAATCTCACATCCTTAAAGGGCCCCGTTTGAAATTTCACCTCCTTGTCCTCTTAACACTTTCTATTTTGCATTGGTCACTTATAGTTTTATAGATTTAGATCTGTAAAAGGCAAGATCACTTATGCAGGCGCTATATTCACCTACTCATTTATAACTCACAAGAAGGCTGGGGACTTGTCTTATTTATACTGGTATCTCCCACCAGTGTCAAGCACGTAGTATTCCGTATATAGCAGGTACCTATTTTTGCTGAATTCAAATATTTTCTGAACTGCTGAAAAACTGAGGCATTACTTGACTTTTTTTTTAATCTATAATGATCCATCACTTCCTTTAACAGCTGTCGAACATATTTTGGTGGCACTGTTTTAGCATTTAATTATAATGCATTTTAGTGCTAATTAACTGCATTTATTGTCTCCTCAATAAGATTAGTTGCTGGTGCTTCCCCACAATTACTTTCTATTTAACACTTTGTATTTTCTATATTCTTATATGTGTACCTGTTCTTCCTCCAACAGAATGTAACTGCCCCCAAAAGCAAAGACTTTAATTTCTGTCATTGTATCCTCAGAGCCTAATGCAGGCTAGGCATTGAGTAAGTAGGTGCTTAATAAATGCTTGCTGATGAAAAGGCAAATGTGTTTAAGATCTCCTCCAACCATTATTCTGATCTCCCAGTCTGTGTACCTTTCAAAACTCACCTCCTCCTGGAAATCTTTCTTTCTTGATAAAACCCATCCCACAGTTGTTGTTTTTTTTTAACTTCCTTAACAGTTATTTATGCATTCAGCACTACAGTCCCCAGCACATAGTAGGCCCTTAATAACTGCCCATTCCCTGCCCTAACCCCTTCTGTGGTCTCCCTCAACCAGAGTGTACACTCCTAAAGGCTGAGATTTTAATACTTTTTTGTTATTCCTAGGGGGCCTAACACATAGTAGGCACTTTATAAATATTGGAGGTGAGTTGGTTTGTTCAAAATCTTAAGTTGTAAATTCCTTGACAATTAAGAACCAGGCCTTCCATTTCCCCTACCCAGAACTCTGGGCAGAGTATGCTCGAAGGACTGTCTCTTTGCACAGGGTGCTTTAATAAATGCTTAATCTATCCAGGACCTACAGATGACTGACTGAAGGAATGGACTTTCTGCTCTTTTCCAGAAAGTGGGGAGCAGCACTGTAACCTCGGTGGTCTACTATCACGGCAATGTGCCCGGCCTGCTTGGTCAAAAGGCTCGCAGCCCATTTGGGAGTGGGGGTTAGCTGTTACAAACTGGCTGCTCCTGCAGGGAAAACATTAAGACACACACACTCCCCACTCCCCCCACCCACACCTCACCATGTTCAGAGCCAATCCCAAGGTGAAGGAGTTAAAAACCTCAAACTCGGAGTGTCCCCCCCTCCAGAAGGTATAGGAGGTGAATTCTGTGGTTCCAATCACGTTTGCAGCGCACAAACTCCCTTCTCCCCAGGCCCCCACCGCGCGGGCAAATATGCTCCCGGGAGTCGAGGGGCCAGGGAGGAAAGAAGAAAACCGTGCACAACTGGAGGAGAGCGCGGCGAGGGGCCGGGGAAAGCGCCACGGGGGCCACGGGAGGCGGGGAGGGGACCCCGGGCACAGCGAGAGGGGGCCGAGGAGAAGGGCGGGAGAAGAGGGTGGGACCGGCGGCGGGAGGCATCCAGAAGCCAGGCTCTGGAGGGTGGGTGGGTGGAGATTGAAAGCAGCGGGCGGGAGGAGCGAGCGCTGCGCCGGGGCCGGGGGCAGCGAAGGCAAAAGGCGCCCTTGAACGTTAGCCGTCGGGGGAGGGGGGAGAAAAGGGGCGCAAAGTTGGGTAGGAGGCGGAAGAGGGGGTCGGGGACCAAAGCAGAGATAAGCAGGCGGCGGTCGAGCGAGCATGCAACCCCCCACACACACCTCTCCACCCGTCGGGGGCACTGCCGCATCGCCCCCCCCCCCCCGCACCACCCCAGCCCCGACCACCATCCCCGCCGGCCCCAGCCCCGGCTACGCCGGGCCGCGGCAGCCTCGCGCCCCTCGCGGGGTCCTGCGGGCGTGGGAAGTTACCGCGCGGCTCGCCTCGCTCGTCCAGCGCCGCCGGCCCGGCCCCGCGCAGCCCGCCCGCCTTGGCTCCGTGCGCGCCCACCTGGCCAGCCTTTAGCCGGGACACAGCGCTCACGTACGCGGCCGCGGCCACAACCCGGCCCGGATTTCCCGCCCCGGGAAGGGAGCGGACGAGAGACACACCCCCAACCCACCCCTCTCCCCCCTCCCCCTGCGCGCTCCCCACCCCTTCTCCTCCTCCCCCTTTTCCTCCTTCTCCTCCTCCTCCTCCTCCTCCCCGCCCCGCGCGAGCGAGACCCACGCCTCCTCCCTACGGACACGCACGCACGCTGTTCGCGGCTCGTACACACCTCCCCCCGGACCAGCTTCGGACTCGGGCTCCCGGGTACACAGCGGGCGCTCAATAAGTGCTGGCTCTCCAGGCTCTTCCTGCACATGCGCTGCACGCAGGGCTTCGGCCCCCCTCCCCTCCCTCCCCTTCTGCTGAAACATAAGCCCAAACCTGCCCGCGCTGGGAGCCGAAACTCGGAAGGAGGCGTGTTGGTTTGCTGAACCCCCTAACTGAAGCAAAGTGTCGGATGGTTGTTGTTTTTTGGCAGAATCCCAAACCCGACCAAAGTTGGTTGTCTAGTTTTGTGTTTAAAAAAGAAAAGAAAAATAATGGTCGTGCTTAGGCGTTTCCTTCCCCGAGTATGGGACTGAGGCTCAGGGCCAGGACGAAAGCCAGAAACTCTGTGTCTCGGATGGGAGAGGGGCCCAGGCCACCGGGCTGGACCTGGGCCGGTGGCCAGCTGTGGGGGGAGGGGTGATCTGGGGAGGCGGGGGTGGCTGCAAGGCTAACCAGCCCCTTTCTTTTCTCTCCTTCTCTTCTAGCAGAATCAGGTCGGATTGACTCGTTTGCACTTTCCAGGGAGGCTCCTCACTGTTCCTAGAACCGATAAGGAAGGGGAAAGGGAGCCCTTTCATAACACTATATTGGCTCCTTTTGCCACCATCGGGGGAAACATGTGATGGTGGGGACGTTTGTGACCTAGGGAGAATTGATGACACTAGCAGAAGTAACTATTCGCTTCTCCGTTTTGCAGAGACCAGACCAAAAAGAGTTGGGGTTCTCTGGGTGCCCAGGTGAATACCTAAATAAAAACAAGTCATTCAGTACAATTCACAGAATAATTACCACCACTACCCCTTAATAAACAGTTGGCAAAAATTTTGGAACATTCTTTATACGTAAACCATTTAGTTGAGTGTTTTGCATGATATTTTTCTTGCCTTTTTTTTTTGGAAGTAAAATGCTGGCTGTGTTTGCTATGGGCAAATCACTTAACCTTTCTCAGTGCACGAAGCAACTATGGAAGACTAAACCACAGATGAGTGGCCTATTAGGGGAATGAATTTCCACATCAGGGCTTCCCAAGTGGTAGTCACAGGTCAGGCGAAAAAGAAAAAGGAAAAACATGGATAGAAGCTAAACTCCTAAGGAAGATTTCTTATCATTCAGCAAATTACTAGTTAGCCCTCCTTGTGTGGGGGGTTTTTTCTGTCACCAGAAAATCAGTGCAAACTTAAGATACCTTCCTGAATAAAAAAAATGCTTAAAACATCCCCTGATACCGTGTTGACAATTAATTTTGTATTAATTTAGAAATATTTCCATTACTTAACCAAAATACAGGATTGAGAGGTTTTAGTGGACATAGCCTTGGAGTCAGGAATTTGTTCAGTCCTGTCCCTGGACTATATCACCCCAATATTGTCCATAGGGTTTTCTTGGCAAAGATACTGGAGAGGTTTGCAAGGTTAAAGCACTTGCCCAGGGTCACATAGGTAGGTAGTAAGGTCATGTTTGAACTCAGGTCTTCCAGACTCCAAACCCAATGCTCTATCCACTGAGTCACCTAGCTGCTTTCATCAATTAGAAATAACTAGTTCAAATCCTTCATCTGGAGCATTGTAGATGTGGGACCCTGGACAAATCACTTAACCTCTCATTTCAGTCATGTCTGATTCTTCATGATCCCATTTGGGGTTTTCTTCGCAAAGATACTTAGAATGGTTTGCCATTTTCTTTTCCAGCTCATTTTACAGATGAGGAAACTAAGGCAAGCAGGGTTAAGTGACTTGCCCACGGTCACCCAGCTAGTCAGTGTCTGACATGGATTTGAACTCAGGAAAATAAGTCTTTGTGATGCTATTTCCAGAGCTCTATCCACTGTGCCCCCAGACAAACTCTCTAAGACTAAATTAAGAGAAATTGCTACTGTGAATCAGGGAATTTTAGTCTACACTTATTAAATAACAGTTTCAAACTGCATATGCCTCCTTCCTGTCCCCCTCCCCCAATAGGACAAGTTTATTTTTATTATTTAGCATTCAAATATTAGTTTATTTTATCTTATTGAATCATTTGCATTTTAGGTTCCTTATTCTCAAATTTTCCTTAAGTCAGTCACCAAGTATTTTTCCAGTTGGTATGACAGGATCTGCACTGTGCTAGGTGCCGGGAGGATACAGAAGGAGTATGACACATTCTCAATATTCATGGGTCTGGATGAAAAGAGGAGACTAACACATATGTAACAATTAAAGTACAACCCAAAAGACCGCACAGTTGAGTGCTAAATCGTGTGGTTAAAGACTAAATGCTATTTAGCAATTCAGAGAAAAGGAAGCTCAATCACTACTGGGTTGGCCAGAGGAGGAGGGACCACAGCTAGGCCGTAAAGAAGATATTTAATCTTCCCACTAGATAAGTGGTCCATGGATATGTACAAATGCTTTTCATAATTGCAAATGATCAGAAACCATGAAATATTACTCCAAATCATTAATAATGAAAGAAAAGCCCATTAAAACAACACTGAGGTTTCACCCAATATGCAAATCAAGAAAGATGACCAAAGATGAAAATATTATTGGAGAGAGTCCAGGATGACAAGCACACCAATGAATGGGATGTTGTGGTAGAGCCATGAACTGGTACCACCATTATATAAAACAATTTGAAAATGTGCAAAATAAATACCCAATATGGTAATAGTCAACAAAGTTAATCATGAAGATTGAATCACAGGGTCAGGCCCTGTGCTAGGTAGCTACTGGGTTGAGAAAGACAGATGTATATTGTTCCTGTCGGCAAGAAGCTCACATTCTATCCAAAGAAATGATACTTACTCGTCATAAGTAGATACAAAATTTAAAGTATTTGGGGAAGGGGCTACTAATAGCTTGAGGAGAAAGGGTATCAGGAAAGGCCCCATTTCCATCATTTTCCATGACAGCACTTGACCTGAGCTTTGTAGAAAGTTAGGGGTGCTACAAGATGGAGGTAAGGAGTGCCTTCCAATCCTGGGGAAACAGTTTATGCAAATATATGAAGAGACCAGATGGAATGTCATGTTCTCCAAGCCACACTAAACCAGTCTGGCCCAAATACAGAATAAATGAAGGGGACTAATGTGTATGGATTAAGTTCAGAAGGAAAGTCTGATACTAGGTTGTAAAGGGTTTCAGATGTTACATAGACAAATCTATATTTGCTCCTGGAAGTAATAGGGAGCCACCATAGCTTCCTCAGTGACGTGATCAGACCTGTGTTTTAGGAATGTCACTTGGGCAGATGAATTGGAGAGGGGAATGATTGAAAGCAAGGAAATATTGGTTAGTCATTTTCAGTCGTATCTGACTCTTCATGACCCCATTTGGGGTTTTCTTGGCAAAGATACCAGAGAGGTTTTGCCATTTCCTTCTCCAGTTCGTTTTACAGATGAGGAAACTGAGGCAAACGAGGTTAAGTGACTTACTCAAAGTCACACAACTAGTAAGCATCTGAGTTTGCATTCAGGTCTTGCGACTTCAGGTACAGCACTCTATCTTACCTACTGTGCCACCTAGTTGCCTCTGAAGGCAAGGAAAGGAGACCGATCAGGAAATGCAAGATCTTTTTTTTCTTTTCTTTTCTTTTCTGAGAGGTAAGAACTATGGGTATGGAATATTCCATATGTTGTCAAACATTTGCTGTGTCAGCTGGTTTCATTTAACTTTTTCTTTGTTAAAAGGAAGCCACATTGAAGGTCAGAGGGGAGGAAGAGTGTATCCAAAAATGATTGTAATATGAAAACAAAAGGAAATAATAAAACATTCATTATGAAGAAGGCATTTAATCTTGTAAATGGACTTTCATGCATGTCTGTCAATGATTTTTTTCTTACATAAAATTTTAAGAGGGAAAAAAATAAAATCTAGTGAGCTAGTTTGAACTGGTCACAAAATGTATAAATTCCAAAACTCTCAGTTTCTTTAATCTTGTCCACATGGATAGCTAGCTAACTATAACTAGTTATTTTTGTGCCAGAACAAAATTTCTAGTTGGGGTAAGCAAAGGAAATTGGTAGGGGAACATGACCCCAGGAGAGGGGTACAAATGGTGATAGGATTACCAATGGTAATAGCCCTAAGCCACCTGAGGAAGCATGGACAGTCTCCTCTAGGGACGCCGGGGTGGGGGAGGGGGGGCCATGGAACAGGATTAGCAAAGAACCATTAAGTGTGGAGTTGGGAGGTTGGAGAACCACTTGGATGTCATCGCCCAGAGAATCCACCTGAGCTGTGGCTCTGAATATGGATGAAAAAATCCTTACCTTAGAGCCATAATGGTCAGCCTCTCCAACTTATCTAACTTGATCCTGAAGAAACAGATGTGCAGTACAGTTTATCACTGAGCCCATACTCAAAATCTTTTCATCTTGTTAAGAAGAGCCAGAACATCTACTCTACTAACATGGGGGAGGGAAGCAACAGAGGAAGGAAAAGGAATAAACATTTTTATATAGTACTCACTATGTGCCAGGAATGTATAGGGTGTTCAGAGAGGACTAGCACCTAGCATGTAAAGATGTCCCCTGGCAGAATGGGCAGAATTTGTTCCAACAGCCATGAAGGCAGCTGAAGCATCCTCTGTGGAGCCTCTGTGGAGCACTCAGACATTGAAGACACCAAGGTCACCCACTGAATCCTGGGTCATCATCAGTCATCTTGACTTTTGTCCTGCCACTGGATTTTAATAGCTCAGGAAGAAAGAGTGAGGCTCATGATTTTGTTCAAGTCTACCTTACTTAAATCCAATTCTCAAGCAAGTCAAGATATTACCCAAGATGTCATTGGTCCTCTTCAAAAATGAAGAATGAACAATAACAACTATGTGTCAGGCATTATGCTAAGTGCTTTACACATATCAGCTCATTTAATCCACACAATTGTGGGAGGGAGGTGTTATTGTCCACATTCTACAACTTCGGAAACCAAGGCAAACAGAGGTTCAGTGACTTGCCCGTGGTCACATAGCTAGGAAGTTTCTGAGACTGGATTTGAACTCAGGTCATCCTGACTCCAGGTCCAGGCCCAGAGCTCCATCCACTATACCACCTACCTACCTCCAAGAGAACCCAAGGTTAACTCTATCACATCATGAGGCATGACCAGATTTTTCTAAACAGTACTAAAACATAACAAAATGTGAACACCAAAATAACCTGAAAGTCTCAAAGTCTAATATCAATGGAACCCATATTTTACTGGGTTTGAGTCCCTATACTGAAAGTATATTCTCAGAAGGCATAAATCTTTGCAGCACACACAGAATACGTACTCTTTCATCGTAGGCACTGTTAAATAAAAATAGTAGAATACTGCTGAGTTGTGGAGACAAGGAGGTGACAGCTGTGGTTAATAGCTCTGAAGAGTAAACCCAGTCTCAAGGGGCACTTGAGATTTTAACACAAGAAAATGAATTTGACCTCAGAAGTGTCATTACTAAGACTTGGTGAGATGTGACTCACAGCCAGAATATGGCAAAGGAAGAGTAAGACATGCCAAAGGAAGAGATTAGATAAAAAGAGTCATCAATGGGGTACTGGGATATCTCTAAGAGATACTCCTTCAGGGAAATCCAAGAAACAGGGATATAAAAGCATGGTGGAGAATATTTACGGGAGGGTTAATGGGGGAAAAATAGAAATTACATTGAGATGGGAAAATGTTACAGGCCTTCCAGGTAGAAAAAGAAAACGGATAATGAACTTTGGAAGCAGATCCCAAAATTGGCAATTAAGCAGGATGCTGAACAACTTCAATTATCCAGATGTGTTCTAGAATTTCTTAATTCACTTCAAGTGAAGCGAAGCAATTATTATACACCTATTACAGGCTAGGCAATGGATCAACAAGCATATATTAAGTGTCTACTACATAGTCAGGGAAGTTAGGTGGCACAGTGGATAGAGTGCCAGGGCTGGAATCAGGAAGATCTGAGTTCAAATCTAGCCTCAGATACTTACTAGCTGTGTGGCCCTGGGCAAGTCACTTAACCCTGTTTACCTCAGTTTCCTCATCTGTAAAAGGAGCTAGAGAAGGAAATGACAAACCACTTCAGTATCTTTGCCAAGAAAACCCCAAATAGGGTCATGAAGAGTCAGATATGAATGAAAATGACTAAAAACCAACAATATGCCAGTCACTGTACTACGCTTCAAGGATACGAAGAAAAATGTGAAACCATCCCAGACATCAAGGAGCTTACATTCGATCTTGGCAGTCAGCATCTACAATAACAGGTAGGTACCAAATACAGTGAAAGACCCTGTAAACTAATGAATGATAAGAAAAGTTTGCCAGGAAATCAGTATGCACAATGATGCTACAACAATATAAATAAATAGAATAACCATCACAAAACAATTAAAACTGAATTTTCAAAATTGAAAAGAAAAAATAAAAGAAGACACCTCCTTCACCCCTTCACTGAAGAAGTAGGGTATGTATATAGAGTACTGTGTATAAAGTCAGATATTTTTCAATGTAATTTTGAAGAACTTTTATTTCTCTTATTCTTCCTTTAAAAAGATATTTATTATAAGGGAGAGTTCTCTAGGAAAGGGAAGAGGAGTTATACAGAGAGAAATATAGGCAATGAAAAAATAAAGGATAACAACCAAATCTGTTTCTTTAAAAAGCAAAATACATATAAAATAAGTACAAGGCAATGAGGCTGTTGTGCGAATTAGGAGAGGTTTCATATAGGACTGAATCTTTAATGTAATTAAGGATTCTATAATCTAGAGGTGAAGAGGGTGTGTATTGCACAGGGCATAGCTAATGCAAAGGTATAAGATAATATCATGTGTGGCAAACAATAGGGCCAGCTGGACTGGATTATAGAGTATGTGAAGGGAAGTAATGAGTAATGGGACTGGAAAGGTAGCTCAGGACCAAGTTGTGAAGGGATATAATGGCAAATAAGGGAGTTTATATTTGATCCTAAAGGCAATAAGAAGCTACTAAAGTTTACTTAGTAAGGGAGCACGTTAGGAAAATCACTTTTGAAACTGTGGGGAGATT
Source organism: Pseudochirops cupreus (assembly GCA_028627135.1). Lineage (NCBI taxonomy): Eukaryota > Metazoa > Chordata > Mammalia > Diprotodontia > Pseudocheiridae > Pseudochirops > Pseudochirops cupreus. The sequence continues at coordinate 121,055,334 of CM053581.1, read as the reverse complement.
GACTGGAATGGGGAGATACTTGAGGTAGGGAGACCAATTAGAAGTCTATGGCAATAATCCTGGAGAGAAGTGATGAGAGCCTGAACTAAGTAAGGGTGGTGGCTGTCCGAGAGTGAGAGAAGGTGCAGGGTCGGAAATGACACCTAGATATGTGGGATGCGGGTGAGGAATCATGAATGAAACAGAGAACTTAGGCTAAAGGATCCTCAACAGAGATGGTAATGTTTGGAAAAGGAAAAGGGAGAGGCGGGGCTGTCGGTGGTGGTAATGATAATTACTTCTGTTGTGGACATGTTGAATTTGAGATGCCCTTGGGACATCTATTTTCAAATTTCCAATAGGCAGTTGGTAATGAGAGATTGGAACTCAGGAAAGGGAATAAGGCTTGATTTGTAAATCTTACACTCATCTGCATATAAATGGCAATTAAAAATATAGTAAGCTGATTCGAAAATAAATAAGAGGATAGGAAATAAGCATTTTATTAAGCACCTACTATGTGCCAGGCGCAGTTCTAAGTGCTTTACAATTATCTCATTTGATTCTCAAAACAACCTTGTATGGCAGGTGCTATTATGATTCCCATTTTACAGTCAAGGAAACTGAGTCAAGCAGAGGTTAAGTGATTTTGCTAGGGTCACTCAGCTAGTAAATGTCAGAGAAAGGATTTGAATTCAGATATTCCTGATTCCAGATCCCATATTCTATCCAGTATGACACCTAAGTGCAACATAATAGAGGGTGGGGTAGAATGTTAGAAACTAACTACTGGGGGAAATCAGGAAAGGCTTCATATAAAAAGTGGCATTTGAGACGAACCTTGAAACCAAGAGGTGAATGGGGAGGGGAAACATTCTAAGCCTAGGAGGAGAACGTGAGAGACAGGAGATGTCATATCATGGATAGGGAACATCAAGCTCCATTTGCCAGGATCAGAGACTGAACAAGGAAGAGAAAAGCATATTAAACCTGGAAAGATAGTTTGGAGCTATGGTGTAAAGAGTTTTAAATACCAAACAGATGAGTTTGCATTTTATCCTGGAGGCAACAGGGAACTATATGATAGTCATGGTGTGGTCAGACGTGCTTTAAGAATATTGATTTGACAGCTGAGTGGAAGATGGATTAGAAAGGGGAAAAAGCTGGATATCGGGAAACCAATTTGCTGAGTGTTTATTGCAATAAATCAGGTAAAAGGCAACAAGGGTAAACTAAGGTAGTGGCTTGGTGAAGGGAGAAAGAGATAGATTTGAAAGATGATGTGAACAGCGCATACCTCAGTGACTTATTTGAAGGAGGGTAGTGCCGTTGGCAAAAATGACAAAGTTTGGAAGAGGAGTTTATTTGGAGGTGGGGGAGGGGAAAGGATAACTTTTATTTTAGATGTGTTGAGTTTGAGATACCTGCAGGGCAGGAAATTGATAATGCTGGACTGGAGCTCAAGAGAGAGATAGAGGCTGACTCTGTAGATCTGGGAATCAACTGCATAGAGATAATCAAGTTGAACCTGTGGGAGCTGCTGAGATCACTAAGAGAGAAAGTGTATAGAGAGAAGAAAAGAGATCCCAGGGCAGAGTGTGGAGTGGGAGTAACATTCACACGTAGGGGGCAGGATGGACATGGATGACGTTCAACAAGCAAATGGGCAGATTTTCAAAGAGTCAATCTTCAAGCTCCAGGCTGTGGAATTTAACTTAGATTCCTGACAAAATTCCAGGATGCATCACTAAGGAGAATCTTTATGAGGGTTTGGATTAGCAAAAGATGATCACTATGAGCTCAAGCAGTCATCAGGAACATGTAGTGACAGATTAACCTTATTTCCCTTTCCAACAGTGTTATTAAACTAGTAAATGAGAATACTATAGCTGAAATAAGCCTGAATTTCAGCAAGGCATTTGACAAAGAGGCGAGGGGAGAGTCATGAAAAGGAATGAATTAGGAGTCAGAGGAACAGGGTTCTGCTCCTGACTCTGTTACTCAACACCTATGTGACATTGGACATATTAATTAAACCTTTTGGTACTCTGTTTCCTCATCCACAAAACAAGAATGCTAAATCAAACCAGATGACCACAAAAGACCCCTGCAACAATGGAAAGAATATTGGATTTGTGATCAAAGGACGCAGGTTCAAACCCAGCTCTGCTCTTTAGACGACCCTTGTGACCTTGGGCTTCATTTCACTTCCTGGGCCTCCATTCTTCATCTGTTCCATGAAGAAGTAGATCAAATGACCTCTAAGTTTTCCCTTAGCTCTAAGTCTAATGATCCTAAATCCTAGAAGTCTCTAATAACAACACCCTCTTGCTCAGAGAGATATGCACTGAAGGTCAGTATAGCTAGGTAAAATCAGATCTGGTTGAATGACCAGATCTAGACAGTGATGATTTACGTTGAAGTGGGAACTCTGAAAGTAAAGCCCCCAGTCCAGGGGATCTTTGGGTCAGTGGAAAGATTTCAGGGGGTCCAGGAACTCAGATGGGGGGATTACATCTTCATTTTTACTAGCCTCTGAAGTTTAGCATTTCTTTCCGTTATGAACGTAGGCAACAATCTTTACTCTGACAAGGGGCCTATAGATTTCACCAGATGGTCAAAAGGGTCCATAACACAAAAAAAGGTGAAGAATTCTGCTGTAATAGACGACGACAGGGCTCTGTCCTAAGTCCAGCTCTATTCCCTTGGATAAAGGCATAGATAGAATTATTATCAAATTTGTGGATGACATAAAGCTAATTCAACTGAGAACAAATGATAACACCTCAAAAAATGACAGGCTAGAACAATGGACTGTATCTAATAAGATCAATTTTATAAGGAAGTATGTAATGCCATAGACTGTGAGCTCTTTGAGGGCAGAGACTGTCTTTTGCCTTTATTCCTATTCCCAATGCTTAGCACAGTGCTTGGCACACAGTAGGCACTGGAAAGGAGCTCAGAGATCATCTAGTCCAATGTGCTCATTTTATACATGTCCTAAGAAACTTAAGCCCAGAGAAATTGAGCCAGTTGCCCAAAGTCATAGAGGCAAAACCTAGTAACAGACATTTCTACTGTACTTTTCTTTTTCAAGTCTGCAAAGCACTTTAACCTATATTTTCTCATTTGAACATCCTAAACACCCTTTAAGTCTTGTTTTGTTGTTTAACCATTTTCAGTCATGTCTGCCTAAAGTGGTTTGCTATTTCCTTTGTCAACTCATTTTACAGATAAGGAAACTGAGGCAAAAAGGGTTAAGTGACTTGCCCAGGGTCACGCTGCTAAGTATCTGAAGCCAGATTTGAACTCAGAAATTTGAGTTTTCCTGACTCCAGGCCTGGCACTCTATCCACCATGCCACCTAGTTGCCCCATATTGCTGGGTTTTGTCCTTCATTCTCAAAGAGGACCAGTGCCATCAGGAGGGTGATGTCTTGACTTTGAGTGAATTGGATGTAAGTGAGGCAGTGCTGTGCAAAGTCATCAGCCTCACTCTCTCCTCCAGAGTTATCAGAGTCCAGTGGCAAGACATAGGTCAGGATGACTGGCTGCCCCATAAATCTTGTGATAGAGGCATTATTATTCCCATTTTGCAGTTGAGCAAACTGATTCTCAGAGACTTGCTCAGGTCTTCTGGCCTCAAATCCAGTACTCTTTCTACTCTATAATACTGATACACTTGGATTTTGTCTTGTTTTGTTTAAAGTAAATGAGCAACTGTAGATTAAGGGAACTATAGCAAGAGATTAGGGAGGGAGAAATTAGGTTTGGGAGACAGAACACCTGGAGATTTTTAGTGGCCTTCCAGCTCAATGAGTCATATCACAGCAAAGTTAACATGACATTATCCTACATTAACAGAAACGGCATTCAGAATGACTGAGGTGATAGCTTCACTCTATAGTTTTCCTGGTCAGATCCTATCTAAAGTATTGTGTTCAGTTCTGGCTGTGTTCAGCATGGCATCGATCAAGAATGCTGATAAGCCAGAGAGCTTCCAGAGGAGGTCAGCCAGCATGATGAAGGGAACATGAAACTCTGCAATACAAAGATATGTTTCACAGAATTGGAGCTGCTTAGCCTGGAGAAGTAAAGACTTGGGATGGATATGATAGATGTATTCAAATATTTGAAAGGCTTGTTATACGGGAGGATTTGATTGGTTCTTCTTGGGTCCAGAAGACCCTAGAACAACAGAAAGAAAAGGCAGATTGGCCCTCAGAATAATGAAAACACTTCCTGTCCAAAGATGGAATGTCCTGCCTCAAAATATAGTGGATTCTTCTTCACTAGAGGCCTTCAATCTGGAAGCCAGCTGGAGATGATGTAGAAGGGAAATGATGTTCAAGGTTCCTTCTGACTTTGGCTATAATTCTATGAATCTCTGCCTCAAGGTCAACACAGCCTGAACTCCTTAACAGTTCCCTCTGAACTGTTCCCTCTCTCTTAGGGCTTGTCAGAGTCAGGTGGGGAGTTTTCACTGACCCAAAAGCACAGAACCCATCTCACAGCCATGTACACACATTCATATATTAAAAGAGAGAAGGACAAAGTAGAATTTCCCTGTAATAGTACCTGTATAAAGCAACACAAATTCATGCTCTCATTATGTATTGTGAGCATCTCTGCCCTCCCAACAAATGTACTTTTGCTCAACATACATGCTGCCTATACAAGCAGAATTCCTATCTATACTGAATATATACATATATATGTATTTTACTATATACACACATATATATGCATAGTATAGACAAGAGAAATATTTAGATACTACACTATCTATAAACATATATATGCATAGTATGGGCAGGGGAAATACACATATACTATATATACCTATATATATGGGAGTATAGATAGAAAAATATGTATATACTGTATATAGATATATAGGGGATACAGTGGATAGAGTGCCAGGCCTAGAGTCAGGAAGACCTGAGTTCAAATCCAGCATGATCTACCTCTTGGCTCTGGGACCCTAGGCAAGTCACTTCACCCATTTGCCTCAATTTCCTTATCTAAAAATGAAGATAATAATAGCATTTACCTCTCAGAATTATTGTAAGGACCAAATGAGATAATAATTATAAAGGGTTTAGCACAGAAACTGGCACCTAGTAAATATTAATAAATGACAACTATCATTATTACATGTATAATATAGATAATATATAGGTATATGTAAATATATATGCACATAGACATATATGTATAGTATAAGTAGGATTAATACGTGTATATTTAAAACTATAAGCAAATTATACTTAATTTCCTTGAAGGCTGGGATATTTTTTTGGTCTTTGTTTCCTTTCTCCACTATCTTCCACAGTGCCCAAAGCCTCCAGTGTAGTTCCCTAAATAACTGAGTACCCTGCCTTACCTTTACCCTATTCCAACCTCAATCAATCGACAAACATTTATTAAGCACTACTATGTACTCTGTGCTGGAGAAACAAAGACAAAAAGAATACGGTCCCTCCCACATGGAAGAACTCTTCCAACAGAGTACTACAAAGCGAGTTTGACATATGCACAGAGTGCCTCTGACCACATCCCCTCACATGGAGAGGCTGCTCCCAGGAGAGCTGTGATGGCATGGAATGGAAGTAACTTGGAGAGGCTGTGGAACATGTGTAGACATTCTGTAATTTGTTTTAGTCTGCTAACCATATGATTAGAAAAAAAGTTTTTTAGCTGTATAGCCTGAACTGGAGATATCTTCACAAAAGCTTGGGTCAGTCCTGGCTAATCCCTTTGTTCATTCTCCATGGAGGTGTTCTGGTCGTTTGATTCCTCAGATGAAGGCATCTCATGAAAGATAATAAATGCTACAGGGAAAGAGGCCTCAGACGTTCCCTCTGGAACCATGGGGCCCTCTGAATATAGACCCAAGTTCTTTGCCTACGTTGGCATTGTAAGCAAAGGCAGAGTGGTATCCTAGAGTACGGGTTTTTCAACCAGTTCAGAATCAGTGCCTGAAGGAGAAAGGAAGGTGCTTCAGATGTGAACTTTGGGACCCAGCCCAGTAGTAGCTGTGATAAGAACACAGACAACAGTCATACTGCAGACCAAATTGAATTTGGTGGGGAACAACGGTACATAGAAACTGTGCTAAGAGTAAGCCCATTCTACCCAGAGCCTGGGGTGGCACAGGAAAGACAGTGCCCCTGAGATGTTGGGGTGATGTTTTTGTTCTTGCCCTATCTTTGAAGTAAATATCCCCTTGTAAAAGTTAACTGATGTTAAGTGGTTAAATGAAACTGAAGTACTAATCATTGGCACCTATCAGTGGGTAAAAAATAACCTGTGGGGATTTGAGCCAAAGGTAGTAGGAAAAGAAAAACTCCAAGTCTTTCAAGATACCCTTGCGTCCTTGGAAAGAACAGAGCTTAAGCTGGGAGAGTAAGCCAGAACATACTGACCATGCTACCTGCCACTGTAATTTATGTAATAGCATTATAGGTCTAGAGCTAGAAGGAAGTTTTTGTCTTGTACCTCAATCAGCCAATCAATCAATAAGCCTTTGTTAAACCTAACTATAACCAGAAACTGGACTAGCTACCAGAGATACAAATGCAAAAGCAAGACGGTCTTTATCCTTTCTGAGCGAATAGATAATCAGACAAATTAAACTGCACAGAAGGCAGCTAGATAAAATTTGGGCCTCTTTCCACTTCCCTCCCAGAATAATAATAATAACTTTTGCTTACAAAGCACTTTTTAAAAAAAACTAGATCTGCGATTTCTTTAGTATAGGGAACTCCTCTGCCAATGCAAATCAACAGCTGCAACTTCTAGCCTTAGGAGGTGGGGAATCACCGAGAAGCTCAGTAAATGCCCTGGTCACACAGACCTACAGTTGGATGACTCAAACCCAAAGATCTCGGGTTCTAAGGCGTGCTCTCTATTTTTTTTTCTTTTTTTGCCCAAAGACACAGAGGGATAAGTGGAAGAGCACAGGTTTGAACACAGATCTTGTGGCTCCCAATTCCCTATTTGTTTGTTTTTCTTTGCAGTGTCGTTCAGTCATTTTTCAGTTGTGTTTGACTCATTGTGACTGCATTTGGGGTTTTCTTGGCAAAGATACTGGAGTGGTTTGCCATTTTCTTCTCCAGCTCATTTTATGATGAAGAAACTAAGGCAAGCAGGGTTGAGTGACTTGCCCAGGGTCACACAGCCGGTAGGTGTCTGAGGTCACATTTGAACTCAAGAAGACTCATCTTCCTAACTCCAGGCCCAGTGCTCTCTCTATCTACCTCATCACCTAGCTGCCATTTCATTGAAATCTGTTGCCTCTTTTATTACACTTCATACTTTTACTATACTATTACAACATCCACTTCTCAGAGTCCTTTAAATCCTTTAAGGTTTGAAAAGCATTCTCCTCAAAACGACCCCTTGGAATGGATAGTAAAATGTTATCATTCCCATTTTACAGATGATAAAACTGAGAATGGCTGGTAGATCACAGCAATGATCTTCAAAATAGTAGAGTTGACCCAGGATGGTTTAGGTTTGGGTTCAGATCAAGGTAAACATAGTAGATAAACCTTGGAGTGGGGGAGAGATGGGACATAATAGAAAATGTTTAATTATTGTCTCCTAGATACACTTCTAAGTTTAATCTGCATAGTTAACATTTTCGCCATGATTTTCTTAAATCTTTGTTGTTCAGTTGTTTCAGTCACGTCTGATTGTTTGTGACCCCATTTGGGGTTTTCTTGGCAAAGATACTATAGTAATTTGTCATTTCCTTCTTCAGCTCATCTTATAGTTGAAGAAACTGAGGTAAACAGGGTTAAGTGACTTGCCCAGGGTTACACAGCTAGGAAATGTCTGAGGCCAAATTTGAACTCATAAAGACAAGTCTTCCTGATTCCAAGCTCAGCACTGCCCTTCAGTCTTGACAATCCATAAAATTGTTGGTAGTGTTTGCTGATTTTCTGAGGTATAAATGCTCACACTAAATTTAACACTCAACTTTCAGGAGTCATTCAAGCTGGCTCCAGCATACCCTTGACTCTAGGAAATCCTACTTGCTCCCAGCTGGAAAGCTGAATCCAAGGCTATCTTAGAGGCTCCAATCAACTTTAAGACTAGTCCAGGTTGGCTCTAGAGTTGATAAACTGAACCAAATCCTTAAAACTCATTCAAGCTAGGCCTGTAGATCTGAGGGCCATATGAGAACTAATCTCTATCCTCTAAAAAGGATAACCCAGAACTAGTCCAAGATGGCAAAAGGGCTTTCATTGAAAACTCTGTGCAAAACCCTCCCCCCCTAAACTGGACATTTCAGGAAGGTCACTGATAACTGGAGAGCATGAAGGAGAAAACGACCAGGGTGATGAAGGACAGCAAGATCCTGTCATATGATATGAGAATCAGTCAAAGGAACTGAGGTTGTTTAGTCTGGAGAAGATAAGATTGGGGGTGTTGGGGTGGGGGAGGGATGGGACATGATAGCTGTCTTCAAGTATTTGAAGGACTGACACTTGGAAGAGTGATTATACCTGTTCTGCTGGGCCCTAGAGGGAAGAATTAGGAATAATGGGTACAGTTTCAAAGGGGAAAATTTATGTTTTTATATAAGGAAAAACTTACAAATAATGAGTTGTCTAAAAATGGAATGGGTTGCCTCAGGAGAAAGTGAATTCCTCCTCATGGAGATCTTCAAGGAAAGGCTGGATGAGAGCTTTGGAGGGATGTTGTAAAGGAGATTTTTGTTTAATTTGGGGTTGGATTTGATGACCTCTGAGGTCACTTCCAATCCTGAGATTCTGTCATCATATTGTTAGTTGGGAAAACTCTGCTCAAGAAAACTAAGATACTTTCTACATTCTGTTTGAAGGCCTTCCTTAAAGTGTTATAGAAATGTGAGATGTTAATGCTAGTGTTATTATAATTATTAGAAAAGGAATATGGTAAAGCATTTTCTTTACTTGGGCCTTCTCTATGATTCTGTGATTGATATTTTTGCTGCTATGAAGAGGAATCTCCAGAAACTCTCCTTTTCCTGAGGGAGGACAGTTAAGTACCATTTGCTTTCTCCTTCAACTCCCTGAATTTTACTAAAGGTTAAACCAAGGACATAATCTCTCTTACTCTTACACACTGAAACATACTCAAACACTAGCTATGTAACCCTGAGCAAGTAATTTAACCGTGTTTGACTCAGTTTCCTCATCTGTAAAACGGGCTGGTGAAGGAAATGACAAACCACTCTAGTATCTCCACCAAGAAAATTCCAAATGGGGTCATGGACAGTCAGACACAACTTAAAAATGACTGAACACATACACACATAGAATCTATGTCAGAAAAAGCATTAGGGAAAGATCTACCTCTCCCCCAAGTAACATAACATACTGTAGCCTTCAGAAAAACACTGGAAAATACATACTCCCCATGTGTGGCAACTGAAAATAATGATCACAAACCAAGAGCTGAAATTCACCACCACCACCACTATTTTATAGATGAGGAAACTGAGGGTATGAGGGAACTCAATTTTTCATTTTTATTTTTTTGTCCAAAGACACAGAGGGTAAGTGGCAGAGCACGGGTTTGAATATAGATCTTGTGGCTCCCAGTTCCTGTTTGTTATTTTTTTCATTGCAGCGTTGTTCAGTCACTTTTCAGTTGTATCTGACTCATCGTGACCCCATTTGGGGTTTCCTTGGCAAAGATACTGGAGTGGTTTGCCATTTTCTTTTCCAGCTCATTTTATGATGAAGAAACTAAGGCAAACAGGGTTAAGTGACTTGCCCAGGGTCACATAGCCAGTAAGTGTCTGAGGTCACATTTGAACTCAAGAAGATTCATCTTCCTGACTTCAGGTCCAGTGCTCTATTTACCTCACCATCTAGCTGCCATTTCATTGCAATCTGCTATCTCTTTTATAACACTTTGTACTTTTCAACTTTATACTTTTAAATGCATTTTCACATCCAGTATCTCATTTCAATGATAAAATCTCCATATTATACAAAATATTAAAAATAATATGTGGCTTTTACTCTTTGGGAACTTTTCCCCCAGAATTCTGAAACTCAGGTTTTAGAATTCTGGGGGGAAAAGTAGTTGTCAATTATGTTTGGAAAGAGGGTAATTTCTCCCTGATCTACTTAGTTAGCATAGCTTTCCTGGAAGAAATAGGCTTTGAATATGATTGAAGGGAGGGGACTGAAGCTAGGTGGTTGACTGTTCAAGCACAAAATAAGCTTACTTGGAGACACCTACAATGACCTTTTAAGACAGATATCCCTACATGTCTAAAGGTAGCCCCATGTACACACAAATACAGAAGCATATAGATACATAATATTCTTACAGAACTATAACTACAGTGTGGCAACTGGGGCTTTTTCTGGTCCCAAAGATACCAAATTTAGGACACAATGACATTCAGTCAACAAACAATGGAACAAGACAGTACTTGAACCTCCCCAAGTCACTAAGAAGGTATTCAGAATTTGGGCCTATTCACTCTACTGAAAGCACTTCAGCTGATTTGCTGGGGGTAGGAAATGTTTAACTGAGAAGGTATAAGAGTAATCTTCCACCCCCAATTAATCACAGTAGATCCAGACATCTCAATTGAATCAATCAATTCATCAATCAAAAGTAAACTGGGCATGAATAGGTCTTTAATCAATTTGAAAGGACCATAGGGGTTTAGGGTCATTGGATAAAAGCTGATGCCGCCACATAGGCAATAGCTTGTGATTGGTTAAAGAGAATCAGTGATGCCCCTTGAGGCTATATAGAGATACAGAGAGCAAGTTCAGAACCAGTCAGTTGTGTGACTGTCAAAATAGGAAGCAGAAAGATTCCAGGGAATGATTCATTCCAAAGAAGAAACGAGAAAAGAGTTTTGTCTCTCTGCCCACAATGAACACCTTTTGAACTTTGAAAAGTTAGATTTAGAATTCCCAGTTGTGTCAGCCGCAGCATCCTCAAGTAGCCAGCAATGGCATCCCTGGAGCAAGTAGGGGTGACAGCTACATTTGTAGTTGGAGTTGAATGCACATCAAGGACAAAACAGACACACCAAGGAAAAGGTAGTTTTGAGGACTCTACAAAGAGACCCATCCATGCAGCCCAGAAAAGAGCTACACTTAAGGGAAACTTGATAAAGATTCTGCTAAGCTTAGAGAAAAAGACTTGCAATAACCAGGAGTTTTTAAGTCTATCATTTGGCCACATGTACTCTGTATGCAAGAATGTGCCCCAATTCCAAGCTGCCAGCACTTGTGGTCCTTGGGCAGAATAGGAAAAAAATAGAACTAAACACCAAATAGCAAGAAAAATCAGTTAAAATAGGAAGCTAGTAACCAGGATGTTGAGTTGAGAGTTTCTCCCTCATCCCTGCCTCCCTCATCCATCCTCTGCCTAATAGTCTTTCCAGTAGCTTTGTGCCAATGATCTGGGATCTGTGTTTCAGATTTATAAATTACTCCCTCTAGTGTATGCTATAGATCAGCCAAACTGTCCTCCCTGCACTACAAGTCTGAGGGTCTTCTCCTCCCAGATTAACACTTTTGTGATGGTAAACTAGGTCACTTTTGTCTCAGTTCTTAGCCCCAAGTTGTTGAATAGGCATTGCCTCAGATAAACTGAGGCCTGGGAAAGATTTTAATTTAGAAAGGCCAAGGTCATCCACTGCATCCTGGACCACCACCAGTAATCTTGACTTCATGACTTTGCCCAGCTCTGCCTCACTTAAATCCAATTCACATGAAAATCAAAACATCACCCTTGTGATGTCATCAGTCCTCTTTGAGAACAAAGGATGAATAATAACAACAATGCCTGACAATTCATGTTCCATCTTTGTGCCTTCACATAGGCTACTTCCCATGTCAGAAACGCACTCCTTCTTCACCTCCATATCATAGATCCCTAGTTTCTTTCAAAGTCAGCACAAGCATCACCTTCTATATGAGACCTTTCCTTTTCCCCATTCTGCTAGTACCTTTTCCCTTCCCTCTTCCCATTTATTTTATATATCTACATATATGTATGTCTCTATGCATATATACCTGTCTATATGTATATTGCATATGTGTGCATGTGTATATATGTGTGTGTGTGTGTGTGTGTGTGTGTGTGTATATATATATATATATATATATATATATACACATACTCACACGCATACACACATACACTGACATGTGTGAGTCTCCCCAAAGATTTAAGCTCTTTAGGTAAGGGAGCCAATTTGTCTAGCTCTTCAGCACCTAGCACAATGCCTTAAACACTGCAGGTGCCTAATAGATGCTTGTTGATTGATTGAACTTATGGGACAATATACACACCCACAGAGGGTATATATTTAAAATTGTTAGTTATAGCTATGCTCTTATGATGTAAGTATGCAGACTCGGGCAAGGAGAGAAACTAAAACACACTGGAAAATTAAGTTTTCATTTTTACAAATCTCGTTGAATATATGAATACGTGCATAAGTGCAATAATACCTAGCCCCGTGCCTAGCACCTAGAATGAGCAGGAGTTTAATAAATGCTTGTTGATGATTAGCCGACAGAACATTCTTTGTAGGCATATTAGCATTTTCCCCATTTATGCCTCAGCTTACTTAGGTCGGAAAGTAGGAAATCTGCTATAGTACATCCCTATCTATTTTTTCAGACATGGAATGAGAAAGATATTAGAGTTGCTCTCTCTACTTAGAGTACAAAGATGAGGAATAGGACCATTTAGATAAGCTCCATTGAGGGAGTATGGATTTTATGGTAGGCTATGTCTCCTAAATGCTATTAAGGGTTAACTAGAACTTGGCATGGTCTTAGGATGACTAATAATGAAAGTGATACAGTAGATGACAAGTCAGGAGACCTGATTTCTACTTACAATTTTGATACTATGCACCAGGCAGTCTGCTTACTGGTGTGTGTGTGTGTGTGTGTGTGTGTGTGTGTGTGTGTGTGTGTGTGTATACATACATATACATATGTATATACATATATGTGTATATAGTTTCATTTAATCTTCACGGTAACCCTTAGGAGGTAGGTGCTGTGGAAAGAGCACTACCCAACTTGGAAGTCCATGGACCCAACTTTGAATTCCTTCTCTGTCACTTTATGCCTTTGAGTAAGACACCTAATCTCAATGAGTTCCTTCTATAAAATGAGAGGGTTAGACTACATAACCTACAAAGTCCGTTCTAAGACTGTGACCCTATTGGCACCCTATGTATGCTTGTCAGATTTAAAGATGACAAAGTTAGGAAGGATGACTAACATACTGAATGGCAGAGTCCAGATCCAAAAATATCTCCAAAAACTAGAATGTTAAATTGAATATACTAAGATTAGATTTAACAGAGATGTTATCCATTGGTCCATAGGGTGCCCTTATCCCACAAACGAATTTATTTAGCTCAAGGTTCAAGCAGACTGGGTCCAGTCCTAGGAGAGCCTGATCACAGAAGGATGGGATTCAGGATTTTTCTTAATACTCTGGTTCATTATACCCACATCCAGAATACCATGGAAAATATCTCAACAGAGCTTAGGTACGTCTCATATCTAGGATCCACTCAAAAGATATTAGCAGGCTCCATTTCAGAAAGGTAAAAAACTCTACGAAGATACAAAATAGTAAATATCAAGCATAGGATAGTTATTTATTTCTCCCACAATAAGAAAAAAAATCTAAAACACAAAATATCCGTAAGTGCACATTAGCAAATATTTAAAACATGAAACTGTTTGCGGGCCTGCTGGGCAGGGATTTCACTTTCAGTTGTAACCAACACTGCCTGTACAATTCACAGGTTCAAATCTCTTGACAAGCCAGGGGATAGTTTAGGCTTTATCTCTTGGGCTGCAAAATCTTCCTTGTAATGATACCATTTTTCCCTCTGAGAAGTGCTGTAGTTGAAGTTCCCAATGACTGGGACACCTGTGAACTTCTGATCTCTCAAACTCTCAAGTTAGCCTTTAGGGCTAGAAACATCCATCCATCTCTCAAGATGCCTGTTCTGTCACTTATGCTCAGAGGCTCAGAGGAAGAAATATACAATAGAAAAGGCAGTCTGAGGTTCAGTCTTGAGTCTACCCAGGAAAGCATATGTGCCATGCACATGTATCTACTACAGGGATTACTGGGGAGATAGAAGGGAAATTCCTTCCCTCCCCTTAGCAGACTTTGAAAAGAGAGCAAAACAAGTCCCAAATAAAACCTTCAAAACAGAGAAAGAAAGAGATAGGCAGATACTTTATCCTTTCCTTCTAAAGTCTGCTGAGTGGATAGCTCTCCCTGGCTCAGTCACTGATTTCTCTTTGACATGAAAATCCCATCACAAGAACCAAGTGGCCCAACTAGGAGCTTCTGGTCAGGCATGCCCCTTGGCAAGTAGCGAAGGCACGTGCATCTTTTCTCATGAAACCAAAGTATACATGCTCAACCCCCATTAGAAATGTACTAATCCAACCCCTGCACTACAGAAATAAATGTAAAGTCTTACACCAGAGGTTGTTTATTTGTTTGTTTTTAATCAGCTTCACAAAATATAAGAACTATGACTAGAGAGCAGTTCATCTAAAAAAAAGATGGCAGCCAAATTAAAAACCCAATGCAATCTTGGGCTACATTAAAAAAGACCTAATCTCTAGAATGGGGAAAGTGATAGTCCCATTTCATTCTGCTTATTATCCTGTGCTTTTACGCAGTATTATATTAAGTATTAAGTATATATGGAGTATTGTATTATAATAATTATTAGTAGTAGTATTATATTAAGTTCTGGGTGCTACATTTTAGGAAGAACATTGATTAGCTGGAGAGCATCTAATGGATGGCAACTAGGTGTCTTGAGATCGTACCATATATGATGCTCAGTTGAAGGACCTAAGAATGATTGGAGAAGGTTTGGGGGACAGAGAAGGTGATGGGAAGATGATAATTGTCTTTAAAAATCTGAAGGGCTATCATGTGGAAGAAGGAAACAACCTGTTCTACTTAACCCCCAGAAGGCAGATCTAATGGTAATGGATGAAAGGTTTGCAGAGAAGCAAATCTCAGTTGATGAAAGAAAAAAAGTCCTAAGAATCAATGCTATCTAAAAGTGGAACAGAGAGCTTTAGGAACTAGTGTGTCAATAAAGGTCTTCAAGAAAAGACTAGCTCATTTACTGAAAACATTGTGGAGGGAAATTCTTGATCAGGTAGGAGTTAAACTGGGTGGCCCCTAATACCCCTTCAGTCTCTGAGATTGCATTTGATTTTGCAAGATTAACTAAACACAACCTTGGCCCTAAATCAAATTGGGCAAAGGAAAATGCTACCAACCCCAATTCAGTACTCTAATTTGTAATTTTTTTGTCAGAGTAGAATTCAGGACATAGCTAAGTTCAAGATATTCTGCCTATACAAGACCCTTAAAGTAGGAACTGGTAAGAAAGCCTGCTCCTCAAAGCCCAAACCAACTCTGCCAGAAATATTTTTACATTCTGCATTTCAATGACATGAGAATCTGCCAGACGAGATGGGCTGCATAATAGATGCTCCAACAGTTTCAGATACATACTGAACAAAGCATAAAGGAAACCAAGGCTAGGTGGAAAAGAAAAGGAAATTCAGGCCATGATTATGGTCTGATAGAAAAGCATTTCATGTTACCTGACCCTCCCCACAGAAAATACATCAAGTTAGATTGTTCACCTACCTACCCCCAAACTCTATAGTGTTTCCTGTTCTCCTTAACCTAGGTCTTTTAGAGATTTAAGAATCTTACCTTGCTCCTTTGGATCCTAATTCAATTAAACAAACATTTGTTGAGCATAAACTATGGACAAAGCATGGAGTTATGTACTTTAGGGGATATAAGGAAACATAAACATTCCCTGCCATATACAGTCCCTTTGGATTATAATCATAGGCATAAACACATAAAATACTAAACAAAAGATTTAAGTAAATGTAATTGATCCTCCATTGCCAACATAGCTCCCTGAAACAGCACTGGAAACATTTCCAATTACAAAATTAGAGAAGATATAATCCAGAAAGTTATATGGCTTGGGAGCCCACTAATTAAGTCCACAAAAGACACTACATAATAATTATTTAATAATAATGTACTGAATCTTTTCCTAATGGAGAACTGAAGCCAACCTTGATTGTCTTCCTTAAGGCTAATCTCCTATAGAAAGCCCCACCTCTGTTTAGCAGTGGGTAGTTCCTGGTCAGGATTAATCACTGGAACAACTATAGAACTATCCTAGCCCTAGTTCTGGTCCTTTCATCTGTCCACATTCATAAAGGATCTGTATGTTACTTATGCTCTTTCCAAAGAAGGTTGCTGGTTTCAAATATTCAAGTGATCACCACCACCACATACTCGGTGAGTGAGTGAATGGAATTGCAATATGTGAGGGTAGCCTGTTTTGTGGATTGCTGCCAAAAGGATCTGGATTTAGGTAAAGTGAGGAAATAAATGGGAAAGCTCAAAGTGGAAGAGATCTTGATCTCCCAAGAAAACACAGGAGAAGAGTTACCAGGGCAGTCTTACCAGTGGTCTTGTTCCTGTATCCCATAGGCTCACGGATTTCAATCTGGATGGCAACTAAGAGACCAACTCCTTCATTTTAGAGATAAAGAAAAGGAGGCCAAAGAAATGAAGTTCTTTGTCTGAAGTCAAAAAGGTGATAAAGATCAGCAATGGGATTTGAACCCAAGTCCTCTTACTACCTATGTGACTCTGGGAAAGTCACTTAATCCTGTTTGCCTCAGTTTCTTCATCTGTAAAATGAGCTGGAGAAGGAGACAGCAAACTACTCCAGTATTTCTGCCAAGAACCCCACCCCACCCCCCCCCGGAAAAAGGGGGCACAAATAATCAGATACAACTGAACTACAACAACAAAGCAGGGAAGGGAAATTCCCTGGACAGCAGCAGCTTTAAGAGTTGGCTCTTGGGTTAACTCCAAAGTTCAAGGGTTCAAAAGTCCCTGAATTTGAGATTTCTAACACTAGACTTTCTGGAAAAAAGTTTCCTGATACATACTGCTCTTTGGAAAAACAGTTGTCTACATTGTTCCTGCACAGCATAATAGTTGGAAAGCAAAGTCAGTGAATCACTTGGACAGCACAAGCCTGATAAGAAGGAGTTTGCATTTTCAGCAAGCTCCAAAGCATGTTTACATTGAACTACAGTTTAGATTTGAGTACTACATGGGCAGCTAGGTGGCACAGTAGATAGAGCACCAGACTTGAGTCAGGGAGACCCAAAAACAAATCCAGCCTCAGATATTTATTAGATTGTAAGCTCCTTGAGAGCAGGAACTGTCTTTTGCCTGTTCTTGTATCTCCAGAATAATATAGTACACAGTAGATGTTTAATGTTTTTGATGGATTACTAGCTATGTGACCCTGGGCAAGCTGCTTAACCTGTTTGCCTCAGTTTCCTCATCTGTAAAATGGAGATAATATTAACACTTATCTTTGGGGTTGTTGTGAGGATCAAATGACACAGTAGCTGTAAAGCACTTAGCACAGCACCTGGAACACTTAATAAGCACTAAATAAATGTTAACTATTACTATGAGTCTTAGGGACATTATATGTGGGGGGTGGGGGTGGGGGGTGGGAATCACTAGAATAACAGAGGGCTCACTTAATAGCAAGCCCAAAGTCTGTTCTTGTTGGGAGCACATGGGCTATTTGAGTACTTTATGCTTCTACATTTGTTTATGGGCTACTCTGTGGCCCATACTGTCTTACGCTTTTTCTATGAGTTTGGAGGTTGATTCTTCAGCTGCCTTCTCACCCTACAAGATTCTTCCTTCCTTGTGGTCTTCTCTGCCCCTAAAACAACCCTCCCCCTTTTGGTGAGGACCTCCCAGCACCTTCATTATGAAAAAGTGCCCAGGTCACACCAGCCATCCTCTCTCGGCTCTACTTCTAACTGTGCACACTTCAACTGGCACCTTCTCCAGAACTCTCTATTCAGCTCCTTTTTATGTGTCGTCTTTCCCCATTAGAATGTGAGCTCCTTCAGGGCAGGGATTTCCTGCTTTTTGCTTAATTTGTATTTCCAAAGTTTAGCCTGGCATAGTGCCTGGAACAGAATAAGTCTAAATGCTTATTGACTATGTATAATATAACCATATTATATATAGAATATCTTTGTGGGGGGGCGGCTAGGTGGCCCAGTGGATAATGGAGCACCAGCCTTGGAGTCAGGCGGACCTGAGTTCAAATGTGGCCTCAGACACTTAACACTTACTAGCCAGTGTGACCTTGGGCAGGTCACTTAACCTCAATTGCCCTACCTTCCCCCTCCAAAAAGCAAAAAAAAAAAAATCTTTGTGGGAGGGGTTACTGTTATTTGCATTAGGGAGATCCTAGATATGAGCCGCCCTTGAGCTTTGTTTCCCTCAGGAATTCAAGAAAAATCAGAGAAAGGAACTTTGACTCTCCAGTGTGGACAGCCCTCCCCCCAAAAATGAATTCAGGTATGTGTGAGCCTAATACCTTTGATGGTATCTGTGTCTCGTATGTTATTTAATATTGAATTCAATTCAACAAGACATTGTACAGGACAATGAGAGAAATACAAATTTTAGATAAAATAGAGTCTCCAATCAAATGGAATCTATAATCTAGCAGGGAGATGAGATATATCCATAAGTAACTACTGTTGTTTGTTGTTTAGTTGTTTTTTAGTCCCATTGGACTCTTAGTGACCCCTGGAGGGGGGGAGTTCTTGGCAAAGATAATAGAGTGGTTTGTTATTTCCTTCTCTAGTTCATTTTACAGTTGAGGAAACTGAGGCAAACAGTGACTTGCCCAGGGTGACACAGCCAGTACTATCTGAGGCTGAATTTGAACTCAGGTCTTCCTGACTCCAGATCTGGTGCTCCATTATTCACCGTGCCACTTATCTGCCCACAGGTCACTATAACATATATTATTACATGACATGTACATTAGAGAGAAGCAAAACAAAATGGGTATTAGGATGGAAATCCTTTAGTCTCACCATTCTTTTCATATACTCTCATTCCCTACAACCATTCATTCCTTTGCCTCCCCATCCAACCCCATCACATCAGCACCTCTCAGCCCCTTTTCTAGCTTGTGCCACCCATGCCAAACCAGGTACTTAAAAAAAAAACACACAACACTTTTGAGTTCCATCTGGGTCAGCCAAGTCTTGATTACCCAGAAAATTTTAAGTGCCTTATCTCAACAGCTAATAGTTCCATAGCTCCTATGTAATCAACTATTGACTAGGCTTGCTTTGTTTGACCTCAGAGAACCGAAAGAGGGGCAATGAATGGAAGGTGCAAAGGGGCCACTTTGAGCTAGACCAGAAAAAGCCTCTGAACAATCAGAGCTGTCCAATTAGTAGCTGCTTTGAGAGGTAGCAGGCTCCCCTTCCTTGGAAGCCTTCATGTAGTGGCTGGATGATCCCTTCTCTGGTAGGTTATAGTGGGGAGGTCTTTTGTGTGGGAGTTGGATTTTATGTGGCCACAGAGGTCCCTTCCCATTCTTGGATTTTTGTGGTTCTGAGATTATTCAAGGGTTATTTAATTTGGGTTTACTCCAATTCATTTGGATGCTTCCTGTTTTCTGCTTTATTCATTAATACCTCCTCTGGATAATGGGCAAAGGAAAGAAAAGGAGAGGAGACGCAAAATTTTTAGTTTTGTTATAAGTTAATATTCTAGGTAAAATTTGAAACTATCAATTTAAATGAGTTTTAATATCAGTGGGTTTCACCGACTCAAGTCATTTGTCTCTTATTGGCCCAAGTAAATGGAAATTGCCTGGTATGGTGTGAGACCATGATAGAATCTAGTTTCTTGTTCTCTACCCAGTCATTAGATTACTTTTTTAAATGTGGGGGCACATATACTACAGTATGATTTCTTAGGTATCTTACAAATAGCTGAAGTTATATAACACTTTAAAGTTTACAAAACACTTCAGATTATATCGTTGAGACCTCACAATGTCCATAGGATATAGGAAGTAGGAATATTCTCTTCATTTTAGAGGGGAAACTAAGGTGCAGTGAGGTTAAACAGCTTTGTCCAAAGATACACAATAAGTGGCAAAGGCAGAATTTAATCCCTGACTTTAAGTCTAGTATTCTTTTCACTATACCTGACTGCCTCAACTACAGTGGAATATTGAACAGGTTTCAGCCATGGCCCTCATCCAACTGCTATCATCACTTATGGGAAAAATAAATAATATTAACCAAACAAGCCAGAAGAAAGAATAGAAGTGGAAGACAGCAGAAACAGTTTCAGAGACCAATATAGATTAAGAGGTCCTAACGGAGACCTAAGATAGCTAGATCAATGTAGAGAAGGAATGGAGATGAAACTCCAATGGGCCACCAGCTTCTCTTTTAATATTTTGAGGGCCAATTAGCAGATCTGATCATTAATTTCTGCCCATTAAGTTCCCACTCACTATATGACCTTGTTCTTCAAGTTCTATTTCTGGGTGTAGGAAGAAGGTTCTGCTCCTCAGTTCACTTTTGCTCAGGTTAACATCTCACAGTTAGCCTTCACTTCACCAATCATCACGAGTAAGGAGAATTGGTTTCTAGTCCTAGTTCCAAAATCACATACTTTTCTTCTAAAATTAACTCTAGTTATGCCTTCCATATCTTGGAGGTTAAGGGCTTGGTACCCCCACCATTTGGAAAATGTAAGTAAAATTTTTGGGCCCTCTCTTCATAGCAGAGAAGTCATCTGAATTATTATGTATTAAAAGATAATATATGTTGATATTATATAATACTACACATATATTTTATGCATTTCTTAGTTTCTAAACATTTTCTGTGTCATCTGCTGCCCTTTGTGTGTCCACTGTGGCTTCCCCAAAACTCCAAGATAATTCCCATTTAATTTCTTATGCTGACCTGCAATATGTCAAAACTGAGATGGAGAAAGTCAAGGTGTGGAAGGGGTAACAGTACTTTTCTCTCCTATTCCTTCGAAGAAGGGTAATCTCTGCCAGGTGTGAGAATAAAAGCAATCTACATAAACTAATCCAGTCACTCAGTGTGGATGATTAAGACCTCCTAAAACAGCATCAAAACAAATAAACCTCTAATAATTACCTCTGGTGAAATCCATAAATCCCTTCTCAAATGGTTTTAAAATGTATAATATAAAATGCTTAGGATTACAAAGAAAACCAATTCAATTAAGACAGTTATCAAAATAAAAACACAAACTCACAAACCCCAGGTAGAATTTCAGGTATCACAATTCTGGCAATATGAACATATTTTTGGGCAGGTGACAACCAGATGGGTGGGTCAACTTTAACAGAGAACTTAACACCAGATTAGCTCCTTTGAGTTATTTGTTCCTCTCCTTCACATATTTTTATCTTCCTCTACTTCTGAACTTGAAGATTATCTAAAAGTTCTCTTTTTTTTCCTTTCATGACAGGGAACAATGTTGCTACATACCGGTCATTTACAAGTTGAGTGTTTTTATTTTTATATTCAGAGACTTTCTTGTTAAAAAGAAAAGAAGTTGAAAGTACCTGTTCCATGGGTACATAGTGCTGTATAGGCTAATGGAATGTAACTTACAAGTCTGTGATGAACCTTGGTGGAGCGAAGATTTTTGTTGATTTGGAATTCAAATTACCCTCAAAATACAATTTCTGGAGTGTTACAAACTACGCAGCCTGCAGTCTGCCCCTTGTTTTGAATATCTGTGCTATATGAGTTGCCTAGTTCCAAAAACTGAGGTCAAGAGACTTCCAGGTATGAAAAATGAGGAATTCAATTTGCGCAAACTGTGGCCACACTGAGCTACTTAAAATGCCATCTTTGATGATGAAACTGCAGTTGAATAATTTCCTGGATTTGAAGAGCAGCAGAAACGTGCTCAGGGACACATTCACGAGTATCCACCCACACAAGCCTGGGGGTGCAGGCTGCAACTTGGAATATTTCTGTATCATCTCCCCCTCCCTCCGCCAAAGCCCACCTTAAGGTCATGATGGGAAGGATGGCTCCAATTTGTTATTCATCGTCTACAGAGAGGTAAGAAGAGTTGTAGCTAGATAAAGAAAAAAGAATGGCTAGATAGGCATCCATCCACCCATCCATCTATCCCTCCACCCATCCATCTGTCCCTCCATCCATCTATCCATCCATAGGACCCTTCTAAGGCTCGCTCCTTTCCCCGCCTTCCTACCAATCCCGTCTAATCCGGAATCCGCTTTTTGCTTTTCTCCACCCTCCCCCGCCCCCAGGGTTAAAGCTCCCCCGTCGGGAGTAAACAAGCGGTCTAACCAAGCAGCCCGGTTGGACCTGCCCCTTTCTTCCCGTTTCCTGCCCCAAAACTAGCAACAGGCCCCGCCCCTAGCAACAGACACCCCCCCCCCGCCCTCCAGCTCCGCTTAGCCCGGGGGCGGGGCACCCTCCGGTTCCAGCGCGCGCCTCCTTCTTCACCCCGACGCTCCAGCGTCCGTTCGCAGCAGTCCATCTTTCTCTCTTTCCCTCTCTCTTTCTCAGCCCGGCTGAGGCAAAGAACCGCCCTCCTCCCCGGGGTGTCCAGGCGCTTTGCCCCACGCTGCGGGGGCTGTGGTGGGAGGCTCCCTCTCTGGGCGGCGGGGTGGGGGTCGGGAGCGGAGCTGCAGGAAGGGGCGGGGGCACGTCCTTGGCCTTGCCCCCACTTCACATTCCCCAGAGCCCGCCTGGGGCCTAGCGTTCTTCCCTGCTTTGCAGCCTGCTTGACTGCCTGGGCCCCTGCGCTGGCTCCCGGCCCGCTGGCACCAGGTTGAGGCCGCTGCTGTCGCTGCTTCCTTGTGTGCTCGCGCCAGCGCGCACACACAAAACACACACACACGCAGCACTCCAGTGGTCTGGATGAGCATACAGGCCACATTATGTACATCCCTGTAGCATGCCTGGCCTTGGCCACGCCCTGCAGCCATGCAAAGAGGCTTCTTTCAAGGCCGCTGGAGCCCCCGTTACATATGCAAACAGCATAGATAGCGCCAAACTTCTACATGTTAATAGTCTCCTCCCCCCAAGCTAAAGCAACTTGCAGCCCTTCCTGATGCATTAACGCGTTGCCTTCCTGCCTTAATACACTTAAAAGTCTCCCACCGAATACAGACCAGTACTGCATGCACAGCTTTCCCGAACCCACCTCTACACTTTTCCTGGTCAGAATATCGCCCTGAAGGAGGTGGCTTAGATTTTCATGAAGTCAAGTTAGAGCCATAAGACTTGGAGAGGTGGGTGTGGTTCACCTTCCCAGGCTTCCTTCAAGTCTCAGCTAAAATCCCTCCTTATGCAAGAATTCCCCCTTCCCCCTCCGTGCTAGTGTCTTCCCTCTAATATTACCTCTGATTGACCCTGTGTACCTCTTGTTTATCATAC
This sequence comes from Pseudochirops cupreus, assembly GCA_028627135.1. Classification (NCBI taxonomy): domain Eukaryota; kingdom Metazoa; phylum Chordata; class Mammalia; order Diprotodontia; family Pseudocheiridae; genus Pseudochirops; species Pseudochirops cupreus. The sequence goes on along the minus strand of CM053581.1, from coordinate 121,031,945 downwards.
ATAAGTCGTTTGCAAGTTGTCTCCCCCATTGGAATGTGAGCCTTCTGAGGACAAGGATTCGTTTTGCATTTCTTTGTATCCCCAGTGCTTAGCGAGTGCGTGGCTTAATAAGTAAGCGCTTAATATATGCTTACTGACTGAATGATTGAAATGACACCCCCACCTCAACTCTATCCCCGCCAAAGACCGCCTTCCAAACTGCCCCTTTTGGGAAAAATCAGTCTTTTCATTATTTCTGCAAACAACAGGTAATGAGGCATCTCCAGGTGCCTCATTTGAGGCAACATGGCGGGGTGGGGAGGTATGCACCTGGCAGCCAGCACCTAAGTCAGGGAATCTAGGCTTTGGGGACTGGAATCAGGAGAGCAAGACTGTCAGGGCTGAAGCAGGCAGAGGGTGGTAATAAGGGCTTTCCAGGTCAGATATCACCTAATACTTTGTTTTGCACTACTTTTGCAATGTACCTATGCTGCCTGGTGTCAGGTAGAGAATCTAGAATTGAAATTAGAAAAAGGTGGGTTGGAATCCTACCTAGTTACTATAATTACAAGCTGTGCGGCCAAAGGAAAGTGACTTCGCCTGTGTTTAAACCTCAGTTTCCTTATCTGTAAAATAGTAATAGTAATTGCACTACCTACCTCACAAGGATGTGGTGATGAAAGTTCTTTGTAAACCCTGAAGCACTGTAAAATGTGAGTTATTATAGTCATCTGTATCTTATCCTTCTTCTAGACTGTAAAAACTTCTTGAGGGTAGGAATCCATTCTTATTTAAAGTTTGTATCTTCCCCAGGACCTTAGTACAGTGCTCTGCTCACTGTCAGTACTTCTAACATATTTGTTGGCTTGTCTTGAACCAGACTAGGGCAGATAGTTGGCACTGGGATCCACACTACCTATAGGGCACTATGGTCTTGGCTTGTAGATGTGCAGAATGAGTTGGTACTTGGAATAAGTCGGTTAATAAGCGTTTATGAAACCCTTTCTGTATCAGGCACTGTGCTAAATACTGGGGGTACAAAGAGAGGCAAAAACAAGGTCTCTGTCCTCTAGCGGTTTATACTGTAGTGGAGAAGACTACATGTTAAAGAGCTGTATATATACAAGATATACACAGGGAAAGGGAAAAGTAATCTCAGAGGGAAGGCATTGTCGTTATTGGGGGACGTGGAAAGGTCTTCTGCAAAAAGTAGGATTTGAGCTGAGTCTGGAAGCCAGGAAGCCAGGAGGTAGAGGTGAGGAGGGGCAGTGAAAAGACTCAAGAATTAGAAATAGAACACAAGAAAGAAAGTGTTACCAGACCATGAAGTGAGGGAAGGAGTAGGGTAAATTTTGAAGAGCATATAATGCTGCTCCTGGGCTGATTCTGGAGAAATACGTAAGAGAAGAGTTACAGGCAGTGGCAATACCTGCATCCAGGGAAAGAGACTGTAAAGCAGCAGTTCTCAACCTGTGGGTTGTGTTCAATTTGTAACAATGAAAATAAATCCTGCATATCAGCTATTTACATTACAATTCATAACAGTAGCAAAATTACAGTTATGAAGTAGCAACAAAAATAATTTTATGGTTGGGGGTCAGCACAACATGAGGAACTGTATTAAAAGGTCAAGGCATTAGGAAGGTTGAGAACAACTGCAAACATTTTAAAGAACATGGGACAGTTCATTGCCACTTTCCCTTGAGTCATGAATTATTAACTTGGGAAGACTTGTATGTCAAGTAATGATGCAGAGTAAAATAAGCAGAACCAGGAGAAAACATAATTTATATGATGACTATTATAATGCAAAGAAAAGCAAACGTTCTGGATGACTTCAGAACTCTGATCTGTGATCATAGTAATAATTTCCTATTTATCCTCCTTATAGCTTGCTTTGTATATATTTGTTTGCATGTTGTCTTCTCCCATTAGATTCTAAGCTCCTTGAGAACAGGGACTGTCTTTTTCATATCCCTAGGGCTTAGCATAGTATTACACATAGTAGGTGCTTAATAAATGTTTATTGGTTGATTGATTGATTACCTCTCAACAGAAAATTTGTCATCTACAAATGTGTAGTGAGACATTCATTTTCAGACTTGACTAATGTGTTGATATGTTTTGCTCAATTGTAGTTCTTTGTTAGAAGGAAGGGTTCTGTGGTAGGGGGAAGGAGATACAAAGGAAGAGGAGGCTTTGAAAAGTAGCAGTGATTAAGAAAGAAAAGAGCACTAATAAAAGAAAAGGAAAAGGGGCAGCTAGGTGGTGCAGTGAATAGAGCACCAGCCTTGGAGTCAGGAAGACCTGAGTTCAAATTTAGCCTCAGACACCTAACATTTACTAGTCCTTGGGTACAGCCTTTTGACTGAGTCCAAGTTTCACAGAACAAATCCTTTTATTAAGGGAATTTGTTCTGTGAAGTTTAGATTCAGTTGAAGGGCTGCACTTGAGGATCTAGAGGGCCACATGTGACCATCCCTGTCCTAGACTAACCTCATTTTTTTTTGGATGGAATAACTTGACTAGTAGTAGGTCAGGGCAATGAATACCATAGAAATGATATGTTTAAACTTCAGCAAAGTATTTGTTACTCTCATGCTAATCTTGTGGATAGAAGGAAAGGTATGGGCTACCTAAATTGATATGGTTAAATGCATTCAGAACTGATTGAATAATCCAACCCAAAGAGTAGTTAAAAAGAATACATGTGAACTCAAATTCAGTATCCTAGGGATCTGATTTGTCCTTGTCCCTGTACTATTCAATATTGTTACCAATGTCTTTAATGAAGCCTTGAAAGACATGATTGTCAAATTTGCAATTGACACTATACTGAAAGGGACTGATAATACTCCGGATGACAGGATGTGTCACAAATCCAAGATCCAAAAAGATATGATAGGCTAGAATTATGGGTGAAATTGGATGTGATGTGACATATAAAGATTTGGTTCAGTTCAAGAAGGAAAGACAGTATAGTTCGGAAGAAATGCTATCTATTACAGAGAAGTGGTGGATTTAGGGTACAAAATGAGACATGTATATTTTTGTACATGGCCACTGAGGAAATTTGTTTTGCTTTAATAAGCATATTTGTTAGAAGGAATTAGTTTTTCTTTTTCAGTGGGGTAGGGAATGGCAAGGCAACTAGATGGTAAAGTGGATAAAATACTAGGCTTGAAACCAGGAGTACTCATTATCATAAATTCAAGTCTGGCCTCAAACACTTACTAGCTGTGTGACCCTGGGCAAGTCACTTAACCCAGTTTGTCACAGTTCCTCATCTGTAAAATAAGCTGGAGGGGGAAATGGCTAACCACTCTAGTGCCTTTGCCAAGAAAATCCCAAAATGAGGTCACAAAGAGCAGGACATGACTGAAACAACCCAACAACAAAAAACAACAGGGATTGGGAAGGAGAGAAAACAGATTTTTGTTCATTTTTTTAAAAGAGAAGGGATACTACAGATGTGAAATGTTGCATGCACTTTCAGATGAAGTCACAATATTACAAGAGACCTTTCATGAACTAAGAATAATCTGTAAATTTATGTAACATAAAAACAAACTATGTCAATAAAATTCTGAAAAAGAGAATGATGGCTTCTGGAGTTAGAAGAGGTGTGTTTGAATCTTAACTCAAATACTCACCATTTGTATGATCTTGTACAAGTCCCTTAATCTCTCTAAATTTTAATTTTCTCATCAGCAAAATGAGGGAGTTATACTTAATGACCTTTATGGTCACTTTTACCTTCAAGTCTACAATCCTTTGACATGTGTTAAGTGTCTATTACATGCAAAGACAAAAACATCATAGTCTCTACTTTCAAAAAGTTTATATCCTTGTAGGATAAGTGCAAAATTCTATATTTGGGTTAAAAAAATCAACCTCATGTATAAAGGATGAGGGACTCTAGGTAGGACAACATTTCCAATGAAAAAGATATGCAGGGTATAGTGGGCCATAAGCTCATTATGAATCAATAGTATAACATGGCAGCCAAAAAGAGTTGTTCTATATTAATCACCCCATGATATCATTGGTCCTCTTTGAAAACAAAGGATGAACAACAACAATAATACTGCTCTCTTCGGTTGCAGGCAGAACATTTTGAGGATATAGATAAACTGGAGAACTCCAAAATAAGGTGATAAAGATAACGAGAGAACCAGAGACGGTGCTATTCTACGCTGAGAGATCGGTTAAGGGAACTGAGGAGAAAAAAAAGAATGAGGAGAAACACAGTAGCAATTTTGAGGAATTTAAAGAGCTGTCATGTGGAAAACAAATTAGGCTTCTTCTGTTCCAGCCCAGAGGGCAACAGGCGAAAACTATAGAGAAACAAATTTAGTTTTGATGTAGGGGAAAAAGTTCTTCACAATTAGAGGTGTCTGTCTAAAAATGGCACAGAGGCCCCTCCACCCACAGCCCCAGCAGACACTGGACAGCCATTTCTTGGAGATTATAAAGATTTTTGTTCCTCTCTATAGGTTTCTTCCAACTCCATTTATGTGATCTGTAAATTATGGGAACTACTGAAGGCATATATTAGGGCAGATACCTAAATATAGGCAGATAGGGCCTTGGGCAAATGCCTTCCAATTGGTTCAAATTTACATCTTTCACATAACACTAACCAAACGTATGTGCTTCATTTCCTTGTATACAACCTGGGAAGGAATTGAAACACATGTAGCACCTCCCTATAGACACAATTTCTTTGTCAACACTCCATTCCTATTCTCACAGCCTCTTGTGTTGGCATTTAGAAGTGTTCCTAGTTATAACCCTGAGACCAACCCCATGGGTCTCAAGAGTGTTCTGCTGGCAGAAAATGAGAACCAAGCAAGAACTAGGGTAAAAAAAATAGTATGGGAAACAAGAAGATGCCCACCATTATACCATCTATCTCATTGGTGGGTTACTTTTTATTCCTGGCTTGAGATTCCTCATCTGGCCTGTGTGTCAGTCAGGCTAGATGAAATTGATAGTGGGACAGGAAGGATGAGAAATTCTGGAACATGTTCCACTTTAGGAGGTGCTCCATGGCACCTTGGTAGTCCTGCCTACCCTGTCCTAGTTTACCACTATTAAGTGAGCTGTCCTGGAAAAGGCACAAACCTTGAAGTCAGAAGACCTGGAGCTTTACCACTTAATAGCCAAGTGGATGATAGGCAAGTCAGTTAAACTTCATGAGCTTTAGTCTCCACATCTGCAAAATGGGGCTAATAATGTTGGCACTACTTTCCTCTCAGGCTTATGAAGACAACATTTTGTAAGCCATAAATGTCTATAAAAAGAGAGTCACTATTACAGGTGAGGGGAGTCCTACATTTAGTAGGCAGCCTTTCTAGCTAAAAGAACCCATGTAGTGAATTACTCCCAGACTGACCAATTAGCTAAACATCTCAATTCCTTTCAAATAAGTATCTACTTTTCCACCATCTTCATCAACTTCATTTTCCATCAGGTTTTCTGTCTGGCTTCCATTCTGGGGAACATGTCCTACTCCCACCTAGGATAAGCTGATCACCGGAAATCTCATCACCCATGAAGACCCAGGTTTTGATATTCCACACTCAGGTTTTAATATTCTACACTTTCCCAACTCTTCCTCAGTTGCCTTTTCCTTCAGATTGGAGTATTGAGGGTGGGGCACTAGCACTAAACTGTTTCTATAGAAGGCTCTCAACCTTCTTGGCAATTCCATTTTCCACTGGCTGCTTTGCTTGGTTTCCACTCACACAACAAGATGCCCAGCACTGGGTACCCACTGGTTTCAAGCTCGGTGCTCCCCCTTTTTAGCTTCCTTTTGTGTATTGTCTTCCCCCCATTAAATTGTAAATAAGCTTCTTGAGGGCAGGTACTCTTTTTTTTTTCTTTTTAGTAGCTTCATCACTTAGCACAGTACCTGGCATTTACTGGGCACTTAATAAATAAACATTTATGAACTGAACTGAATCTCAAAGTACTTTACAGACAGTGCTTCACCATGGCAACTTTCCTCTTCTACAAAGAGGAGATATCCACATCTGGTCTCCCTACCTCATCCTATGGAAAATATGAGGCAGTGTTCAATCAACAAAAGAATAGGTACACATCATTCAAACCTATAATAGAATCTCCTAGTTGGAATGAATGTTTTTCAAAAAGACACTAAACTCTTACTATGTGCAAAGCATTGTGCTAAAAAGCTGAGGCTATACCTAGAAAAGTAAGATGGTAGCTGAGAGTGGCAGTGAACACTTGTAATTCCTATTCCTGGGGAGTCTGAGACTAGTAGGTGGTTTGAGTTTGGGAGTTCTAAGCTACATCAGGGTAATTCTATTGTGTGCCCTCACTAAATTTGGCACCAATATAAACCTAGGGATCTGGCCCAGGTCTCAGTTGGAACAGGTCAAAGACCACAGTAGTGAGAGCCAGCTGTGAATGGCCACTGTACTTTCAGCCTGGCAGAGATAGGAAGATGAAAGAAAGAAAGAAAGAAAGAAAGAAAGAAAGAAAGAAAGAAAGAAAGAAAGAAAGAAAGAAAGAGGAAGGAAAGAAAGAAAGAGAAGGAAAGAAAGGGAGGAAGGAAGAAGGAAGAAAGGAAGGAAGAAAAAAAAAGAAAAGTCAGACAGTCCCTACTCTCAAGGAATTCACATTCTAATGGAGGGTGAAGGGGGACTACATATTTAGCAGGTTTGACAGATGGAAAAGATCAGTGACCCTTATTGTGCAGGGTGTGTTCATGTCATTTCCATTGAGAAAACCATTTCCATTGATTAAAAAAAAATCATTCCATTTCTGACATTGAATCATTTGACAATGCCAAGGACTTTGGTGAGAAGAACTTTCTTTTCCAGGTCAAGTGCAGTCGCAAATTGACCCATTGTATTGCTACGAGGATTGTTACCCTGGATGGTGTCTGGAGGCCCAGCTGAAAGCAGGGCTGGGAAGGGAGGGGCAGCTGTTATTATCCAGGCTGTTTTGTGTGGGGTGCTGTGCTGTTTCCATCCAGGTGTGAGGAGAGTTGTGGAGGTGGTTTGCCTTGCCTAGCATAGGATACCTTGGTGTTTCAGTCACTTGGACTTGCATGCTTCAGCTGTGGCAGCTGAAAAGGGAGCCTCAAGAGGTCCAAATATAATTTAAGCCCATGAATGCTTTGCCCAAAGTAGATGATTAATAAATGTTGGATCAGACTGAGCTTGTGACTACCTGGAGATCACAAAGATAGCAAGAAATGCCCTGGTTCAAATCCAGCTCCTCTAACTCTCAACCCTGTATTCTTTCCATGCTAATCCACTACAGTGGATTCCCAACCTTTTCTTCTCCAACTCTTGGATTCAGGCTGCAATTTCTCTCCAAACCCTACCCTTCTTTTCAGTTCAGTTCTTTTGGGGTATGAAGAGAAACCAGGGGAGTTGGACTAAGAAGTCAGGGTGGAGGTGGCTGGAGAAAAGGCTTCTCCCAATAGAAAACAGGATGGGGGAGGCAGGAGAAGGAGGAGGAGAAGAGAAAGGAGCGCGAGGAGGCGGAGGAGGGCTGCCACTCCGATCTAGTTTCTGGCCCCTCCTACCTCCTCAGGGTAAAAGGGGGTGGGGGTGAGGTGGGCTGGGTCTGGTTTAAAGCAGTCCTGTTCTCTAAGTTGTACGCGAACTGTCCCTTTTCTGCACTGGGCTGCTTTTCGGGGACGCTTTGCATCTTCCTGCCTCCTGATGGCAGCGACTGCCTTATGCCATCCGTGCCTTGTACGCGGAGATCGAATGGGATCCCCAGCGGCCCACTCTCCCACTCTTTGGCAGCCACTACGCCCTGCCCGCGCTTCCTCCCCGTAACACCACACCAGCCAGGGGGGTGGAGACGCTTGGCTGCCTGTTTTCCCCGCAATAGGGAGGGAGGCTTTGCTGCGAAATGGTTTTCTCCATGTTAGATTGGGCTCCTGGGCTTGGTTTCATCCTGATCATCCTCCACTCCCCGAAGGATCGGGGCTGCAGGGTGGAATAGGGGGACATTATGTTCAAGACCCTGCAAGGAGAAGGAGAATCACCGGACTTAAGACGGGACAGGAGGTTGGAGGGGATCTAGTCAAACACTTCGTTCGCACCCGGCTGCGCTGACCTAAGGGGATACCAGCAAAACAAGAGAGGGAGTTTCAGGGCAGACGTGCTGGGGACCACGTGAAACACACAGGAAGCCAGGACACCGCACTGGCCCCCTCCTGCCTCCGCCCTACCCGCTCTGGGCTGCTCCTGGCAGGGCCAGGGGTTGGAGAGGAGGAGGGATGAAATGGAGGGGAGCTGCGAGCACGCGCGCTCCGTCACGTTGTTGCTGCTACTGCTGCCAGCCCGGCCGGCTCCTACTTAGAAGCGGGCCTGGGACAGGGGAGGGAGCTTCTGCCATTCCAACTCCCCCCTCTCCCCCATGCTCATTCCACCCGTGGGAGGTGGGAGTTGGGATTGGAAGCAGGCGGGGATGGCAAGCCAGGAAAAGTCTCTTGCCACTAGTGGGAAGTCTGTTGTTTTTAGAATTTCTTTCTTTGCCTGCGTTCAGAGAAACGCCTTTTTTGAGCCTTAGAATGATTTTTTTAAAAAGGAGTTTGAATCTTCTCGTATGTGTGTCTTTTGGGGTCTCTGCTATGGGGAGAAAGGGCATTTGTCAGTCTTTCACTCTGTTGAGTGGATAGGAATAGTTCACACTTCTGTAGTGTGCTAGGATTTACAAAGCAGTGTGGAGGCGTCTGCAGGCATTTGCCGCCCCCTGGGGTGCTATCCAGAGGCTGGCTATGGTCTGTTAGGCCTCAGCAACAGGCCCCAGAAATGTTTTCTTTATACTACTAGTAAGTAGTTTTGCCACCTGGGACCAGAACTTCTTTCACCATTGTTATCTTCTGAAATATCTTCTCTTCCCGTCAAAGAAATACACTTCTTCACTTCAGATTCGAAGAATTCCAAGGCTCAGCTCACATACCACCCTTTTGCTGATCTCCACCATCGGTTGCCAGTGCTCTTTCCTGCCAATTATTTTGTATTTATTTATCTGCATTTTTTTCCCAAAAGAATGCAGACTCACTTTTTTTGGTCTTTGTAACTAACCCTAGTTGGTAGCCCAGTTCCTGACACATAGCAGATGCTTAAATACTTATTCAATGAAAAAATAAGTATTTGTCCCCCTTGTCCCTACTTCTCCTTGTGCTCTAGAGCCTCTCGTTTCCTACTTTACTTTATCGGGTAACCCATCTTTGCACTGGGGCGACTAGTTGGTACAGTGGATAGAGTGCCAGGCCTGGAGTCAGAAAGATTCATCTTCCTGAGTGAAAATCTGACCCCAGACACTTAATAGCTGTGTGACCCTGGGCAAGTCACTTAGGCCTGTTTGCCTCAGTTTGACAGTTGCCTCTGTCAAATGAGCTGAAGAAGGAAATAGCAAATAATTCCAATATCTTTGCCCAGAAAAACCCCAAATGGAGTCACAAAAACTCAGACACAACTGAGCTTTCCATCAACTTTAATCTTTCTATGTCAATCAATCAACAAGCATAAATTATGTGCCAGGCCCAGAGTTTGAAGACGCAGACAAAAGTCAAACAATCCCTGCCCTCAGAGAACTTTTATGTTCTCTACTGGAGAGCACGATTGTTATGTAAATACAAAAAGATCCTGGGTAGGAAGAGGAGGAGTGACAATTAGGAGAATCAATGGAGGCTTTTGGATGTGGTACTTGAATGGAACTTTCAAGGGATTCAGGAAGCAGTGGGAGGACATTCCAGTCACTGGCACCAGCTTATGCAGAGCATACCAGTCTAGACCCAGGTGGACCCTGGAGAGAATGGAGGAGACTAAGGACAGAACGAATGGATAATAAATGTGTTAGCCTCTGGCTCAGGGGTGCCTGAGTAAGGCACTGGGAACTCAACCCTTGACCTCTCAAATCCTTCCACTTGCCCTGCCCTGGGACCCTGACCCCAAAATAGAACAGGGAGATCCAAGACACTTGGGGTTATCAGTTTTTATTCTAGCCCCTCCCTTCACTCTCAATGGCCATAATTTAGGGATCAAAACCAGTAGGGAAGAGATATGAAGACTCAGCCCTTCCCAAGATAGAGCTCAGATGTCAAACAGTACTCATCCTGGTGCTTAGGGACAGGAGGGCCCTTAAGTTGTGACAGTGAGAGTCTCAGGAAAGCAGAGGCCCTTGGATATTTCCGGAAGGGGAGCTGGGAGGTTGTGACTGGGGAATCCAGAGAAGTTCAAATTCTAGGGTTTTGGCCAACAGATCCTAGAAGACATCGGGAGGGCTCTCAAGCATGAGATAATGTCTTCATTATCTCAGAGACCTGGAAAAGGGCTTTGAGTTGTGGCAGAATATTCTTGGATGGGGCAGTGACTAACAGGGGCTCTGGGCTGTGGGAAATGATCCCCATAGCTGGATGACTAGGGCACTTGGGTTATGGCAGCCAAGTCTGGGGTATAGGGTTCACTTGGGATGATAACTGATGAGACCTAGGTGAGGTGGTAGCTAAGAGGGGCTGAGGGAAATATTGAATTCCGATTTGAACAAATTGAATTTGAGTGCCTACAGGGCATCCAGGTAGAAATGTCTGGCAGCCAGGTGAGCTATGAGGGCTGGATTGGGGAGTCTTCTCCCTAGAGATGATAGTTGAACACATAATTCCTAGTGAGATCACCAAGAGAGGAAATACTTGGGCTTCCTTTGTCCTAAAGAAACATTTCTTTGACCCTTGTACTACCTTGTACTACCCCAGGCCAACACCATCTCTTTTCTTCTTTTCGCTGCCAAACTTCTCCAAGAAGGAGATGATCTCTAAGGTACCTTTCATGTGTAGAATTCTGTTTCTAAAAGCAGTTTTCATTTACTGCCTCCTACTTTCTCATTCTTTAATAAAGTAGAATGATTTAAGGCTTATAAATATCTCATCTGAGCCTCATAACAGCCCTTGGGGTAAGTGTAGACATGGAGGATCAGTAACTTGTTCAGGGTTATACAAGTAAGCCTCAGGGATAGGACTTGTACCCACATCCTAACAACTCCAAATGAGAGCAGTCTTTTCTCTACCCCACCTGGTCCCTAACCAGCTAAGTTGTGCAGTGGACAGAGTGCTAGGCTGGGAGTCAGAAAGACTCATCTTCCTGAGTTCAAATGTGGACCCAGATATTTACTAGCTGTGTGACCCTGGGCAAGTCACTTAACCCTGTTTACCTCAGTTTCCTCATCTGTAAAGTAAGCTAGAAAAGGAAATGGCAAACCACTCCAGGACCATTGCCAAGAAAACCCCAAATGGTGCTTCAGAGAATTGGACGCAACTGAACAAAAACACCTTGTGTCTTGCATTACCACTGCTGTCAGTGACTCTCCTTTCTCTTCCCTGTTCAACCACTTCCTCCCATAAATATAATAGCCTTCATTTCAGTTGATCTGTTTTCAGCATTGCCTCATCTACGATACCCTCCTTAAAATGTTTTCACTTTCTGACTGTTCATTTTCAGTCTTCACTCGTGTTTTCCTTCTCCAAAGTTCTATTCTTGGTCCTTTTCTTTTACCTTCCGAGATTATTTCCCTGCAGACATATCGTGACTTAAACCATTTCCTCTGTGCACATGAACCCAAAATCCATTATCTTCAGCCTTGATTTCTCCCCTGAGTTCCAGCCCTGCATTTCCAACTGAACATTTATTTCTAACTGGATGTTCTGTTGACACCCCCAAACAACCATCTAAAATCAAACTCACTCCAAAACAGCGATCAGTCCCAGCTTCCTAGTTCTATCCATTGAACAAGCATTCTCTCAGTCAGAGAAATCTCAAAGTAATTTTGGATTCTTCTTTTTCTTTTGAACCTCATCTCCCCCACCCATCCAAGCAACTGCCAAGTACAGGCAGTTCTTTTTAAATCTCTTGCACATCTTGTCCTTTTCCATTCTAACTACCACTAACTAAGATCAGGACCACGTCTAGACAATTGCAATAAACTCTTAACTGATCACCTTATCATCAGACTATTTCCCACTCCATCCTACATACTTCATTCTGATTAACCTTCCTGAAGTACCACTGTGATTATATCACTTCCCTCCCCAGAAAAACTTTAGTGGGGGACTTTATGGCTGAGAGGTTGTACCTAAATCCAGCTTGCAGTCGTCACCTCAGGACAGTAAGAAATGTGCTAATATTTAAAAACAACAAAAAGAAAAAAGAAAAAAATTACTACTAAGTAAGTATTTCAGGAGAGAAAAAAAAGAGAGCTTCTTTGTGGTCTCACTCCTCTCTGAACACTGTCCATTCAGTACTCTGGGTGGTGGTAACTGTGATTACAGGTACTTCTAGAAGACTCCTAATGACTATCATCAAATGTGAAAGACCCCCATTGTGGGGGGATAGCAGCTGCTTTTTAAAAAAAAATTATTAATTTGTTTATTTACTTTTAGTTTACAACATTCAGTTCCACAATCCCTTGAGTTTCAAATTTTCTCCCCTTCCCCATCCCCCACCATGGTCAAATATAGGATCTCCAAATACCTTCACATTAAACATTAGGTTGTAAAGAAAGTTTATAACCAATGGAGTGAACAATGAGAAAGAAGAAACAAAACAAAACAAAAGAGAGAGAGCAAGTAGTTTGCTTTAATCTTCATTCAGACTCTGTAGCTCTTTCTCTGGATGGGGCTATCTCTTTAGATCATGAGTCTTTTGGAGTTGTCTTATAACCTTACATTGCTGAGAGGAATCCAGTCTATCAGGGTTAGTCATCACACATGTGTTGTGTTTGTAAGTGTGTACAAATTTCTCCTGGTTCTGCTCTTCTCACTCGATATCAGTTTATGTAAGTCTCTCCAGGTTATTATGAAGTCCATCTGCTTCACCTTTTTTATAGCACACTAGTATTCCATTACATTTAGATACCACAACTTGTTCAGTCCTTCCCCAATTGATGAGGAACCCCTTGATTTCCAATTCTCTGCCACCACAAAAAGAGCTGTAGCAGCTGCTTTTGCTGAGAAATTCAGATTTTAGAACTTTGAAGGAGAGGCTGGAAGTCAATTAGCAAACTAGGTCAGCAGCTTAGTTTGAGGCTCAGATACCAAGTCTTGTTGATTCTGCCTCCTTTTCTAGCCCCTTTTCTCTGCTCATCTCATATTCTTCCACTGTACTGCAGAAGGGAATTGATGAGTTAAGCCCATGTAGGAAAACAAACAACAAACAAAAAAATTTTAAAAAGAAAACCCAGGAGCACAACTGAAGAAATGAGCAAGAAAAGAAAAATTCCTATTTCTTGTAACTGCAATTTCAAATCTTGTAATTATAATTTCATTGTAATGAAGAAATAGTATGAAGTAAGAGTGGTTCTCAAAGCATTATCAGAGATCCCTGGGGCTCCCTAAGACTCTCTCAGGGGATCCCTGACATAAAAATATTAAGATGTATTAATTTCTAAAATAACAAATATTGATACATGTAACCCACATAAACAAAAACTCTTTGGACTTCTCAATTTTTTAGAGTGTAAAGGAGTCCTGAGTCCAAAAAATTTGAAAATTGCTGATTTAAGAATCCTAAGAAAGAACTCCAGAGGAGAATTCTATAATACCCACAACAAGAACTCTAGGAAAAAAAAAGATATAATGGCTAAAAGAACATTGAGAGAACAATTGGATACCCTAAACAATTTTTATGGTTCCCTGCTTTCTAGGGAATAAAGTACAAACTTCTTAACTTAGCCTCCCTTTCTGATAGTAATTTGTAGACTTTAGAGTGCTACATAAATCCTAGCTAACTATTATTATGTCTTTATGCCCAGCACTGACCCTTTACTCTAGCCATGCTAGGTCTACCTGCTGTTTCTAGAATGTACCTCTGCTCTTCCACTTCCAAGTCATCAATCACATCATTTCCTTCTATTGGAATGCCTTTATTCTGCCCTTATCTGTGTCTCCACCCTAGTTTGTTTATTGAAATCTTACCCTTTAAGGCCCAGTTCAGATACCAGTTTCATGATTTTTTCCTGATCACCTCATCCTAAAATGATCTATTTTCTGCATTTATATGTGAGATCATCAATATTCAAGTGTTGAGCACCCAGTCCATGCGGGCTACCTATTCATGGTCTAAAGCCTAACACACCTCAGGGACCTGAAGAGCAAGAGCAATAGTTCATATCTGCATAATACTTCACCAAGTATCTTCCACGCAGAAGCCTTGTAAGGTAGATAACATAAATATTATCCCCATTTTAAAGATGAGGAAACTGAGGCAATCAATTAAGTGCCTCCTCTGTGTCAGGCACAATGCTAAATGAAGGGGATATAAAAAGAGGAAAAAGACGGTTTCTCCCCTCAAGGAGCTTACAATCTGATAAGGGAGACCACATGCAAACTAATATTTATGAAGCAGGATATGTACAGAATAAACTGGAAATAATTAAAAGAGAGAAGGCTTCAAAATTGTTGATGATGATGATGATGCTCCTTCGTCAGCCTTATTCTCTCCTCCAGAGATAGGGAAGTCCCGGGGTAAGGCAAAAGTCGAGAAGACTGACAATGGCTCAGGATGCCATGGAATTAAAAGGGGCTGGGGAAGGCTCCCTAGATGGGATTTTAGTTGGGACTTAAAGGGAGCCAGGGAGGTGGGTAGTCAGAGTAGAGGAAGGAGAGCCTTACAGGCAAGAAGGACAGCCAGAGAGAATGTCCAAGGCTGGATGATAGTGTCTTATTCATGGAACAGTTAGGAGTCCAGTGTCACTGGATGGAAGAGCATGAGTGGGCAAGTGTAAGAGGACTGGAAAAGTAGGAAGGGCTAGGATATGAAAGGCTTTGAATGCCAAAGGATATTGCATTTGATCTTGGAGGCCATTGAAGCTTTTTGAGTGGGGAAGGGGGGTGTGACATGATCAGACCTGTGTTTTAGGAAAATCATTTAGCAGCTGAATGGAAGATATATCTGGGTTGAGGAGAGCCTTGAGGTAGGAAGACCCACATCAGGCTATTGCAATAATCTAGGTGTGAGGTGATGCTAACACCACCACAGAGGTAGCAGTGTCA
>CM053581.1:121000943-121016826 GCA_028627135.1 Pseudochirops cupreus | reverse complement strand
TTTTGAGATATCTGAAAGACAGTTGGAGATACAAAACTGGTAGTCAGCAGAGAGTTTGGGGAGGGATAGTCTGACTTGAGAATTATCAGCATAGAGATTGTAATTAAATCCTTGGGAGCTGATGAGATTACCAAGTGAAGTAGTGTAGAGAGAGAAGAGAGTCCACGAGGGAACAACTCAGGACACCTCAAGAGGATCCAGCAAAGGAGAGTGAGAATGAGTGGTCATATAGGTAGGAGGAAAACCAGGAGAGATTGGTGTCCTGAAAACTTAGAGAGAAGAGAGTATCAGGGAGGGGAGAATGATCAGCAGGCTTAAAGGCTGCAGAGAAGTCAAGGAGAATGAAGACTAGGAACTTGTCACTGGATTTGGCAACTAAGAGTAACTTTGGAAAGAACAGTTTTGATGGAATGATAAGTAATTTGTAAAAAGAGAGGAGAAAGTGGAGCACCTGTTGTAGAAGAACCTTCAGAAAG
Organism: Pseudochirops cupreus; assembly: GCA_028627135.1. NCBI lineage: Eukaryota > Metazoa > Chordata > Mammalia > Diprotodontia > Pseudocheiridae > Pseudochirops > Pseudochirops cupreus. Next base: position 121,016,350 of record CM053581.1, on the reverse strand, counting down.
TTTGGGGGTACAGATCCACATCTCTGACTGGATGGCCCACATCACTTCAAGCTCAGTGTCCAAAACTGAACTTTTCAAGCCTATTCCTATTTCTGTCAATTGCACCACTGTTTGCCCATTTCAAAACCTTATGTCATATCTTTCCTTTTCACTTCTTCAAGTGGTAGAACCTAGGTTAACTACTTCCGTTGAAAAACAGGCCTTTTCTAGTGGCTTGAAAAGAAGCATGTGTACCATAGTACTCTTGTTCTCTCTGTCTTTTTCCTAAATATGTTGTCCAGCTGTTAAAGTCAGCAAAATCTGAGTGACCCTTAGGTAATCCTGAACTCCTGTACTCTTGTTTCAGTCTGTGTTTTGTGACAGGATGCCTAAATCCAGACATAAGGGGCATGAGGTATATTTACTCTTCCTTCGAGTCCAGGATGTGTGTGGGGGGATTGTTGGGGGAGAGGGAGGGAGAAGGGAGGATGAGAGAAATAATATTCAGTGCTGGAGAGGGGAGCTAAGAATAGAGTGTCATCCAGAGGTAACCAGATTTCAATAAGTACAAGAAGATGGAAAGAGTGTGAGAGGGAAAAAGAGAAAGGATGTGTGAAAAAATGTTTAGGACAAAGGGAAGTTTGCGAACAAGAGTATAAGATTCCAGAGGGCACAGTGGAGGGAAAGAGAGAGCAGTATAGAGCCAGGGCTGAGAAAGATGACCATGAGAGACCCATGTGTGGTAGACTGGGTTTTACTTCAGCTGACAGTGAGTCTCTACAGTCTTGGAAAGACAGTAATTAGGGAAGGAGGGGGAAGAAGTTTGCATATGACTAGGGACTGAGTAGACTAGAGCTCCTCCCCTCAGTTCTGTGTTGATGAGTTTGTGTTCTCTCAAAGAACAGAAAAGGAGGGGTAGAATCATCAGGGAGATGAGGTTGGGGTTCTGGGTTTTTTAATATCTAGTGGTCAGGTCTCCAGTGGTCTAACCCAAGAATGGGGAACCTGTGGCCCTAAAGGGTTACATGTGACCTTGAGGCCAAAGGTTCCCCAACCCTGGTCTAACCTCTAACCAAATTTACATTCAGGGCCAGATTTTTTTCCCCATCCCATCTCAAGATAATGGGCAATGATTTAGTCAGATGAGAACCTGAATGTGAAGTGTATACATGGCTCCTGTTGGGCTGGGTATCTCTGGTCCTAGTCCTGTGGAAGTTCCTGGTATCAAGGGCCCTTGTGGTTGGACACTAAAGTTATAAAGGACTGAGGCAGTGTAGGAAGAAACAGTGCCTCTCCATACTTGGTTCGTGCTTCTGGAGTTAGGGGGCTTTCAAAATCCTGGAAAAGGCAAGGTTAGAGTTCTATCCTCCCAGATCTGTTGAAAGAGGAGGTAGAAGCAGGAATGGGTAGGGGACTTAGGTGTTAGCAGCTGCTAACTACCACCAGTTATAGAAGGGTGAAGCATTGTTGTTCACATATCAGTAGAGAGTTTCATGGTAAGGGATGGTTAATTCGATCTTTAAACATGACAGCCTACTATGATCAGCATAGAATCTGCTAAATGGTGAAGAAGATAGACTGATGTACCTGCAATCAGGAAGACCTGAGTTCAAATCCTGCCCCAGAATACTGCTTATTAGTTCTCTGACCCTGAGTAAGTAATTTAAACTATCAGCCTCCTCCTCTGTAAAATGGGGAGAGTGATAAAAATAATAGTACCTACCACACAGAGTTGTGGTGATCAATGAGAAAATATGTGTAAAATATTTTAAATATTTAAATATTTGAAAATGCTTAAATAGGCATTCTGTGGAAATGGAGGAAGGACCGTGGCACTCTGTGAATGATTTCCTATTTGTCTTGTGTGGCATTTGTTTTGTATAATATCATTTGTGTGTTGTCTCCCCCACTTGATTCTGAGTTCCTTTTGTATCCCTAGCACTTAGCACAGTTCGTTCAGTCATTTTTTGGTCATGTCTGATTCCTCATGACCCCATTTCAGGGTTTTTTTGGCAAAGATACTGGAGTGGTTTGCCATTTCTTTCTCCAGCCCATTTTACAAATGGGGAACCTGAGGCAAACAGGGTTAAGTGACTTGGCCAGGGTCACAAAGATAGTAAATATCTATGGCCAGATTTAAACTCAGGACGTCCTGATTCTAGTCCCCACCCCTATCCTTTTCGGCACCTAGCTACCCATCTGGTATATGGTAGATGCTTTATAAATATTGATTGATGGATAAGACAAATCAGGTGTAATTTCCATGGGGGGTGGGGAGGTGGGAGGAGTGCTCCTGTCAAGAGTATACTGATAAAAGCTTAACAATTGGCTCTTCAGAATTCAAGACACATTTTTAAAGTTTAATCTGCTTTATCAGTATTTTCTCCATTACTTTCTCAAGTCTAGACAATCAGCAAAACAACCAATTGAGCCCTTGTTTGTAGCATTTGCTGATGGTAGTACAGTGGGTAGAGTTTAGGGCTTGGAGTCAGGAAGACTCATCTTCTTGAGCTCAAATCTTACCTCAGACACTTACTAGCTCTGTGACCCTGAAGTCACTTAACCCTGTTTACCCCAGTTTCTTCATGTGCAAAATGAGTTAGAGAAGGAAATGGCAAATCACTCCAGTATCTTTGCCAGAAAAATCTCAAATGGGGTCATGAAGAGTCAGACAGGACTGAAAAAAAACTCAACACAGCAAAGGTATAAAGGTTCATATGGAAAATTTAACAATCAATTGGTTCTCAATCCAGTTCAAGCTAGATCTACCATTCCCTCCGATCCTAAGCAAACTCACACTAGTTTATGATACATTCCTTTTGCTCTCTGGCTTCTAGTTGGGAGAAGAAGGCACCAACTAGGGGCCACATTCCTTTGCTGTGAGCTGGACCTGTTAGAGACCAAGGCCTTGTCTCTCAGGCCTTTCCTACTCTTTTTGACTTCAGAAGCACAACTAATTACATAAATAGTACTGTATCTCCATTATAGTCCAATATACCCAGTTAGTTCTGGCATACAAAACTCTACTACCAGCATGTGAGAAAAAATACACACATTTGGGGAATGTCACAAGTGTAAATACACATTACAGTGTTTGCTTGGCTCCAGCTTAAAGCATTAAATAATCCCTTCCAGGTGCTTCTTGTCTTTGCTCTCCTTTAGTCTCCAGTTGCTTCATTTATCGAGCTCCTGACCCTGGAGGTTAAAATTCTTCTGGCTAATCTGCATTCCTTCCACCCCCACCCCAGCCCCAGGCCCAATTATTGCCGTTTTCATTACTACTGGAGCTGAGTCTCTGTTCTGAGTCAAGGCAGGGACCCTGCTTTTTGGGGAAGCTTCTGACCAACACTATTGTCGACACAGTCACCTCCAACTCAGTTGTTTCTCCTCAGGGCTACAACCATCACCACCTTTTTTGGGTTCCTTAATTATTATTAAAAAGAAATCTCCGAATTTTTAAAAAATGTGATTAGATAGAAAACCATAAGCTCCAAATTATTTAAAATTTGTTTCATAAAGTGTTTTTAACTCACAAATAATCATGCCTTTTGATCCAGTTGGTTCTATTGTTGAGAATCTATTGTGAAGGCATTATAACAACAACAAAGAGCTGGTTGTTAAAAGATTTCCATATTAGCTTTATATATAATAGAAACAAACAGACCAACCTGGACACAACCTAAATGTCCAACAAGAAAAGAATGGTTACATAAATTGTGGCACGCTAATAGAATAGAACATGTCAGTGCAATTAAGAATGCCATGCATGAGGTATACAGAAAGATATTCATGTAATAAAGCAAAGTGAAAACAAAAGCAAAATCAGAACAATTGACTCCATACTAATTGTGATCTTGTAAGGGGAATAGTGAATAGGAATGACTGGATAAAGAATCTTGATGAGGTCTTAGACAGAAGGAATGAAAAATTATGATGCTTTTATGTATTAAAATTAATTTATATGTATATAATTGCTAAATAAGTTTAGTTGGTTGTGTTTGATGTTCAATGTTAAACTTTTAATAAATTTTTTAAATGTATGCAATTTTAATAACAAAAAATATCCTATTTGTTTCCTGGTTCCATTCTGATCCTTTTTTCTTCTCTGTATTTTTTTCTTTCACATTTTATAATGACTTGGAATCAGGAGAATGAGTTCTGATCCCCCTAATTCTAGTACTTTCCTTCTGTTGATTATTTCCAATTTATCCTGATTTGATTTTGGAACTGGAAAGGAGTGGAGTGAAGGATGGCAGCAGAGAGTACTGGAGGCAGCAGGTGAGAAGATAGCTGGGGAGTAAATTGAAACATGGATGAAGGGGACTGGGTGGGGGAAATTACCATTCAGAATGGCTAACATGTATATAATGCCTACTATTTGCCAGGTGCTGTGCTAAGCACTTTACAATTATTATCTCATTTGATACTCTCAAGAATCTTGGAAGGGACATGCCATTATTATCTCTATTTTACAATACGGAAACTGAGGCAATCTAAAGTTAAATGATTTGCCCAGGGTCACATAGCTAATTAGTAAAGAGCCAGGCTTTGGAAAGAGATACCTGACTCTGAATTCCAGCTCCAGTACTTACTAAGTGTGTGACTCTTGGCTAATTGCTTAATCACTCCAAGCCTCAGCCTCTTCATCAGTAAAGTGGTAATAATAACATTTGCACTCCCTAGCCCCTTGCCCACCTTAGTTCATTCTGAACTTCAGCATGTCCAGTACTGTTCTGATGGGCATAGTGAATACACCATCACTGGGAGTATTCTGGTAAAGGCCCTTTGGAAGATGTTACAGATGGAATTCTTGTTTAGGTGCAAGTTGGCCGAGATGGCCTCTGAGGTCCCTTACAGCTCTGCTGGGATTCTGGGACACTGGTCAGCTATAAATGCAAGCTATGATTAGTACTAGTTCTATCTTTTACATAGTCACAGTGAGTAAATGGTTCTGATTTTACTCTTTTCCCCCATCTTACATCACTTCATGTACAGTTTTCCATATTTCTTTAGAGCATTTGGAGTCTTCCTATTTGCCATTTCTTAATATTAATGCACAGTGATATTCCGCTAGAAGCAGTGTGGTATAGTGGATAAAGTGTTGGATTTGGAGTGAGAAAGACCTGGGTTCAGATCCTGCTTCTGATACTTACTAAATGTATGGCTTCAGGCAAGTTCCTTTACTCCTCTGAGTCTCAATTTCTTCATCTGCAAGGAGAGATTGGGACCAGGTGGTCTCTGAGGTCTCTTCCAGCTCTAAACCTATGAAGCTATGTTGATATTCTACAGTTTCTTCAGCCATTCCCCAATATTGCATGGGTGAGAGTGGTTTCCGGTTTTTGTTTATTACAAATGAGTTTCTTTAAATATTTTTTGAACACGTGAGCCTTCTTTTCCTTTTAATCACATTGTTGGAGTTTGGGCTCTCTACTCTTTTCTATCTACACTTTCTCACTTGGAGACCCTATCAGCTTCCATAGATTTAATTATCATCTCTACATTACTTACATCCAGCTCCCAGTCTCTTTTCTGAGCTCCAGTGAACATATCCAATTTTTTATTGAATACTTCAAACTAGATGTCCCACAGGCATCTCAAACTCAACAAAGCTAAACTGAACTCATGTTTCCTATCAAACCATTTCCATTGTAAACATCTCATTTCTTTCAAGAGGACCACCACAACCGTCTAATGCGTGCAGCCTTTAAATCATCCTTAACTTCTCCCTCTCCTTCATCTCACGTATGCAATCAGTTACCAAATCTTGTTTCTGTATCCACAACGTTTCTTGCATCTGTTCCCTTCTCTCTACTCAAAGGGTCACTCACCTGGTCTATTTCTAAACACTCCCAATTTAGTTTCCACACCTCAAATATCTTCCCTTCTCAAATCAAATCCAAAGTTATTTTTCTAAAGTTCAGGGCTAACAGTATTATTCCTCTACTCAACAAACTCAACAACTCAACCAAGTCTTTGTTGTTTCTAGGATCAAATATAGGTTCTTCTGTTTAATTTTTAAAGCCTGACCCCCAACCCACCATTCCAACCTTAGATATTGCTCCTATTCTCTCTCTCCCCCCCCCCATCTCTGTCTGCCTGTCTGTCTCTCTGTCTCTGTCTCTCTCTTTCTCTCTGTCTCCCTCTGTTAGTTGAGGTTAAGTGACTTACCCATGGTCACACAGCTAGTAAGTGTCTGAGGCTGGAGTTAAAGTTAGGTCCTCCTGATTTGAGGGCTGGTGCTCTATTGACTATACTACCTCACTGCTCCTCCCGCTTTTTTGTTTTTGTTTTGTTTTGGCTTCTTGCTATTCTTGACACACAACACTCCACCTCTCATCTCTACTTTTTTACATGGATTATGCCCTAACCCTGGAATACACCACACTTTACCTCTGCCTCCCAGAATACCTTCATTTTCTTCAAAACTCTGCTCAAGCAACACATGAAACTTTTCTTGCTCTTTCTTTTTGTTTGGTTTGAGGTTTTGGATTTTTTTTGCTTTTTTGGAGTGGGGAAGGCAGGCCAATTGGGGTTAAGTGACTTGCCCAAGATCACATGGCTAGTGAGTATTAAGTGTCTGAGGTCAGATTTGAGCTCAGGTCCTCCTGATTCCAGGGCCAGTGCTCTATTCACTGTGCCACTTAGCTGCCCCTCCTTTCTTGCTCTTGTTGGCTCTTAGTGATGGTCCCCCTCTCTAATTTATCTTGCATTAATTTTGCATACATTTCACAAACACTTGTATGTATGCCTGTTGTCTGCTCCATAGAATGCAAGCTCTTTTAGGGCATGCCTGATTTCATTTTTGTTTTAGTATCCCAACACAGTGCCTAGTGCTTAATAGCATATTGAGTGATTGGGTAATAGGCATTCTTTATCCACTAGGCTTTTCCTAAATATGGAATAGTTAGGCAACACATTCTCTTTCTATGAAATATGTAAAATATATCATATACATATATAATTAGATTTATTTATATATGACACATATGCAATTATATATTGTTATGATAAAAATCTGCAATGAAGAGAAACTGAGACACAAAGTTAAGTTGCAAGCATGATCAATTAGTAGGACTAGCAGTTGCCAATAAAGTAAGATTCCAAGCCTCTCAGTGGTTAGGGATTACGTTTGACAATCAGAACAACTTTTTATACATTTGGTTACATAAGATCCGGTGATACAAATGAAACTAAGACTGTGATTGGTCTATAAGAAAGGCAAAGGGTAGCCTATACATTTCACTTAATCATGCTGACTTGCCATAGGGGGTCTCTAGAATCTATAGCAATGGGGAAAACACAGAATTAAACAATATCCCCTGGAAAGTCTGGTGTCAGTCACCTCTCAATACCAGAGACCCAGTGCTGGGCAAAACATCTCCTGACTGGGTTGAATCATGTTTTATCTTATCTTCCTTATATCCCTCATGAGACAGGATCCGTTTATAGTCCTTAAGATGAAGGAACCTAAACTCTTACCTAAACTCTAAAAGCTTACTGAGTTCTGTATAAGTAAATCCAAATCAGTTCCACAGAAATTAATTCCAGTGATTAACTAAAACTCTTAACTAGTAATCAATAATCTAAATCAATTATCTAACTTTAACAATATATATAATAATAAAAATATATAATCAATTTTCTCTATATCATCAACTCCATTTTGTCTTGTAATTTCTTCTATTTTTTAATAGCTAAGAATTTTCCTCACTTCAAAATAATTCCTTATAAATATATCATTCCTCTTTCATCTAATTTTTTATGATGTGATTTTTATATGGGGGGGGCAATTCTAGATATCTGAGTATTCCTTATCTGAATCCCAAGAGTTACTAGGTTTCATTTTCCTAAATTCAAACTGTAATTTCAATAGTGTGGAAAATTTCTGGTGAAGAAACTCCCTCAACCAATATCATTCATCAATGGTTCTGCAACTTAGAGATTTGGAGAGTTGCTTTAGGAGCTTAGAGGTGAATTAATTTGCCCAAAGTCATCCAGCCTATATGTTTCAGGGGTAGGATCTGAACCCACGTCTTTTGCAATTCCTTTCTGTCCTACCAGTTTTTACTGCCTTCCCTAATGAGGTTCTGTTAATGTACATTGTATATATCTTGTGTGTGTTTGTGTGTGTATATAGGGATATGTGTGTGTGTAGATATGTGTGTGCATATATAATCTATATGAAACCAAAAAGTAGTCAAAAGAGCAAAAATATTCACTAATGAACTGATCACTCTTTTAATTAGTCCTTCCTCAAACAACACCCCACACCCACCCACCATTTAACACCAGTTAATGTCTCCATCTACCAGTCTCTCACCAGTTGTTGCTTTGAATACCCAAGGACTTGAAGAGGTCCTTTAGAAATTTGATGAATCCCTTGAATAATTTTGGAACAATGACCTTCTTTGTGATCATGTTATGAAAGTCAAAAAAGAAGTGAAGGATGTTGTATCAGGCAATTTCCTTGAAAAACATACAATTTTGTTTAAAAAAATTTCAACAAAAAAAATCAACACTTGTTTCTTTGTTCTAAGAATAAACATATGATTGCAATTATAAAATAGAGTTTGCTAAATATGAGATAAAATGAAATTATTTTCATTTACTTTCTTTTTTCAAGATACAGTTCCAATTCAACCTTTTTTCATTATTGATTATGAAATATTTTGGTCTGGTACTAATTATCCTTTAATAATGGAAGACTCCTGTATTTAGATCATTGTTTCCCTGGTAATTCATTGGTGTGGGGTATGATTCTATTTCCCATGTTTTTTGTGGCCATACTAACTAGCCAATTTTTCCAATACTTTTTGTTGAAAAATGATTCTCTTCCTCAATATTTTGTAATTCTGAATTTATAAAAAAAAGAATTAATCTATTCTCTCTTTTTTCTTGGAAGGGAGAAGGCAGGGCAATGATTTGCCCAAGGTCACATGGCTAATAAGTGTTAAGTGTCTGAGGTCACATTTGAACTCAGGTCCTCCTGACTCCAGGGCCAGTGCTCTATTCACTGTGCCACGCCACCCCATCCTCTCTCTCTCTCTCTCTCTCTCTCTCTCTCACTCTCTCGCTCTCTCTCTCTCTCTCTCTCTCTCTCATTCAGTACAAGATAGTTGGATATGTAAATTGACTCAACAATTTTGGAATTATGTTTAAAAAGTGACTAAAATGTCTATACCCTTTGACAGTGATCCCACTGATAGTTAAATACTTCAAAGAGGTCAAAGACAGAAAAAAAGTTCCACATACACCAAAAGATGAATAGCAGGGAAAGGAACAATGAAGTGCTTTACAATATTTAACACATTTGACCCTCATAACAACCCTTGGAGGTAGGTACTGTTAGTATTATTATTATTATTACCATTTTACAAATGCAGGAACTGAGGAAGACAAAGGTTAAGAGACTTGTCCAGGGTCACACTTTTAGTGTCTTTACCCTTCGGACCCAATGCTCTATTCACAGTGTCACCTAACTGCCCAGCAATACTTTTTGTGGTTATAGATTGGAAATAAAGTAGGTTACAGATTTAAAACTGCAAGGGACCTCTTCACTTGACCTCAATCTTCATCTGATTTCCATTATCTAAAAAAAATTATGTTATATGAATTCAGTCACTATTCCTATATGAATATAATAGAATATTACTGGTACCATAAAAAATAAGGAATATATAATTCAGAGAAATATGGAAAGAACAAAAAAATCTGAAACTTAATGTTGTGTAATTTTAATTCTCAAGCTTGGCCCTGGAGAAGGGTCAATGTAGCTCCCTCTCTTTTTCACAGAGGTGGGGTCCTCTGTGAAATAATGTGAAATAATGAAGCTTATCACATGTTTCATCAGACATGGTTGATAAGATGATGATTTTGCTAAACTGCTTTCTTCCTCCTCGCTCTTTTTTTTTTTTCAATTCTTTATTACAAGGAATGGTTTTCTGGGTAGGGCAGAGAGAGGGATATATTCAGAAATGAAGATGATGTAAAAAAACCAAAGTAAAGGTAAGTCTTTTTTTTTAAAGTATGTTCAACTTTCTTGAGAAACTGATTTGAAGTTGAAAGTCCTATGATCCTTTAAAATTATTATAAGCTGACTAGCCACTAGCAAAACTAAACAAATATACTCACAAACGTAGTGATAAAAAATTATATAAAACCCTTAGGATTTAACAAAGCGGAATCCAATGAATTAGTAAATAAATAGGGGATATGCTTTTGTTCTACATTCTTTTCCAGGTCTGCCTGAAGTTCTTCTACCTTTGTCTTTGTCTTCTTTCTAGTTTTATAGTTCATCATAGTTATTGTGTATACTATTCTAGTTCTGTATCACTTTGTACTAATTTTTTCACATTTTTCCGTATGCTTTTATTGCTCTTTTTTGTTTGTAGCTCCATACTCTTCCATTACCTTTATATTCTATAACTTATTCAGCTACCCTTCAATTGTTAGGCTTACTTTTCTTTTATAAATAGAGGCATTCTGAATATTTTTGTATGCTTCTATGTTCTTTTTTCTTTTATATTTTCAATGTAAAATTCCTAGCAATGGGACCACCAGTTTGAAAGCTACGATCAGCTTTATGACTCATTGCATATTGCAATATTGTTTTCCAGAAGATTTGTACTAGAGTTCAGTCCTACATCAAAAAGTAATCGAATTTCTATTTCTCCACAGCTCCACCAATTTTGAATTTTATAATTTTCTCCCCATTATAGTGAGTGTAAGATGATATCTTAAGCTCATCTTGATTTGTGTCCTATTAGAGAATTTCAGCATCTATGCCTGAAATTGTTAAGAAATTACATTACCTCCTTTGAAACCATTTTTCTATTTGAGAATGTATGTTATTAGTTTCATATATATTACCTTTTTTAATAGAAATTACCAATTCCTTAAAAATTTTGAATGGAAAACATTTATCTGATGTATTTACTATTAATATTTCTGCCAATTTATTTCTCCTAATTTTTTTCTTTTTAATATTTTGAACTTCACAAATGCTAACAAAAATGAACATTTTTACAAAGCACAAAAAAAGAATATTAAATATGAAACTACAAATCTCACTGTGTGAGGCTTATTTTTAAAGTGCATACTAAATTCCATATGTTAGTTCTAAAAGCCATCCTGCTTGTCTCTTTCCTTTGAACCTCCTTCTGTTCTCTTCTCTGAATTAAAAAAACAATTTACATCATCAAAACTCTTTTTTTTTTGCTATCATTACCTATCTTTCTCTCAATTGTCACCTCTCTTCCCATAACAATCCTTCCCCTTAACAAAGAAAATGTAGTCACAGACTTTTGTCTGAAAACATATATCTTATTCTGTACCTCTACTCTAGCTAGCATCTCTCTTTCAGGAGGTGGGATGCATGGAGTGTTTTATCATTGGTCTTCTGGAGCTATGGTGGATTATTGCATTGATTAGAGTTCTCAAGTCTTTCAAAGTTGTTTTTCTTTGTAGTTCAGTAGTCATATAAACTGTTCTAATTCTGTTCATTTCATTCTGCATCAGTTGATATAGTTCTCAGGTTTCTCTGAACCCATCCTTTTTGTTATTTCTTATAGTGCAATAATATTCCATTTCCTTAATAAACTATGATTTGTTCGTCTATTCCTCAATCGATGGGCACCCTCTTAATTTCTAGTTCTTATATACAACAAAAAATGGTGCTATTAATATTTTTGTACATATGGGTTTTTCCCTCTCTTTTATCTTGTTGGAGTATAAGCTTAATAGTTTTATTACAGTGTTAAAGGGTATACTCAACTTAGTAACTTTGGGGGCATATTACCAAATGGCTAGACTGACTCACAGTTCTACCAAACAGTGTGGTTTCTTATAGCACTCCCCCAAAATAACATTTTCCTTTTTTTGGTCATCTTTGCCAATATTGTGAATGGGGAACCTCAGAGTTGTTTAAATTTACATTCTTCTTATTATTAGAAATTTGGAGCATTTTTTCATATGGTTGTTGATAGCTTTTCTTCTTTTAAGAACTGCCTGCTCATATCCTTTTCACTGTTTATCTTCCGTATCTTCCGGGGATTAGTTCTTGATCTCATATATTTGAATCCATTCTCTATATACCTTGGAAAGCAGACTTTTATAAAAGAAATGCTGTAAAGATTTTTTTCTTAGTTAACTGCTTTCCTTCTGATTTTAGCTGTATTGATTTTATTTGTTCAAAACTTTTTAAAATTTTGTCATCAAAACTGTTCATTTTATCTTTTGCTATCAATTCTATCCTTTATTTGATCCAAGAATGTTTCCCCTAACCATAGCTGTGAAATCTGTCTCCTATTTTCCTCTAATTTGCTTGTTATGTGACCATTTATATCTAGGTTATTTGAAACTCACTGTGATATATGGTGTGAGATGTTGCTCTAAATTTAATTTCTGCCAGACTAGTTTTTTTCAGTGGTTTTTGTTGAATAGTGAGTCTTTACCATAGAAGTTGGAGTCTTATAGTACTTTTCTCACTTGGTTCTGTATGTTGTATATATAACCTGTCCCATTGCTCAATTTAAAATTTTTTTAGACCAATACCAGAGATTTTTAACGATTACTGCTTTGTAGTATAATATAGATTTGTGGCCATTTCTGTGTAATATTGAGATATAGCATGAATAGAGATGTGATACAGGCTTTTGTCCAACCTATCTCCAAGAGAAACTGCAATTTCCACCTTTGCAGTGAGTAGAATGAGGACTATGCTGATGCTGCCATCAGCTCAGCCAGGGAAAAACAGTCAGGATCCAAGACCACCATGGACAGATGATTTCTCCTTCAGTCTCCTATTGCCAAGAGGGGTATTGGGTTAGAATTTTGTCTATTACACAATAAATATCTGTAGCCTAGGAGCCTGATAAGAATAACAGCCATGTATTCTATACTTTCAGTACCGTGTAACATCCACCAGGGTTTCCCCTATAACATGAGTTAAGCCCATGCTTCTCTTCTCTCATCAACATCCTAAGTTAGATCCATTCTTTTCCTTCCCCCATTCCTTCCTCCCTACTGTGAGAACCCTAAAAGGTGTCAAAAATCATTTCTGGGACATGACTGACCCTTGCCTCCCTTGTCACCTTAAGGTCATAAAAAGTTCTACCTGTATGAAGCCCAGGTCTCTCAAACCTGATAGGTGCCTGAGACTGTAAGAGTCACCATATTCTACCCTACCAAACTCCTTTTCACAGGGAAGTAAAGGAGGTCATGTGTACCAAAGCTAAAGAGAAATGCTACTATATCCTTACTGATATCTTTCTGTGCTATAGCTAAATACACACCTTTTGTTAATTGTTCAATGAACTACAAGTATCTCATTTTGTCCTGATATCAAACGTGAACTAAGAGAGTGCTGGCATCAGGTCTGCCTTTAATATTTGATCTATTAATTGTGGTTTGTGGTTTTTGGGTTTGTTTGTTTGTTTTTTAATGATTCATCCATTATAAATATTTTGTAAATTTTGTAAATGTTTTTATAAATATTCATCCATTTCATTTATTATCAATTTTGCTCCCATATAACTGGGGAAATAGTTTCTAATAATTTCTTTTATTTTTCCACTCATTGATTTTTTTTTCATTTTTAATGTTGGTAATTTATTTTTCTTTTCAGTGTACAAGTTTATTACCTTTCTATATGATATTCCAGCTTCTTGTATTTAACAATAATTATTGTGAAACTGCATGAATATTTCTTGACGTGTGATAGTGTCCTTCTTGGCTGCTTTTAGGATGACCTTGTTGTCTGGGAGACCTATCGTGACATGTGTTTGAGTCAGAACTATAATCAGCATTGGATGACAGAGACATTCCCCTAAGGTTCTGACATCTTGGGAATGTGTTTCCTCTCTAGCAATCTGCTAGCCCACTACCCATGGCTAGATGGCAGGACCACTTCCACTCCCTTCACTGACCCTGGACCAATATTCGTAGGCTTCCATCACTATGTTGCCTTTCCTTGGGTACAATCTTCTCTGATCATGGCTCTTCCTGCTAGCCGCCTCCCTTCTATCTCCATTTAGGGTTAAAGTATTGTTAGGCCTTATCATAGGGAGTATGGGGCACACTTTTCCTGGCTCAATCACACAAGACTCCTCTGTGCCTTGATTCTGACCACTGTCTCTTGGGTCCCATAACATCCCTTTCACTGGGGTCACCCAGGATCAGCCAAGCTCTTTGGTATGCCTACAGAGGAGGAATTTTTAGGACTTCCTGCACTTCAGGTGAGCTTGCCCCAGCCAGACTCCAATGTGTTCCCTCTTCTACTATCTCCCTTTCCCAATGGGAAACAATGTCCTATTCCTGTGGTGTAAGGAAGGTTGGCTTCCCACTGACTTCACCAGCATGTAGTCCAGATGTCAGAAATTCCCAGTGATGGCTCTGGACTGAGTGACTTGAATTTTGAGGGTTTTCTTCCCTATTGGGCTCCTGTGAAGTCTATGCATTTGCAATCTGTCCCTCATTTTCAATACTTACGGGAAATTTTCCCTATATAATTTCCTGAAATACACTTGGATTCTTTTTTTCTTTAGTTTCAGGAAACCTAATAATTCTTAAATTTCTCCTCCTTGAGCTATATTCCAAGTTGGTCATTTTTTTTCAGTACTCCTTCCAAATATTTTCCTACTTGAGTTATTTTCTGGGTGTGCTTTTCTGCTTTTGTTCCTCCATCCCACCCCCCTGTAATTCAATCCAATTAAAGAATTCTTTTTTCTTAGATTCCACTGATGTGTTTATAAACCTTTTCATCATCTGGTGCTATATTCTTTAGCAGCGTTCCATTTCTTTATTTCTATGGTTTAAAAAAATATAATTCCTGTTTTTTCTATAATTCCCTTGGGGAATCTGTGGCCTCAAGGCCATACGTGGCCCTCTGGGTCCTCAAGTGCAGCCCTTTGACTGAATACAAACCTCACCGAATAAATCCCCTTAATAAAAGGATTTGTTCTGTAAAACTTCTACTCAATCAGGGACACACCCAAGGACCTAGAAGGCCACATGTGACCTCAAGGCCACAGGTTCCTCACCCCTGAAGTATGTTTATTGTTCCATGGAATCTTGAGGAATTTCTAAATTTTCTTTTGATGTTACTGCTCTTGTTTCTTCAGTACATTTTTCTCCTGGCATATTTGCCTCTGTTTATTTTAATCACATTGTATTTCTATTATGTTGGTGGTCTTCTTTGGTTTAATCATCCTATTTAGTAATTTTCAAATTTTCTCACGGTCCTTTTGTCTCTTTTTTTTGTTGTAAATCTAGCAAATTGCTTCTTTTGAGTAGAATATTGAAGAGGGAGGCTACCTTTGGATCTCATTTTGTCATCTTCCTAAAAGTCACCTAGGAAAGATCGAGATAGATAGATAGACAGATGGATAGATAGATAGATAGACAGATGGATAGATAGATAGGTAGAAAGA
>CM053581.1:120964420-121000443 GCA_028627135.1 Pseudochirops cupreus | reverse complement strand
CAAAACAAAATTTGTAGAGTTCAGATCAAGGGGGCAGCAATCAGACTTTGCCCTGGATCAGATCACTTTGGGATACCTGAAAGCTTGCAAGTCCCCAGTCTATCTCTGAGATCCTGGAATAACAACCCTGCTCCAAATCCCAAGAAAGCAGTAACAGGACTAGCCCAGATTTTCTGTCCAGAAGCACCACAGAATCTAGCCCTAATGTCATGTCTGAAGTGAGGAAATAACCCAGAAGAATGGGCAAACAAAAAAAGAACCCCACCGTAATAGCTATTTTATGGTGGTAGGAATGGTCAAGACATAAACAAAGAAGAGAATGACTAAAACATCTACAAGCATCACCTAACAGAACAGCCCAGCTCGGGCACAAACTCAACTAGCCTTCCTGGAAGAGATGAAACAAGAGTTATAAAAAGAATTTTAAATGTTTTTTAAAATGGAATGAGAGCACTTGAGGAAAAAAATAAAAGAAGAAATGAGAGATATAGAAGAATGAACTAGAAAAGGAAGTTACAGCTTGGCCCAAGAGGTACAAAACCTTGCCCATGCATTAAAACTCTCTGAAAATGAGAATGGACCAAATGGAAACCAATAACTTCATGCGGCGATAAGAAATATTAAAACAAAACCAAAAGACTGGAAAAAATCAAAGAAAAAAATGTAAGGCACTTCATAGCAAAAACAACTGACTTGGAAAACAGATTGAGGAGAAAAAAATTTAAGAATAATTGGACTATTTCTATACCATAACTAAAAAAAGAACCTAGATATCCTATTTCCAGAAATCTTAAGTGCCCAGATTTCTTCAAACTAGAGGGCAAAGTAGGAATAGAAAGAATCTGTTGGTTACCTCCAGAAAAAAATTCCCAAATTTAAAACTCCCAGGCACATTATAGCCAAAATTCAAAACTTCTAGGTCAAAGAAAAAAATACTACAAATAACCAGAAAGAAAGAATTCAAATACTGAGGAGGGATGGTCAGGATCATACACCATTATTAGCTACCACTATAAAGGAGGGAAGGACATGGAATACAATATTCCAGAAGGCAAAGGATATGGGCTTACATCCAAGAATAATTTACCCAGCAAAACTGAGGCTACAGGGCAAAAAACATGTTTTTAAAGAAATAGAGGACTTTCAAACATTCTTGATGAAAAGACCAGAGCCATAGAGAAACTTTGAAACTCAAACACAGGAATGAAGAAGTTCATAGAAAGGTAATCATGAATGAACAGTGATTAAAGCACTAAACAAGGATAAATTGCTTACGTCCAAATATGGGGAGATGATACATGTGTTTCCTCTGATCACTATAATCATCAAGGTTCACCATGGGCGTCTAATTAAACAAGACCTGGGAGTTTTAAGTCTTTATGACTTGAAAAAAAGAATGGAAAGAGAGGAGTAGAAGAATACATTGGTATTATCTCAATTATCTCAATCAGGGTGCCCCTGGGGGGATGTCTATATAAACCAAGAGGAGCGGGTAAAGGGTAGTAACTGACACTTGAATGTCACTCTCATCTGAACTGATCAAAAGAAGGAAGAACACATATATGTAGAGTGGGGTACAGAAATACATTCCATTCGACAGGGAAATTGGAGGAAAAGGGGAATTGGAAGGAAGATAGACTAAAGGAAGAATGAGTACTAAATAAAGTAAATTCTATGGATGTACAAAAATACCTGTATCTCTTTTTGAGGTGGCAAAGAATGGAAATTTGAAGGTGGTACATAAATTGGAGAATGGATGAATAAGTTATGCTGTTATGATATATCAATATTATGGAATACTATTGTGCTAAACTTATCACCACAATGGCCAATCAGGATTCCAGAGGACTAATGAAGAAATATGCTTCCCACCTCCTGATAAAGAGGTGAAGGATCCAGAATGCAGAATGAGCCAAATTGTTTTGGGGCATGGCAAATGTGGAAATTTGTTTTAATTGATGATACATTTTTGTAATGAGTTTTGTTTTTCTTATATTCTCAATGGGGAGGGGAGACTAGGGGAAGGGAAAAGGGTAAGAAACCAGATCTTGGCTATTTAAAACAAATATAAGTTTTGTTTTTTTTTTAAGAGTCTAAATGAGCTGGAGAAGGAAATGGTAAACCACTCTGGTATCTTTGCCAGAAAACCCCAAATGGGATCACAATGAGTTGGACACCTACTGAAATGACCAAACAACAACAACATGACTAGAAGCATGAGGTACCTCAAATTTTTGGTTTATGCCAAACTTTTTCCCTAATAGAAGACAGAAGAAGAAAGGGGCAAGAGGTGGTTGGGAAGAAGTAAATATATTCAGGAGCTTGTGAGAATTAATTTAGTTTAGACTGGGAAGCTGAAAAAAGCAGAGGCAGAGATAAGCCTGCAGCTTTGACACCTGTAATGAGTGAGAACAGATCATTTTAGAAAACCCAAGTACTTAATTAGCTAAATGAAAAGCAAGAGACTCCCTGACTCAGCAGGCTTCATACTTCGCTGTGATGATCCACAGGGCATTTGGAAACAGAAATAGACACTCCAACAGAGAGACACTTATAGGAAATCTGACCAAGAGAAGTCACTTAATATGAACACCTCTATCTTTGAAGGAAATGAAAGATCTACTTGGGAGAATGTAAGGAAGTTAACTGTGCTCCTTTAAAGTATAGTATTTTGTTTTAGGGGGGAGATTTTTTTTTTTTGGTTTCTTATAAAAATTAAGTTCCATCACCTATTAAGAACTAGTTTTGTAAATTATAAAGTTGTATTTTGCTAATACATCAATTCTGTGATTTCATCAGGGTGGGTACATCCTCCACTGCTGTAGATGACAATCTCTTTACCTTAGCACACAATTGCTAGAGCTGAAAAAAAAATCTTTCACCTCCCAGCTGACCTTCTGTCAAACCTGGCTAGGCTCCCCTGGAATGTGTCTGCAGGTCAATGAAAGGTACCATGTGCCAGAGATGAAACATATATCATGCATTAAGAGTTAGGGGAGGGGCCACAAGGTCTTAAGCAGTTGAGTTGAGAGAGAAAGATGAAAGTATTGGACCTTTTATGGGAAGATTTTTCCCTTGCATATCCCACTGTTGTGTGGGCAGCTGCAAGAGGGAATGAGTGATTTCGATTGTCTGAAAGGAGTAACAGAAAATAGCTTAGCTACTGGTATATGCTGTTTTGAGGGACTGGAAGCTGATGTGGATGCTATGAGAATAGGCGCAGGGAAATGCAGTGTGTGTTGTGGGTATGGACTGATAGTAGAAAATAAGTGGAGTGTGAGTCTTAGGTGGTACCCTGACTCAAGAAAGCAGATTTTAAAGTAATGGATGGACGTTGGAAAGAGGCAAATTAAGAGATAGTATCAGGAGAGATAATGCCTAAAAAATGAGTCATCCAAAAGTTGAGAGGGTTGCCTGAGGATGAATAGATTTCCCCTTACTAGGAGGGGTTCAAGCAAAGGCTAGATGACCAATCATCAGGTATGATGTATGATCGAGGGGATTCTTGTTCAGGTATAGTTGGGTCTAAATTACCTTTGAGATATTTTCCAATATTGAGTTTCTATAACAGGGGCAGAGCTTTACCCCAAGTACAGACATAATCTTATTACTAGAAAGACATCAAAACTTTGGATAGTTTCAAGAGGAATATTTGTAAAAGCAAGAAATGATACTCAGAGTAAAGATGGCCAAAGTGTCCTGTCTCCCAAGTAGGACTAGCCCCTCTGGTAGGAGGGCTAGCTGAGCCCTTTTCAGGGCTGCTTATCCACCTTTGATGTCCACCTGTCACCCAACCTGTGACTCTAAGAAGTGGTAGCATGTGCAATGGCCATACCCTGGTAAACCATCTCAGAAGACTGGGTTCTACCAGGCTGAAGCTAACCGAGAAGCCCCAAACCCATTGGTGAGTTAGAGGGTTGTGTTTCCTGAGCATATGAAGACTTCCCTGTGCAGAATGGGCAGAGGAGAACAATTTGTTTCACTGGCCATGAAGGTGGCCTAAGTAGGCTCTATGGAGTGCTTAGAGCTTGGTTAGATATTGAAGACACCATGGCCATCCACTGCATCCCAGGCCATTGCCAGATGTCCTGAATTTTGCCTTGCTACTGGACTTAGATGACTTAGGAAGAGAGAGTAAGACTGACAACTTTGTGCAACGGTGCCTCACTTAAATCCAGTTCACAAGCAAGTCAAGCTGTCATTGGTCCTCTTTGAAAATGAAGGGCAACCAACAGCATTAACAATTTACATAAGATGAAAAAGAGGACTTTAAGATCTGAAACTAGAAAACTTTGATATCTAGAACTATTCGATGACTATGGGACAACTATATATTACCCATTTGTAGTATGGCTGAAAGATACAGATTTTGATTTCTAATTGTAAGACAGGGGTGAGTTATTTCACACTAAAATACCTTGATTCAGACCAAAGCTGGTCAAAAGCAGATCTCCAAGACACAAGGCTAGACCTTCTAATGGGACTGAGAACAGTCCTCAGAACAGGGTTACTGCTAGGCCTCAGAGCCTGCACTGCCATCTGCTACTGGGAAGAATTAATTGGGGGAGAAGTTTTGCTGCTGGGTAGAACTGATTACAGGAGAAAGGATTACCTTGGCTTGCAATATTAATTTCCAGAGAGGCAGAAAGTCCTCAAAGGCCATCCAAGTGAGCAGAACTAAAGAAGGTCCACATTCCCCAGGCTGAGGTTTCTGTTTCGCTGAAAGCCTTGGCAGCTCTGAAGAGCAGTGGTGCATAGTAGCCTGGTAGTGACTCAGCCCAGTAGGAGATTAGAGAGGCCCTGTCTATTAGTGAAGTATTGTATAGACTGTGCTTGAAAGAGAACAGGACATCAAAGCCTGAAGGCAAGAGTTGTGAGTTGCCCCAGGCACAATTGAGCTCTACTCAGATTGTACTATGGTTATGTAAATCCATGACTACTTTCACCCATGGACTCAGTGTCCATTGGTGGGAGAATGTGCCCTAGGTTTATGGGTGGAATGTTATGTTTGAATTCTTGCCTTGCTTTCTATTTAGTAAGTGTTTCTGATTTAGAGGGTTATCATTTTGTCTGGTTTGCTAAATGAGAAGTATGCTAATGGGGGTGTAGGAGGTACAGCTGTGAGGAGTAGGAATGTGTTCTCCCAACCAGGGTTATTCCTAGGACTCTGAGAGTGAGCTGTAGCAGCATGGCCATCCCCTTTGGGAACCTTCAATCTGTTGGCATGAGTGGTTTTGGATGAATGAGCCAAACCAGAGAGTAGAAAAAGAGAAGAGCAGAGGTCAGGTCCCATGGCCCACATGCCATGCCACATCCTCATGCTACAATGTATGAAAAAGGGGGGATTCTTTTTCAGGTGAGTATTAAATTGGGGACTTCTGAGATCCCTCCCAATTCTGAGATTCTGTGATCTGGGCAGAACTTTGCCCCATGTGCTGACAAGGAGGATGGTTGATTGCTGAAATGGGGTATTTTTCACCTCTTACCCCACAGTCCTAAGCCAGCATGTATCGCTAAGGGGTGGGACAGAAGGGAGCCTGGAAGAACATTGTACTTGTAGTGGGGACTGGCATTTGCATTGCTATCATCCCCACGATTCTGCTGCACTTCCATGCCCCACCTTCCCAACACTTTCATGCCCATTCCCCCAAACTCAGTTTTGCCTTTGGATTTGGGATGGAGCCTGAGAGTTTATGTGGGCAAGTATAGACATGGAGGGCTTGCAGCTCTGGTCATAGCTTAGGAATGGTCTAACAGGTGAAAGTGAAAGCAGGTAAAACTGAGGCCTAGAACCCATTCCTGAGAGTGGCTTTTGGAAGAGTGTGTCCCTGATCTTGGGAAGAAGTGTGTGCATTAAGGTAGGTCTTGTAGTCATTACTATAACTTTTCTCTTCACCATCTACACCAATGGCAGCACATACTAGTGTAGAGAGATGATAAAAGGCTAAAAGATTAGATTTTGTCTGATAAGGGATACCTAAGTCACTGGCAGTTGAGCCTGCCTTCATGTTTAGATTTCTGAAGAAGAGTCCTGGGGAAGAAGGGAAACTGAATCCATTGATTCAACAAACCTGATGGCCTGGAAAGAATATTAGACCAGATGTTAGGGGACTTAGGTTCTAGCCTGTCAGAAGTCATTAAATCCCTTAACCAGCATAGAAGCACGTTTAGAATGTTACACTGGGTGCAGACACATTGGCTAGAAGGCAAAAGTCAGCATGGCCTAAAATATGAACAGTGCCTCAGGGACACAAACACAAGTCCCTCGACAAGTCCTTCCCCAAGAGGGCAACTAGGAGAGTACTAAAATGCCACATACACACAAGGGGTGCCAAGATCTGGGTCTGTGCTGCTTAATCCCCAATTTCTCTGGACACCTGTCTATCTTTTCACAACTTTACTGCTGCTTGAAGAATTTCACAGTCAATTTCTCCAAACTATCACAAGAAGTCTTCCTTGAGTTTCCTTTAATTGGGTTATCGAAGACAACTCCAAGCAGAATTAGTGGAGTCCAGACACACAGTTTTGGCAGTGATCACAGAACCGGAATGGTCTCTCAGGACAGTATTCTGTCCATTAGTGACTTTCCTGTACTTTTTTTCTACCTTCAGGCCCCACTGTGTTTCCTTCTCCCCTTGCTAGATTTATCAGTTCATGAAATTCTTCTCAGGTATGTCTATAACTGTCCCTTTGATCATTTCTTCCAGCACAATAGCATTATATCACATACCATAATTTGTTTAGTCATTCCCCAATTGATGGGCACCCCCCTGAGTTTCCAGTTCTTTGCTACCACAGAAAGAGCTGCTATAAACATTTTTGTCCACATGCGTCCTTTTCTTCTTTCTTTGATGGCTGATGTATTTTTCTCATTATCATTAGCCATCCATAGGTTAGTCTTTTAACCTCTCTGGACTCATTCTTTCTGTTGTAAAAATGAAGAAACTGAATTAAATTATCTCTAAGGCACTTCTCACTCTTAAAGTGAGACTTTTTAAGTGGGAAACACTAGACTAAATGCTGAGAGATATACAAAGACAAATATGGAGTGGACCATGATCTCAAAGAGCTTATTAGAAAAGGTAAGACATTTAATAAAAAATATAGGAGTACTTTGTTTAATGTGGGGCAGATGGTAGTACAGTGGAGAGAGTGCCAGACCTAGATTCAGTAAGACCTGAGATCAAATCCAGCTTCAGACACTACCTGTGTAACTCTGGGCAAATCACTTAACCTCTGTTTGCTTCAGTTTTTTCAGCCACCAAACGAGAATAATAACAGCACCTACTTTTCAGGGTTGTTGTGAGTTTCAAAAGAGATAATATTTGTATGAAGTACTTAGCACAGTGCCTGGAACATGGTGGGTGCTATATAAAGGCTTATTACCTTCCCTAATGTCATTCTTTTTTTTGTGGGAAAGAAAGCTATCAGATGAAAGCATGGTTACGGGGGCAGTTAGTCTCATAGGAATGATATTAGAAATGAGTGTCTGACTAAATGATGTTATAGTGGAGTTTTATTACTTTATGATGGTGTTTGGTTATAATATATGGATGACATTGTTATGAAATGGCATTATCTGGGGCAGCATTTTGCAGGATATAACTTATGATAAATGCATAGTGACACAAACAAGCAGACAGAAAACACATGAAGTAGAACAGAATTATAGTGGATGACTTCTAAGGTTTCTTCCAGCTCTAAATTTATGATCCTGTGACCCTATGGGAATATCCAGGATGCATTCTGAAAAAGTCCAGCACTTTTGTTTAAATACCAGGTGCCTAAGCTCATTGATAAAAAAAAAAAAGACAGCGGTGGCTTATGGACCACCAATTGCCTTTTGTTGGATAAGAGCCCAAGGACTGGCTGATGCCAGAATCTGGTTATATTTCCCAAACTCTCTCCATACTGGTAATAAAAAGTAGGTTTTGACCACTTAAGCAATGTCCACATTTGGAGGTTTGGGTAGGAAACTAAATTTAACTAGACACCAGGGATACAGACTAAAGGGAAAAGAGTGGCCTCTTGTGGCCTATCTGAATCATAGCAGAAAATAAAGAGCAGAAAAAAGGAAGGCAAATGGAAACCCTGATATTTCTTCTGGTGACACCATTATTTACATCAAAACATGATGTATCGCCTCCTACTAGACAGAGAGAGACAGAAAGCCAGACAGACACACATAGAGATGGTGACAGAGGGAGGCAGAGACACAGAGAAACAAAGACAGAGAGAGACAGAGACAGAGAAAGATTGAGAGATTGAGAAAGAGAGAGAGAAGAGAATACGAATCACAAAATCTCAAGATTAGATGTGACTGCTGGGAAAAACAAATGAACGTTGCAAATGAACATTGTGTAGTCATAGTGAGGTCTTGGCTTTGCACTTCCTAAGAGTCTAGAATAGCATAGATACAGTCAGGTCCTTGAGAATAGGAATTGTTTCTTTGTATTTGTTTCTCTAGTGCCCAGCACAGGGTTAATAATTGTTTACTGACTGGTAGAATGCTTCCCCCCACCTTTTGTTATAAGGATTCGCCCTCTGGGGAGAGGAGGGATATATTGGGAAATGAGGATGGTATAATAATTTTTTTTATGGGACTTCTGATATCCTGTGGTCCGACCTGAACAGGACAATCCCCTCTACAACCTACCTGACAAGTGATCTTCACTTGAATACTTTCTGTAAAGAGAGAACCCTGCTCTCTCTAGTGGCAGAACATTATCATTTTGGATAGCTCCAGTAGGAAGTTTTTCCTTATGTTTATCTTTTTGCAGCTTCCCCTCCATTGTTCCTGATTTTGCTCTGGGGACAAGCAGGACAAAGCTAATCTCTTTTGCATGTGACAGCCCTTCAAACACTTGAAGATAACTGTCCTGTTGTACATCTCCTCTGTTTCCTCTCCAACTTCATGCCCCTACTTTTCTCACCTCCTCACTAAATATCCTCAATTCTTTCAAATGTTCTTCATTTGACATTATCTTCATTTCCTTTTCCATTCTGGTCGATCCTGCTCTGGATGTAATCCAGCTTGTGAATGTCTTTCCAAAAATAAGGCCTTCAGTCATTAACTTTTGAAAAACTGTTATGTGGAGCTGTTTTCCAAAACTAATAAGATTCTTTTGGATCATTTCAGTCCTTTTCTACCTTTACTCCTTTGCTCTGTCAATCAGTAAGTATTTATTAAATATGTGCCTAGCGTGGTGCTAAACTCTAGGAATGCAAATAGAAAGATCTCTGCTTTCAAGGTGCTCACAGTCTAATGGGAGGTGGAGGTGGGGGGGAGGGGGAGGAAAACAATATGCAAACCACTATATACAAATTTGATCTTGGAGGTAACAGTCATCAGACCTGTTGAGTTTTTACTCATTGCAAGTATACATATGCACACACATATGTGCACATACACACATGTGTATACATATATGTGTATATATGTGTGTATGTGTGTGTATATGCATATATACACAGGAGCTCTCTATATAAATATTATATATATATGATTATACGGGATCAATAAGAGATAACTGAGGGAAAGTACTAGCATTAAGGAATATCAGGGAAGGTTTCTTGCAGAAGGTAGGATTTTAGTTGGGACTTAAAGGAAGTCATGGAAACCAGGAGGTAGAGAAGAGGAAGGAGAGCATTCCAGGCATGGGGAATAGCCAGTGAAAGACAGGCTCATAGAAAGTAATATATAATTTTGATTGCATAACATTAAAAAGTATTGCACAAAATAAATCAGTGCAATTAAAATTAAAAGAGATTACAGTTAACTGGGGGAAAAATCTTTGCTGCAAGTTTCTCTAATAAAAGACATATCCAAGATTCATATATATAAGAGTGTCAACCATTCCTCAGTAGATGAATGGTCAAAGGATAGAAAAAAGAAATCCAGACTATCAACAGATATATGAAAAAAATTGCTCCAAATCACTATTAATTAGAGAAATACAAATTAAACCAGCTCTGAGGTTGCCCCTCACATCTACCAGATTGGGAAAAATGAGGATCATCAGAGGGGCCATAGGAAGAAATGCACACACCAGTTGAATGGTGGTGGAGCTGTGAATTTAATCCCACCATTTGGGTAAGCAATTTGGAACTAACTCCCCCAAATTAGTCAGTTAATAAACGTTTGTTAAGTGTCTGCTATGGGCTAGACACTTTACTAAGCATTAGAGATACAAAGGCAAACAAAGAACACAGCTGAATATGGCAATGGACACCCACAAGAAGATACTCATCCCTAATTAGAGATTAAGGTCATTGGTTGGAATGTGGTCACCCCCAAAGATTTCTGCACCACCTTCCTCAAACTCCTATATCCCATTGAACACTTTGTTTAGTCAAATGTGCTTTTCACTTTCATGTCATACTTTTTCTTAGACCATTTATTTACTTAAACACTAAGAAGCAGAACATTTACCAAGTAATTAAGGATGAGGACTGGGGGAGGAGGCGGGGAATGGAATCAACATTGGGTAGAAAACATCATTAACGTGAAGATAATATCAGGGTATTCAAATTGCTTAAATTTTAATTTTTTTTCCTGAGCCACTCGTTCTGACTGTAAAAGTAATGGGACTATTTTGTGGCAGTGCCTTTTTTTTTTTAACCCAACATACCAGCACATGCACATCACTAAATGAATGCTGTCCTTCCAAGGTAGTCATCACTGTAGAAGTCTGTTTACTTCAGTCACTATACTGACTTTGCTAATCACACTTGCAGAATTAACACCCTTTTAGGAATTACCTTTGGAGTCAGTAACCAAAGCCAGGAAAGATAAACTCCTCCTCCCACATTAAAGGCATCACCAGTTTGATCACTCATATCATTCACCCAATCTGCTTTCTGGCTTTGAACTCTTATCCCAAATCAAATTCACCCTTAAGGATGAAAATTTTCTATGACTTGAGGATATTCAAAAGACTGTATGTACCACAGTCTCTGAAGGCTGTTCCCAAAGATGCCCTCTAGAAATGCTTGGAGAAAACTGAGTCATGACAAGATGATTGGTATAAGTGTATAACCTCACAAGGGCACTACTTTGAAGGAGGCAACACTCATTTTGATGGATTTGCTATTCTTAAGATGTGTTGACAACAGCCTTTTTTGCTATTGATTGCAGCTACCCTCTGCTCTGTAATGCTTTTACATTATTTCTGTAGTCCCATATGCTGCATGAATAGCCTGATTAGTCAAGGTTTGAAATTTGTGTCCCCTGTGTCTGTTGGAGGCCTTTACTCTAATAAAATCATAGAAACTGATATTGGAAAGAACTCAGGGACTATTTTGTCTAACCCGGACAGTAATCTTCTTCACAACATCCCTAACAAATGGTCATCTGGCATCTGCTTAAAGATCTCCAGTGAGTGAGAACCCATCAAATCTAATGACCCATTACCTCCAGGATCTAATATAAAATCTACCTTAATTCCCTCTACTCTGACATCCAAGAAAACTAACCATCATGTGGTCTCTCACATATAACACTGCATCTTCTGACTCCTTGCATTTTTCCTGGCTGTCCTTCATATTTGGAATGCTTTCTTTCCTCATCTCCATCTCCATCTCTATCTCCTGGTTTCCTTGATTCCCTTCATCTTATTTCCTATAAGAAGTCGCTCTGGAGAGCTTTGGAACTATGCCCAAAGGACTATAAAACTGTGCACATCTAGGAATACCAGTGTACATCTATAACACAAAGACATAAAAAAGAGAAAATTCGTACAAAAATATTTATAGCAGTTCTTTTTGTAGTGCCTAAAGAATTGGAAATCAAGAGATTTCCCATCAGTTGGGGAATGGCTAAACAAGTTGTGGTTTATTATTGTGATGGAATGTAACTATGCTATAAGAAATGACAAACAGTATGGTTTTGGAAAAGCCTGGAAGGACTTACATGAACTGATGCAAAGTGAAATGAGCAGAACCAGGAGAACATTGTACACAGTAACAGCAACATTACATGATGATCAACTGTGAATAACTTAGTTATTCTCAATAATACAATGATCTAAGACAATCCCAAAGGATTAACGATAAAGAATACTATCCGCCTACAGAGAAAGAACCGATACTGTCTGAATAGACTGAAGCATGCTATTTTTCACTTGCTTTCATTCTTTTTTTATTCAAGTCTTCTTGTACAAAATGAACTAATATGGGGATGTTTTACATGATTGCACACATATGAGTGCACATACATAAACTAAATTGAATTGCTCACCGTCTCAGGTAGAAGAGAGAGGAGATATGGAGGAAGGGATAGAATTTGGAACTCAAAACTTTTTTAAAATGTTAAAAAGTTGTCTTAACATGTAATTGGGGAAAAAAATAAAATATTAAAATTTTTAAAAGAAACCTTTCTTAGTTCTCCATAATCTTGGTACCTTCGCTGAGATTATCTCCAATTTATCCTGCGTAACTTGTTTGCACATGGTTATTTGCATGTTGTCTCCCCCATCAGAATGGAAGCTTCTTGACAACAGTGACCCTGTTTGCCTTTCTTTTTATCCCTAGTATTTAGTGCAGTGACAGGCATGTAGGAGGTCCTTAATAAATGTTTGCTAACTTGACTTGATCTTAGAAGCCACCTATTACACTTTCAGAGAGCTCAAATTGCCATGAAGTTTTTTCTTATCAAAAAATAAGTTTCTATATTCAGTCAATAGTAAAATTTTCAGAAAGGACAAAATGACAGATAGCAAATGTCTTGCCTGGGTAAGCCTGAGCCTGGATTTGGGGCCACTCCTTTCTGTTTATGGTTCTTTGTCTGATCCCAGGTGACCAAACACTGATCTCAAGATGCAAGATACAGCTTTGGAGGTGACTTTATGAGTTCAAGAAGACTGCAGGTCCATTGAACACAGCTGACTCAAAGCAGAAGTTTCTGCTTCAAAGCAAATGACCACTGACTAGAGGAGGAGCCTAAGTCTTAGGATGTGTGACTGGTTACTGTGGACAGAGAATAGTCTTCAGTGCCTCACTACATCAACTTCCAGGAAATGTAGTCTCAAGAAGACTGATTTAAGGGCTTCATTATTTGTGAATGGGGAGCAGCAAAAGGAGGGAAACATATTGAATGTGATATTATATTTAAAGAGGAAAAAGGGACAGAGGTTCAAACCCTCTCTTTAAGTTGTCAGGGTCTCATCCTGGCAGGATTCCTGAGCTGTATGGGAGAAAATCTTATTAATCTCTATTTGATAAACTTCCCCAAAGCAGAGAGAGATCAAACCAGGTGTATCCTGTTCTTTCTCTATGCTAAAGGAAATGCAGGCTTTAAAAAAAAGTAAAACCAATTCACTCACTAGCTGGGAGGGATAGAGTTTTGCTGAGGTGAACAGGATAATAGCAATAATAACTGCCATTTGTATAGTTATTACTGTGTTCCAGGTACTTTACAAATATTATTATTAGTAACAATATAGTACTTATGAAGTGCCAGGTACTGTGTGAAATGTTCTATTATATTACCTTATTTGATCCTCACAACAACCTGTTTTACAGTTGAGGAAACTAAAGCAAATGGAAGCTAATTGACTTGCCCAAGGTCACATAGCAAATAAGTATGTGAGGCTGGATTTTAATTCAGGTCTTCTGCACTCCAGACTTAGTGCTCTATCTACTGTGCCACATAGTGGTTGACATATGGTCCTTTCCCAATTTTTTCCTTCTACTTTCTTGGACAGAGTGCGGTGGAGCCAAGGGTGGCAATTCAAGAACGGTTCCTGTGCAGTGGACTGAGAAAGGGAGTGTCTGGAAAAAGTCTGATGGTGATGCATACTTTCCAAGGGTAGGGGCCACCCAAAAGGAAGTAATGTTTTTCTTTTCCCCTAATACAGTCAACCCTCAGGTAAACACCTGGATACGAAGTCTCTAAAGTCCTTCTAACACTTTATGAACTGCCCATTAATTCTTTTTTTTTGGAGGAGGGAAGGCAAGGCAATTGGGGTTAAGTGATTTGCTCAAAGTCACTCAATTAGTAAGTGTGTCAAGTGTCTGAGGTCGGATTTGAACTCAGGTCCTCCTGACTTCCAGGCTGGTGCTCTATTCACTGCTCTACTTAGCTGCCCCCCAATAATTCTTTATAGAGATTCTACCAGATGTCCAAAACATTCCCTGGCCATTTCTACATCATACCACCCATATCCTGGGCTCATACTCATCTCTCCCTCTGACCCCTTCAAACTTAGACTCTTCCTCTGGGATGCTAGGTTCTGACAGGTAAGCTTTGGCCTTGTCTTGCTCAAAACCAGGCCACCACGACATTCTCTGGCTATTTCCATTGCATGATGCTGACCTTATAGAGATTCTATCAGGTGGTTTCACCATTTGTGCAGTATATGGAATCAAGGATAAGGATAAAGATCATTTATAGAGTACCTCTCTGTGTCAGTACTGGACTAAACACTTTTTACAAATATTATTTCATTTGATCCTCCCAGACATCCCTCAAGCCTGGTGTTGTTATTATTCCCATTTTTAATTGAGAAAACTGAGGCAAACAAAAATTAAGTGACTTGCCTAGGGTCACATAACTAGTAAATGTTTGAGGCTAGATTTGAACTCAGATCTACCTGACTCTGGGCAGGTAAGTAGCACAATAGATAGAGGGCTAGGTCTGGAGTCAAGAAAAACCCTCTTCCTGAGTTCAAATCTGGCCTCAGACACTTACTAGCTGTGTGACCCTGGGTGAGTCACTTTACTCTGTTTGCCTCAGTTTCCTCAACTGTAAAATGAGCTGGAGAAGGAAGTGGCAAATCGATTGCCAAAAAATCCCCAAATGGGATCACAAAGAGTCAGAGTCAACTGAAAAATAACAAGATAAACACAAGATAGTTTGGGGAGAACAAGAAAGAAAAGGGAAGAAGCATTTATTAAATACCCAGTATGTGCCAAACACTGTGCTAAGTGTATTACAAATATTCTGTCTCAGTACCACCTTGCGCCTATCAGATTAACTAATATGACAGAAAAGGAAAATGATAAATGTTGGAGAAGATGTGGGAAAATTGGGACACTAATGCATTGCTGGTGAAGTTGTGAATTGATCCATTCTGGAAAGCAATTTGAAACTATGGCCAAAGAGCTATAAAACTGGGCATACCTTTTGACCCAGCAATACCACTAGTAGGTCTGTGTCCCAAAGAGATTAAAAACATAAAAAAGAGAAGGACCTATTTGTACAAAATTATTTATAGCAACTCTTTTTTGTTGTGGCAAAGAACTGGAAATTGGTATACCCATCAACTGGGTAATGGCTGAACAAGTTGTGGCTTATGATTGTGATGTAATATTATTGTATGAGCAGAATGATTTCAGAAAAACCTGGAAAGGCTCACATGCACTGATGCCAAGTGAAATGAACAGAACCGGCAGAACATTGTATACAATAACACAATATTATACAATGATCAGCTGTGAAGGACTTAGCTATTCTCAGCAATATAAAGATCCAAGACAATTCCAAAGGATTCATGATGAAAAATGCTATCCACCTCCAGAGAAAGAACTGATGGAATCTGAATGCAGATCAAAGCATACTGGTTTTCACTTTATCTTCTTTTTGGTGAGGTTTTTTTTTGGTGGTCTGTGTTTTCTCTTACAACATGACTAATATGGAAACATGTTTTGCATGATTGCACATGTATAACCTATATCAAATTGCTTACCATCTCAGGGAGGGAAGAGGAGAGGGAGTGAGAGAATTTGGAACCGAATTTTTTTTTTTGGAGGGGGGAAGGTAGGGCAGTTGGGGTTAAGTGACTTGCCCAAGGTCACACTACTAGTTTTTTTGTGTTAAGTGTTTGAGGCTGGATTTGAACTCAGGTCTTCCTGACTCCAGGGCTTGTTCTCTATTCACTGTGCCACCTAGCCACCCCTGAAAATTTTTTTAAAAAATTTTTTATGTTAAAAATCATTTTTACATACAATTGGGGAAAAATAAAATGTTATCAAAAACATTCCCTCTCATTTCAGGGCACTAGCGGCTGTGAGAAGCAGGAAAGTCTTCATGAGGAATGTGGTGCTTGAGTTGAATCTGGAAGGAAGTGAGGCACTCTAATAGATCAAGAGGTAGAGAGTCTTCTGGGTGTGAGGAACAGCAAGAAGGTTTCTTTAGTTAGACCACAGAGTGCAGGAAAGGGAATGATGTATAAAGGAGATTCGAAAGGTGGGTTGAGGCCAGGCTGTGAAGGACTTAAAAAACCAAATAGAGCAGGTTATCATGTATCCTACAGGCAATAATGAGCCATTGGAGTGCACTGAGTAAGTTCAGACCTGCAGTGGAAGAAAAGCACTTTGGCACGTATGGGGAAGACAGATTGAAATGGAGAAAGACTTGAGACACGGACACCAATCTGGGAGGCTATTACAGTCATTTAGACCAGAGGTGATGAGGGCCTGGACTAAGGTGATAGCTGGGTGAATTTAGAGAAGGGGCTGACGTGAGAGATTCTGGGAAGGTTGACAGGATAAGATTTAGCAGTGGACTGGATATGTGTAGTAAAGGAGAGTTGTGGATAATGTTAAATCACAAACCTGGAAGACTATTCAGTTCTGGGCCTGGCTCATTGTTCAACTGCAATGCCTCATCCAGGACACATACACTGATGAAATAACTTCATGGGCTGCCTATTCCAACTTCATATTAACAAGAAGTATATTTGTTTGGTTTGTTTTTCTCTCCATGGAATGTTAGACTAGTCTCTTTTGAACTGGTTCTTATTCTCCAGGAGACCTTCTAGTATTCTGGGGCCTGATGCAGTCAGTACATCACCCATAAACAGGTAGCTGACTGGGGAGACAGAATGACATTTATAGGAAATCTTCTTGTATTTGGACCTTGCACAGGATATTATTCATGATAATGACAAATCCCTTTGAGGAGCATAATTCTGCTGTTTTATGCTTCAATATATATTCATGTTCATAGTATCATGGAACAAGATTACGTGTGTGGTTTTATCTATCAAAGAATCTGCACAATTTAAACATATATATTGGAGATATTTTATTGGAGGGTAGCCTTTCAGTGTCTATTTTGCTCTGAAAACAAAAAGTCAAAAGGAACTCATGATACATAGAAAACCATCCTATCTAAGAGAAGTGGCCACCTAGCCAATTGGGAAATGTAGGAGCAGGGCAGGTTGTCATATATACCGAACAGCTACAAGGTGCTGAAGTAACAGGGCAAGACAAATGAAGAGAGGATGGTCACCAGTAACAGAAACCATTGGGTTGATGGGTGAAAGCTACAGGTACATCAGTCAGTCAATTAGCCTTTATTAAGTGCTTACCACGCTCCAGGAACTGTGGTAAGCATTAAGAATGCAAAAAACAAGCAAAAACAGTCCTTGACCTCAAGGAGCTTACATTCTAATGGCGAAGATAAAGTGTAGATTAATAAGTACTTACAAGACAGACACTTAGTAGATAAACAGTAATCCTAGGGGAAGGTACTAGCAGCTGGGGGAACCCAGAAAGGCTTCCTTGAAGACAGTGGCATTTGAGCTGGGTTTTGAAGGAAGCTAGTAAACTTAAGAGGTGAAGGTGGAGTCAGAGCATGCCAGGCATGGGAGATAACCAGCAAAAGGCACAAAGATGGGAGATGGAGTATTGTGTGCAAGGAATAGCAAAGAGGCCAGTATAGTTAAATTGAGATGTCCAAAGGCTGTTCTGTTCCCTCTCCTCCTTACTGAGACCGCAGTCCACGGAGACTAACAACTATTTCTTGTTGCCCATCCAACTGTTTGCTTTTCATTATCCTTCTGAGAATGTGAGGAAGGGTAGGGGGTGGGGAATAAAGGTAAAAGGGGCTCTTCTTCCAGTACCACTACAAACTGCAATTGAAAACCCGCTCTTTTATTTATCTATAAGTCTTTCTTATTTAATGAAGGAAATCATTAATTTGTCATCAACTTTTTGGCTGTGCAGTGAGAGTGAGAGGTAGGAGCTCATCCCTTAGAGGTATAGGAGACATTTTTTCTTTTCCCTTCAGTAGAACCTGAAAGGAAGGGTCAGGGCCTGAGTTGAAAGAGAGGGAAAGGGAGAAATAGAGAGAGACAGAGACAAAGAGACAGTGAGGGTTTATAAAAACCGATCATCTAGAGAATGGATATGCCCCCCCCCCCCCACCTTTATGCCTTTTTCTTTTGAGCTCAGTATAAGAAAAGTTTAGAACCCTGGACTTGGAATCAGAGACTCATTTTCATGAGTTCAGATCTGTCTTCAGACACTTACAGTTATCCCTTCCACATTGTGGGGTTTAGGGTCATGGTGCCCCCACAATCTGAAAAATCCACATATAATTTTTTCACCCTCCTTTCTGAATTATTATAGTATTAAAAGATAAAAAATGTGGCTATTATACAATATTATATTTTATGTGTTTCTGAGTTTCTAAATTTTTTATGTATCATCTGTGCCTTCTGCAAAACTCCCCAAAAATTCCCATTTAATTTCTTATGCCAACTTGCAATATATCAAAACCACAATGTGGTAGGGATAGCTGTACTAGCTGTGTGACCCTGGGCAAATCACTTAATCCTATTTGCCTTCGTTCCTTATCTGTAAAATGAGCTGGAGGAGGAAATGGCAAATCACTCTAGTATCTTTGCCAAGAAAACCCCAGATGGGGTCATGAAGAGTTGGACATGACTGAAATGACCAAACAACAACATAAGAAAAGCTGGTAACAGTAGGGTGTATGGGAAGAAGGTCGGTGCCCTTTACCTTAGCAAGCCTGTTGGTGCTAGGTGCTGAGGTGCCTAGCCCTTCCACTGGAAATCTTCTGCTACCTCTATGTTCGTGGTTCCTTAAGCTGGCAGAAGCCCTATTGGAGCTATTTCCTCTCTTACAGTGATAGCTTGATATCACAGATTATAGTATAAGAGATCTAGAGCTACAAAGGACTTTAGAGTTATGGAGCTTAGTCCAATCCCCTCATTTTATAGTTAAAGACATGGGGACACAGTAACTTGCCCAAAGTCTCATAGGTAGTAAGTGTCAAGAGGCAGAACTGGAACCCAGGTCCTCAGACTTAAAGGCCAATGCTCTTTCTTCTACCAACCTTACTCTGCCCCTCTCCTTGAAAGCTACACAAAGAGCAGAATAGAACATAAAATTATATATGAAACTATGTTAAAGTATTTATTAAATTTAGCACACCAGTAACAAAACTGCCCAGCTTGTCTATGTCCCTCTTCAGAACTTCCTTCATCTCTCTTCTGTGTATTTTTAAAGTGTTTCATCAACATTCTCTTATTTTCCTCTTTAAAGGGAACCCAAGTTATCTTTCTGTTTAGGTTGTTGTTGTCACTCAGTTGTTTCAGTCCTGTCTGACTCTTCATGACCTTGTTTGGGTTTTCTTGACAAAGATACTGGAGTGGTTTGCCATTTTCTTCTTCAGCTCATTTTACAGATGAGGAAATTGAAGAAAACAAGGTAAAGTGACTTGCCCAGGGTCACACAGCTAGTGTCTGAGGTCACATTTGAACTCAGGAAAATGAGTCTTCCTGATTCTGTCTACTGTGCCACCTAGGTACCCTCCATTTAATTGCAACTTCTTTAACTTTTCTGGGTAATATTTATACCCACTAATTTTTTTTTGTTTAAAATATGCTTAATAGTACTCTAAATGGGAGGGGAAAAAATTAACCAACAGTTCTGAAAATCTTGAATGATTAATTATTTTTGATCACCTTAGAAACTGGGGGAGGGGAGAAGATGTTGTTTTATGTCAATTCATGGTTAACTGCATGATCTTGAGTATGTGAGCTTTAACTAGCCATTAAAGTATGGTCACAGTCATCCACAGTCAGCCTGTGGTACTTACACTGATTACAGATGAATTGTCCCCCTGTGGTTCATCCAGCTGAGGGAGAGAAGGAGTCGTGGCTGGTGCGGTATTCAGGAGTTCAGAGGAGTGGCTCCTGTAGAGCAAAGGATTGTGTCCATGGCAGCTGAGCCTAGCAAACTCTATCATTGCATCTTGCTGTTTGTTTGCTGCTGAGTGATCTGACTGCCTGCTGGCCTAATCAAAAAGCCTCTCTTTAAGCTCCTTAACACACTGGTTGGTTTCTGGTTATCTGGATCTGTGTATCCACAAATTTTTGGCTCTGTTCTTCTAGTACTATTGAAACATGTTCAGTCTTCCCTTTATACTTGTAAGACTGACCCCGCCTTGAAAGGCACCCAGGTTCCCCATCTGCCCAATCTAACCATCTCCTGTAAACCCCATCTCTGGGCAGGGCCAGACACTGGTTTGCCCCCACTCAGGAGTGAAAGTAATTGATGTTTTTCCCTTTCAGAAAAACCTGGAAAGACTTATGTGAACTGATATTGAGTGAAATGAGCAGAACTAGGAGAACATTGTACACAGTAACAGGAACATTGTGCGATGACCAACTTTGATAGACTTAGCTCTTCTCAGTAATGCAAGGATCTACGACAATTCCAAAAGACTTATGATGGAAAAATACTAACCACATCCACTGAAAGAACTATGGAATCTGAATGCAAATCGAAGCATGCTTTTCCTCCTTTCTTTTTTTTTTCTTTTCATGGTTTTCCCCCTTGGTTCTGATTCTTCTTTACAGCATGACTAATGTGGAAATATGTTTAATATGATTGTACATGTATAGCCTATATCAGATTGCATGCCGTCTTGGGGAGGGGGAAAAATTTAGAACTCAAAATCTTATGGAAGTTAATGTTGAAAATTTAAAAAAAATTAATTAAAGAAAAAATATTTATAAAAAGAAAGTAATTGGTAGTGAGGTAGAGGATAAAAGAGGCATTTGTAACAAGGCCAAGGGAACACAAATACTGCTTGATCCCCTGACTGACAGGCTCTTCAAGGACTGCAATATCAGTTGTCTCAGTCAAAGGCCCACTGCCATTCAGAGATAATTGTCATGAACAATTAGATGGCAGTGGGCAACTAGGTGGTGCAGTGGGTAACATGCCAGGTCTCAGACTTACCTTTCTGAGTTCAAATCTGACCTCAGACACTTACTAGCTGTGTGACCCTGGGCAAGTTACTTAACTCTGTTTGCTTCAATTTACTCATCTGCAAAATGAGTTGGAGAAGGAAATGGCAAACCACTCCAGTATCTTTGCCAAGAAAACCCCCAAAGGGGCCATGAAGAGTCAGATACAACTGAAAAACCACTGAACAACAACAAAATAAGAGCAATCCAGAAGAATCAAATTCAGAAGAACCTGGACAGCAAGGCCAGCCAGGCACATCAGGAGATTAAAAACAACAACTTGCAGGATGTCAAGTACAGCCAATTGACAGAAGTCTTTGCCAAACCCAAGGTTCATTATTTACTTTTTTACTAAAACACTTTGACCTGACCCTAGACCTAATGTCTTGGGGGCCCCCTTGGACTATGTCTATCCTTCCTATCTGTACATCATTTGTTGCTTTTAGCCTTTCAGTTTGGTGATCCACATCCCATTTTCCAACCTTGGCTTCTTTGCTGGACATTTCTAGCCCCTCTCTTTGCAGAGACTTCCTGGCTGTGCCTGTCTTCTGTTCTCCTAAACCAGAAAGTTTTCATCCAGTGCTGTAGAGCCCACCCAGCCATAGCCCATGAGAAGTCTTGACCCTGGTCTTTTTCAGACTGGCCTGGGAGGAAGGAAACAGAACAGCATCCAAAGATGCCCCTGGAGCAGTTTTAGTAAAATGGATGGACACTTTTATAATGGATATATTTATTTGTAATGAAAATTATGTTAAAATACTACATCATATAATTCTTGGAAGCAAATGCTCAAAAACCCACCAACCATTTTTGAGAATGACATATAAAAAGATGGACACACACCTATGTTTGT
The DNA here is from genome assembly GCA_028627135.1 of Pseudochirops cupreus. Lineage (NCBI taxonomy): Eukaryota > Metazoa > Chordata > Mammalia > Diprotodontia > Pseudocheiridae > Pseudochirops > Pseudochirops cupreus. The sequence goes on along the minus strand of CM053581.1, from coordinate 120,978,585 downwards.
TTCCATATTACTTCTCTACCTCTTTCAGGCAAATGAGTATTCAGTTAACTTCTGGCTCAGATGTGTCACATAACCAGCTTTATCATGAGATATATCTGTCAAGTATCATAGTTATATGTGTTTACAGAATGTCAAAGATGGCTCAATTTAGATTTCATGCCCCTAGCATCCCAGCACTGCTAATATTTTCTTAAAATATGCTTATGTTCTTGGAAAACTGGTTCTAATTCTTCAATTCTGAACTTCTCTTTAAAAAAAATCTAAATTACAGTGAATGCAAACATGTCAGTACTCATCTAAGACTTGCTGTCTAAGTAGGGCAACTTGAAAACTTGATTGCTCATAGTATCATGGGCATTGAAAGTATCTTTCTAGTTGCTACTCCAAGACCCCCCAAGTTTCTATGTTCATGCACTCACAGCTTACTTAACTGATTATGGCCCTGGATTCTCTTGCTTGGGAATTCTTACCTGTGCTCCCTCCCCTGAATCACTATAGATAGAAATCCTAAGGAGTGGTCAATGTTTAGGCATTGTGAAAATTCTGGTTCCCCTTTCCTTTGTACATCTAAACTGAGTCTTGGAACCAGGAAGACTTGAGGTCAAATATTCTCTGTCACTTACTAGTCAAGTAACTTAACTTCTCTGAGACTCAATTACTTCATCTAAAAAATAGAATTAATAATAATACCTGCAGTACTTATCTCATAGGGTTGTGGTGAAGCTCAAATACCACAGATTTCTTAAAAGCATGCTATAAATGTTCATTATTTTTATCTTTCCTCACAATTGTAGAATAAATCCCTGACAAAACTGTGCTGAGGCATCATCCCCTTTTGTCTGATGATGACTGATGATAGCCTTAATTAATTGTCTTAGCACATGAAAGTGTGAACGGCCATGTTTCTCTCAATATTTGTGAATGTCTTACAAACATACTAATTGTACATACCACATAGAATCATAGCTTCAGAGATGAAAGGCACCTTAGAGATCACATTATCCAATCCCCTTATTTAACAGATGAGGGAAAAAATGAGAACTAGAGATAAGTGACTTGCTCAAGGTCACACAGCTAATACATGGCTGGACCTGGGTTTTCCGATTCCAAGTCAGGGTTCAGAACTCTCTGTAGGTTTATTTTGGGGAAACATGACACTTCAGCTGCACAGGTCTCCATCACAGCAGGTGGGTAAAAGCCAGGTGCTCATTAAATGTAGCCAGATCTTCTTGAGGTACCAGTAAAAGCACTCTAATGCTTTAATTCTGTTTCAGCTCTGGAGCTTGAATGGGTGAAAATAGAATTCTATGATGCTCCTGAAAGTGACGTGTGACCATTTGAGCTCTGGCTTTTGTACATCTTAGTGATTCATGAGAAGCCCAGTTGAAGTGAGTTGGTACTTTCAGAGGAGAGCTGCAGTCTGCCTCTAATGATACCTGCTAGGGGGAAGGAGAGGGAAATCAGAAATGAAGTTCATATTTTAATTCCTGAAAGAATGAAAATGTCCAAAGAAATGTTTGTTTTGATGATTTAAAAGAGGAAAAAAAATAGGGAGCTGGAAAAATTCCTCGGTCTTTTCCTCCCCGCATTTGTTTCTCTTTTATTGTGAGACAGTAATAATATTGGTATAGTCATTTACAGTTCACAGAGTGTTTCCACCTACATTTGCCTTTAATCTTCCTAATAGCTCCAGGAGGCCCAGGATGGTCTCAACATCATACCATGCAAGGATCAGTTCCCTCTTTCCCTGCTCCCTTCCTCCACCCAGGCTGCTCAGACCCCATGGGGGCAGCTGGGTATGAACAGCTGATAGCATTAGTGGAGTGGGGTAGAAGGTGTGAATCTTTTCCCTTTCCTTCCCTCTCCTCCTCCCTAGACCCAGGTCACTCAGTCCCCATCCAGCCACCGAGTGACAACAGATTATCAACTGAGGTACCTTTTTCCCTTACTCACCCCTATGGGCACTGGGTGAAAACAGTTGCCAGTGAGTCCCCTTTCCCCCAACTTTCCTGCCAATGTCCCCCTTCCCATTCTCTTATGATAGGACACTCACCTTTTCTATTCCATCTATAGTCATTTGAGAGGGAACCCAAAATCTCCTTTCCACTTAGACCCTTAGGCCCCCTCCCTATTTCCCAGTAGTGGAGGATGGTCCAAGTCCCTCAAAGCCCCCTCACCCTACAGAATTGATATGGTTGCTTATACCCCTTAGGTGAACAAAGAATCAACTACAATCCCTGCACTAAGATGGACGACCACCAGGTTTTAACATCTGCCCTTCCACTGTATCCCAAGGTCCTCTGGGAAGCCCATCTACCCCAAGGGTGGGGAACCTGTGTCCTGGAGGCCACATGTGGTCCTCTAGGTCCTCAAGTGTGGCCCTTTGACTGAATCCAAACTTCATAGAACAAATTCCTTTAATAAAAGGATTTATTCTGTAAAACTTGGATTCAGTCAAAAGGCTACACCCAAGGACCTAGAAGGCCACAGCTTCCCCACCCCCTGATCCACCCTATTGCTATGTCCTTCAGACCCCTGGGCACTGCCATCTGACCTGCTGACACACCATAGACACCCCTTGTCTTTGCCATCCACCCCATCCTTAGGATTTCTAGGTCTTTCCATTTGCCCTGTAACTGAACTCTCATGTATGAATGCTCTTCCCCAATCAGAGTGTGAGCTCCTTGAAAGAAGGAAATGGCAAATCACTCCAGTATCTTTGCCAAGAAAACCCCCAATGGGGTCATGAAGAGTTGGACACGACTGAAAAATGACTGAACAACAACTTGAGAACAGGAATTGTCTTGCTTCTTCTATTTGTATGCCCAGTGCTTAGCACACAGCATGTAATAAGTACTTTTTCATTTACTCCTATTCATTCATTTATTAATTCATGTTTAGACAGAACATGATAGCTAACTTTTAAGTATTTGAAGGGCCTTCTTGTAGAAGGAAGATCAGATTTCTTGGGCGTGGCCCTAAAGGCAGAAACAGGGCAATGATTAGAAGTAGCAGGCTAATTTCTGCTTGAGGTAAGGAAAAACTACCTAACAATTAGGGCTATAGAATTCACTAGGGTGGGGCACCCAGAGCTTTGCCCTAGGACACTGAAATTTACCAGGCCTTCTGAGTATTCCTCACATACTACATCTCCTGTTTGTCTTTTTTATATGCTGTCCTTGATGCTTGTAATGGACTCCCCTTTTCCCCTTTATTTCACAAAATCTCTTCCTTCCTTCGAGACTCAGCTCAGATTCTACCTTCTATGTAAAGCCCTTCCTGAACTCCCTGTCCCTAATATCCTCCCTCCCTAAACTCTGTATTTATTTCATATTTATTCTGAATATATGTATGTATATATACATATACACACACACACATACATATTGTATCCCACAACAGAAGGTAGCAACTGTTTTATTTTTGTCTTTGTAGCTCCCAAGCCTATTACAAGTGCTTGTCATGTAGGAGATGCTTAACAAATGTTTGACTTGACAGGGCTCGTACTTCTTCTTCTTTTTTTTTGCCTTTTGGAGGGGGGAAGGCAGGGCAGTTGGGGTTAAGTGACTTGCTCAAGGTCACATGGCTAGGAAGCATGTCAAGTGTCTGAGGTCGAATTTGAACTCAGGTCCTCCTGACTCCAGCACCAGTGCTCTATTCACTGTGCCACCTAGCTGTCCTGACACTCATACTTCTTTAGCAGAGGAGAAACAACTGTATTTACTGTCTACTTATCAGGAATAGTTAAAACAGGAACTACCAGGTGCATGCTCTTTCTCCTTCCAGGACTGCCCTTGTCCCATCGCCCCCAACCAGGGTAAAATATTCCCCAGGAGCAGTTTCTATCCATAGGCTCTGATGTCCTCACGTCTCTTCCCATCCTCCATGAAATTTGTCTTAACAGGTTGATTGGAGACCATGTTTCCTGCTGCCTTCTCCAGGCGTATTTTGTGAAATTTGCCAAGGGTACCATAATTGCTAGTTGTTGCTCTGATTAAGTTTTTCCAAAAAGTAGGATGGTCTGCCCCAGGAGGGACTGTACAATCCTTCATCCTACAAAGGATGGATAGCTAGGTGTTTTTTTTTTTGCTTTTTTTTTTTTTGGAGGCTAATTGGAGTTAAGCAACTTGCCCAAGGTCACATGGCTAGTAAGTGTGTCAAGTGTCTGAAGCTGGATTTGAACTCAGGTCCTCCTGACTCCAGGACCAGTGCTTTATTCACTGTGCCACCTAGCTGCCCAGGATGGCTAGTTTTTAAGGATGTCCTAGGATTTTTTTTTCTAGCTATGGGTTTATAGGATCATAGATTCAAAGCTGAAAGGAACCTCAAAGGTCATGTAGTATAGCCCCTTCATTTTACAGAGAAGCAAACACCCCCTGAGAATTTAAGTGACTTGTCCAAGGTCACATAGGTATTATAAAGTAACAGGAAGGATTTGAATCCATGTCCTCTGAGTTCAAAGCTAGTGCCCTGACCATTGTACCACACTAATTCTGCAGCTCTGATGGCCCCTGAATTCCCATCTTACTCTTAGATTCTATGAGGCAAATGGGGAGCTAATAATGCTAGCCCTATTTTCCAGATAAGAAAACTAAAACTAAAACAAGTTAAATGATTGGACCAAGGTCACACAGGGGTAAGAACTCACATCTTCCGACCATTATTCCAGTACACTTTCTAATACACTGTACTTCACACTAAAATTACAATCTATTTTATTCTTAAAGATCTACAGGGAAGGAGGATGTACCAACTTCCTTAATTCACACATTATATATTTTCTCTATAATTTTAAGAAGTATCATAGTTGATATTTGATTTAAAGCCCATAATCTCCATCATACAGGGATCCCACATATAAGGTGGTCCTGACCAAAGTGATTCTGTAATAACATCATTAAAGTATTATAACCAAACCCCATTGTAAAGTCACAAGTTCCTACTATGATGTTTCAGTTGATTATTCACCTATAACCACCATTCCTAGGGAACTAACTAATTGCCCCATCACCTCATCTCACCCAAGATTGCATTCTTTGCCGATTAGTGGCATTAGATGGGCTATGTCAGTATCTGGCCACAAAAAGGAATAAGAGAAAAGAATGGAGAGAGGAAGAGAGGAAGAACAGAGCAGAAGTGGGGAGAGATGGACAGAGGACTATGGACATTTAAAAGTTCACCCATAAAGTAGCCCCTGCCTTAGAATGACTGATCTAAGAAGAAACCCCCTGACGCAACCCTCCCCAAAGACGTAAGCACGTTCACAGGGATTCGTGCAACATTAACAAGTCACACCATTTCAGATGAAGTTTATTTCTTGATATATTCACAGATACAAGATCTCACTGATATGAGCAACTCTTCCCACTGATGCAGATAGCAACCCACCCATGCCATCTCATCTTGGGCAATTCTTGTCTATGTCTTTACAAAAATTCTCCATAGAAGATCTGTTTAGTGTAGCAGAGGCCTTCCTCTGGTACAAGTGCAATAATACCTGGGCTATCTATCTGCTATTCTTCATTCTTGACGCATAACAACAACAGTCACAGAAGTTTATCTAGTACTTAAGGTTTGCAAAGTGTTTCCTGTACATTATTTCACTTTATAGTCATAGCCACCTTGTGAAATAGGTGCCTCAGGTATTATTAGTCCCACTTGACAGATGAAGCTAATGAGTTTTGGATTGTCTATGGCCACATGGTTATATGTGTGAGAGAGGTGAGATTCGCTTCCTTTTCTTGTCATCCAAATCTCACTACTGGCTTTCTTGAATACTCTCATACCTCTTTGGGTAGCCTGAAGTACTGGTTCTTTTTAGATTGTCATGTCCTGGGATTTGCAGCTATAGAGAATCACCAGAATGTGTTAAAGGTGGGCTTTGGTGGCAGAGAGAATCTTGGGATTATCGAGAGCATTGCTCAGTTTCCCAAATGTGCTCCAGCCTCTTCTCCTTCCAGTCCCTCTGTGATGCCTGTCCAAGATACAAGCATGTCAAAGTCTGGGCCACGCCCAATCTTTTCCACGTGATTTTTTCCATGCAGATTACAAGGCCAGCCTTCATGGCAGATCTCACCTAGAGGTCCAGAGATGACTGTGGGTTCTTTAAGACTCTCACGGGAATGTAAGCTCTGGCAGGTTTTACTAAGTTGGAAAGGAGCAGGACTTAATGAATGTTTGTTGATGTTGATGTTGATGTTAATGAGGAGGGGGAGGAGGATGTTGCTATCTAAATGCTAAACTGGGTTTGTTCTGAGAAAGGGAGAGTCCCCAGGTAGAGCCAGAGCCAGCAAGAGTAATTGACTGGAAAAAATATGACTAAACACACTCCCCACATTTTAAATGTTTTGTTTTTCACATCAGACTGAGGCAAGAGGGACAGATGGAAAGATTCCTCTGTGTTCCTGGTGGTTCTTGGAAGAAATTCATTTTTTCTCTTTTCTGCAAGAATGAAGATAAAATCATACTTGTTGAATGAATAAAAAAACCTAACTTGACTCTGAGACAAGAATGGGCTAAGGATTACCTAAGAACTTCAGTCATAGCAGCATCTTCTCTCAGAGTAGAGTAGCTGTTACTCTTTTAATTTTCTGAGCAGCACAGGCTGATGGCCATGCAACCAACCAGGGGGAAAATGAAATGCCTAATCCAGTGGGTACAAGGGTTCATGATGTGAAAGTAATATTACCTACTTCTCATGATTGTACTTTTCATTAAAAAAAACCACAACAAACTTATAGAAAGTTCTAGTAATTAATGCTCAAAGATAGGTTGTAGTAGGGTTTATAACTTCTAATTATTCATAGTAATATATTCACATCCCAAAAAAGTCATACTCTGATGCTTCATTATGGCCCTAAATTGATCTGTCTTAGTGAAGGCTAGTCCAGCAAGTTATACTCTCTGACAGATCCTACCTACCAAGCTGAAGAAACTTTAAATATGTACTCAGTGGTAAGCTGTGTCTATTACCCAAGGTTTGCCTTATAGAGGTTGGTCACCAGAAGGTTGGTCATCAGGTAATGAGTTTTGGGAGGATGCCATTGCAACTCATGATGACCGCCTACTGAGGAACGGAAGTGTTACTAGATGGGCTGGTAGAGGGAGCTCCCTTGCCAATAAAACCATCAATCTTTTAAAACAATATGGTTATTTATCCTTTTAAGGATAGAGGATGTGAACTGGAACTTTGATTTCCTTGGTATAGTGAATTCCCAGGTGAGACAACTCCATTCACCAATGCAAATCAGCATCCTCTCCATGATTCATGATCTTAGAAAGTTGCTTAGAGTACTTAGACATTAACTAACTTGACCAGAACCACACAACCAATATGTCAGAGGGGAAAATGGAATCCAGATCATACAGACAAGTTCAATATACCTGATTCATGCTATATATTCAATATGCCATGCTACATCTCCATCTTTTAAAGAAAAGTTTTATAAATGGGTCACTACGTACTACCCAGGGGTAGGGAACCTGTGGCCTGGAAGTCACATGTGGCCTACTAGGTTCTTGGGTGTGGCCTTTTGACTGAGTCCAAGTTTTATAGAACAAATCCTTTTATTAAGGGGATTTGTTCTGTGAAGTTTGGATTCAGTAGAAGATCTAGTGGTCTTCAAGTGTGGCCTGTCTACTGAATCCAAACTTTACAGAACAAATCCCCTTAATAAAAAGATTTGTTCTGTAAAACTTGGACTCAGTCAAAAGACCACACCCAAGGACCTAGAAGGCCACTTGTGGTCTCTAGGCTATAGGTTCTCCACCCCGTCACTAATCCTGGGTCATTTTCTTACTCATATTCTCAACATTTAATTTCAAAGACAATCCTCAACTATTAAAGAAATGCTTGATGTGGTATAGATATTCAGGAGTCACTCTTCAATAATATGGAACTCAATGCAATCTATATAAGGGCTAAGGTAGAAATTTGTTTTTAGCTGGGGATTCAATTAAGGATAAGGGACCTGTTTTTACAGGTCAGATCTAGCTTTTGTGGCTTATGTTCTTTTGGCTGTTGGCAAATGCAGAGACGTGAGCTGAACCTCTCTCCTATTCCTGCAATCTCACTAGACTTACTCTTTGCCCTAACTGTAATCTCTGGTTCTTTGACCCATACTATTTTACCCATCCTTCTCCCCTACTCAGGCCTCACTTACTTCTATATCTAGCCATGATCCCACAGCTGACCTCTTTACTGTTTTCTTAACTACTACCTTAAAATCCCGCCTCCCCTGCCCTAAACACATACTCTTTGCCATTTGCCAAAATCAATGATTATCCCTAGTTAAGACCCACTGCCCTCTTTCTCTGATCCTATTCCAAGACAACTATATGTTTCTGGAAAAAAAAGTCATGAAATCAAGTCAAGACAATTTTTCCCACTACCAATTTATATTATCAATTTAGCTTGGTCCTCACTTCTGCTCAATAAGCCTCCTCTACCATTATTATTGACTCCCTAATCTCATTCTCCACAGCAACTGTTCCTTTCCTTCCTCCTATCACCCCCAAACTGTATCCCTACAATTTACACTTAGAACATATGACATACTTCACTGAGATATCAGAGGTTACCAGCAACCTACTGATTACAAAATCCAATGGTCTTTCCTCAGTCTTCATCTTCCTTGCAAACTTTCCATGCTAACTACCCTCTCTTACTGGATTCTCTTTTCTGGGTATTCTCCCACCCGACTTCACTTTCTTTTTCTCCTTTGTTGGTTGGTTCTTTGTCCTCTTCCCAGCTATTTGTTGTGTGTCTTCCAGGAATCTGTCCTTGGTTCTCATCTCTTCTCTTTTTACTCACTCTTTCTTGGCAACCTTAATCTCTAGTCCTGGCTTCTCTTCTAAACTCCTTATCTCTATTTCCATTTATCTTCAGGACATTGCCATCTGACTGTCCCACCATCTCCTGAAATTCAAAGTGTCCCAACCTGAGTCTATATTCTGTCTCCTTAAATGTGGTCCTCCTGAATGGACCACTTCTACCTGTGGTAGCACCACTCACCTTGCCTCCCATATTAGAAATCTTACAGTTACCTTTGACTCTTTTGTCTCTATACCTTTCATAGCCAATCAGTTAACAAGGTCTTTTTAATTCCAACTCTGTAGTATTCTTCTCCTTTCCCCCATCTTTCTATGCCCGCTTTTCTACACTAGGCCTTTATTCAACTGCTTGGGCTATTGCAATAGCTTCCTAAAAGGTCTTTGGCTCTTATCTCTCTCTGTACCCCCTCCCCTGAGGCAACTCCTCTTCCAATCCATGCTTTATACTACTGGAAGAATAATTTTTATTATGCATGTGTTTAGTCATGTTCTTCTTAGCTCAACGATCAAGTGTAAATTCCTTTCATGAAATTTTAGGTCTTCCTCAATCTGGCACCATAACCATACCTCATTATTGCTGCATTGTGCATACTCTGGTCCAGCCAACTGGGCTACCATTTTCCCCCAAACACAGTACAAGTTCATCTACCTCTGTGCCTTTGCTCACACTGTTCCCTATGTAGGACATACTCCTCTCTTTTCCTAATCATCCTTTGAAGCTTAAATCAAAGTTCACCTTCACTCAGAATTCCCTAGTCTCACTTAAACTTCATACATGCATTTATCATGTAATTTTCTGTATTATAGTGATCTGCATTTGTTATACCTACCAAACTCTAACTTCTTGGAATTAAGGGCTAAACTTTTACTCTTTTTCACAACCTAGCACATGGCTTTGCACACAGTAAGCACATAATAAATAAATGAATGGTGGGCTATTGTGGTTGTTTCACAGCAGGACCTCTAAAGGACTGAGGCAATTGAAAAGCTATGAATATTGATGAATGCATATAAATTTGTTTTATTTCCCACTGAAGCACAGGAAGACCAGGATCCAAATCCTGTCTCAGATACTTACTAGCTGGGTGACCCCAGGCAAGTTACCTGCCTGCCTCAGTTTCCTCAACTGTAAAATGGGGATTAATAATAGCATCTAATTTCCAGGGTTGTTGTGGGGATCAAATGAGATATTTGTAAAATGCTTAGTATAGAACTTGGCACATTGTAGACATTATATAATTGACACTATCATTGTCATCATCATTATTACTGCTCTAAGATAAAATGAAATACAGACATACACACAAACTATGTATAAATATGTATATAAATTTTTCAAAATAGGTCAGTAGAAGCATATGATTGTATGTGACTTAATCATCCCTAGTTAAGACCCACTGCCTTAATAGGGTAATAGACACAGTGATTGAATTACTGAGCAAAGAAAAGTAGGTTGACATCTGGTAGAAAGAATGGGTTGGTAGATGAGTAAGTGATCCGCAAACCTGGTACAAGATGGTAACAACGGTTTTGGGCTGGCAATTCAAAATACCTAGAATGTAAAAAAACCCCAAAACCAAAACTTGACTAATCCAGCTTATTCTTAATACTTAGTGCTAATAATTTGGGGCCACCATGGAAGTACTAAAACACTGATTTTCAGAAAATAACCAACAGCATCAGTGACCAAGGCGCAATAAAACAATAAAATGATATCACACATGTTTAATGATATAATGCCAACAACAATAAACATTAACTGCGGGCATAAAAGTGGGGCCAAGTGCAGTACAAGGTTGAAGACATGAGCCCTTTAGCCTGGGACCTTTTCATCAAAAACACAACACCAGTGAGATGTAACATAAGAAGAAAAAGTAGAAATCATCATGTCAGTCCACTGAGGTAGACATAGTTCAACAAAAATAGGTCTTGTCCCTAAATGAAAGTTCAAAAATCTGGAGCGGTTCCTAAACTTAGCAGACAAAAACCTCATTAATACTCTGTATTTCGATAGCACTTACACAGTTCATTAAATACTTCCCTTACGAGTTTGTGAGAAAGGTAGGACAAATCTTTTCATCCCCATTTTAAAGATGAGGAAACTGAGAGCCAGAGAAGCTCCACCATTCTACTGCTTTCTCAATTTCAAGTGATTTTCTTGTGATTTTATAAAGACACTTCTTTTTAGTTCAGGCTTAGATTTATCGAGATTCATTGATTCTACAAGTATTTACTGAATGCCAACTATATAAAAAGGGGCTGTGTGAGATACAAAGAAGATCTGGCCCCCATTCTTCTTCCTATTATTCCTTTCAAAGGCACGTGAAACATTTCTACTACGATGATGAGAAGAAATGTATATATCCAAAGGCACAATTTATGTCCAATATTTAGTGTTAAGCTCTTCAATGAAAAGGTAGAGTTATTTAGTAATTGTCAAAATATTAGTCTAAATAGAAACAGGACTATCTGCTTGAGTTTGAAATGTCAGGGTGATTTATTTTGTGGGGCAAGATCAAACAAAAATGGACATGATAGAGCAGCTATAGCAATCTCTCCTGGAGAGAAATGAGAAGCAAGAATTTAAATAGTGGGGCTCAGGGGGAGATCATTGTGCCTCTGGGGTTCTTAGCTTTTCCCCTTTCTAGTATGGAAAATTAAATGATATCAACAATAACAAATGTTGGACTGCATTCTCTAAGTAGTAACATTCACATGGTATTGAGTGCAGGACAAAGTTCACCTACTACAACAACCCTGTTTTTGTTTGAAGGTTTGTCTATAATAAAATAGATAACCCTATTATTTGTCATTGAATAACAAGATGTAGAGGCTGAAGGCTAGGCATATGAAGCAGGGAGACAGACTAGGCAGTTTGTGTAATGTAGCAGTATCAGTCCAAGCATTTTTTAAGTAGAAATTACATAGGAGAAAAGGTAAAGAAAAAGGAAAGGGTGAAAGAGGGGGAAAAAGGAGAAGGAAAGGGAAGATAAAAAGAAGGGGAACAGAGACAAAGAGGGAAGAGGAAAAGACAAATGAAAAGGCAAAGAGAAAAGAAGGAGGGGGAGGAGATAGTCAATCAATCGACATTTATTAAGCACTTACTATATATCAGGTATCCTGCTAAGCACTGAGGATACAAAAAGAGGCAAAAGATGGTCCCTGCCCTCAAGGAGCTTATAGTCTAATTGAGGAATGGTTAAAAAAATCATGGTACATGAATGTAATGTAATAATATTACACCATAAGAAACAAGGAATACGGAGAATTCAGAGAAGCATGGGATGATTTCTATGAAGTGATACCAAATGAAATAAACAGAACCAGGAGCATACTATATCCAGTGACTATGATGATTATAAATGGGAAAAACAAAAAATCCCACCCTGAACAATTGCTGCATAACTCTTATGACCAAGCTTCTCTCCAAAGATGAGATGAAAAAATGCACTGCTCTCTCTTCTTTGCAGTTGAGGGGGAGGGAAACTACAGGGCTGAACTACTGAATATACTGTCAGACTAGGTTGATTTTGTTAAATTTCTTTTCTTTCTTTAAATTTTTTTTTATTACAAAGGATGGTTCATTTGGTATAGGTGGAAGAATAGAGATATTTAGAAGTCAAGATAATGTAAAAACAAAATGTCAATAAAAAATTATGCACATCTGCCTTATCTTGTGGGTGTTGCTTAAAGAACAGGACTTTATCTGAAAACAGAATTTAGAAAAAAAAAAAGAGAGAGATAAGCGATGGTGCTGAAGAGAATCCAGGGAAATTTCAACATACAGGCATGCCCATGCTTCTCTGGCTTGTTAAGTGGCCTTTGTAACTTTAGATGAAACATTATAACAGGCAGTAACCAAACTATTTTATCATGAATGAATGAAGAAATATTTACTGGGCCCTTACTTGGTGCAAGACACTGGGTTAAGTAGGAGAGATACAAAAACCAGCAAGCCTGACATCCCTGCATCGTATTGCAATTGTAACTGTAATAGGAAACAACAAAATTTGTGGGGAGTGGTGGCCAAGAGAGGAGTGTTTTGGATGGGAATGGTAAGAGGAGTCATTAAACAATTGATTTATGATGGTGTCTGATTATAATTTTTTTTCTGTCTGGGCCTGTGAATTGAATACTGTTGGGAATTCTTGGTGAGTAATGCAGATTAGCAACTGTTCTGTGTTGTTTAGTCTTACAGAGCTGCCCAAGGCCTCAAGAGGTTGAAAGGACTTGCCCAGGGTCACAAGAACAGCACGTGTCAGAGGTGGCTAGCTTTCATTCAACTATACTCCAATGCTGCATCTCTCAACTTCAGCAGAAAATGACATTGTTCGGGCAGTGTTATGTGAACCACAGGGAATTTCTAACCCACCCTAGGTTTGTTCATTCAATAAACATTTATTATTTATTAAATACTTACTATGTGCCAGGCATTGTGCTAAGGGCTGGGGATACAAAAAGATGCAAAAGAGAGTCCCTGCCTTCAAGGAGATTACAATCTAATGGAGGAGACAACATGCAAACAGTACGTGCAAAGCAAGTTACATACAAACATACATAACAGGAAATGTTTAAAAGAAGGAAAGCAGTGCAGTTGAGAGGGGTTGGGGAGGCTTTCTGGAGAAGGAAGTTGTGTTATATGAGAGTGTAACAGGTCAGACGAGTTTCATTCTCTTAGGCAGCAAATTCTGTCGAAGGACAAAGACAAAGCCAAACAGACAGTTTTGAATACTGGCAGGGTTGACCACCTCAGGCCAGTGGCAGGTAAACTGATCTCAAGGCTTTCAATGAATTCCCACAGGGCCAAACTCATGCTTTGTAAGTGTGGTACAAATCCTTTAGAGTCTACGGGAATGTAAAGTTTGCTTGGAAAATAAATTCTTAAGTAGAATAGTTTTTAAAGTCCTATAGTTATTTTGAAGGATTATAATAATTATTTTCATAGTTTCAAAGCTCAAAGGGCCCTTGGAGGTCAGCTAGTCCAACCTTCCCATTTTACAGATTCAGGAAACTAAAGGCCAGAGTTTAAATAATTTTCCCAAGATCACACAGCTAATAAGTGTATGAGGTAGAATCTGAACCCAGGTCTTCCTGACTCAAAGTCCAGTGTACTATACCACTCTGCTTCGTTATTATTTCTATTTTACAGATGTGGAAACTAAGGATCAAATGAAATAATATTTGTAAAGTACTTAGCACATAGTAGGCACTTAATAAATGGTATACAGTAGGCACTTAAATGCTTGTTCCTTTCCCTTATTGCCTTCATCTTTGGGCCTCAGTTCCCTTATCTATAAAATGAGAAGTGTTGGACTAGAATCAGAAGTGTCTAA
>CM053581.1:120933172-120963920 GCA_028627135.1 Pseudochirops cupreus | reverse complement strand
AAATGTTCTTACTTGTTTCTACATTTTTAGTGTATATGTGTTTATATACACATACATACACATATGTATATATGTGTGTGTATACATACACATACATACATATATACATACATATATCTATATAATATATATATATATATACATATATATACATATATATATATATATATATATATTACATATATATATATATATCCCCAGGATATCAATTAACTGGGGCAGATCATGTAGTGAGAATGGGAAGCAACAGAACGCATCTGAATTATAAGACTACCCTCCGAGCTCTCCAGTGTTTGGGGGAGGTCCTTTATAGAGGATTTATAGGAGAATCTAGACAGAAATCAGATAGTCTGAGGTGTAAATATTCACAATGGTAAAATTATAGATCTGTCAAAGTAGGTGAAAGGCACCCTCAAGGTAATAAATGCCCACTATGCTCTTCTCTTATTTATGAGCAACATGTTGTAGTGGAGAGAGCATTGAATTTAAAATGTGGGGTGGAATCTTAGTTCTGCCACTTATGAGCTATACAGCTTTGGGCAAAGTACTTAAGTTTTCTGAGTTTCAGTGTTTTCTAGTAAAATGTGTATAATCATATCTGTCTTACCTACCTGACCAGTTTGTGGAGATCAAAGGCACAGTGGAAAGAATTGGACCTGGAGTCAAGATGAGTCTCAGATACTTATTACTGTGTGACCCTGGGCAAGTCACTTAACCCGGTTTGCCTTAGTTTCCTCATCTGTAAAATGAGCTGGAGAAGGAAATGGCAAACCACTCCAGTATCTTTGCCAAGAAAACTTACCCCCCAAAAAAGGGGTCCCTGAGAGTCAGACTTGACTGAAAGCAACAACAACGTGTGTAGAATGTTTTGTGATTATAAGGCAAAATATAGATAAAAGAGTTTTTTGTTTTGTTTTGTTTTAACTATTACCATGGGCAAAACAGGTACACAATTTAGACATAAAGGGTGATAGCATAAGCAAATTAGGAGAGTAAGGAATAGTTTACCTGTTGGATATATGGAGAAGGGAAGAATTTATTCTTCTGATCAAGTCACTTAATCTGAGTCTCCATTTCCTTATGTACAAAAAGTGAAAACACCAAGGAACTCTCTCATTGGCCATTCAGCTACTTGAGTGCTAAGAGACAGGATTAGAAACCAAGCTATCTTGACTCTACGCCCAGTGCTTTATCCCATTTACTATACTGATTCTTATTTTGCCAGCTATAAAGAATTTGGATTTGAGAAAGGGAAAACTGGAAAAAGGGAGGGCAGTTTGGAGGTTGCTGAAATTATTAAGGATATTAATCCCTGTCCTGCCCACCTCACAGTGCTGTAGTAAAGGTCAGGCATAAGTACGGATGCTATACAGATACATGTCAAATACATCAAGAGTAACAATAATGATCATAAACTATAATAACAGTAAACAGCAAAGAAATTTGAATAACGATAATAGCTAGCATTTATATAGAGCTTGAAGGTTCACAAAGTGCTATACACCTATCGTAGCTAAGAAAATAGTTTGGCATTAGAAAAACTGAACAATTCTGTTTCTCAAAGAGATGACAGAGGCTCAGCTTTCTGCAGTACTTGTGAGACAAAACATTGACATTCAGAAATACTTGCCAGTGACTGTGCTTTTCTCAGCTTGGATCTTTCTTGAAATTTACTTTTCTTGTTATGTGACTGTCGGCTGAAATCTGAGGCCTGTTCATTTCCTTTCTTCTTTCTATAAATTGAGAAAAAAAAGCACTAGCAAAAAATTAAAAATGAAGAGGTGAGTGCCATTTTTCACAAATTATATGAAGACATTCATCACTGGATTCAACAAATTCGATACAATTCAATTTAACACATACTTACTATAAGCAAAGTCTATGCTAGTTTATGCTAGGGGGTGAGGATAAAAACACAACAACAAACTCAAGGAGCTTCTATTCTACTGTGGGTAGATATGAAATGTGATGTCTGAGAGAGAGCATTAGCTATTGGGACATCAGGAAAGGCTTCCTGGAGGAGGTGGTACCTGGAGCTGAGGCTTGAAGGAAGTTAGGAGTCCTAAGAGATCAATCAGGCCTAGGAAAAAGCCTGTGCAAAGCACTGGAGACTGGACATGTCATGCGTGCTGAGTTTAGGGAATAGCTAGGAGGGCAGTTTGGCTGAAACTGAGAGTACAAAAAAGGAAAGAATACAAAAAAAGTATACATACAAAAAGGAGCCAGATTGTAGAAGACTTCAAATGACCCCCAAAAGAGTTGGTATTTCATCTTAAAGAGAACCACTGACTATTCTAAAGCACAGGACTGACATGAATCAGCTCTATGGAAAATTACTTTGACAGCTTCCTGGAAGATGGATTGGAGAAGGGAGAGACTGGAAGCTGGGTAACCCATTAGCAGACTACTGCAATAATCCAAAGGCAGCTTGGTGGTACCATAGTGCATAGAATGCTGGGTATAAGGTCAGGAATACTCATTTTCATGAGTTCAAATGTGACCTCAGACACTTATTAGCTGTGTGACCCTATGCAAGTCACTTAACCCTGTTGACTCAGTTTCCTCATCTGTAAAATTAGCTGAAAAGGAAACGGCAAATCATTCTAGGATCCTCACCAAGAAAACCCACATGGCGTCACTGAGTCAGACACAACTGAAATGACACAATGAGAACAAAGTAATAATCCAAGCAAGAGGTGATAAGGGGCTAAAGGAGTGTAGAGAAAAGAGAAGGGAATGGACACAAGAGATATGGAGGTCAGATCAACAAGACTTGGCAAATGGCTGAGTATGGCACAGATGGCACACCCTTGGAACCTCTGCCACGAGGGGGGAGGGGAGAAGAGGCTGAGGCTGGTGGATCGCTTGAGCACTGGAGTTCTGAGCTGCAGCAGGGCTAAAGCCAACAGGCATCTACATGAAATCTGGCACCTATAGGATGGACCCTCAAGAGCAGGCTGCTTAAAGAGTGGTAAATCTGTCCAGGTCAGAAATGGAGCAAAGCTTCAACTCAGATCAATGGTGGAGTTAGTTAGGTCCCTGAGTGGCTGCTGTACTTCCAGCCTGGGTGAAATAGGGAAGCCCAGGCTCAAAAAAAGAAAAAAAAAAAGAAAAGAAAAGGAAAAGAAAAGAAAAAGAGGAAGAAAAGAGAAGGTCTGGCAAATGATTGGATATGAGAAATGAGAAAGCAAAATATCAAGGATTCAAGGATGATTCTGAAGTTCTAAATCCCAATTGACTAAGACTAACCCTTCTATAATGGGACACAGATTAGGTGCCTGGGAAGGGCAGAAATCCAAACTGGAGAGAAAGGGAAGATGAAGATAACAAAGGCAAATATCATGATTTTGCTCAGGCTCTGCCTTTAGGTGGTAGTAGCAGTCTTGTTGGAGGAGATATCTCAGAATCTCAGGATTAGAAGGGACCTCAGAGGCCATCTAGTCCAACACTATCTTTGAAAAATGGTCTCTACATTCCAGGAAGTGGTCATCTAGCTTTTGCTTGAAGACCTTAAGAGAAGGAGAGCCCACCGAGCTCCCAAGGCAATCCATTCTAGCTCTAATGGACTGATCTAAAGATTAGAAAGTTTTTCCTTAAATACAAATTTGTCTCCCTGTAACTTCCATTAATTGCTTTACTTTCTGCCTTCTGGGTTCAAGCAAGACAAGTCTGTTCCTTCTTTTTATACAGAGCCTTTCAAATAATGCCATTAGTTCTCCCACCAAGTCTTTTTTTTTCTAAATTCCACAATACCTTCAATACATCTGCATCAAAATTCTCCAGTCCTCTTAACTATCTTGATAAAACCTCTTCTAGACACATTATTGCCAGTATATATCCTTGCTAAAATGTGGCACCCAAGACTGAACACAATACTTCAACTATATTTTGACTAGTTGAGAATATAGCAGTTCAAACATCTTTTCATTCTGGACACTACACCTAAGATTGCATTAGACTTTTTGGTCACCACATAATACATTGACTCATATTTAACAATCAGTTCACCAAAATCTCAAATCTTTTTTCAGTGAACTGCTATCCAGCTATACTTTCTCCATATTGTATTTGTGAAGTTGATTTTTTAAAAAAAAATTATGTATACTTATCACTATTAACTATCATCTTATTCGACTTAGTCCAGTGTTTTAACTTGCTGAGATCTTCTGTTTTGTGCTGTCTGTTGTTGACAAACATGTGATTTATGGCTTCAAACAAGTCATTGGAAAAAAATGTCAAATAGTCCAGAGCTAAAGATAGATCCCTTGAGTACCTGACCAAAGACCTCCCTGCAAGTCGACATCAAACCATTAACAACTACTTTTTGGTTCTAGCCATTCAACCAGTTGTGAATTTACCCAACTATATACTATCATTTATTCCAGACTCTATTTCTTCAGCTTTTCTGTCTTGCCACCATGCTTCAGTTGCCAAATAGATTTACCTTAGAACATTCCTCTGCCTCTGTGACCCCCTTCACCCATTAATGAATTCCTTCTAGAAGTTCTATTTTATGGAAGGGCCCAGGTTGACACCATTTCATTTCCTCTCTTGACTCTGCTTCTGACTCTTAGGACTTTGCAACCCTGCCTCCATAGAGGTATCTTGCTTCACCCCCTCCCTTCCCAACTCCCTTTTATTTGTCTTCCTCCATTAGAATATAAGCTCTTTGAAGGCAGGGATTGTTTTTCTTTTTGCTTGCATTTGTATCCTCAACACTTTATCTCAGTGTTCACATAGGAAATGTTTAATAAATGCTCACTGACCTTGACCTTTGTAAAAATTTTTGCTAAAATATAAAAAAAATTTATACATTTATTACATTCCCCTAATCTACAAGTTGAGTTATCCCATCAAATATAGAAAAGAAAAGAAAGAAAATGAAGTAAGTTTGCCATCTCCTGTTCTTGGTGGAAATCATTTTGGCTTCTAGTGATCATTGATTCTCTCTCTAAATGCTCATAAACCATATTCTTAATAAATCTAGTCTAGATTTCTTCCAAAAATCAAAGTTAAGCTTACTCATCTACAGTTTGTACTCTCTTTATCTTTTTTTAAAGTTGAGATTATGGTTTCCTTTTCTCAGTTCCTATTCCTTTCTCTACAAGCTTTTATCATTGACAGCAAGTATGTTCAGCAGTCCCCTCTGCAAGTTATTTCAGTATCCTTAGAATAAGGAGCCTGTGAAGGCTTCACTTTGAACCAAGACCTAGAAATATTATTGCCCTCATTGCCCTTCCCCTTTTCTGATGTGTGTATCTGCCTACTCTATTAATTATGACTTACTGAGTTTTCCCCTTAAATCAAATACAAATTTGCCTCCCTAAAACTTTCATTAATTCCTCTAAGTTCTGCCTTCTAGGTTCAAGCAAGATAAGTCTATTCCTCCTTCTATGTGACTTTCAAATGCTGCTATCATTCCTCCCACCAAGTCTTTTCTTCTCTCGTCTAATCTGGACTTCATACCCCTCCATCAAAAGGTACTGGCTTTTGTAGCAGACAGAAAGACAAAGACAAAAGACAAGCTGTTGTAGTGGACTGAAAGAATCCTATGTGAGGAGTCAGACTACCTGGATTCTAGTCCTAGCTCTGATGCTCTTTGAGCTTTGAGATTTTGGTTAAGTCACTTCACTTCTGAACTTCAGTTTCCTCATCTGAAGAATGGGGATGGTAGTAATCACTTCAAAGGGATGAAAATAAAATTAGTAACAGATGAGGAAGTGCTTTGAAAATTCTAAATATACAAATGCTGGGGCAGCTAGGTGGCACAGTGAATAGAGCACTGGCTATGGAGTCAGGAGAACCTGAGTTCAAATCTGGTCTTAGACCCTTGGCACACTTATTATCTGTGTGCTCTTGGGCAAGTCACTTACTCCCAATTGCCTTGCCTTCCCCCCTCCAAAAGTTATATTTGTACACATACACACACACACCCACACCCACACACACACACACACAAATGTCAAGATTGCTGATTACTTCATGGCGTATTTAGGGATCCCAAAGAGGTTTCTTGTGCCATGGCAGATGATATAGTCTGATTCTTGCCTATATTAGTAGAGCTGAAATGAATGGAGGCGTCTCCTCATCCCCAGGACTACTCTTGAATGGGCTTTAATCCTGGATCCAGAATAAGTATCATAATCCTCAAATCTAATTTCCTTATCACAGGATCATAGATCCAGAACTTGAAGAGATCCTAGAGGCTATCTGGTCCAACCTGTTCATTTTACAGATAAGGAAACTGAGACCCAGGGAGGTTCAATTGTAAACAATTAATAAGCATCAGAGAGAGGAATCAGACCCAGGTCTTCTGAATTCAGAGTCAATATTCTATCTCCTGTACCTTGCTGCCTCCATCTTGGATCCCTTCCTTAACAATTGCATTTCTACCTATAATTAATCAATTGTTTGTTTTATTATTAACAGATTATTAGCAAACATTTGTTAAGGTCCTATCAGGGATGTTTTAGAGAAGATGCCTCCATGGGGGGGACAGTGGGACTAGATGACCCCTAAAGGTCACTTCCAACTCTAAGATAATGCAAAAGGAATCTAAAGCTAAGGATAGAAGGAGCACAGCATATGCCCTTATATGCCGTAGGCTGAAGGATTAGTTGGTTTTAATGAATTCTTATTTTTCTTTGTTGTAAAGCAAGGCTGAACTCAGAGGCAGGAAGAGTGATTTATTCAGAAATGACAGTAATTTAAAAACAAAAAAGATTACATAAATAAAATGAATAAATAGAGAATAGAAATACAAAATATTTATGTAGTTATATAAATGACATAACATATGTATGACATAAATATAAAAATTAATTAATTAAATGAAATGAAAACTAAAGGGATTAAATAAAAAAGTACAAACAAACTAAAAGAAGAGTGGAATGGCCAGAAAATATGTTGACCCCAAGAATGAGTCAAGTGACAGGCACTGTACAAATATTGTATCATTTGAGAAGCCTAAGTAGAAGAAAAGTGAAGTTCTTGGGAGTTCACCACAAAGACTGGATTAAAGTTCTTCTACAATCTAGCTTCGACAGTCTTATTTCATACTAGCCTCCATATATACTGTATGTCCCAACCTGAATAGGTCACAAGCTGTTTCCTAATCTTACTCTGCTTCCCTATGTTGCCATTACTCATTTCTAAAGTGCACTGCCTCTGCATAGGGGTTACAATTTTTCAATTCCTTTAAGGCATAGCTCTTCCAGAAAGCTTTCCTTGATCCACACCCCACCCCTGCCCCCTTACACTGAAGTGATCTCTCCCCAGGAGGTTGCTGGTACATGTTTAACAACCAGCTCTGGGGGTGGATGGGTAGGGAAGTGTACTCACGACACACCTTTAGGTTTAATGTGCATGATCAACATTTCCTCCCATTACTTTCTTAATTCGAGACAATCAACAAAACAATAAGTAAACCTCTCTGTAGTGTTTTGCTGATTTCTAAGGTGTAAATGCTCACATGGAAAATTGAGCACTTGGGTTCTCAGGAGCTGTAGGAGCTGACTCCAGCACACACCTGTGTCTCCCCTTCCTCAGATTTTCTGACAGCAGTTTGCCTGGATCTTTTCTTTGGCCTTATCACATTTGACAATCATGTTCAGTTGTTTCAGACGTGTCTGACTCTTTGTGACCACCATTTGGGATACTGGCAAAGATCCTAGAGTGGTTTGCCATTTCCTTCTCTAGCCCATTTTACAGATGAGGAAACAGAAGTAAACAGGGTTAAGTGACTTGCCCAAGGTCACACAGTAAGTATCTGAGGCTCATTCGAACTCAGGTCTTCCTGACTTCAGGAAGAACCACTTTGTTGCACCCACAATCACACTTTGTTGCATATGAGTACATGCCTTTATTCCCCACTCCCACCTTCTGCCATCAGATTGTTACGCCTTTGAGGGTAAGACTATGTAATTTTTCATCTTCCCCAGTGCCTCACACATCACCATACAATATCTATCAGCCTACTGTTTCCAAGAGCATATGAGATAAGAAGGATACTAGTTTCTTACACCTGCCAGGCTTGTTCAATGGGGTCACAGTTGTCTAGGTAATTGAACCGAATGATGTCAGTGGGATGTTTATCAGAAGAACGCCATGGTGGAAGGTCCTTTTCCCCTCGGTTAGTCTTCTTCCTAAATGAGCAGGAGGAATGAAGGGCAGATGAAGGGGACTGCTTCACTTCTGTAGGGTCACCTGATGCTCTCTGAATGTCAGAAGCCATAAAATCATTTTTTGGTGGAGTCTAGGAGAAGAAATGAAGCAATACTTGATTATTGATCCATCGTCCAAAATCCTAATATTATATCAATACACATTCTGTTCCTGCTACAGCATATAAACTCACCCATTCCCAACACTGAGGAACTCCTGCTTAACATATATAGAATTAATGAATTTAAATTAATTAGGTTAGTTTAAATTAAACTTAATTTTTATAACACATACAGAATATTCAGGAGCTAAATTAAGCACTTATAGGCTAAAATGCCCTAACTTCAATAGCTTTTCCCCCTACTTTCTGATCTTTTACATAGAGAAGGACCCATTGGCAGCTCTGATATAAGTATAGTTGTTCAAATGTCCCTCCATAGCTGTGTGACCAGAAGCAAGTCACTTAACTTGTCTGAGCCTTGAGGGATGGGGACTTGAGGGAGGAAAGGGAAGTGAATAAACATTTTTAGGGTGTCTACTGTGTGCCAGACACTGAGCTAAGTGCTTTACAGATTTTATTTCATTTGATCCTCACAACAACGCTTCGAGGTAAGTAGGTATTATTATGATCCTTATTTTGCTGTTGTTATTGTTCAGTTGGTTCTATCATGTCTGATTCTTTGTGACCCCATTTGGAGTTTTCTTGGCAAAGATATTTCGTTGCATACGGGCACATGCCTTTTTACTGATGTATTCTGCTTTGAGGAAAGGGAAATAAGCACTTATATAGTGCCTACTATATAGTGCCATACTAGACTATGCTAAATGATTTACAAATAGTATCCCATTTGATATTCACAATAACCCTGGAAGGTAGGTGCTGCTATTATCCCCATCTTACAGTTAAGGAAACTGAGGCACACAGAAGTTACATGAGTTGCCCAGAGTTACACAGCTAATGAGTGTCTGAGCTCATTTTACTGATGAAGAAACTGAGGCAAATAGGGTAAAGTGACTTACCCAAGGTCACAAAGCTAGTAAGTATCTGAGGCTTATTTGAGCTTAGGTCTTCTTGACTTCAGACCCAGTAGAGTACTCTATTGTACCCCCTGATTGCCTTAGTTTCCTCATCTCTAAAAAGAGGGATAATAATACCCCTTAGTACCTATCTCATAGGGCTACAAGTGAGGTTCCAAAGAGATATGTATAAAGTGATTGCCATTTTAAAAGTACTATAGAAATATCAATAATAATCTGATTGTTAGAACACCCTTGGAAAAGAGCACCCACCTAAGATCAGATGCATCAAAGCATTTCAGTAATCTCACTAGCTAACAATTGTTAGCAATTGTCAGCAATAGAACCTCAAACCATGTTTGTTCTTTTTTAGCCCACCCCTAGAAACACTCCCCATAACCTGATGGAAATGTTTCTGTGATATTCTGTAGAGTATTTCTGATATTCTCGGGTGTGTAATAGAAAGACTTTCTCTCTTCCTCTTTGTGGTAAAAATGAAAGACCTTGTGGCAAAAGAAAATGTGCAACACTCCTACAGTGGACTCTGATGGGAGTCTCTATTAGTCTGAACTAAACTGCTCCCAGTCCTGTCCCAACCTGCTACTGACCTCAGCTTTGAGGAATTTGGGAGAGTAATTCTCATCTGCATATTATCAGGCAGTGTGGTCTGGAGTTAAAGGCATTAGATTTGCAGTCAGTAGACCTGGCTTTGAATCTTGGCAAGGCTAGTTATTTAGAGGCAGTCTGAGTTAAGAACAACAATAACAAATCACATTTATATAGCATTTCAAAATTTTACAAAATACTTTCCTCACACTATAACCCCAGCTCATCTTCACTGCTCTAAGAATCTATTAAGCATTTGTTATTGTAATAAATACAGGTGTGTCCTGCTTTGAGAAGAACCTGATACGATCAGAATGTACAAAACAGATCGCTAGGAGTGGGAACGAGGGGAGGGGGTGGTGGCACTTTCTCATAATTGGCTCCAAGGCTTCTCCAGCTGCCCTTGGGCTTTGAAAATGTTATCTGATTTTTAAAACTTTGATTTACATATAGCAATAGGGACATATCTACTTTGTGAAAAACTTTTTGTGCATGTGTATCTAAATGGGGTCATGATTGAAATGACTCAACAACAGCAAAAAATAGATAATATCCTCAGGGAAGATGCTGCCAGTTTTCCTATTTGTTATCCAAGGAACTGGCTACAAACTGACTACAAAACAGGGAGGTTACTGCCAGGTTAGGCAAAAGTTATTCCCGGACCATCGATCTCCTAAAAGAGAAAAACAGAAGTAGCTACCTGGTTCAGTCAATAGAATTCTGGGTATGGAGTCAGGAAGACCTGAGTTCAAATCCAACCTCAAACACTCATTATCTGTGTGACTCTGGGCAAGTCATATGACTTCTGTGTGCCTCAGTTTCCTTAACTGTAATATGGGGATAATAGCAGCAGCTACCTTCCAGGGTTATTGTGAGTATCAAATGAGATATTTGTAAATCACTTAGCATAGTGCCCTGGCATATAGTAGGCACTATATAAGTGCTTATTCCCCTTTCCTAAAAGCAGAATACATATATTATGCACTATTGAGATTCTACAGTAGTAGAATTTATATTATATCTTTATTATTATATATTACATATTGTATCATACATTTATTATTATATATATTATATATAAAATAATAAATGCAGTAATTATAATACAGCAATGGGTGAGGGAAGCTCAGAACTGGATTTTATCTATGAGGAATCTGCCCTCAGCATTGCAGCTTTGCAACTGCCTAACAATTTATGTCTCAGAGAATTCAATTCAGTTGCTTTTCGGTTATGTCTGACTCTCTGTGACCCTTTTGTGGTTTTCTTGGCAGAGATACTGGAGTGGTTTGCCATTTCCTTCTCCAGCTCATTGTTACAGATGAGGAAACTGAGGCAAACAAGGTTAAGTGACTTGCCCAGGGTCACACAGCTGGTAAGTGTCTGAGGCCAGATTTGAACTCAAGGAGGTGAATCTTCCTGACTCCAGGCCCAGGGCTCTATCTACCTCACCATCTATTGTTGTTTGGTGTTGTTGGGGGTGGTGGTAGTGGTCCTTGCCATCTAGCTGCCCTGGAAGAGGATGGGATATTAAGCCACCTGTGCTAAGCACAAATGTGTTGGGCAATTAGAGACCTAACCAGGGTCACAAAGCTAGTATATGCTCGAGGTAGGATTTGAACCTAGGCCTTCCTGAGACCTCTTCATTTATCTACTTTGCCATGCTATGACTCAGCATAATAATATATAAAATAATTATAAATATGATAAATTTCATTGACTCAGATTAAATGAGGGCACTAGCTGTGTGACTTTGGCCAAGTCACTTGACTGCTGTCTGCCTCAGCTTTCCTCAACTGTAAAATAGGGATAATAATAGCACCTACCTCCCAGGCTTGGTGTGCAGATCAAATTATATCAATTTGTGAAGCATTTAGCATAGTGCCTGACACATAGTAGGTGCTTTAAAAAATGCTTGTTTCCTTCCTGAATTAGTGGAAGTTGGATTGTTAGAAGAATTCTTAGACAAATGATGCTATAAGACTTTTAAGAACACAGCAATTCCAGCTATTCACAATGTAATTCTTCCTGCTGGTTTTAATGAAATGATTAAACATTTGTGATTAGAAGTATGTGTTTACATAAAAATACTGATATGAATACAGCAGTAGAATCTAGCACAGTTAATGTTAATTGAATTGATGAATATGCTAAATAAAGTCTTCTCTCCTTATATTACAAATGTGTTCAGCAAACCTTTTCTTCACAAATAGCACAATGTTAAAAGACCAAGCCTATGTAGGTAGAATTATCAAAAGCTCTGAATTTTGTTGTTGAGTCATTTCAGTCATATTTGGGGTTTTCTTAAAGATACTGAAGTGGTTAGCCATTTCCTTCTCCAGTTCATTCTACAGAAGAGGAACTGAGACAAATAGGGTTAGATGACTTGCCCAGGATCACACAGCTAGTAAGTGTCTAAGGTCAGATTTAAACTCATGAAGACGAATCTCCCTGATTCTAGGCACAGCACTCTATCCACTGCCACTATAAATGCAGTTGACTTCAGATTATTTCTCTTTTATTAGTAGAGGCAGCATGGGTTCTAGTTAAGAGTACTGGGTTAAAAGCAAGAAAGACAAGGGTTCAAATTTTGCCTCTAATACTTAGTTGTAAAACCCTGCACAATTCACTTAACCTGTCTATATTTAGTTATGGTTTAGCTAGGGGTGGGGAACCTGGGGCCTTGAGGTCACAGGTAGCCTTCTAGGTCCTTAAGTGCCACCCTTTGACTGAATCTAAACTTCACAGAACAAATCTCCTTAATTAAAAAAAAATTGTTTTGTAAAACTTGGACTCAGTCAAAAGGACCTAGAATGCTACATGTGGCCTTGAGGCTGCAGGTTCCCCACACTTGGTTTAGTTACAGTTGCAATCTGCTTTGATGGAGGGAGTTCTCATACTAGGAGCCCCCTGGCAAATTATCCACAGTTCCAGTGAAACAGTTGCCTGGTGGCCAGTTGGTTCTAGTTCCAGGTATCAAAGAATCTTGTTGCTGGGACATAGTGCTGTGCTACGGGGATCTAGGAAAGTCTTGATCACTGAGAATTGACAAGTCACTGATGAATAGCTCTAACTGGTCAGAAGCTATAAACCACTGGGTGGGTTTTTATCACCAAAATACTGAAAATCAACAGCTTTCAGCTTGACTCTACCACATTTTTAGTTTCAGACCTCTTTAATGATATGTGCAGTCTTATGTCTGCTGCTTTTTTCTTGCTATCTACCTTGGGCTTAGTAATATGAAGTTCTTTCACCATCTCGATATAGTGTTTCTTCCACACCCCCTGCTCAAATGGGGTCGGAGAGAAATTGATGCACCAGTTAAAACGCAAACATTTGTGAATCCAGAGTTGATCCAGTTCAGCCAAGTTCTTCCAGTGCCAGCTCACCTGAAAAAAGCAAGGACTATGTCAGTGTCTAGCTTACTTCTCAGGGCTGAGCTGTCACCTAAGCTCTCACCGACCTAGAACAGCCTTTCCATTTCCCAAATGCCCTTCCCTTCTTCAGAAAGAAGTCTCATGGCCACCTCTACTGTGAAGTCTTTCTAGACTGGCTGTTCTTAACCTTTTTTGGGGATCACAGACGCTTCTGGCAGAAGAGTGAAGCTCATGGGCCCATTCTCAGAAAAGTATTTTATTAACTACATTCAAAATGGGAGAAAATGCTAAATTTCAATCAGATATTAGTGAAAATAAAGATGAAAAATTTTTTTTCATCCAAGTTCATAGACCCCTTGAAATCTACCCCTGGACCAGGTTAAGTAGCTCTGTTCTATACAAAGACAGAGACAGAGACAGAGACAGAAAGATAGAGACAGAGACAGAGAGAGAGACAAAGAGAGAGAGACAGAGAGAGAGAGAGAGAGAGAGAGAGAGAGAGAGAGAGAGAGAGAGAGAGAGAGAGAGAGAGGGAGAATGTCTTTACTGTCTTGACTTAATTGACTGGCCCACTGTTACCATCCAGGTATATATTTTTGTATCATTGGCTCTACAGCATATATTCTATCTTACCTGGTAGGAACAGTATCTTTTATTTTCTAGCCTCCCTGCCCAACCCCCATCTTCCGGTCAAAGCCCTTAGCACAGTCCAGGCTAGCCTGTGGGTACTGAACAAACACAGACCGAGGTTGCCCTGTGTGTGGGAGTATTTACAGTAAAGACAATAGGCTGCAGGTTTTGAATGGGTCCATTGACAAGAAGGGGGCAGATCCAAAGATCATACAGCCTCTTTGTTCTTGCAGAGCCCTAAGAGTTTTGCTCATTTTCTCCTCCCTTTCCTCCCCTCCCCAGAAATTTATAGACTCTAAGAGCTGTAGGAAAACACCACCTCTCCTCCACTTTTTAAAAAGCCCTCCTCATTTCAAGATGAGCTAAATAAAAATGACCAAAATTCCAATCAGTCAGCATCTTAAAAAAAATACAGTGTTCAGAGCATGACCTGAGGCAGTGGAGGAAAAAAATCAGGCATTAAAGGAGGATTAGAAAGAATTTAATACTTCAAAAAGAAAAAGTCGGGGGAAAAAGTGATCCAAGAGCCAGGAGGAGAAAAGGGGAGTACTGGGGTGGGGGATGGGGGTAGGGCAGGATTCTAACAGGGAGGGCCGGGCAAGGGAGAAGAGAAACCACATTCCAAGCCTGTTTGACCTGGAGATGAAATGGAGCCCAGCCCCTCCTCCCTAGCCTCTCAGCAGTGAAGCAAGAAGCTTTCAGGGAAGAAGAGGCAGGCCAAGCTCACCAGCCTCTCCTCCTACTTATTTCTGGACTTTCCAAGGGTTTGGAACTTAAGTTCTTTGGTTTGGTTTTGTTTTTTTTTTTTTGGCCTCAGGGATAATTGGATTTTTGTAGGTAAAGGGGCAAGGGCAATGGTAGAACAAAACGAAACTCAGCTTGCCTCTCGCCTCCTTCGCATTCACAGTGCAAATACTTCAGAGTGGATTCTGAGTTGAGTCTGCAACCTGACTCCAGGCACCAATGGGGGGAGGGGTTGAGGAAGGCAAATATCTAAAATTAGATCTCTGTCTACAAAACATAAGTTTCTCAGCCTTTGTTGGTGAGGTTACTTTAAATGCTAAATCCTATAACCAAATACAGGAAACTTTCTATGAAAGTTGTTCGTAAGGTAATTTGTTTGTGTTTTTTTTTTTAAACAAAGCTGTCCTTACCAGCATAAATGACTCAATTAATCAATGCATCTGCTTCCCATCCAGCTAGATTACTGTCTACCTGGGGTTTATCCCCTTCACCAAAGGAATGTCAATAAGAAGTTGATATTTGGAAGAGCTTGAATATGTTGAATAAATAGGCATTAACACTTAATTTTTGGTTTAGAACTTTATACAGCAGGCCTCCAACTCAGTGGCAAGTTATACAAGTTTATGCTGGCTGTGAATGATGACCACTTCTCATTTTACTAGAGACTAAGTAAATGTTAGATTACTGACTATAATGTTTTTGGTATCTTAAATATTTTACTTCAGAGAGTAAACAGCTTCAACCTATTTCATTGAAAAGAGTTGTCAACACCAAAATAATGAGGCAGGAATGAACAGAGAAGGAAAAATACTGACCCCAATTATCACCATTTCCATAAAAGTTTAACTTAGCAAAGTTGACATAGTAGGTACTTAATAAATATTTACTTATTGACTGATTGGTTGATGAATTAACTGATGTAAAAATGTTACTACAAGGAACAGACCAGAAGAAAGTGCTTTAGCCAACAAACAGTGGATCTCCTTACCAAGTAGAAAGATACAATAACCAAAGATTTAGAACACAAACTTGTCTGTAAAACACCATTGAAGAGGACAGCAGAATATTGTATGTCATATTGCCTCATAAAACATCCCAAAATAGCGGAAGCAAAACCAAGTCAACAAAAAGCTTGTTGTGAGAACCAAGCCCAAGAGTATTCTCACAAATGAAAATGGCAGGAGGGTAACTGAAAGAAAATGGAACAGACTTGTTAAGGCTTCTATAAAGAAACACTAAACAATCAAACACGGTAGATTCTGTGAAGATATATTAAATACGAAACACAGTGGAATTACTATATTTGAACTCTGATATCTCAGGCCCTCGAATGCCATGCAAGAAAGTAGAACCAGCATTTAAGATGATGAAGCTGGGAGGAATAGCCAGATCAGCCCAGATATACACAGAGGAAATCTGTTTCTCAGTTGGAAGCAACATAATCTTTAATTCCATTCCCTTCCATTCCACTAAATTCAACAAGAACTTATTAAACACCGACTACTCAGAAGGTATCTGCTAAGCAGTCTTATCTCAGCGACAGAAAGATACCAAGACAACGTAAAATAAAAAATCACAGATGATGTTACGACCCCCCAAAATGTCATCCAAAAATCACTGGCTATGACTGACTCACTGGCCTACTTTCTCTTTATAAAATCTTTATGCGAGTAATCAAGGATATTTTTGGTGAAAATATGAGAAGGAAATATTCATGCTTTCATAATGATTTTCCATGTGAAATCGTATCTATATAATCATGAAAGATACAGAGACTATAAAATCCTACTATATTTATTATTTGTTTGCTGGTTATCAAAGGATATCACATTTGACTTTGCACCAATCAATTAATGAATCAACAAGCAAAAAAAAGAGAAAAAAATTAACTAGCCCGAGCACGAAGCATCCACATTCTTTGGGGGAGATGACAGTTACACATATATGTTTAGATAAGTTATAAATAAAATAAATACAAGAGAATGTCTGGTGGAGGGAGCACCAGAAGCTGGGGAGATTAGGAAAGGCTTCATGCAAAAGGTAACTTGGGAGGTGAACTTGGAAGTAGGTGGAGGTGAGAAAGGAGTGCATTCTAGGCACACCTAACAGCCTGGGAAAAGTCATGGAGACTGGAGATGTAATGTATGTGAGGAGTAGCTGGTTAGTTTGGCTGGAGGGTAGAGTGTGTGAAGGAAAGGAAATAATGTATAATAAGGCTGGAAAAGTAGGCTGGAGCCATATTGTGAAAGACTTTCAGTAACAGAGTGGTTGGTATTTGATCCTGCAGGTAATGGGGCTCCACCCTACCTTTCTAGGTTTATTGGATATTATTCCCCTTTACATAGTCAATGCTCCAATCTAACTAGCCTTGCTGTTCCTCACATGTGATAGTCACCTTCCATCTCCGTGCATTTGCACTGGCCTAGAATACCTTTCCTGCTATCTCCCAGACTCCCTAGTTTTCTTTAAAGTTCAGCTTAAATGTCATCTGCTACAGGAAGTTATTCCCATGCCTACCAATTGCTAGTTGTTTTTCAGTTGTGTATGACTCTTAGTGATCCCATTTGGGGTTTTCTTGGCAAAGATACTGGAATGGTTTGCTATTTCCTTCTCCAGTTCATCTTACAGATGAGGACATTGAGGTAAACAGGGTTAAGTGACTTGCCCAAGGTCACACAGATTTGCACTCAGGAAGATGAGTCTTTCTGACTCCAGGCCCAATGCTCTATCCACTGCACCACCTTGCTGACCCAATTATCAATTTGCTAGTGCTTCCCCACAAAAATTATTTTATATTTATTTTGTACATAATTATGTGTGCATGTATCACCTCCCTGATAGAATGTAAGTTCTTTGAAGACAGGAATTGTTTCATTTTTTTTTTTTTGTATTTGTACCTCAATACCTAGCACAGTGCCTGTTATACAGTAGGTGCTTAATAAATGTGTGGTGTTCAATCATGTCCAATTCTCCATGAGCCCATTTTGGGGGTTTTTGGGCAAAGATATAGCAGTGATTTGCTATTTCCTTCTCTGGGTCATTTTTACTGATGAAGAACTGAGGCAAACAGGGTAAGGTGACTTGCCCAGGGTCACACAGCTAATAAGTGTCTAAGGTCACATCTGAACTCAAGAAGATGAATCTTCCTGATTCCGAGCCCAATGCTCTACCCACTGGGCCACCTAGCTGATCACTTAATAAATGCTTGTTGGTTAACTGGCTGATTGATGAAGAGCTGCTGGAGTTTACTGAGTAAAATGTGGCTTTAAATTTCTCCTGCAACAAGGTATCTCTTATGTATATGTCTCTTATGCAACCACAGATATAACTAACTGTTCAATGATCCTCTGATTATTGTTAAGTGAGACATAAAGACTTCATTCTTGCTAAAGATGTTTGCCAGTATCAAGGAGGATCCAAATGAAAGAGGGATTCCTCGGAGATCGGGTGTTCTCAGCCTTTAATATGTCATCAGTCCTTTTAGTAATCTGGTGCAGCTTACTTACCCCTTCTTAGAATAAATATTACATTTCATTTAGAGGTTTGTAAAAATAAAGATGTCATTTTTTCCCATCTAAGTTCATAGACCCCCTGAAATCTAAGCACAGATTTCATCCATGGACCCCACGTTAAGAACTCCTGCTAGGAATGATGAGGTCTTATAGATGTTTCTGCTTACAGATAATATTGTGTTGTTTGCATCAAGCAACATTACAAGGCTTCCTCAATGAGATCCATAATTACTTACAGGATATTGAACTAACAATAAAAGGAAAAAAGAAACAGGGGAAGAATGTCTGTTGTTCAGTCTATGACACAATGACCAGTCCATTGAGTTAATTCATCAGCACATATATTTGGGACATGTAACTCTAGGGAGGTGACTTGGGCCCAGAATTGAATTGGGGGAAAAGAGCAAACATGATTGAATTTGGGATGCTGAATAGTGATTCCAAACTGTTCCCAAGGACAAAACAAACAAACAAAACCAACCTTTTTAAAACTCAAATGTTATTGCAGTAATGTGATATGGTTACAAATCTTGGAAGACTTTTCTTTCAGAAGAATCAAAGCTGCAGGTGACTCAGAGGGCAATGGAGAGACTCATGGTGATGCAAGAGGGCCACAACACATTTCCAAAGATGACCTATGAACACACCAAGTTCTGTAAGGAGTACAAACTGTAGTGAGAACAACCCTGTAGTGAGAGCAAGGAATTGCAAATGGACAGCCTAAGTGCTGCACTGATAGCCAATCCTGGAGGAAGGCCTCCAGCAAGTTGGTTAGATCCTTTTTGGAGAACAGAGACAAGAATTACAGAGGATGAGAAGGCACAGTTGGGTTACATTCTCTACTGGTGGAAGCAATGTCCACACTTAAGGGCTCATAGGTCCAGTAAAGTATATTTAAGCATTAAATGAACTATTGAATTACTAGGGAAAAAACAAATCCTTTCTCCTTTTTGGAGCCTTCCTTGATAACAGTTCCCTTTGAATTTTTTGCTAATTTCCTTTGAAATTACTTATACACCTTATTCTATAGAAGCATACCTTGGAGATATCATGGGCTTAATAAAGTGAATATTGCAATATTGCAATAAAGCAGGTCACATGAATTTTTTGTTTTCCTAGGACATATAAAAGTTATACTATACTGTAGTCTATTAAATGTGCAGTAGTAGTATATCTTTAAAAAGCCCCAATATGAATACCTTACTTTAAAAATACTTTATTGCTAAAAATGTTAACTATCATCTGAGCCTTCAATGAGTCATAAGCTTTTTGCTGGTAGAGTGTCTTGCCTTGTTCTGGTGGCTGCTGACTGATCAGGGTGGTGGTTGCTGAAGGTTGGGGTGGCTGTGGCAATTTCTTAAAATAAGACAATGAAGTTTGCCTCATTGATTGACTATTCCTTTCACTTGATCACTTAGAGGCCATTGTTGGGTTATTAATTGACTTAGTTTCAATATTGTTGTGTCTTAGGGAATAGGGAGGCTCAAGGAGAAGGAAGGATCCGGGGAACCAATGGTTGGTGAAGCAATCAGACACACGACATTTGTCAATTAAATTCACTGTCTTACAGTGAACTTAGGACATGGTTCGTGGCCCCCCAAAACAATGACAATAGTAACATCAAAGATCACTGATCCCAGATCATCATAACAGACATATAATAATGCAGAAGTTTGATATATTGAAAGAATTACCAAAGTGTGACACAGAGACACAATGTGAGTACACACTGTTAGAAAAACGGCACCAATAGACTTGCTCAATACAGGGTTGTTACAAACCTTGAAGTTGTTAAAAAAAAAAAAAAGAAAGGCAATATCTGTGAAGTGCACATAATAAAATGAGGTATGCCTGCACTGCCTTGAACTCCTCCATTAGACTATGAACATCCCAAATGCAGGGACCATCTCTTGTCTTTCTTTGTATCCCTGGTGCTTAGCATAATGTGTGGCATACAGGAACTTAGTAAATGCTTATTGACTGATTGACTTTGCCTAACTTAAGACTCCATGCAGCAATTTATTGTAGCAATGTTATGTTATTCTATAGAATTTTTTGTTCACTGGTTCATGTGTTCACATTCATCTATGCAAACAGGCTGCTAGCTCTGTGGGTAGCAACCATGTCCTCATAGAAATTAGGGACTACAAGAGAGCCTACAGAGGTAGCATGGGTTAGTGGAAGGAGCAATGAACTTGGAGAGAAGAGTCCCTCAGTTTGAGTCTTGGCTCCATGACCAGAGAGACTAGGGTGGTATGATGGAAAAAGCATTGAAATATGGTATCACTAGCCCGCAATTTGAGTTTTTGTTTTGCCACTTCCTAGTTCTATAACCTTCTGAACGTCAGTTTCCTCATTTGTAAACTGGGGAAAATTAGACATCCACCAAACAAGAGTGTTGTGAGGAAAGCATTTTGTGAATTGTGATGCACCAAATAAAGGCAAGCTATCATTACTATCTATGTAACTAGGGGAGGTCACTTACTGTCTCAGAGTCTCAGCTTCCTAACCTGATAACTACCTCTCCTATGTACCTCATAGGGTTTTTTTGTGGGGAGGGGATCAAGTGAAATTATGTATGGGACAGCATTTTATAAACACTCTATATAAACATAAGGCATTATTCTTGATTGATTTAGACCCAGGTCAAGGAATTTGCCCATTATGACTCTGCTTTTTGTTGCAGAATCAGAACAAGGATCCAAATCTCTTCACCCTTAGTAAAACACTCTTGTCAACTACAGCCATGTTCTGTCTTGTCTTGTACTCCAAGTGTCTAGCAAAGTACTAGACACACAACAGATACTCAATAAATACCATTCAATTGACTGACATACAGTTATAAGAGATAGACCATTGTATTTGGAGTCAGAGGACCTGCATTTGAATCTCAGATCTACTACTTACTACCTGCATGAATTTAGGTGAAAAATTAAAATTCCTTGGGTCTCAGTTTCCATATCTGTAAAATTAAGAAATTGAACTAAATGGAGATATTATGATAAAACAGAAACCTATTGTTACTTATATCAGTAATGTTCATAAATACAGCTCCTATGGACACTGAGATATTGAAATCTATTACTAAAAGCAGTGTCACAGAGCAGGGCAGTAGCAAAAGAAGTTCTAGATCAGGGGTTCTTAAGCTGGAGTCTATAAATTTGCTTTTTCAAGAAATATTTTGATAACTGCATTTCAATATAATTGGCTTCCTTTGTAACCCTATGTATTTTATTTTATTAAAATTACTGTTCTGAGAAGGGTGCCATAGATTGCCAGAGGGTCTATGACACATAAAAAGGTTAAAAATCCCTACGTTCTAGATAAAAGAATCTTAGAACTTTGGACTAGAGATCAAAACTTATAGATGAGGAAACTATATTTATAAATTATAGATGAGGAAAATGTGTCCTAAATAAGAGACATGACTTGCTCACATTCAGATAAGAATTACTGACCCTTTGGCACTTCCATGAAATCTTTGTGCCTGTTTTCTTTGTGAAAATCATATAAATAAAAAAAAAGAGAAGAAAAAAAGAAAAAAGAAAAAAAAGAAAATCATCTAAATAAACATTGAGAATATCTTTGATGAAAACATAAGAACAGAACAAGTGATATTTCACAAAGGTTTCCGAGAGTAGGCCATGTCTTTGGGTATACAACTACCTAAGTGGCATAGAATATGAGCTACTTTTAGGTAGAACTTATTTCATTCACTGCGTTTGAATCCCTAGTACCTAGCAAAGGGTTTAGCATACAGTGGGTTAATAAATACTTGTTGATAGAGAAGACAAGATCCTACTATATTTATCACTTGTTGCTTACTAAAAGCCATTTGTTTCTGTAGGGCGAAATTCAGTCTTAAAGACTTTGCTTTCACTAAACCTTTCCCATGCATATCTTAAAATTGTACAAGAAGAGCTCCCCCCACCAATAGATGTAACCACAGAGATAATTTTGTTCAATAATTCTCTGATTATCACATTAAGGTATAAAACATGGAAATGTATGCTCACTAAAGATGCTTTCATTGTCATGGAGGATGTCCTACTCAAAGTCTAAAGGGAAGGATTCCCAAAACACAGGGAGGTACTTTGAAAGCTCCTGGATATAGATGATATTGTACTTACAGTATTGTGTCCCGCAATACTACAGAGCCTCCTCAGTGGGACCTATAGCTATCCCCCCAAAATATCTGTATAACAACCCACAAAAGGTCTTTGTCCATGTCATGCCCAATCTCCCAAGGCTTTCTCCTAGGTCCTCTTTTCTCTGTGTACTCTCTCACTTGATGATCTTATCAGCACCCACGGGTTCAATTATTATCTCTACGTTGATAATTCTAAGATCTATATATCCTGTCCTGAACTCTCTCCTGAACTCTAGTCACACATTATCAAGTTCTTGCCAGACAATTACAAACTGAATTTCTCTAACCCAAAGATATCTCAAACTCAACAGGTCCAAAAAAGAACTCATGCATTTCCTTCACTCCCCTAACACTGCCGTCACCCTGGTGCAGGCCTTCATCACCTCACACCTGGACTATTACAACGCCTTTTCAATGGATTACTTGTCTCAAGTTCTTAGCCCATTCCACACAGAACCACTCAGTGATTTACCTAAAGCATAGGTTCAAGTCATCCCCTTACTCAATAAACTCCAGTGGCTTCCTAATACCTTTAGGATCAAATACAAACTCCTTTGTTTAGCATTTAAAGCTCATCATAACCTGACCCTCTTCCTACCTTTTCCAGTCTTCTTATACTTTCTTCTCTTTGACCACACCAAGTTCTGGTCATTTTGGCCTATTTGCTGCTCCTTGCCCATGGTATTCTATTTCTTGACTATTCTTTTGCACTGGTTGCCTCTCAAGCCTAGAATGCCTCCCTCCTCACCTATGCCCCCTAAAATCTCTGGATTCTTTTAAGACTCATTTCAAATGCTAAGTCCTATGGGAGGTCTTTCCCAGGTTTCTCAGCAGCTAATATTTCCATCTCCTTTGTACATCTCTCACATATACCTATTTATGAACATGGCTTCCCCCCATTAAAGACATAAATTTCTTGACAGCAGAAGCTATTTTGCTTTTTATTTTGTATCCCTAGTGCTTAGGGCAGTGCCTGGCACATAATAAACATTGAATAAATTCTTGTTGATTGGAGAGGCAGCCCAATATGGTAGATAGGCTGCTAGATTTGAAATCAGAAAGATCTGGGGTTCTAACCCCATCTCAGGCAGTTAATATCTATGTGACTTTGGGCAAATCACAACCTTTGGGCTTCAGTTTCTTTGGCTATAAAATAAAGGGGCTGGATTTGATAAATTCTAAGCCCCTTTCAGCTCTAAATCTATCGTCCTGTGAATTGATTGGATTAATATTGCCTAGTTATGAGATGTAGTTAGAGGGACAATGAACTGGGTCCAGAAGTTGAATAGCAGAAGATCAGGTTGAATGACATTCAGGAAATTACACAGTTCTTTCAATAAACCCAAGGTACTCTGTGCCACAAAGGCCCATTTTTTCCACATTAATATTCTCCTAGGGTTGTTATATAGCTATGAAACATGAAACACCAAGATCTAAGAAGATTCAAAATTCCAGGGACCTGAAGGACAATGGAAAAATGCACAATAGGTATAAATAAACTATATATCTTTGCACCAATGACAGACACACAAGAAGTGATATACAAATCACTGAGGGCATGAATGACAAGGAAATAGCTGAATCAGTCACATCCTGAGAATAGGAGGTAACATGGACAGTACAAGTATTTCACTGGTACCCCATGACACATCAAAAAAAACTTAAAGAATTAGGAAGGTCTAAAGTTCATGGAGCGACTCCTTTTTAGAGTATTTAAGGAAAGACACAGAGAAGAAAAATACAGAATGGTAAGGCATGAATAGGATGTAATCTGCACCAATGGAAAGATTATCTATATGTGATGAGATCATGGATCCATCCAATACAGTATCAAAGTAAGCCCTTCTCACATCAAATAGGAGTATTATATTGTATAAGGAAAGAAGCTCAAAATTTCCACTGGCCTGTCTTGAGAGTGTGTGATGTGACCTTGGAGACACTTAGGGAGAGGAAAGTCAGTTCTATTGTGAAAATCCCTCCACTTTGTACCATGATGAGAAGAGTTAAGCCAAAGACAAGATAGAGAGAAGAAATAGAAAGTAGAAATCATAGGGACAGAAACTTTTAGGGTGGGAAGGTCGTTGTATATGCAGTTGTATTTTTTTTTTTTTATTTAGTTGGATCAGTGAACAAAGATCTGGTCTTAGAGTCAAGAAA
Source organism: Pseudochirops cupreus (assembly GCA_028627135.1). Lineage (NCBI taxonomy): Eukaryota > Metazoa > Chordata > Mammalia > Diprotodontia > Pseudocheiridae > Pseudochirops > Pseudochirops cupreus. The sequence goes on along the minus strand of CM053581.1, from coordinate 120,939,567 downwards.
ATCTGGGTTAGTAGCTTGTCTCTGACATACATACAGGCATCAATAGGAAGGAGTTTGTACCCCAGATTAAATAATAAATTGAAATCTTAAAAAAGTCAGATGACTAGATTGGCTTCCTCTTAAAATAATATGAACCACTGTTTAGATGTTTGGGGAATAGGTGGATGAAAGACTGGAGAATTTATAAAAATTGTAAAATTAGAAATAGTGAGTATTTTGGTTTTTCAGTTCACTTTCAGAGTCCCTCTGCTGTTTTAAAAATGCTTCATCTAGTCTAATGTCTTAAGGAATTTTAGGGTACAATTCTTGCCCATAAAAGAACAAATCCCAGGCTGAAAAATTTGAGAATTAATGGGAACTACGTGGATAATAGCTAGCATTTTACAGCATGCTAAGCTTTGCAAAATAATTTACAAATATGTCATTTTACCTTCACAACAATCCTAGGAGAGAGGTACTATTATTATCCCTGCCTTGGTCGTTCATTTGTTTCTTTCTGTTGTGTCTAACTCTCCATGACCCCATCAAGGGTTTTCCTTGGCAAGGACACTGGCATGGTTTGTCATTCTTTTCTCCAGCTAATTTTACAGATGAGGAAACTTAGGCAGACAGGGTTAAGTGATTTGCTCAGGATCACATAGCTTATAAGTATCTGAGATGAGTTTTCCTGACTCCAGGCTCAGCATTCTATCCATTGTGCCACTTAGCTGCCCCATTTTTAAAGATGAAGAAAGACTTGCTCAGGGTTATACAACTGGAAAATATCTATAGACAAATTTGAATTCAGGTCTTCCTGACTCCAAGTCTAGAGTTCTAACTGCTGTGCCACCTAGCTATGGCTGGATGAAACAGAATACTGCTATGGCAATGGATTTACAACTTGATTTTATTGAAACATCTTTCATTTATGAGGTTTTTATAGGGCCTTTCTCCCAAAGTGTTCAGTGTTATTTATTTGCTTTACCTGTGCACATCGACAGAGACTTCGGGGGTCGAGGAAAGAAAAGATGTACAAAGACAACACCCTGGGGAGCTTGGTTGTGAAATCCACTGCTTCTGCTGGAATTCTTTCCTGAAGTTGTCGACTGCAGAACTTTTGCTGTGACAGAGAGCACTGCTCAAACAAGCCTGTCAAGATTCTTCTCCTCTGAGCATCTGTCCACTTGTCAAACTGAAACAGAAAAAAACCCAGCACCAACAAAGAAAAGCAAATCAGCTACAGATTTAATATGTCTCTAGAGATTCATTAATGGGAAAGAGAAGCAAGAGTCTGGAGCAGAAAAATTCATTTGCTAATTGAGCTTTCCGTTAGCCTCTTGTGTTCTCTTCACTCTCTGCTCACTTTGCCACCTAGCCCCACCTATCGTTTGAATGAATTTGGGTAAATGAATCTCTGAGTATGGATGGCTTCTTCTCTTGAGCTTACAGCTGGCAGTTGCCCAAGATCTGCCAGTTGGGGCCAGCCATACATAGTAAATATGGCATAAACTTATGAGGGATGATTTTAAGAGAAGGGTCACTTACAATGAAACTCTCTTCCTCCCTCTCTGTCTCTGTCTCTCTGTCTCCCTCCCTCCCTCTCTCTGTCTGTCTCTCTCTCACACACATGCGCGCGCACACACACACACACACACACACACCCCTGATTAGGGAAAAACAACAACAACAAACTTCTTCTCCAACTGCTCATGGATTAAAAAAAAATTCTTGAATAGGAGACAAAACCTGTGATGCCACATTTAAAAGATAAAGCTTTAAGTATGATTATATTGAGGGGTAACATAATGAGTTAGATTGACAGGAAAATATAAATGACTGCTATTAGCTCCTTTTAGGGAGAGCAGGTTCCAGAGAAAGGAGAGCAAAAGTACCTAATGGGTACTGGGTACCCACTGGGGAGGAAGAGGGGAGAAGAGGTGAAGGAAGATGATGAGAATAAAGTTGTTATTTCACAGTTTTGCCTAGAGAAGATCCTATTGTCGACTTTGTTCATAAAACTGCCTGTCTGTGATTCTTTTTTGGCATTCTTTCTGTTCCCCTAAAAAAAAAAATAGATACTTCCTGTTTTTGATTGTAAGTGACCTCGGAGAATGCTCCGAAATGAGAATGGGGGTGGGATGTTAAAGAAGGGACCTCCAAAGAAAGGGTAACAAGCAGTATCACAGGCAGCAATAGCAGCATTTTTGCTGTTTTTAAAAAATTTATTTGTTTACTGGAGCAGTGAGCGTCTGCAAATTGTGCCACCTCCTTGCCTCTCTCAAGAAGCATTTATTGAGCACTTTCTGCATACAAGGTGAGAGGCACTGTTGCTTAGAGGGCAAGCCTCTGTTAGAAAAATTGGGGTTCAAGTCTAGCTTTTGACACTTAATGACTGGTTGACCTTGGGTAAGTAACTTTACCTCTCAGTACCCTTAGGCAACCCATTGAGACTAAAATGTGGAAGAGCTGACCATAAGCTTTGGTAGCTGGAATCCCTCACTGGGAATTATCCACAACAATGAAATCACAGGTCTAGACCTTTCCTCACCACCAAAAATCCCCCACAAAAAATGGGCAAGACATGTGTCAGGTGCTGGAGTTAGGGGACACAAAGACTAAACAAAACAAAAAACAATCCCTGTCGTCTAGGAATTTATATTCTACTGGGGTGAGGTGTGGGGTGGGGGATACAACACATAAACAGAGAAGTGTATACTTGATCATCTGAGGAGAAAGCACCCAGTGAGGAAAGTACATTCTAGGCTTTGCAATGGGGAAAATGAAATTGGCCACTTTGACCAGACAGCAAAATGTATGAAAAAAAGTGATATAAAATAAGCCTGGAAAGGTAGACAGGACTCAAAGCTACCTTTCTCCTGCCTTTTTCCATCATTCTCCCTCCCTTCTCTCTTGGTCACCAGTGCTCCTAGTGTCCTCAATAAGGCAATGAAGCATCAGATTCCTCTGTGACCACAGAGAATAACAGAGATGGCTTCAAAGCTAGATCTGTAAACCTCTTTCATTACCACCTATAGAGTAGAAATGAGAAGATTCTAGAAACTTAGAATCTCAGAGCTGGATGGGACCAAAATCGGCTTCAGTTACACTCTTACCTCCTTTTCCCTGCCCCAGGGGAAGGGATCTTCTCTGCAGCCACATTAATAGGGCAGAGGATATTTTTCAGATTTCCTAGTGACTGGGTCAAATCCAGAAAAGTGGGGTGATCTCCAGAAAAGAAACCAAGACTTTATTGCTTTTAGTGCCACAGACAGAAAGGCACACTGCATTTGAAACTGGAGGAACTAAGTTTGAATCCTGACTGGACTACTTACTACCTTGTGTGACCTTCCTCTCTCTAGGCCTGTTTCATTGTGTACAAACAAAGGGATTGAACTTAATAATATTTAAAGCTCTTTCCAACTTTAAAGTCTAGGACTGCGATTCACAAGGGGCCCAGAATTTCACTTTATTTTTAAATCTCTGAGCTGACATAAGACAGACTTTAGGCACAGGTAATATAGGTAACACAGGCACACACTGTGAAGGGGGATACATGAAAAGACTGCCTCTCCTCGGATTTTCTCTACCTTTCTAGTTCTTCCTATTGATATCAGAGCCAGCTAGGTAGTACAGTGGATAGAATATTGGACTTAGGGTAAGCAAGATCCAAGTTCAGATCTGTCTCACACACTAGCTGTGTAACCTTGAGAAAGTTAATTTTTATCAACCTGTTTCCTCGTCTGTACAATGGGATAATAATGGCACCTATCTCACAGGTTGTGAAGATCAAATGAAATAACATATGGAAAGCCCTTAAAATGCTAGCTATTATTATTACTTGGTCATGCCACAAGAATATTCAACAGAGAAGAAAAGATTATCGATGGAAGGGCAGTGTCAAACTACTACTTGGAAGAAGCACATACACTGTAGCCTATCCTTTCTCTCTTCAGCCTAGAGAACTTGGTTCACATGGGATAGAGTAGGTACACTTCAAATCAAAGTGGCAAATAGTTCATACAATTTGGCGAAGGGGCAGTGGGAAGGATATGGAGACAAAAGGAGACACCAGTGGACATGCTGGGCTGGGGAATCTAGAAAATAATGCAAGGCCCAAGGGAAGACAGGCTCAGGGAGATAGGAATCCAGGGTGAGAAGAAAGCCAGTGGAGAGTGGACCTTCTCTCACCCCAAAGATAAATTTGGTCTGCTGCAAACTTGCACTTAGCTAAGACTGACCTTCAACAAGGCTTACTTTCTGTTATTTTTGTTTTTATCATTCAAGAATTTGTCTTACTTTCTCCCTCTTAAGGTAAGGCATTATCAGACTGGGAAGCTATCTATAAAGTACAAGCGTCAACCGGGAAATAGCCATCAAGATAAAATATTGGTACTCTCTTCCTAACCTCTCACATCGCTATCTAAAGGTATATTTTGATTCCCTTATCAGGAGCGCTTAGCATATAAAACAAGTGCTTAAAATAATTAGCTTTGGGAATAAAAAGTAAATAAGTGTGGTTATCACTTTCCCTGGCTCAAAAACTGTTTTGACTTGCTAATATTCTTTAAGAAGATAGCAGCTATTAGTAAATTAAAGGAATCATTTGTTGAAAACAGATTAGGATCACAGCAGTGCTCTTTGTTTAGTTCAGTCCCGTCCAACACTTTGTTGACCCCATTTGGGGTTTTCTTGGCAAAGATGCTGGAGTGGTTTGCCATTTCCTTCTCCAACTCATTTTACAAATGAGGAAACTAAGGCAAACAAAGTTAAGTAACTTGCTCAGGATCACACAGTTAGTAAGTGTCTGAGGCTGGATTTGAACTCAGGAAAATGAGTCTTCCTGACTCCAGGCCAAGCACTCTATCCACTGTGCCACCCCCAATAATATTTTACAGATGAGTGGTCCAAGAGCATCAACAACTTGCCTGAGGCTACACAGCAGAACTAGGACTCAGATGTCCTGACTTTTACTACCCTACTATACATTTTCCTATGCTATAATTAATTAAATAAGATAGATTAAATAGGATAAACTGAATAAATTATATTAAATAGAATTATATTAACTATGATAGATATTAACCATTATATAAAATATGATAGATATTAAATATTAACTATTATATATTAAATTGATATGTTAAATGGAATAGATATTAAGTATAATAGATCATGAATGCTGAATAAATCAATAATGAATGGATGTTGAATGAAACCATGATCTATAATTGATATCTTCTAACCTAAATTACTCTCAAGGTCAGGGGACCATAGTTCTATAACTAGAAGGGTCTTTAAAAGTCTTCTGCTCCAGCCCTACCATTTTGTAGACGAAGAAACTGAGAGCTTGAAACCTGTTCAGTGTCCCATAGGCAGTAAGCAGCAAAATAAGGATTTGAACCCAGATCCCCTGAGTTCAAATTCACTCTTCTTGCTGCTGTACCACATTGCATATAAACACCATATATGATTAGAATGAAAGTCTTACTCATTCTGGCAGTGAAGTTAACCTGAGTTCTTAAAGGTTAAATGAAATTGCCTCAGTTGGAAGAGCTCCAAATATGGGACAGGGAATGGACTCTATCTCTAAGGATCAGTCTATCTAAACCCAGTCTAACTAAGTTGAGAGGCCTATCACTAAATTAGCTACAAGGAGACAAACATTTCAACTCTGGCAACTCTGGAAGTCTGTTCAGTTATAGAGGAGATGCAATTTGCATTGGTGGAGGGAGAACCCACACAGATGGACTCGCTGACCCTTGAAATATTGAAGAATACATACTCTTGAAAGAGAAAGAAAAAGTACAGCATAAAGTGAACAGAAAACACTTTTAAAAACTATCTATACATGTTATTGTATGTGGTGGTGTACATATATACTTGTGTGTATACATAAATATGTATGTATGTGTGTATAAATGAATGGAAGTGAATTGATGTGGGTAAAAAAAGAAAATAAATAGATGATCTGGTAATCAGTATATAAACATCAGATACTAGTTAAAGAAAAATTGATCATCATGACACAAAAGAGAATAATAGTATCTGTATGATCAGTTGGAAAACACAGGGTTTTTATCAATTTGGGGCTCTCCTTGAAAATGAAAACTAATGGAATGGGTATTTGCCCCAAGTGGCTCATTCTAGATAAATCAGTTTGTGTAGTAAGCTTTTGGAAACTAGAGTCAAGTTAATCTAAGGTCCAAAAGAGGGGAAATTCAACTTTTAACAACAAAAAACAATAAATCATATAACAACAAAACCCAAATAATCTATATAAATATTCCTATCCTGGGATTTGAGTATCAACAAATTCATTCATGCATCAAACATTTATCATCCATCTGTTATGTGTAGAAGCTGAGCTAGGTACTAGGGATGCAAAGATAAAAACTAATCAATCTTTTTTTTTTTTT
>CM053581.1:120892755-120932672 GCA_028627135.1 Pseudochirops cupreus | reverse complement strand
TTGAAGATCTCATGAAGAAGGAAACTCAAAGACCTTTAATATAAGCAGATAAATTAACAAACATTAGCAGCAGAAATATGGTCTTTGGATCTAGTAAATGAGTTCAAGCAAGAATATGAATAAATACTGCAAAACAAAGGAAAATGATCCAACACTTGAGGCAAAGTCAGGAGAACATGGAACAACACATTGTTCCTGAGTGTCTCAAAAGAGAAATGATAATTATGAGAGCAAAATTCATGGTCTGCAGAGCAATAATAATGGGCAGAATAGGAAAACTAGATCTGCCATGGCAAGTTTCACCAAATAAGCAAAAGAGAGAACAATAGATTGTGAATGCAATTATACAGAAGTGAAGGTCAACCTAGAAGAGAAACAACAACAATAAAAGAATTAAAAGAAAATGTGCTTACTATGCAGGCAATACTTACCGACCTAGAAGACAGGATTTGTAAAGAAAATGTAAGGATCATAGATCTCCCAGAACATAACAGGACAAAAAACAACAACAATACCATAATGAAGGAAACAATAGAAGTGAATTGCCCAGAACTTCTAAGCATAGAAAATGAAATACTATTTGAAAGAATTCATAGATCATCCCCAGGGGGAAAAAAAAAACAAGGCTCCAAACTCCAAGACACATAATGGTTAAATTTAACAATGCAATTCAGAAACAACAAGTTCTGTGAGTGGTCAAGAGAAGGACCTTCAGATATAAACAAACAAAATTTGAATAACATAAAACTATTCTGGATCTATCAAAAGACTTAGAAGGAAATGGAATAATGTGTTCTGGAGAGTAATGGAGCTCAGGATGCAGTCCAGGATGACCTACCCTGCAAATATGAGTTTAATAAAGGAAAAAAGAAAAACATTTGATAATAAAAAAAACATTTGAAACATTTTAAGAAAGAAAACCAGAGTTGAAGAGATTATTTGCTTCTCAAACAAAAGAAATGCAAGGAAGAGTAAATAAATGCAGCAATTGAGAACAGCAACAAGAATATCAACACAATTACAGTGGAGAGACCACTAAGAAACTTCTTTCAAAATATACAGAAGGAGACAGGGGTGAAAGGTGGTAATCTGGTAGAGGTCACATTGAAGAAGCAGGAATGGGGCATTATGGACAGAGCATAGTAACATCCCACATACAGGTGGATCAATATCTTTTGTGGTACTGCATTGCAACATGAAAGGACATACAAAAGGGAGAGAGGGGAGAAGGTGGATAAGGAGGAATGTGTGATGTGCTGGGGTAATATCTAGGGCTAGCAATGAGGGGTAGGTGATCTCTGTGGCCTTAGAAAAAGAACAGCCTATAGGACTGTAAGTAAGGAGGAGGAAAGAAGGATTGAAAAGGGAAGGAGGTCTTATTTTGATGGTGGGTGTTCCACTGATGAATGATCCTACAGGTGAAGAGAGATGGTGCGTGAAGGGAGATGGAGACGGAGACCTTGTGCATTGTGTCCTGAGGGATTTGGTGACTGAAAAGTTTAATTCCTGGGGGCAATTGCCATCTGGGAAGTGGGAGAGTGTGGGCCCAGGGAGGAGATTTTGAGGCAAATGGGAAAAAAAAGGTAACCAGGGAAGAGTATATATTGATGGTAGGCTAGAAATCCGGGGGGTTGAGGTGGGAAGGGGCCCTACCATAGATCAATGTCTTCTCTGACACCTGCAATAATTGGCTTGTTATAGGAATGGAAAAGGGGAACACATGAGGCAGGCTCTACAGGGCAATGCCAAGAAAGGACAGCCTAGAATAGATAATAATAAGCTTTGATTGCATAAGGGATACAATGAAAAGAAAGATATCAGTTAATTAGTGGAGTCATGAATTAGAGAATGGGGGTCTAGAGTAGAGAGAGAAAGAAAGGATAGATAACGAAGAGAGTGAGAGAATTCTTTTTTGGAAAGGGGTGCAAAAATGAAATTTAAAGAAATTAATGGGCAAGACTAGTTGGAAGGGAAGAAAAGGAGGAACCTACTTGGATTATCTGAAAGGGGAAAAAGGGGGGGATATATAACAAGATAAAAGCAGGAGAGAAAAAGGAATAAGCAAAAACCCCCAAAGGAAAGGCATAATAAATAAGAGAAGAGGATGAAGGGAAGGGGAAGAGAGCCAGTGGGAACAGAGCATCCTAAAAAAGATTAAGACAGTGGTTCTCAACCTTCCTAATGCCGTGACCCTTTAATGCAGTTCCTCATGTTGTGGTGACCCCCAACGATAAATTATTTTCATTGCTACTTCATAACTGTAATTTTGCTGTTGTTATGAATTATAATGTAAATATCTGACATGCAGGATGTATTTTCATTGTTACAAATTGAACATAACCCAAGGCTGAGAACGCTGGATTAAGATAAAGTAACTGAAGGAGTATAGTATTGTGTTTATGGCAGAGGAGGGGGAAAATCATAACCTGGAAAACATAAACATATTGAGGAAAATATAAACTTAATTCTTGTAACTTTAAATGTGAATAGATTAAACAATCCAATAAAACAAAAAGAGTGAAAGATTAGTTGAGAAAACAAATATCTCATTTTTTACTCACAACAACCCTGGGAAGAAAGTACTATTATTATTCTCATTTGGCAGAGGAGGAACCTGAAGCATAAAGAGGCTAAATTACTTGCCTGGGGTCATAATGCTAGTTAGTATATGTCTGGATCTAAACTCAGATCTTCCTAATTTTAGGTCAAGTGCTCTATCCACTACACTGCCCAATTGCCTCTAAATTCCATGGGTATGTCTGTGCACATGTACAATTATACATGTGTGTGATTTTTGTTTCATGTATAGACATAGATATGTTTGTGATCTGCATTCTGAGAGAATAATAAACCCATAGCTCAATTAGAACATTTGAGAATCAGATATATATATATATATATATATATATATATATATATATATATATATATATATATATATACACACACACACACATTTGTATATTTATGGGTAGATGTTTGGCTAAGTATCTGTTGGAATGTACATATATAATACATATTAATGAGAATAAATATGAGAGAGGATATGCTAATATATTTGTGTGTATTGGGAAAGAGAGAGAATACAATAAACATATGCCAGTATTTATATCTCTCTGTCTCTACCATATGTTGTTTTCTTTTTCTTTTTTTTTTAACCAGACCTGCAGTTCCACTGGCATAGGGAACACTCAGAACTTCCTTTGCCAATGTAGACAATGGTCTGTAATTAATAGTCTCAGAAAGTTGTCTGATGCCCTGAGAGGTTAAATGATTTCCCTAGTTACTACTATATGTCAGGGACTGGACTTGAACCCAAGTCCTCCTGAAGCTCTCTAGTCACTACTTTGTGGCAGCCTCTACTATATGGGAGTTGACTTCAAATTAATCTGAAAGTTTTCCTTTCCTCCTAGAGTTACCTGAGGTAGGAGGGGAAATCAAAATATTCCACTTCCAGACAGACTCTCCCTCTACTGCCCATCAGTCCATCATTCGACTTCTCCTTTGAGGTTCACTCTATTCAAATTTTTCAACCAATCTAGATCCTAGTAGCTGTTATCTACTGACCCCAAGGACATTCTCCCTCTGTTCTCCGTGAGTTCAGGATTTTCTTATATTCTACCTTTCCATCCCAACTCTTGCCTTTTTACTATGTGACTTCAACATACATGTTGATATTCCTTCAAATACCAATCTACCCTGTTCCCTAATCTATTCAACTCCCAACACCTGCTCATTTACTTTACCTCAGCTATACACAGGCATGGCCATGCCTTGATCCTGTTATCATCCACAATAATTCTACTTCTTTGGACAAGAACTCAGAAATTCTTTTATCTGATTACACCCTCCTATCATTCCATCTCTCTCATGTCTTACCCCTCCTAAAACCTATTCTTTATCCTTCTTTCCAATCCTTCTACCCCTTAGTACTTCCCTTCTCTCTATTCACATAGACACCAACCTAGTTCAGGCTCTCATCACCTTTCCCCTGCACTATTGCAATGGTCTCCAAATTGGTCTTTCAGCTTCAAGTCTTTCTATATTCTAAGTCACCATCCACACAACTGCTAAAGGGATTTTTCTTAAGACAGATCTGACCATGTCACTGCCTCTTCAAAAAGTTGCAGTGATCTCTCTCTGTTCTCTGAACTCCTATAGCATTCAGAGTCTGTGGTACACTATTGGGCACTTAGTCGTATTTTTCACATCTTCTAGTTAAGCTATCTGTCCAAATAGGTTGTAAGATGCTTGAAAGTAATATGAGACCTTACAAACTACCTGAGGTTCTTCTGAACATTATATTCAATACACATCTGTTGATTTGTTGAAAAGAAAAAAAAAGCTTCAGAAGTCATGTAATCATAGAACTGAAAGGGATCTTAAGAAAGCATTCATTTCAATCCATCATCTCATATATCCAAATAGAAAGAAATAGCCCCTGCCCTCAAGGAGTTTACGTTCAATCAGAGGATATAATGCAAAAAAAAAATATATATATATATGTATATATAAATATAATATACATATGTTATATATATATACTATGCCATAATATATAAAATATACATACATATACATTTATAATGCAAAATAGATAGTATGCTATTTTATTATTTTTTGATGGAGTAGTTTCTACTTCTACAACATCTCCTAAATATGTGTATCCCTCTCTCCATTCACAGTCACCAAGTTATCCACGTTGATTCAGGTCCTTATCAGGCAATACATGGACCAATGCAATAGTTTCCTCATTGAGCCCTCTCCTGATTCACTCCAATCCATCCTCCATACAGCTGCCAAAGTGATTTTCTTAAAACCTAGATTTGATTATATCTGACCCTCTACTTAATAAATGTTAGTGGTTCCCTATCACCTTTAGGATCAAATATAAACTTCTCTCTTTGGCATTCAAAGCTCTTCAAAACCTGGCCCCAACTTACCTGGCACATAGTAGGTATCTAATAAATACTAATTCATTAATTAGGTCTAGAAAAGTTAAGTGATTTTCCCAAGAGCACAAAAAATTACTGGGGGAGCAAGGAATGGAATTCACATTCCTGACTCACAGTTCAATGTTCTTCCCATTATACCACTTCCAAAGAAAAAGAGCATAGCACAATGGACTAAGAGCTGAGGGTGGTGTTAGGAAGATGTAGGGTTGATTCCCACCTCTCACACAACCAATGTGATCATGGGTGAGTGACTTAAACTCTAGAACCTCTGTTTCCTCATTTGTAAGACGAGGACAACAACTTCCTAGTACCAACTACGGATTTCATTTGTGTTGTAAACCTCAAATATGTTAAAGTGCTTTGTAAACTTCAAAATGCTAAACAGAAGTCAATTACTATAATCCCAAGAACTACAAACACAATCCTACTGAGGAATTTTAAGAAGCTACAAAAAAATGAGTTAATGCTAGAGAAAAGTTAGTTATATCAGTGTTACTTTGTACTTCAAAGGCACCACCTTTCACCTGGAAGCACTTACTTAAATTGCAGTAATTGTACCTAAAAGGAGAAAAAAAAAAGCCTGGGGTTGTATGTGTTTAGCCTTACAAACATAAACTTATAAAATGACAATGATCCCAACCGTACAGCTAATTCTTGAATTCTTTTCTGACTGAATTATATCCAGTATAATTTTAGAGTTAGGCATATTTTACTGTATTTAAATTTATTTAAACTGACAATTAACATAGCAGCTCTCTATTAAGCAGAACAGCTACCATTCTAGATAACAAAGAATTCATTTTAGCTGGGATTGATTTTTATTGGAATCTGATTTTATTCAGGTTCCTTGCCTCTACAAAGACTTTCAAAACAAGACATCCTGAGGTGGGAACAGTTTGCTTTTTACCTTTGCTCCCCCAACACAAAGCACAGTACCCTGTCTCTAATAGGAACTTAATAAGTGATTGTGGAACTGTTGCTGAATTGGTATGATCATAATGACATAAATAAATCAGTTTTTATTCTACTGAAGAATTATGCTTTTTTGCTTCCCATATTCCTATGTTATGTGTTTCCCATACCTGTGGGCCGTAGCTGATTTCAAAGAGATACTGATCACTTTCAATACAGCTTTCTTACTATGGATTACAAATGAAATTTACAACTGTTTTCATTTACAAATAATCCCATAAATTTAGAATCTAAACAAACTTGTAAAACTCCATTGAGAAAATGAAAAATCATGTTACAATTTTACATGGTATCTAGGTTGCTCCTATTACTTTCAACAAGTCTGTGTTTTAACTCAAGTTTTCTGTTTATATCACAGTTTGCTTTGAGCCTGCTGTTAAATCAAAATTCTATGCTCATTAGTTTAGTCTGTTGATAATTCAGTTATATATTGCACCATGTGACAATCACTACAGACTAGGAGGAGGACAAAGTTTAAGTAAGCAGGATTCCAAAATTACAACAATCATTAATGACTGGATGTCTTGTCATCTCACTTTCATCTGTTAAAAATAAATTAACAGGGATTATAATGTCTACCCTGTCTACTCCACGGATTTGTGTGAGGGATTAAAAAATTATGAGATCATCCTTTTAGAAATGGAAGAAACTTTAGAGGTTATCTAGTCTAGTGACACCTTCATTTTACTGCAACCTGGTTCAAGAGAGGTTAAGTGACTTATCTAAGATCACACAAATGATAAGTAGCAAAACTAGTCTTTGAATGCATACACACACACACACACACAAACACACACACACACACACACACAAACACACACACACACACACACACACACACACACGCACGCACACACACACAGAGAAGTCCTCAGACTCCAAAATGAATACTCTTTCCACTGTGCCACACTGCCTCCCTAACTACTTTGTAAAATTATATATAATATATTATATACAGACATATTATAGTACTATACACACAGACGAACATATATAGTGCTATAAATTACTATAGAAATGTAAGGTGGTGGTATTAGTAGCAGTAGTACCATTAGTAGTAAAATGATGGTTATAGTAGTAACGATTAAAAAAACCACATAGGTCTCACTTTTTGCTGTGCTCCAAGAATATAGTGGCCCGGTGGATAAAGAACTGGGATTGGAATCAGGAAGATTCATCTTCCAGAGTTCAAATCTGGCCTTAGACACTTACTAGCTGTGTGACCCTGTGAAAACCACTTTACCCTATTTGCTTCAGCTTCCTCATCTATAAAATGAGCTGGAGAAGGAAATGACAAACCATTCCACTATCTTTGTCGAGAAAACCCAAATGGGAACATGAAGTCTGAAGTGACTCAAATGACTGAACAGTAGTATGGATATTACCACAATGACACCTGCTGGTCAGCTGTAGCCTCACAGGTAGTTAGCAACAACAGTAAACTTTGCAACTGACCCATTTATTTCCTGAAAAGTTTTTCACTAAGTACTTTGCTTTATTTTTCAATATGTAGTGAATTTGGGCCCAAAGATAACATAATATTATTTTATTTAGAAGAGAAATGAATGTAACCTAGATCCATGTGTTGCCATATCGCTGAATTATTATTTTTCACTGGGTCCAGGGTTATTCCGGGATAGAGAGACTTGCAGAGAAATTTCTGATGACATTTGTATACTCAGGAGGCTGACTATTCTTCCCTACTCACTGGGCATCACATGGAGCGTGGGGAAGGAAGCTGTGCAAGAGGGGAGAGAGGGACAGGAAGAAGGGGAGAGGCAGAAGGGGAGGGGGAGGGGGGGGAAGAGAGAGAGAGAGAGAGAGAGAGAGAGAGAGAGAGAGAGAGAGATCTGTATGTTGGTATTTAAGATCGACTTTCTTTGCATTTCTTTCTTTCCTTTTTTTCCTTCCTCAGACTCTCTGATCAACAAGTAAGTATCTGCAGGAAGCTGCCATTGATTGGGACTGCCAAATATCTAGGAAGTACACTGGAATAGCTGGGACTATGGCTGTGGTGGCCGCTGCTACGATGGCCCAAGACTCTACTTGTCAGTGACTGAGACTAATGGAGCACAGAGGAGGAAAGTCTGAGCCTGGAATCAGGCGGAGGCAAGAACCACAAAGGCAAACCTGAGAAATGACTATAAGCTATTACAAAGTTGGAATGCTGAGCTGAGAAGGAGAGACAGATTTCCAATGCTCTTTCCATTTCCTTTGTCTATGATCTGTGAACAAGAAAAGGAATCCTGAGCACAAATATCCACATCCTTTCTCTCCTCCTTTCTAAGTTGTAGAAATGGAGGGATTTGGGGACTATTTCCCATCACCATTGAAGATTTGAGAGAGGAAGGAAGAAAGAAAGGAAGAAGGAAAGGAATAAGCACTTATTAAAGCCCCTACTATGTGCCAGGCACCGTACTTAGTGTTTTACAAATATTATCTATCTCATTTGATCCTCACAACAACCCTGGGAGATAGGTGCTATTATTATTCCCACTTATAATTGAGAAAATTGAGGCAAACTGGTTCAATGACTTGCCCCTTCCCCTCTCTCACCTCACCCTACCTTAATACCTCCCTGTCATAGAGCTAGGAGAGTTCATTGAATTAGCTGTCTGAATTCAGGTCTTGCTATATTATCAACATGCTTAAACTATCACATTTACAGCCAAACACACTCTGTCCTGGCTCCCTTGTTTGGTAGTTAATTCCTGCAAAACTCCCGTCACCCACCCCTTTGTGGAAAGGAGATTATTCTACAGAGATCATTTAAAAATAGTGATTAAAACCCAGCAAGATGATTAACCAAGGAATAACCAAATTCATGCTTGATCTGATCACCATTACACAAGTTACACTGCTTGGATTCACACTTTAACAGCATTAGCTTTAGCACTTAAAAAAACAAACCTTTTGATGACTGTATGGAAATAGATATACACATACATACACACACTTACCTTTTCATTCAAAAGCTGATGGTTTAGGGGTGTCCAGGTACTCATTTTTGTCTGCATTTTGGGACCATCTAGGTTTTTAGGAGGTGCAAATGCCATCTCAATATCAGAGGATATTTTTCCACAAGAAAAAACTAAACCTGTTAAAAAATGAATCCTATTATATTTATAATATGGAATGACTAATATAAAGTCTATATAGCATTTAAAAAGTTTTAAATCAGGCTCTATACTAGGCAATGGCATATCATACTGACCAAAATAGAAGACACCTTCAAATATATGGTGACTTTACTTTTCATTCAAGAGAATTTTATGAAAATTACAAAAATACAGTAGATCACATAAAACACTCTCCATTACTCCACCATGTTAAAGGAGTAGGGGGAATCATCCAAATATTAAAGCAATAGGTGGAAGTTACTAAGAGGTAGTTTAGGCTTAAGGTTAGGGAAAATTTCCTAATGATTAAAGCAACTCAAAAGGTGAATGGACTACCTCAAGTGGTTTACCATCATTAGAACTCTGCAAACAGAGGCTGGATGGTTACTGGGAGAACATTTTCTAGTGGTGATTCTTTTCTGTCTTAGGTTGGACTAAGAGCTTCTGAGGTTCCTTCTGACTCTAAAATTCTGTTATTCTGAGCTTATGTTACTAATACTGGAGCTTAAAGTAGCTTCTCAGAAATTTCCCTGCAACTTGCCTTTAAAGTGCCAGGCACCGTACTTAGTGTTTTACAAGTATTATCTCATTTGATCCTCACAACAACCCTGGGAGGTAGGTGCTATTATTATTCCCACTTATAATTGAGAAAATTGAGGCAAACAGGTTAAATGACTTGCCCCTTCCCGTCTCTCACCTCACCCTACCTTATACCTCCCTGTCATAGAGCTAGTGTGTGTGTGTTTGTGTGTATATACACATGTATACACATATATGCATATACATATACAATATGTGTGTATTTGTATACATATATACATATACGTACACACATAACTGATTTTTCAAAAGTTTTAGTGTAGTTTTAAGCTCTCAAAATTACACTGACTTTTAAGACACCTTGTATGTGTAAAAATTTCATTAAGTTTCATAGCTTTTTGAAACTTGCTCTTTAAAAAGGCACAAATAAAAGAACTCAAAATAGGAAATTTTATTTAAATATTTTATTAAAAGTTTGACACTGAACATTCATACAACCAACCAAATTTGATTAACAACTATTTACATTTTATATAAAATACTATAGCAATTTTTCAATCACTTTTGTAAGTCTTTATCAGAGTTTTTTGAACATTAATTTTCCTTGATTTTTTTTTTCTTATGGGGTCATTATTCTTTTGGTTTTGCTTTTTTTCTTCCATTATTTCATAAAGCTCTTTCCAGATTTCTTTGTATTCCTCATACTTGTGGATCTTAATAACATTGTAAGATCCTATTATAGCAATGTGCCTTAATTTATATATCATGAGGATGAGTTTTTGATAACACACTATGTATATATTCATCTTCCTGAGTTCATATGCAGCCTCAGATACTTTTTAGCTCTGTGACCCTGGGCAAGTCACTTAACCCTGTCTGCCTTAGTTCCTCATCTGTAAAATGATCTGGAGAAGGAAATGGCAAACCATTCTTTGACAAGTAAACCCCAAATGGGGTCATAAAGAATCTGAAATGACAGAACAGCAAAACTGTCCCCTGCCAGATTACTCTCCAAAAAAGATTCTAAAAACATGCAATTCTACCTGTTCTTCTCAAACACTTACCCTATCAGCCTCAAGTTTAAATGTTTTCATTTTTTCCAATTTGATAGGTATGAGGTGCTACCTTAAAGTTGCCTTAATTTGCATTTCTTTGATTGTGAATAAGGTTGAGCATTTTTTCCCCAGGTCAATATTAACAATTTTGGTTTTCCCTTTTGAAAATTACCTATTTATATATTCTTTCAAGATTTACCCATTGTAGGATAGAATTAATACTGTAACTTTTAAAACAGAAAGTTTAGTGATTTTTAAAACAGAAATTTAAAGCAACTTTGTCATGTGTCCTTTCTTTTACTTGCTCTAACCTCAAGTCCCTTCCCTCTCCTTGCCCTGACTTGTTTTTAAGTGGTCTCCAACAGTCTGGGCATAGAAAGTGGTGACGATTATTGCTCCCTAGTGGTGACTGCAAACTGACAAGGCCTAAGCATGGCTCCTTCAATGTGGTTGGGAGGGTGCCAAGAGTTTGAGACAGGGCCAAGTTATACCAAAGAGATGTCTCCAAGGAAAAGAAGAGGAGTAAGTACAGGAAAACATTACCAGGAAACTGAAGCTGGGGTCAGGTGCAAATAGATTAACTATACCAGAACTAGGTATAAAAGTGAACCTGGGGAGGCAGGCTGAATTGACATGCTTTGTTTTTATGGCTTGTAGGCTATTCTTATGAGAGATGCTAGCCTCTCCTCACTTATTTCCCCTGCTCCCCTTTGCCACCTCTGCCTCTCCTAATCTCTGCATGTGTGTGTGCTAGCAATGGGGCTTAAACAAAGGTGACCAGGGAAAAAGCCTGTACCTACCTGCTAAAGACTGGGCTCAGTGAAAAAAGCACCTAAATATCATGCTCTGTGAATTAATGAATATACATTTATTAAGTGTTTACTGAGCGCTAGGGATACAAATAGAAAAGTATGATTACTCCTGCTCCTAAGGAGCTCATATTCTAAAAAGGGAGGTTAACACAGAGGTATCCATGAACATAGGAAAAGAAGGACTTAAATTTTTCTATCCTTAAAAAAAGCCTCATCTTATATATTAACCAAGGAAATACCAGATCTCAAATACAGGGTGGGGTTTCCAAATAGCTTAAAGCCTAGACAAAATCAAAGAATCCTAGAGTTGGAAGAAATCTTTGTGGCTGTCTATAACAACTCTTCCCTGAAGCATAACTTCATAGCTTGGGAACTGTGAGGGGCCTTAAAGCTAATATAGTCACATTTTATAGACAAGATTCCAGGAAGTTAAATGACTTGCCCCAGGTTAACACCATTAGTAGAGAGCAGGACCAAGAGGCACATGCAGGATTTTGGCCAAGTGGCCCATTATTTGAACATAGTAACAAGGAACTCATTCTGGATAAGAGATCAGTGCTGTGTTTGAATGCTGGCTTAATGTCATGGTGAAATGTCAAGGACACTAGAGTAAAAAGGTACTCTGCAAGAGAGAGTTTTCTTTTGTCTACTGCTATGACCCCATGGTATTAAAGACAGGCTCTGGCTTCAGGCTGGGCATTCAGCTTTGTTCTTAGCATTTCCTCTTGATAAAAATTTTTCTGAATTATCATAAGCTTACTCTATAATTGAAAAAAGTATACCACCCTTCCACTTGTGGTTCTGGTATACTAGAGAGAATATTGGATTTAGACTCATGAGAACTAAGTTCAAGTACCTGTTCTTTGAGGTCATAAGGTTACACAGTGGAGGGAGTGCTAGACATGTCAGTAAGACCTGAGTTCAAATTCTGCCCTTGGGCACTCACCAGCTTTGTGACCCTGTAAATCACATAATTTCACTCAGCTTCATTTTCCTCATCTTCTGAGGAAAAAAAAATAATAACACCTTTACAGGATTATTGTGAAGATTAAAAGACATAATATATGCAAATCTTCAAGCATTATATAAATACTAGCTTTCATCATCATTGTTACCTGAATCATCCTGGGCAGATCACAATCTTTTTGACATGAGTTTCTCATCTGTAAAACGGGAATGATAATGCTTGCACTATTTATACTGCAGAGCCATCATGAGACTCATATGAGATCATGGGATCACAGATCAAGAGCTGGAAGGGACCTTCCAGTTCATCTGGTCCAGTCTCTTCATTTAACAGACCAAGGAACTGAAACCTAGAGACGTTTCGTGACTTGCCCTTGTTCACGTAGCAAGTAGCCAAGCTGGAATTTTAACTAAGTTCTTGTGACTCCAGGTTTAGCATTATACTAGCTATTATGAATTAGTTATTCAGTACCAAATGGACAATTATTTTTAGGATTATCAGATTAAATGGAAGGAAGAAGAATGAATTGCTTCATTTTTAACATTAGCAATAGGCTTTAACCAAGAGGAAAATATAGGAAAATTACTGTCATATACTTTGGTAGAGAGAGTTTCTTCAATGACAGGTCCAGTCCTTATCCATATTTTTACCCTTATTTCATGTACATAGAAGCATATGACTTAACTTTTCCCATTCCTGATTTTTCTATTTGTGTATCACTAGATAGGAATAAATAATAGACCTGTGATTTCATTGCAATAGGGATCTCCTAAGTGAGGAAACTCCCTTCACCAATACATATTGACATCTACAATCTAGAATTTTAGAGAGTTGCCTGGAGCCCTGAGAGATTAAATGACTTGCCTGTATCCCACAGCCAAAAGCTATAGAGGTTAGATTTGAATGACCACAGGTCTTTCTGGCTTCAAGGCCAGCTCACTCTCCATTACACCACTCTCCCTTTCTGTGTACATATGGATAATTAAGAAATGAATCCAGGAATTAGGAACATTTGGAAATGTCGATATTTTGAAGTTAAAAAAAGACTTTATTCAATTCCTCGGTACTGATTTAATTAAAGAAGGTAGGAAATGATGAATATAAAAACAGACTGAAAAGAGTTTTCAGATCTTTAGTGTTTTTTATTTTATTTTGAAAGAAGAATAACTAGTTACTAAATATTTCTCTCCTTACCTCAGGGGAATCCTGAAATTTCCTTCCTATGACCACCAACTGAGATTATACATCTGAGGAATCGCCTAATTTAATTTCTAGATCTTCTCTGGGTCAGTATTGTTGTTCAGTCATTTCAATTATGTCTGACACTTCATGACCCCATTTGGGTTTTGTGGGGGGTTTTTTTGGCAACGATACTGGAGTAGTTTGCCATTTTCTTCTCCAGTTCATTTTATGGATAAAGAAATGGAGGCAAACAAGGTTAAGTGACTTGTCCAGGGTCACAATATGGTAAGGGTCTGAGGCCATATTTGAACTAAGGTGTTCCTGACTCACCTAAAAAATGAGCCGGAGAAAGAAATGGCAAATCTTTGCTAAGAAAACCCCCAATGGGGCACAAAGAATCAGACACAACTAAAACAACTGAACAATGACAACTTTTCCACCTAGCTGCACTTTATGGGTCAAAGTACAATTTAATTTTTTAAATGGGACAATGAGGGGTGGGAAGCAGGGGAGGAATATTCTCCTTACATATTTTTAACCTACTTTTTCTTAAGCTGTGAAACAAAAACTAAAGCTGTCCTCAGAGGCTTGTCTAACAAGAAAGTTTTCTGCTTGTCTTGGCAGACAAAGAGTTAAAAGAAAGATGAAATTACGAATTTTGCTCCTGGCTGAAGTGGTGGTGGAGGGAGAGCTCAAAGAAGAGAAGAAAGAAATGATTGGTAGCTATTTCTCTACCCAAGTGTGACGTAACCAGTTAAAATTCTGCTTTTAAAAAAGACTGGGTGCCTTTAAAAATTCTCCCCATCAGACTGCAGAGGATGAGGAGTTGCCCCAGCTTATTCTTGACAGTAAAATGCTGGGGGCTTTACTTGAGGTTTTGTGGTTCTCCAGACATAGGGGTGTTGCATCTTCCTTCCTTGTGTTTTGTTTTGAGGACACAAAGACAGAGCTAAACAAATGTAGAGGGAGTGAGGAGAAGGGTAAACGGAGGAAAAGTGAGGCTAGCTCATCATAGTTGAAGAGACTTCTAGAGAAAGAGATGGGAAACTGCTAACTAGTAAGAAAGCCAGAGTTATCAGAAAGATGATTCTTTAAGAAGAAGAAAATTCCAAGGGAATGGGATAAATTTGGAAAACCGCTTATGGAATGAGAAAAAAAGGGCTTTTCTTTAAAATAATGCCTAATTAAAAATTTTTTTTATTGATATTGGGGTTTTTTTTTAGTCTCACCTTCATTTCTGAATACACTCCTTCCACTTTACCCAGAGAGACATGTCTTGCAACAAAGAATAAAACACAGAAGGAAAAACTGTTTAGCAAAATTTACTAATGTATCAATTGCACCTGACAGTAGGTACAATGTTGAACATGCATAATTCCCCACATTTGCAAAAAAAAAAAAAAAGAGAAGGAAGAGGCACAATGCATAGATATTTTTAAAGGAATTTTTTTTTTGTAGTAGCAAAGAACTGTTAATAAAATAGATGTCCATCAAGAGAGGAATAACTAAAACAAATAATGTTACATGAATGTAATGTGGTACTACTGCCCTGTAAGAAATGAAGAACATTAAGAATACAAAGAAACATGAGAAGACTTTTATGAATTGATGCAAAGTAATATAGGCAGAACCAGGAACACTACACACACACACACACACACACACACACACACACACACACACACACACTGACTATACCGATGTAAAAGGGAAGAACAAAAAAGCACGATCAAACACCATGTCATTACAGTGATTAAGCTGGTGAAAATGTACCTTCTCTTCTTAGCAAAACTGGGGAACCATAGGTATTTAACACCATGTACACTACCAGATAACAGTTGATATGTTTGATTACTTCTCTTTCTCTTGTTCTTTGTTACAAGGCATAGCTTTGTAAAGGGTAAGGGGAGATTTGGAAATGAAGGTGATATAAAAACAAAATGCAGGAATAAAATTTTTAAAAAGGTAAAGAGAGAAATAAATAGTTAAGAACCACTATTTCACAAATATATCTACATGTCTCAGAAACCTCTCAGCTTTATTAGGTTGTTCTTGAGTCATAAAATCCCTAAGTTTTAAAAGATTATTTTCTTCAGTGAGCTTTTGAACATCCTTTTCTATCTAGCCAGTTCCACTTTTTAAGACACTTTTCTCCTCATTAGCTTTTTGGACCTCTTTTCCCATTTGAGTTAGTCTATTTTTTAAGGTGCTATTTTCTTCAGTATTTTTTAGGGTCCCCTTTAGCAAGTTATTGATTCATTTTTCATTATTTTCCTGCATCATTCTCATTTCTCTTCCCAATTTTTCCTCTACTTCTCTTACTTGACTTTCAAAATCCTTCTTGAGCTCCTCCATGGCCTATAATCAGTTCACATTTTTCTTGGAGGCTTTTGATGCAGGGGTTTTGACTTTGTTGTCTTCTGGTTCTATATTTTGTTCTTCTTTGTCACCAAAGAATAATTCTATAGTCTGATTTCTCTTCCTCTGTTTTCTCTTTTTCCCAGTCAATTACCTGACCTTTGAGCTCTTTGCCATGGTAGAACTCTGTTTCCAGAGTGGAGAGTACTGTGTCCCAAATTTCTGTTGTAACAGCATCTCCTAGGCACCTGCCTCAGAACTGTGAGGAGGATGCCCTCTCCACAGCTGCCACAAACTCTGCCATGAAGCACTCCTCCTCACCCCAGGACTGCTACCCAAGACTGTGACCCAGATCCAACCAGGACAAGGCAAGAAAATCCTGCCTCAGTGCCAGCAAAGAGATTCCTGCAATTGTCCTCTGATCAGCCACTTAGTCCCCCTACCATCTATGGGCATGGAGTTTCAGAAGCAGCTGCCATGGCAGTCACTGCCACCTCCACCATCCCAGGGGCAGAGGCCCGATTGCACCCCTTTCTCATCCAGGTCCAACAGAGTTTCCCCACTGACCTTTTACTTTCTCTTCGGTATTTATGGGTTGAGAAGTCTGGAAACTGCTATAGCTGCCAGTGATTCAGTCCCCTGAGGTCTGCTCTGGCAGGTCTGTGCTGCTTGCTAGTCTATGCCAGCACAGCTTATGATGCACTATGCTCCACTCCCAGTCCAGTGTGATAGACCCTTCCTATTGGCCTGCCAGGCTGTCTTCAGTGGGAAATTTGTTTCATTTTGTAATTTTGTGGGTTCTATAGCTCTAAAATTTGTTTAGAGTCATTTTATACAGGTGTTGGAGGTAACTGGGAGATGAGCTCAAGCTGCTTTTACTCTGCCATCTTGTTTTAAAAGATTAGTTTAAAAGATTAGAACTGACTTGAAGTCAAAAGACCTTCAAGTCCTAGTTCTGCAAGTTAATTATCCTATCTGGGGCTCAGTATTTTCATCGGTAAAATCAATGTGCTGAACTAGATAATATCTAAAACACCTTCCATCCCTAATAGTCCATCAGGTTCTTTTATTCCCTTTTATTCTTTTATTCCCCTACTATCTCTAACAAGTGGTTTCCCATCTTCTATGTTATTCACTAACATCTAAAGCAAGGTGTTTCTATTCTAGTTTACTTATATTTTACATTTTCATTGTAGATTAACTTTTTTAATTCAAATTTTTAAAAAATGTTTGAAAACTTGAAAATTTAAAAAGTTAAAAATAAAAGGTTGGCTAACAGTTCTCCCCAGGAAACAAAATTGAGTTTATAGAATCTCAGGGTTGGGAGGGACCTCAGGAGCTATTTAGTCCATAGAACATAAAAAGAATTCCTTCCTACAACCTACCTAACAAGTGGTTGTGCAGTCTTTGACTGAAGATTTTCAATTCATTATCTCATGAAGCAGGACATTATATTTGGAGGAGTTGGTGTTATTGGGTGTCTAAGGGCAATAAGTAACTTCATTTCATGGGACATTTATTTATGTCATATTGCAATCCTAATGGCAAGTACTTATAAGAAGACCATCATTAACTACAATTCACCACCACCAGTATCTGTTGTAGAGGATAAAGAAGTAGAAAAATTCTATGAAGAACTTAAGATCTAAATTATATGAATATCAACTTTAATACCTGACACCTTCAAAGCACAGGAAAAGATGATCAAAAAATGTTAGGAGACAGAGTTCAGGAGAGAGAAGTCCAAGGTTTCTCATTATATATTATAAATAGTTTCTTTGAGAAGGCAGAGTTGAGTAGTACCAGACATAGAGGGCATCATAAAATTGAAGTTGATTATATGTTAACAGATAAGAAATGACTAGTTACTGAGGTGGTATTCATTTCTGAATCAGCATTCTGTATATAGTCATACTCCTAACCATCATAACAGCAAAGACCAAAACCAATATCAAAGTATAATAAAGGAGGCAGCACCGAGATGGAGAAATTAAGGCAGGAATTTACCTGAACTCTCTCAAATTCTCCTCCAAACAACTTTAAAATAATTCTTCAAATCATTTCTGGAGTGGTAGAACCAACAAAAACTCAAGGAGAAACAATTTTCCAGACCAAGATAACTTAGGAGGTCAGCAGAAAGATTTATCTTACTGGGGCAGTGGTCATACCTGAAATGAAAGCTGTACCCTGGCAAGACAGCAGAGCTTTGGGAGCTTTCAGCCCAAAGAGAGTAAGGGGGGGGGGGGGTCAGACATCTGATCTTAGGGAGATTACAAAGGGCCATTTTGCATTGCCCATACCCAGTCCTAGGATGAAGAGAAGCATTAGCACATGAGAGCTTGTGGCAGCAGGGGAGTAGGGACTCTGGTCACAGTTCCAGAGCAGAGAAGAGTGCTTGCTCAGAGACCAGAGCACAGACCAGGAGAGCAGTGACCACATCTCTCCTTAGATCATACCACTTTGGAAGAACTAAAAACATACAGTCTGCCAGAACTAACTCTGAAAAGAGCAGTATGAAAAACCCGAAACTTTGGAGAGTACCCCTTCTGCCCTATGAGCAGAGTCCAACTTTAATATAAAGTTAAAAATCAAGAAAAAGGCTGGGAAATGGGCAAAACACAACAAAAAACCCAACTATATAGAGTTACTATGGTGACAGGGAAGATCAAGACACCAACTCAGAAGAAGAGAACAATGTCAAAACAGCTACATGTAAAGCCTCAAAAAAAATGCAAATTGGACACAAATTCAAAAAGAATTCCTGGAAGAACTCAAAAGGGATTTTAAAAAATGAAATAAGATACCCAAAGGGCTATAAAACCATGCTTATGCTTTGACCTAGCAATATCACTACTTTTAGATCTGTATCCAAAAAGAGATAAAAAAAAAACCAAAAAGGAAAAAGACCTAAATATACTTTATAACAGCTCTTTTATGGTGGCAAAGAATTAGAAATTGAGGGGATGCCTATCAAGTGAGGAATGACTGAAAAAGTTATGGTATATGATCATGATGGAATACCATAGTACTACAAGAAACGATGAGCTAGATGCCCTCAGAAAAACCCAGAAAGACTTATAGGAACTGATGCAAAGTGAAATGACTAGAACCATGAGAACACTGTACTCAATAACAGTAATATTGTAGGATGATCAGCTGTGAATGGCTTAGCTATTCTCAGCAATACAATGATCTAAGACAACTCCGAAATACTTAAGATGAAAAATGCTATCCATCTCTAGAGAAAAAACTGATGGTGCCTGAATACAAACTGAAGCATATTTTTAAACTTTATTCATTTTTCTTGAGGGTTTTTTTTTACTCTCTCTCTTTTTCTTTCTCTCTCTCTCTCTTTCTCTCTCTCCCTCTCTCTCTTTGCGATATGACTTATATGGAAATGTTTTGCATGACTGCACATGTATAACCTATGTCAAGTTGCTTGTCTTCTCAATGTGGGGGGGGCAGGGAGGAAGAATGGGAGAGAATTTGGAATTCAAAATTTTAAAAATAAATAATTAAAATTATTTTTACATGTAACTGGGGAAAAACAAAATTTAAAAATCAAATAAGAGAGGTAGAGGAAAAATTTAGAAAAGAAATGAGTGTGATAGAAGAAAATTATGAAAAGGGATTCAACAGCTTGGTAAAAGAGGCACAAGAAAATACTGAAGAAAATAACACCTTAAAAACCAGAATTGGCTGAAAGAAAAAAGAAGTACAAAAATTCACTGAAGAAAAGAACTCCTTAAAAATTAGAATGGGTAAGTGGAAGCTAATGACTATATGAGACATCAAGAAACAATAAAACAGAATCAAAAGAATGAAAAAATAGAAGAACATGTGGAATATCTCACTGGACAATGACCTAGAAAATAGATCAAGAAAAGATTGTTTAAGAAGTATTGGATAATCAGAAAATCATGATCAAAAAAAGACCCTAGATACCATCTTTTAAAAAATTATAGGAAAACTTCTCTGATATCTTAGAACCAGAGGGTCAAATACAAATGGAAAGAATACACTGATCACCTCCTGAAAGAGATTCCATGAATATTATAGCCAACTTTCAGAGTTCCCATATCAAGAAGAAAATATTGCAAGAAACAAGTGAGTCAAAGAACAAATCACAGAAACAATCGATAATTTCACTAAAGAAAATGACAACAATGAAACAACATACCCAAATTTATGGACTACAACCAAAAGAGTACTTAGGGGAAAATTTATATCTCTGCTTACATCAATAAAATAGAGAAAAAGCAGACCAATGAATTGTCATGCAACTAAAAAAAATTAGAAAAAGAACACATTAAAAATCTTCAATTAAACATCAGATTAGAAATCCTAAAAATCAAAGGAGAGGTTAATAAAATTGTAAGTAAGAAAACCATTGAACTAAAAAATAAAACAAGAAGCTAATTTTATGAACACAAGCAAACAAAGAATAAAACAGATAAGCCACTGGTTAATTTGATTTAAAAAAGGGGGGAAAAAACCCAAATTACTAGTATCAAAAATGAAAGGAGTGCATTCAACACCAAGGAAGAGGAAATTAAGACAATTTTTAGGAGTTATTTTGCCCAATTATATGCCAATAAATTTGACAATCTAAATGAAATGGATAAATATCTACAAAAATATAAATTACCCAAATTAACAGAAGAAATAAAATACTTAAATAACACAATCTTAGAAAAAGAAATTGAACAAGTCATCAGTGAACTCCCTAAGAAAAAAAGCCACAGGACCGGACAGATTCACAAGCAACTCCTACCAAAACATTTAAAGAGTAATTAGTCCTAATACAGTATAACTACTTGGAAAAATGAGCAAAGAAGGAGTCCTACCAAATTCCTTTTACAACACAAACATGGTGCTGATACCCAAATGAGGAGCCAAAAGAGACAAAGAAAATTGTTGACCAATTTCCCTAATGAATATCGATGCAAAAATTTTAAATAAAATACTAGCAAAAAGATGATAGCAATATATCACGAGGATCATACACCATGACCAGGTAGGATTCATATCAAGAACCTAGGGCTGGTTCAATATTAGGAAAACTATCAGCATAATTGATCATATCAATAACAAAACCAATAGAAATCATATCATTTCAATAGATGCAGAAAAAGCCTTTAACAAAATACAGCATTCTCATTAAAAATACTAGAGAACATACGAATAAATAGAGCTTACATTAAAATGTTAAGTCATATTTATCTAAAACCATTAGCAAGCATTATCTGTAAAGGGGATAAGCTAGAAACCTTTCCAATACAATGGGCAAGAATGCCCATTATCACCCCCATTATTTAATATTGTACTAGGTATATTAGCTCTAGCAATAAGAGAAGAAAAATAAATTAAAGGAACTAGAATAGACAATAAAGAAACAAAAATATCACTTTTTGCAGAGGATATGATGTTATACTTAGAAAGTCTTAAGAGAATCAACTAAAAAACTACTTGAAATTATTAACCTAGCAAAGTTGCCAGGTACAAAATAAACCGACAAATCACCAGCATTTCTATATATTGCCAACAAAGTCCAATAGCAAGAGATAGAAAGAGAAATTCCATTTAAAATAACTGTAGACATTATAAAATGCTTGGGAGAGTACCTTCCAAGACAAACCCAGGAACTATAAGAACACAACTTATACAATACTTTTTCACACAAATAAAGTCAGATCTAAACAATTGGGAAAAATACTATTTGCTCATAGGTAGGCAGGCTCAATATAATAAAAATAACAATTCTATCTAAATTAATCTATTTATTCAGTGCCATACCAATCAAACTATCAAGAATTATTTCATAGTGCTAGAAAAAATAATAACAAAATTCATCTGGAAGAACCAAAGCTCAAGGATATCAAGGAAAGCAATGAAAAAAATGCAAAAGAAGGTAATTTAGCCATACTAGATCTCAAACTGTATTATGAAGTGATAATTATCAAAAGAATCTGGTATACAGTGATGGATCAGTAGAATGGATTTAGTACAAATTACATTATTGTGAATGAGCATAATAATATAGTATATGATAAACTGAAAGATTCAAGGTTTTGAAACAAAAACTCATTATTTGACAAAAACTATTGGGAAAAATGGAAAATGGTATGGTAGAAACTAGGTAGAGACCAACATCTCACACCACATAACAAGATATGGTCAAAATGGATACATGATTTACACCTAAATGGTGATACCATAAGCAAATTAAGAGAGCATGAACTAGTTTATCTGTCAGATTTATGGATAAGGGAAGAATTTAGGATCAAAGAAGTTATAGAGAGCATTACAAAATGTAAAATAGATAATATTGATTACATAAACTTAAAAAGTTTTTGCACAAATGCAACCAAAATTATAAGGAAAGCAGAAAACTGAGAGAAAATTGTTGCAACAAGAATCTCTGATAAAGGCCTCATTTCTCAAATATATAGAGAACTGAGTCAAATTTATAAAAATACAAGTTATTCCCCAATTGATAAATGGTCAAAGGATATGAACAAAGAGATTTCAGACAAAGAGATCAAATCTATCTATAGTCATATGACAAAAATGCTCTAAATCACTATTGATTAGAGAAAGGCAAATTAAAACAAGGCAATTCCAAAGGACTATCTGCCTCCAGAGAAAGAACTGACATTTATTGAATGAAGACTAAAGCATGCTATTTTTCCACTTTCTTTATTTCATTTGTTTCCTTTTATTTGAGTCTTTTTGTACAAAATGACTAATATGGAAATGTTTTACATGTATAACCTATATCTGAGTGCTTACTATCCCAGGGAGGGGGGGAAGAGAGGGAAGAAAAGGAGGGGTAGAATTTAGAACTCAAAACTTTAAATAAAAATGTTAAAAACAATTTTAAAAAAAAGAAAAAAGAAAATGTTACAAGAATCTAAAAAGAAACAATTCAAATATTGTGGAGCCACCATCAGGCTAACACAAGATTTAGCAGCTTCCACATTAAAGGACTGGAGGGCTTAAAATATGACATTCCAGAAGGCAAAGAAGCTAGATTAAACTGTTTACAATCCCATGTGGGAAAATGATACTTGTAAGTCCTAAGAACTTTATCACTATTGGTGCAGGTACAAGCAGTATACATAGACAGAGGGCATGGATGTGAGTTGACTATGACAGGATGATTTCAAAAAAATAAAATTAAGAGGTGAGAAAGAGGCATCCACTGGGATGAGGGGGAAGGGAGAGGTAGAATAGAAAAAAATTATCTCACATAAAAGAGGTGCAAAAGGAAGAGCTTTTACAGTGGAGGGGAAGATAGGAGGTGGCAGGCAATGCTTCTCATTGGAATTAGCTCAAAGAGGGAATAACATACACACTTAGTTGAGTATAGAGATCTATCTTACCCTACAGGGAAGTAAGAGAAGAAGGAAATAAGGGAAAGGGCAGGGGTTGATAGAAGGGAAGGCAGATTAAGAGAAGCAGTGATCAGAAGCAAAACAGACTTTTGAGGAGGGATAGGTTAAAAAAGAAAAAGAAAAAAGAGAAACAGGGGAGGAATAGGATGAAGGGAAATCATAACTGTTAGTTATGATTATAGTTAGTAATCATAACTGTGAATGTGAATGGAATGAACTCACCCACAAAATGGAAGTCAATAGCAGAATGGATTAAGACCAGAATCCTACAATATGTTGTTTTCAGGAAATACATTTGAGACAGAGAAATGCATACAGTAAAAATAAGGGCTTGGAGCAGATTCTACTATGCTTCAGCTAAAGTAAAAGACAAAGGGGGTAGCAATCATGATCTCAGGAAAAATAAAAGTAAAACCAGATCTAATGAAAAGGCATAAGCAGGAAAACCACACTATTGCTAAAAGGTACCATAGACTATGAAGTAATATCACTACTAAACATATATACACCAAATGGAATAGCATCCAAATTCCTAAAGGTAAAAGGGTTACAGGAGGAAATAGACAGTGAAATTATATTAGTGGAAAACCTCAACTTTCCCCTCTCAGAACTAAGGAAATCTAAACAAAACATAAACAAGAAAGAAGTTAAGTATATGAATAGGATTTTAGAAAAGTTAGATATGACAGAATTCTGGAGAAAATTGTTGTTTTTGTTTGTCCTTCATTCTCAAAGAGTACCATGATATCAGGAAGGTGATGCCATGGTGTGCAAGTGAATTGGATTTAAATGAGGGAGGGTTGATCAAAGTCATTAGCCCAAAGGGCTATAAATCCATGCATATCCTTTGATCCAGCTATACAACTACTAGGTCTGTATCCCAAAGAAATAAAAGAAAAAGGACCTATATGTACAAAAATATTTATAGCAGCTTTTTTTATGGTGGCAAAGTGAGGGGATGCCCATCAATTGGGGAATGGCTGAAAAGTTGTGGTATATGATTGTGATGGAATACTATTGTGCTATAAGAAATGTTGAGGGGGATTATTTCAGAAAGACCTGGGAAGACTTATAGGAAGTGATGCAAAGTGAAGTGAGCAGAACCAGAACAATGTACAAGGTAATAGCAATGTCGTAATGACGATAAACTATGAATGACTTACTTATTCTTAGCAATACAGTGATTGAAGTCAATTCCAAAAGACTGAAGAAGAAAAATGCTATCTACCTCCGGAAAAAGAACTGATGGAATCTGAATGCAGATCAAAGCATACTTTTGTTGTTGTTCTTCAGTTGTTTCAGTCATGTCAGATTCATTGTAGCCAAAGATATTGGAGGGTTTGCCATTTCCTTCTCCAGCTCATTTTACAGATGAGGAAACTGGGGCAAACAGGGTTAAGTGGCTTGCCTAGGGTCACACAGTTAGTGTCTAAGGCTGGATTTGAGTTCAGGTTCTCCCAACTCCAGTGCTGGCACTCTGTCCACCACACCTTCTCGCTGCCTCATGGCATAATACAGAAAGCCTACACAAAGACCTGGAAATAGGTTTATGGTAAAGATGTCCTGTGTACACACTTACTCTGGTCCTAGAGGAAAGAGCTGGCACCATTAAGCCAACAGTAGAGTAAAGGAGCACTAAAAAAGAACAGAGAACTGAATGGTGTCTAAAATTGGGGAGGTACAAGGCTTAGAGTCATGAATTGTCCTTTACTAGTGTTGTAAGCCATGTGTATCATGTAGGTCCTAAGATGTGGGAAGATTATTCTCAATTGACCACAAAATACAGTACTACAAATTTGTAGGAAGAAAGATCATAATTTTGTTGAATATCTATGGATTTGAACATAATTTCCCCCCCCCCATTTTTATTGTATAAATAAAATCTTTCCCTATTTAACACTTTTGTTTGCCTGCATGCTAGCAGGGAAACCTAGAGCCTTTCAAGGAAGGCAAAATAAGTCAGATTATGAAGTTACTTGAATTTCCTTAGGTGGAAGTAAAATATATAGAATTTTCGAGATG
Source organism: Pseudochirops cupreus (assembly GCA_028627135.1). Lineage (NCBI taxonomy): Eukaryota > Metazoa > Chordata > Mammalia > Diprotodontia > Pseudocheiridae > Pseudochirops > Pseudochirops cupreus. The sequence goes on along the minus strand of CM053581.1, from coordinate 120,907,293 downwards.
AGCCAAATATTTTGAAGTTCCTAGGGTTTTCCTATGCAAGGAATAAATCAGAGAGATTTTGTAAGAGGCATTCTTTAAATCAATCCTGGGTCCTTATGTCAAGAGAGATGCTTTGACACCAGGATTACTTGTAAAATGAGGGTATTGGACTAGAATATCTCTAAAGTCCCTTGTTGACTTAAATTCTGTGGTCCTACTCTAATCTGTCACCAAGGAATAGTGGTTATGACCAAATGGAGCAAATTTTGGCTTTCTAATACCCTATAACTTCTAGCCTTTTGTAAGGGCAAGGAAGAATTACTTACAAAGGGTGGCAAATATGTTGGTATAGTAGTAGTAAAATTCTCAATCCACTATACATTTTTGTTATGATCTAGGGAGCCACAGGTACTTAGCCAAAAAAGTGAAAGGGATGAAGTTTTCTTCAAGTCATTGAAACAGACCAAAAACAAAGTCATTGAAAGGGACCATAAGGGTTATCTAATCCAACCTCTGTATGAAGCATAAATATCCTCTATATCATGTCCAAGAAGTAGCCATAAAAACTCTGGCTCTAATACTTCAGAGAAATAAGGTAAGACTTGATTAAAGTAATACAGAGTAAAGAAAGCAGAGCTAAAAGAATAATATATACACAATGACTTCATATTATTTAAATGAAAATAACATTTACTGGCAATAAAAATCAAGTCAAATACCATGCAAATCATTAACATTAACTTATTAAAGTTAAAACAATACCCTTCCTTTGCTTCTGTCTTTTTCCATGTTAACAAACTGTCTACTGTACATTTCCCATTTGGTATCCTGTGAAGATCTTAAATTCAACATACGCAAAACAGAACTCACCTTAAAAAAAAGAAAGTTGTTGTTTAGTTATCTTTCAGTTGTGTCTGACTCTTCAATACACATTTTGGGTTTTTCTTGGCAGAGATACAGGAGTGGTTTGCCATTTCTTTCTCCAGCTCATTTTACAAATGAGGAAACCGAGGCAAACAAGGTTAAGTGACTTACCCAGAGTTATATAGCTAGTCTGAGGTCAGATTTGAACTCAGGAGGAAAAGTCTTTCTGACTTCAGGCCTTGTACTCTATCCACTTGTGCCACCTACCTGTCCCAAATTAATTTTCTCCGCAAAGATTTAACCATCGTCTCAACTTCCTTATTTTGGTTGAGGATACCACCATCCTTACAGTGACCCATGTTTGAAACCTCAGAATCATTTTCAACTCTACGCTATCCTTTATTCCTCACATCCAATTGCCAAGTCTTTTTGGGTTTATCTCCTCAATATAGCTTGCATCTGCTCCCTTTTCTCCATTCACACAAAGGGTTAACTGTTGAATAGCCTCCAGGCTCCCTCTCCTCCACACAGGTACCACATTCATATTCCTACAGGTGTGAGCAAATCATGGGACTGCACAAGAAGCTACAATGGCTCCCTATTGCTTTTAGGATTAAATATAAACTTCTCAGACTTTTAAAACCATTCATAATCTGGCTCCGGTCTAAGATCTTCCCAGGCTTATTACTCCTCCTTACATCCTCGTCTTCATGCCAAACCTGACTACTTGTTCTGCATACACAGCACTCTTATTTCCAGTCTCTGTGTATTTACACTGGCTATCCCTCATACTTGGAATGCACTCCCTATTCATCTTTGTCTCACAGAATTCCTAGCTTCCTTCAAAGTTTAGCTCAAGTTTATCATATTATATATGAGGCTTCTCTTGACCCTCCTAGCTGCTAGTGAACCCTCCCTCCAAGTTACTTTTTGTTTTAGTGTGTATATGCACACATACATACATACTATTTAATTTTCTGTTTACATTGTGTTTCCCCTAGTAGAATGTAAGATCCTTGAGGGCAGGGACTATCATTGTACCCTTAACACTTAAGACAGAGCCTGGCACATAGCAGTCACTTAATAAATGCTTGTTGTTTTTAACAAATGGTATACTGCAAAAATATAAGATTATATGAATTTGTCAGTTCCAATCACTCTTATAGTATCTTGCTTAACTATTTTGGGAAAAAGCACTTTGAGGGTAGCTTATGAATGGGAGGAGGCTGTTGCCTACTGCAACAAAATAAAATTTATCATAGAAAAAAATCCCAAGTCCAGTTTTCCTAGACATGTCTTCTAACACTCCTATAATCACCATCTTATTACAATTAGCTCAGGCTGTTTGGACAGTATGGGACAACAGAGCAAGGAACAAGGGGTATGAATAGGGAAAGGGAAATAGAATAAAAGAACAAGAGAAGACAAAGAAGAGGGAGAGAGAAAAGGGAAAATAGAAATAAAAGGAAAAGGTGACATAAGAGATAAAAAGTATGAAAAGGCAAACAAAAACAAAAAGTGAAAATGACAAGAAAAAAGGCACAGAGACAAAGAATGAAAAGGTCAAAGTCAAGGAAAGAGATTGTGAGGGGAAGCACTGGAAGGAAGAGACAGAGTTCTGACCTAACTCTTTGTTAGCAATGGGTTATCTCCCTGCTATTAGAGGTTCAGGGAGGTTAAATATATTTAGCAAACTTTAAGCTCTTCCTCCACAATCTTTGTCCTAATGCAGTCTGTGAACTTTTTCTATGGCTCTGTAATGATGCACCTTATGAACTTCCAGCTTTAGAGACTGACATTTCAGATATTCTCTCAGAAACTAATCAAGAACACATGTATGACAAATTGAAATGATTATCCAGGGCTCTGTACTTTTGGGGAGCTGTTCATATATTGCAATGACTAGAAACGGGGCAGGAAATAGTAGGAAGGGATGTAGCTTTGCTGGTTGGTAATTTTAAAAAGCCCCAAATCTTCATACACACAACAGCCCATAAAGTACACCCACACCCATTCCAAGACAAAGCGTGTGAGAACATTGTCCCCTCCCCAACACATGAATATTCTTCAGATTTGCTGTTGCTCTCTCTCCAGACTTCCTTCTCCCCTCCCCTGTTCATTTTGGTCGGGGGTGGGGGGGTGGGGGGGAGGAGAAAGATGAGGAGAAAAGGAAAATCAATATACAGTTCCCTCGGCTACACCCATTTAGGAGATACACCCCTGGTTGGTGTACACAGGGATATTTAGCTTTGTTAAATATAAAATATTAGTGAAAATGTTGGAAGATGGAAAGGCAGAACATTTGAGGTTTGGTATTGTGTTGTACCTAAGATTACCATATTTTTGCTTTGAATGTCAGAGCTGTCCTCCGATCAGCATTGATGCTGATGACATATGTAAACCAAATGAGATAACATATAGAAACTGTTTTTCAAACATTAAAGCTATATAAATGCTAGCTATTATTCTTATTCTTAATACCAGGGAACAGATAGAACTACTGCTAACAATGGTCATCCAGAATGTCTACCTTGGCTCAAACAGAAGACTATTATACATCCCAGGTAACAAAAATGGGATGAGGACTAAAATATGGAGTAATATACAGTGCTAAAAACATAATGCCTGATCAACAGATACCTATTCATTGATGATCTAGTCCCAGCTCTTTCTTTAACCAATCTGTATGACCTTGAGCCAATCACATACTCTCTCTGGGCCTCAGTTTCCCAACCCATGAAAGGAAAGAGTTGAACTAGGTGACTTCTAAGGTTGTTCCCAGCTCAAAAAATCTATGATTCTGATTGAACCTGAAATGAAGACGGCATAGTGTCCTGCTGCAGAGGATTCATAAGGGGTGTGGTAAATATGAGGAGGGCACAAAGTGTGTAGCACCTAAAAGACAGTCTGCCTTTTTTTTTTCATGCATTGATTACTCAGTGCTCACCTCATTCAGTAGTAAGAGCAGCAGCAATAGCAGCAGGTCCCCCCTTCAGGCCTCAAACTGGAAAACCTCCAGTTACCATAGCGGCACAAAAGCAGCCTTTTCTTCTCCCAGCTCCCACCAGTCCCAGCTTCCTTTAATCCAATCGCAGCCCACAAACTCGGTCTCTGGCATCCCATATCTCTTAGGCAACAGTGTGTGGCTTCTTGATTGGCCCTGAAATCTAGCAGGGCTGAAACCTTAACTGGGCATGGGGGGAATAGAAGGAGGAAGTGAACCAACAACAAACCATGGGTGGTGAGGGTCTGTGAAGCGGGAGATTGCACTCAGTCTATGGAGAGAATAAAGGGAGAATTCCTAAAAGCTTTCCTCTGGTACGCTGGCCACTGAGCATGCCTAATCTAGTCACAAAGGAGTTCCCAAATGAAAATTCCACTTCTCCATGCTTTGAGTGTGGCCAAACAGGAGAAGGTGGACAGAAATGAAAAGAACAAGCTTCTAATTTAACACAAGCACTGCACCTGTAACAGGAAGTGGGTGGGTTCAAGGCTTAAGGAAAGATTTGGTGAGAATTGTCACACACAAAAGCTTCTTAGCTCAGGTTTCCTAGGTTTTAGGCGGACAGATCCCTCAGGAAACCAGCAGATGGCATGCCTTCACAAGAATTGTTTTTAAAAATGGGCTTCTTAAAATCTGGTTCCAAAGTACTGGGATTCAGAACTACACAAAAGATCTTATTCTGAAGGGATAGGGACTGGACTTAAAGATTTCATTGATACAGAGGACTCTTTAAGGCTGTATATACATTGCAGAGAATATGCAAATCTACCTCGGTAGGAGTTTCCTCCTCTCATTAAGGGGTAAGTGTAAAATAGAGGAAGGAAGGAAGGAAAGAAGAAAGGAAACAAATAGTTTTTCTTGTTCTTTTTCTGTGTGTCCTAAAATAATAGCTCATATTTATACAGTACTTTAAGGTTTATCGACCATTGTCCTCACAACAACTTGAGGTAAATAGTGCAATTGTAGCTCCACTTTATAGATGCTGAAACTAAGTTTCAGAGAAGTTAAGAATATACTGTTCTGTAATTTGTACATGAGTATGCAAATAAAAACAACATAGTAGGGGTGGTATGAAGAGGCAACTCAAAATTATGGTGTATCCTAGTCTTATGCTAAATGCTACAAAATGGTTCATCTCACTACTGCTGATGGATGGTATTTGGTGCTTGCTATTCTAATGATGACACTTCCAGTAACTTGATCTCTTAAGAGTTGAAGCTGGGAAAGGCACATGAAAAAGGAGATATGGCAAGAAAATAGATGGAATCCAGTCCAGAATGAAGAGATACCTAAAAGAAGAGATTTATAGAATAGCTGGAGGACGGTTGAATAGTTCAGGAGATTGTGTGGTGGGGGTAATAGAGTGAACAATGGAAGAAAATTATAGGATCCTAGAAGGTACCTTACATGGTACCATCATTTAGCTCCAAAACTGCCCTCTTTTTATAGATGAGGAAACTGAAGACCAAAGGGTAATTTAACTTGCCCATGGACATATAGCCAGCAGAGCCACTATTTCTATCCAGGTCTTTGGACTTCAAATTTAGAGTTCTTTGTACCACATGGAATCACAAAATTGGAAGAGATTTGAGATAACATCTAGGCTGTATCTAAGTGGATAATCTCTAAGACCTCCATCTCACAGTAGCTCCCACAATAGAGATATTTATCTCTGCTTCTAAGAATCCCTGGCTCCCTTTAAAGTTCTACAATCTTTTACACCCTTGCCTGTTCTCTCCCACTGTTGGTGTCTCCCAAATTAATTTATATTTACAATGCATTCATTTTATGTTTACTTATACGTATATAGGTTGTTTCCCCAACAGAAGGTACACTCCTTAAGGGCAGGGTCTTTTCTTGGTATTCCTAGTACCTACTGCAGTATCCAGATCTTAGTTGGTACTTAATAAATGCTTGGTGATCAATATATTGATGGTTGGCAAACTCATTTTTTCATGAAGTGATCTATCATACTCTTTGGATGTTTTTTCTTTATATATCCCTAAATGTGCTGCTCTATAACTTAAAATGTTTGCTTAGTTTCATTCTCTATAGTTGATCCCTCTTTTATACAACAGTCCTCCAAATAATTTTTTTGTTTGTTATATCACACCACTGATATGTGTTGAGTTTACCATTATTATATTATAATGTTCACCTGGAAAATAAGGTCCCTGATTTATAAAGAACTAGCCATGTGACCCTGGACAAAACTTCGCCTAATCTAAGCTTGTTTCCTCATCTGTAAAAGGAGGAGAATGAATTAGATAATCTTTGAGACTTTTCCAGATCTAAAATTCTATTAGTCCATTAACAGCTTCCAACTTGTAGAGAGCTCACTCTGATATTCCCCGCCCAGGCTTTTAAAACCACAAATTTCCTTTTATAAGAGGGTATTATGCTGGTAGTGTAACAACAAGAATTTCACTCTGTCTCTGGTGGAACTCAATTCAATTCAACAGATAGGTTTCCTTGAATATGTCACATTTCCTAACCTTTTATTGGATCCTGTTTCCCCTATGCATCCTCCATTCCCCTTCCAGACAAAGTTGATATTTAAACCCAGTTCTTCTTTTTCCATATCCTGTGTTCAAGTAAAGAACCCACTTCTCTTTGGATCTGAGCTAGAATTTGCGTGCAAATCTGAGCTGCCACTTATGTAAATCACTTTTCCTCTCTGGGACTCACTCTCCTCTGAAAAAATGAGAGGGGAGTGTTGAACTAAACAACCCCTTAAGTCTCTTCCAGCTAGATTGTAAACTGTCTGAAAAAAGGGACTATCTTTTGTCTCTGTATCCCTAGCTCTTAACGCAGCGCCTGGCACCTAGTATGTGTGTTCACCGAATTGAATTGAATCTAAAGCTATATAATGCTACTACTAACACGGCTGTTGTATAAGGGCAGCACATAAGCAGGCCTAAGGTATAACCACTGGTAAAGGGGAATAAAGGTCTCGCTTGGGATGCTTACTAGTGTGATTTAAGTTGTCACTTAACCTCCTTAGGCCTCAGTTTCCTCTTTTGTAAAAAGGCAGGAATGACCACATGGTCCCTTTCAGTCCTAGATCTGTCGAACCTACAACCCCAATTTTTTAAAAGGTGGGAGTACGTTAGGGATGAGGGAGAGAAGAGCGCTGAGAAAGTGCAGGAGCCCTGACCGGATCATCAGGGAAGATGCTTTTTGCAAGATTATGAACATGCAAGCCCAAGGGACAGAAGCTGGGCAAAGGGGACACAAGCCCGCGTAACACCAGCTAGCTCCAAACGAGTCAGCCCAGCTTCCTCGCTCGGGGGCGGAGTGTGCGTGCCCACCCTGCCTGCGTGCGCGTCCTCGCGCCCGCTCGCGCCCGGCTCTCCAAGGTCCGGGAGCTCGCGCGGGCTCGGGATTGGTTGGGGGCGGTGGGAGAGGAGCGCGCTCCGGAGAGCCTAGGAGGGGGACGCGCGTGCGGGCGGGCCGGCGGGCGGGCGGGAGGTCCTTCTGCTGATCCGTTTACCTGAAGGAGGAGCTGCCTTCGCCGCCTCCGCCGCTCGGGCTCCCGGAGACAACAGCGACGAGGACGACGACGACGAGGAGGATTACAGAGGGTCTGAGGTGAGCAGCGAGGAGAGGATCTCCCCAGCCCTGCTTGGTGGGAGAAGGGAGGAAGAAAGAAAGGGGACCAAGACTGTGCCAAGGCGAGCCCGGCGTGGGGCTCGGGGTTCGGGGCTCGGGGGCTGAGGGGCCGCAGCCCCCGCCGCCGCCGCCGCCCCCTCCTCCTGCTCCTCTGGGATCGCTGGTCTCGTCGCGGCCAAAACAAAAGCGCTCCGAGCCTGGTCCGGGAGGCGTGCGGCGGACGGTGCTCCCCGCCCGTGGCAAGCTGGAGATGCGGAATGGGAGCGCTGAGCGGGCTCCGGGGGGATGCATACCCTCGCCCCGGCGCTCGCTCTGCCGTCCTCTTTCTCCTCCGGCCGGGGTGGGGGGTGGGGGGCAACCTGTGCGAGTGTCCCCGCCCTTGTCCTTTCTGAGAGGGTGCTCCAGACGGTCCCCGTTCTCCACCCTCCCTGGTCCCCCGGAGGGCGGGGAGGGGGAGGACGGAGGCGATGAGGACAATAACCTGAGGACTCCGGCTGACTCCGGGAATTAGGCTTCTCCAGTGGCAGGAGAAACGTTCCCGGGTTTGCCTCTTTGAATATTTGGACGCCGTCTGGATGAAATTTCCCCATGCTTCAGTTGCCCCCTCCTCGAATTGGTCGTCTCTCTGGGGCGGGCGAGTTGTTGTTTGTAGCCAATAACTTAGCAGGTAGCACCAGAATAAAAGGTTGCGGTTAATAAATGGCCCGTGGAATGATGGCCAAGCATCCCTAGTGGGCTGTTTAAGACACTGGCTCCTCACAGGAAACTCCGGATCCCCCCCCTCCAGACTTCTTTTCTTTTTAGGCCTTCTTGAGTTATTTATTTATTTATTTGTGTTGTACTCCGATGGGCAAGAGCGTTAAGCTGAGGGGAGCACCCATTGTGAGCATCAGTAAACACTTGGTGCATACGGTATACCTAAACGTAGGAGACCTTTTAAGTTCGCAAATAGCCTTCTCTGAAAGGGGAGTCCAGGTTTGTGAAGAGTGTAAATTTCGAATTCCAGTTACTCAAAGTGAAACAGGTGCATCAGGCAGTACAGCGATATGAGTGAGCTCAAAATGAGTACTCTGTAGAGATAATCACGTAAAGTCTTATTTTATAGAGTCGAGTTTTGATTAGAATCTCAGATATGTGTTTATAGGGCTTATTAGGTTCCTTTGCAAAGCTAGACTGATTGGGAAACAGGCAGGACTTTAGGTATGTTACAACCCTCCCTCTTCTCCCCCTCTTTCACTGATGGAGTGGTAACTATAGGCTGGAAAAGTAAGGAGGGGGAGGGGAAGTCCTTAGTTCTACCATTAAATAATAATTACCCATCATTTCCTAATCATCCTTTCAGACCTTAAACATAACGATTTTCCCCTACAGAAAACTCAGTCTCTATTCTCAAACCAAAAAAATAAAAATATGTAGAGTCTGGGGAAGAGACTGGGTATGTTAGAGTAAAAGTCACTTAACCCTAACCCAGACCACTTGAAAGAAAGGACTTTGTATGGGATCTCTTCTTCAGCCAGTATCTAGTAAATGAATACATTTTTTAAAAAGTGCTTTACATCTACTTGAAGGGACCTGCTAGAATTAATTTACCTCAAACCCCTTAAAATTTGCAGTTCAAACAACTCTTCAGATCTTACATGGGATCTAGATGGATTTATGATCTCATCAACTGGGTACTCCCTCCTAAGATGCAAATTACTATTCCTCCTTTCTTTCCCATAGAAACAATTTGGTGTTCCATCAGTAGCATTTATTAAGTAACTACTATGGGCCAGGCACTGTGCTAAGAAGGTCTGGGAATACAAAGAAAGGCAAAACCAGGCAAAAACTTGTGTTGGAGGAGTTCATAGTTTAATGGGGGAGACGATATGCAAACAAGATACACACGGGATAAATTGAAGAAGCAAGGAACTACCATTAAGGGAAGTGGGAAAAGGCTTCTTGTAGTAGAAGGTGGGACTTTATCTGAGACTTGAAGGAAGCCAGGGAAGCCAGGAGGCAGATGAGTAGGGAGTGAAGGCTCTCCCAATTTCTATTTGACTTTGTGATAAAATAAAACACCCTGCTAACACACAATGTCCTATTGAATATATAAGATTTTATTTGAGATGCAGCCCTCATTGTGAATGTTGCTCATGGTTCACTTATTTAATGTGTGCAAGTTGCAGCTAAACCCAAAGTTAATTAAGACATTGTCCCAGCCCTCCATAGAACCTAGCTGGGGGAATTCAACACATACATAAACATGTAAGTGTTATTTGAGATTAGAAGAAGATGAATGTTATGGTTCCATCAACTTAGCTTGCTTTACTTCCAGCAGATAATTACTTCTTTGTTAACTTATGCTGATAAGGAGTTGGTCAGAGCTTATGATTTTTTGTAGGGAGGGAGAGGAGGAATTTGCATGTAATGTTAAGTATAACAGCATTCATTTTTGGTTTTAAAAATTGAGGTACCAAATTGAGTTTTACATTGCTGCATTCTATTATTGTTTGCTTTTGGGGAGTGTTACTTTACAAATTGTAGACTGTCTCCCTGTCTCTTGAGAAATTTAGTTAGTTCAGTCAAACACAGTTTTATTGTATCTGCGTCTGCAAGGCACTATCTCAGCCCTGAAGGAGGGATGCGACAAATAAGTAAACAAGTAAACACCAAGTATACTCGAGCAGTTTTAAAGAGAACTCTAAAGGGGGAGCACAGGAAAGGCCTTCTTTAGCAGGAAGTGCCCAAGCCATACATTCAAAGCAGCAAGTCTGTAAGGTCGGGCGAGGAAGAGATTAATTTTAGATATGAGGGATCCCTTGTGGAGAGGCACAGATGTGAGAGATGGGATATCACGCTAAAGGGAGTGTGTTATTAAGTCATTTTGACTGGATATGAGAATGTGGGAAGAGAAGGAATATGAACTCTGTTTCAAAGGAAGGGAGGTGCCATATTTTGGAGGGCTCTGAGTACCAGGCTAAGAAGTTTGTATTTTATCTTAGAGATAATAGAGAGCTGTTGAAGATTTTTGAGTAGGACAGTGACATGGTCAGATGTTTAATTGTAGGAATAGCAGTTTGTCAGTGATGTGGAGGATGGATTAGAATACAGGGAAACTGGAAGAAGGAAATTAGGAGACTGTTACAATAGTTCTGGGGAGAGTTGGTGAGGGTCAGAATTAACGTGGAGGCTATGTGAATGGAAATAAGGGCATAAATATGACAGATGTTATAGAGGTAAAAACCATAAAACTTGGCAAGTGATTGGATAAAAGAAGTGAGGAAGAGGAGAAAATCAAGGATGACTCCAAAGTTGCAAACTTTGGTGACTAGAAGTAGATCCTCAACAGAAATAAGGATATTTGGAGGGAATATGGGAAACAAGAATTGAATTTTGTTTTGGACGTATTCAACTTTAGAAGTCTACATTTAGAAGACTACAAGAAGTCTTGACATTGAAATGTCAAGCAAATGTTGGCCAGCAGGTCTTGAGAAAAATTAGCTGGATATATGTGTGTGAATCTGATAATAATTGCATCTGATGAAGTGAGATGAGATGCAGTGATATACAGTCTGATGCTGTGCTAATGAAATAACTAAGAGAGTGTTGAGGGAAAGAAGAGAGGAGTGCCCAGGACACAACAATAAAATGTGTTCCTTCAGCTTAATCTATGCTGTATACTGCCCCTCACACATAGTACATTCTGACTAAATTGCCCTACTTGCTGCTTTTCAAGCTCAGCATTCTATCTTCTTTCTCCTGGCAAGGCAACAATGAGGTACTACCTACTCTGGGAAGTCTTCTTGATCCAGTTAAGTTGTCAGTGCTGGCTCTTTTCAAATTTTCCTCCACTTACTGTCTGTGTAAATGTTATATTCTGCCCTCCTCAACTCCCCTATTACACACACACACACACACACACACACACACGCACACACACACACACACACACACACACACACACACACAGAGGTAAGGGCCTTAAGGAGAGGGACCATTTTTCATTTTGGCACCGTATCCTTAGACTCTAGCAAATTTCCTTGTCCATAGAAGGCATCTGATTAATGCTTGTTGAATAAATAGGTTGTTCCCTCTCCCCTTTTTTAAACATACAATTTAGGAATTACTTATAGTTACAAATGGATGCTATATAAATTCTGACCAAGCCATAGTCCCGTTGCTGTCAGATGTTCCATCTGATTCTGAAATTGTAGAATTTAAGTAGTTGAAGATGTAGGGAGGGATGTGTATGGCACATTCAATTTATAAGACCATGCAAGTGTTATTGAAATTTCCTTTCCCCAAAGTTTTACAATCTTGAGTTTATTAAACTAACCGATTGCATATAGTTTTGATACTAATTCTGGTTTTGTATTCTGTTCCATTGCTCTGTTTTACCCTTCTGTTCCATTATTCTATTTTACTAGTACCTAGTAGTTTTGATAATTTTTGCTTTTATAGCGTCTTTTGAGTTCTGGAAGGACAAGGTCATTGTCATAATTTTTTAAGTGATTTTCTTTAGTATTCTTACCTGTTTGTTCTATATCAATTTTGTCATTTTTTCCCAATTCAGTGAACTATTGGTCATGTGTCAAGCCCACAAATTAATTTGGAGGGTATTGAGTTTTCACTGTGTTGGCTAGACCTAGACCTAGACCTAGTGGTCGTGAGCCTTCATTTATTTATTTCTGTCAAAATTGTTACAGCTGTGTTTATAGAAATCTTGCTTGTGTCTCTGAAGTATTAGTTACATATTAGTGCCATAAATGGTATTTCTTTCTTTTCCAGTTTCTCCATATTTTTTTCTTTAGTGCTATAAAAATGCAGATAATTTTTTATGGCTTTATTTGGTACCCTACCATCATTTATTACCTTAATTTTTGATTGATTCTCTTAGATTTTTTCCTATATATGCAGTCATGTTATCCATGATTCAGTATTTAATCTATTAATTACCAATGTTTTCCTTCCATTTTAATTTTTCTTTAATTCATCCTCTTAATTACCAACTGTATTTCAAATCAAGTCAACAAGTACTTTTAAGTGTCTACTATGTGCCAGGCACCGAGCTAAGTTCTAGTAATGCAAAGAAAGACAAAAACATACTTTGCTTTGAAGGAGTTCACAGTCTAAAGGGGGAGACAATGTGTGAACTACTATGTACAAACAAGATACATACAGGGTAAATTGGAGATAATCTTAGAGGGATGTCACTAGAATTAAGGGGAGTTGGGGAAGACTTCTTGCAGAAAGTTGGATTTTAACTGAGACTTGAAGAAGTCAAGGAAAGGAAGGAAGCAAGGTGATAAGGGAGAATTTCAGGTATAGGAGAACAGCCAATGAAAATGTACTAATTAGGGAAATGAACTGTCTTGGTCTTTTAATAGGAAAGAGGCCAGTGGCTTTGGACTCTGGAGTACATGGAGGGTAGTAAAGTGTAAGAAAACTAGAAAAGTAAGAAGGGGCCAAATTATAAAGGACTTTAAAAGCCTAATGCAGGATTTTATATTTGATCCTTGAAGCAATAAGGAGCCACTAGAGTTTATTGAAGGAGGGAAAGAAGGGCTGTGTATCATGGTTAGACTTGCACTTTATGAAGTTGTTTGACAGTTGAGAGGAGGATGGTCTGGATTGTGGAGAGACTTGAGGCAAGGAGATCAACCAGAAAGCTATTTCAGTAGTTGAAGAGTGAGGTGATGAAGATGTGTACATAAGATCTTAAGAAGATGGTAGAATTGACTGGCCTTGACAACTGATTGAATATGAGGGGGATGCAGTGAGAATGAGGGAGGACTTGAAGATGGCACCTGGTTGCAAGCCTGGGTGACTAGGGTGATAGTGGTGCTCTTGACAGCAGTAGGGAAGTTAGTAAGAGGATGGGTTTGTGGGGAGAGAGAAGTTAATTTGGAGGCTTGTTGTATTTGTTGTTGTTGCATTTAAGATGTCTTTTGGAGATCCAGTTTGAGATGTCCCATAAGCATTTGGAAATGCAAGACTGGGGGTCCAGAGAAAGGTTACATCTGATAATTGAAAATCATCAGCATAGAGGTGATAATTGAAACCATGGAAGTTGATGAGATCACCAAGTGAAATAATGTAGATGGAGAAGAGAAGAGAGCCCTGGACAGAGCCTTGGGGCACACCCACTGTTAGTGTATGTGACCTAGATGAAGATCCAGCAAAGGAGCTGAGAAGGAGCAGTCAAAAAGATAGAAAGAGAACAGGGAGAAAAGAGTATCACAAAACCTTTGAGAGAAGTATCAAGAAAAGAGGGTGATTGACAGTATCAAAGGCTGCAGAGAGCTCAAGAAGATGAAGATTGAAAATAGGCTATTAAATATAGCAATTAGGAAACGATTAGTGACTTTGGAGAGAACAATTTTAGGTGAATGATGAGGATGGAACTCAGGCTGGAAAGAGTTAGGGAAAGAGTGAGAGGAAAGGAAGTAGAGATCTTCTGGAGCACTTTAGCTATAAAAGGGAAGAGAGATATAAGGTAGTAGCTATCAAAGATAGATGGATCAAGTGAGAGTTTTTTAAAGATGGAGAAAGTATGGGTATGTTTTGTAGATAATAGGGAAACAGCTGGTAGACAGGGAGAGTTTGAAGATTCATGAGAAAGTAGGGATAATAGAGGGGGCTATTTGCTGGAGAAGGTAAGATGGAATGGGACCACTTGTGCACTTTTTTCTTTCTTTTTTTTTGGAGGGCATTTGGGGGTTAAGTGACTTGCCCAGGGTCACACGGCTAGTTTTCTTTGTGTGTGTGTTAAGTGTCTGAGGTCGGATTTGAACTCAGGTCCTCCTGACTCCAGGGCTACTGCTCTATTCACTACACCACCTAGCCACTCCCTTTGTGCACTTTTTTCTAAATTAATTGCCATTACTTTAACTTAACTCTCAATCCTTATACTCCTGACTGCTTCTTGATATAACTTAATCTTTTATAAACTATGTCAAATAGTAATGTTGAAAGTGGATAACCCTTTTTAAATTTTTTGCATGGTTTTAGTATAAATGCCTCTAATGTTTTCCCATTGTATATAACATTAGATCTTGGTTTCAAATAGATATTTCCCTGATTTGTTCTCCCTAACA
>CM053581.1:120860430-120886130 GCA_028627135.1 Pseudochirops cupreus | reverse complement strand
GTGCTCTGGCTGCGCTCTCCTCCTCCCTCTCTCTCCCATGATCTTTCTTTTCCCCAAAGAAGGAATCTAGGGTTTGGGAGCTGTTCTTACTTTGCTTCTTATGCTTATTCTTACTCATGGTTGTTCAGACCGTGATTTTTTTTCTAAATCTCTCTGGGGCTCTGCTTCCAGAAGGGAAAGCTCTGTCCCAAATCGCTGGGGTCCTCCCAGCTACTGTAGCTCTCAGGAAGATGCTGGGACTCTTCCTAATTACTTCCGGCTGACTGGATAATGAAGACTCCAAGACCCAGGCCCAAGACGGTGATCTGGATGCAGGCTGCTCAACGCGAGAGTACTGGCCTGAGCACAATCGCTAAGTCCCCCTGCTGTCTGCAGGCCGTGGGTGGGAAGCTACAACGCGGAGGCAGATTCAAAACCTCTGCCTTTTGCTTTTCTGCTCTGGAGGCCTTTTCGGCCGGACTACTTATCTCCCCCTTTCACAATCCCCACTCGCAGCTGCTGCTAATCCGCTCACCTAAGAGGCTCCTCCACTCCTCCCGTCCAGCCGCCCCCGGGGCACAGCCGTGGCTTCAGGGCAGGCTGGTTTCTGTTTGCAGTGCTGATATGGATCCTCGTAGCCGAGCTGACTTTAGTGGGAAGTATCTTTGTGTGCGTTTTGGAGTTCTAGGATTGGTTTAGAGTCCTGTTTTATGGGTATTTTGGGGTGGCTATGTGAGAGCTGCGATATGTTGCTGCTGCTACGCTGCCATCTTGGCTCCACCCCCCAGTATAAGCAATCTTAGTTTTTTTAAACCTACTTCTGTAAGTTGATTATTTCAACATCAGAACAATTTTCCCATAGACCAATATTATAAGTGATAGTTAGATTCATAGGCTAGTACACAAAAGCCTGTAATTCATGCACTTGAAATATATTGCCAGTTGACTAGCTATTGTTTGACCCTGGGCAAGTCACTTAAGATTTCCATCTCATTTTCTTCTTTGATTTCACTCATGGAACTAGTTGATTAGTTGAAAAAACTAAGCTTCTTTTGCCATGGAAAAGAGGAGATTCAGAAAGGATATGATAGCTGTCTTCAAATATTTGAAGCACTGTCATATAGTAGAAGATGAGAGTTGTTCTCTATCTCCAGTGGATGAAACTAGGGGCTGTGGGTAAAAGTTATAAAGAGGCCAATAGGAAAAACTTGCTAATTATTGAAGCTATATAAAAGTGGAATCGGCTATCTTAAAAGGGGATGAATTCCTCCTCAGAGATTTTAAGGAAAAGATTGAATGACATTTGTCAGGCATGTTATTGTGGAGATTCCTTTGTATAAGTTAAACTAGATGACTGCTGGTATTCCTTCCAATCCTCAGATTCTATGATTCTGTCATAATGATATTTTTTTCAATGGCTACCTAACCACCATTAGGATTTGAGGGAAAAATGCATTCCAAATTTCAGATCATAATATCATATGATTTAGAGCTGGGAAATTTTCTAATTCTTCCTCTTCTAGATAATATAGCTAGTTACTCTGAGATAAGGAAATGAAGATCCAGCGTGATAGTTACTTGCCTAAGGTTTTAGAGGTGATAAATAGAACTGGAATTTGAAATAGGCCATCTGGCTCCAAATCTTAGTGTTTTTCAGTCAGGACTGTGGACCACGATTTCATCTTTGGCAATAAAAGTTCCTCTGTCAAGGGCAAGGGCAGAGTAAATGGTGATATTATTACTGGACACAGTATATACTGTGAAATATATATGTGTGTGTATTTATACATATGTATATATGCACGTGGATATATACATACACATGTACACATTGTATGGAAATACTTTCTAGGTTAACAACTGACTTGTTTTACGTTGGAAACAAAGGGCAGAACTAACACTGGCGATCCAGGTTTTGTGTCAGATGCTGGCATCTTGGGAATGTAATTCCTGAAGGGGAAAAGTTATAATTTCTTATACCAGGGCATATGTTTCTAATCTGGCAGCAGACCTACTGGTCCACTCCTACACCCTGCCTGGGGCTACTATTCCCTTAAGATCCTGAGGCTGTCTTATCCCTCTTCCAGGGCACCTTCCCAAGAAGTTGAGGCAGGTGGTATTTTTCTTCACCCCCTCCTCCATGCACCAGACTGGAAAAACAGAATCATCTGAGGGGGATCAGTAATGAATGCATTGTCAGGATATTGTTGCCCCTGTTCCCTTATAGTTTCAACCAGGGGTGGGGAACCTGGTGGCTCAAGGTCACATGTGGCCCTCTAGGTCCTCAAGTATGGCCCTTTTACTAAATCTAAACTTCACAGAGCAAATCCCGTTCATAAAAGGATTTGTTCTGTAAAGCTTGGACTCAGTCAAAAGGCTGCATCCAAGGACCTAGAAGGCCACATGTGGCCTTGAGGCCACAGGTTCCCTGGTTTAGACTATGAATTCAGCCTTTACTGTTTCCTAGGTACTATAATTTTCTTTTCTCCATTTCCTCTGCACCTCTGGAGAGCATTCCTCTGTTGTGATGAAGTAAAAAATGATTACTGGATTTAGCATTGGAGGACCTGAGTTCAAATTATAGCTCCTATACTTAGTATCTGTGTTATCTTGGGCAAGTCATTTCACTTCTCTGGGGCTCACTTCTCTCATATTGTAAAAGAGGAGTTGTGATTAGGTGACCTCCAAGGTCCCTTCCAGTTCTAGGTCTGTGATCCTAGATCCCTTTCTCTCATCTTCCTATGGCCACTGAAAACTAGCTTTTTTTCTGAAGACACCTAACTATTTGGCACCCTCTCCAAGTTCAGCATTTCTTCTTTCACACTTCTCTTGAAGCATAGGGTCAAGAGGGAGGAGTGGTATATTCTATGCTCCCCACTCTTCAGACCCTTCTTCTGCCACCATCATGTGGCAACTGAGCCTTTTAAAATTCTATTTAGTCTTTCTAGATTATTGTTGCTGTCTTTTATGAACCTTCAGGTCTCTCTTCCTCTTTTGCATTAAATTCAGTATTTAGTTCAATGCATTGCATACAGCAAGCACTTAATAAATGCTTGTTGCTTTTTCTACCCCAACAACTGCCCTACTTTGAATACCCTGCACTCTTAGTTCCTCAGCCTCCTCAACACCCATTTCCTTAGTTTCTCCCCTCTCCCATCCTGCTCTCTGATTCATCTGCATTGATCCCAGATAGTAGAATTTCTAGTTATAGCTCTAGTTGCTCCATGATGGACCCGGGTCCTAAATTGGGAGTCCCCTACTATTTGTATATATAGGGTATTTGTAAATTGAGTAAACTATCTTTCATTTCCAACACATGAAATGAGAAACTGCTTAATGTATGGTACTGGCTTTTGTAATATAACCATCTAGTAGGATGCTTTATTCTGGGTGAAGCCACGTGACTGCCACTAGTTAAAATATGTCTTTTAGAAGGTGACTTTTATGTTTCTACCCAGAATTACTGATACAGCAGTTCCAAACTTGAGTATAATTCAGTATTCCTATATATTGAAATATAAGATTTTTAAAAAGTTAATATCTTTTGAAATATAAGATTTTTCTTAACAAAATCTTTATACTTTTAAACGTTAATAACTTATTTTATAGTAATTATACACAACATTTAAAAAGGGATCTGTTAAACTTAGGATAGTTATGTGGTCCCTCAGAAGATAGTCTCATTTTAAATTCTGTGACAAATGAAAAAAAGCCTACCATACAAAGAACTATATTAGAATCACATAATTGGCATCCGTATCACCTCTGATGCAAACATTTAATTTGCCTTTAAGTGTAGCTTTTAGATCATTTCTATTGTGACTCTAACCTATGTAACATTTAAAAACTATACAGGACTATTTTATGAGGATGCTATATATGTTTTATAATATGTATAATTACTGTCTCATCAAATAATTTAAACACACAAACATATAGTATTCTTAGAGGAAGTACCTGATTTTTTTCTCTTCTTTTATGTTTTTCAGATCTGTCAATTAAAAGAAGAAATAGCTAGTCTACCAAGATGGGATCTATTGTTTGGGAATGTGGTTAATCAAGTTGACATGTTAGTCAAATGCAATCTATATAATAAAATGAAAAGAAAAGACAAGATGATGTCACTTACCTGTATTGTGAAACCAAAAACAAATACCTTTTGTCAGATGAGGTTAACAGAGCTCTGTCAATGCAAAGAATATTTAACTTTTTGCAAAGCTTAACACCAAGAAGTAAAGAAGTATTTTCAAGCAGGACCTGCAGGTGCATGATATCTAAAACTATATTTAATAGGCCTGTTTATCTGAATATTATTCAGATCCAAGAAGGATGGCTATAAGTTGGATATTCTCCTATTTTTGGTCCATGACTATGTTTTTGGGGTACATAAGTGGGCACAGTTTATTTTCTTGTGAGCCTATCACCTTGAGGATGTGCCAAGACCTGCCTTATAATACTACCTTCATGCCTAATCTTCTGAATCATTATGATCAACAGACAGCAGCTTTAGCAATGGAGGTAAGAATTGTTTTAAAATAACTTTGATATGTTGCTCTGTTATTTGTATATAGTCACACATATACATAATAACTATAACACATAATACATATAAAATACATGTATATACATATATATCTAATAAGAAAAATACTCATCCCTTTTGGCTTTTAGTATTCTGCATTATTGTTTTATTATCTTTTAAAATTCATATTTGACTTAAATTATATAATAAATTGAGAGTATGTATGGGAAATATTTGTTGATTCCTTATGTTGTACTTTTAAATGGTGATTTAAAACCCTTGGATAGAGCAGAGATTCTGTAACCATTTAAAAGTTAAAATATAGTTACAAAAGTACCTTTATGTTAAATTATATTATTTTTATTATTAAATATTAAATTTTATTATTTTTATCTTCTAAATTGTGTGTTTTATTAGACTAGTTTAACTGTTCAAGTAAATGGAGATGGAAAAGATCATCTCCATGTGTCAGTAATGGTATGAGTTGTCAGTTAAGTTTGTTGATTCGGAAAAATGAATATCTTGTTTTAGTTACCAAGTAGTTAATTAGTTTTTGGTTCATAACCATTTCCAGAGAAACTCAAAAGACTACCTCTAAACTTCTGAACTAGTTGATGCCACTATGTTATTTTTAAAAATAACTTTATTAGAATTCTTATTGAATTTTAAAATAATTCTTTAGGTAATTCCCATAGTGGTTTTTATCTTTTTACATCTTTTTCAATTGAGGGAACTAAATGAGCATTTTTTGTTTTTAGTAATATTTGAGCGACTAGTAAGACATTTAGCATATCTGAATATGTAAACCTTTTAATATATTTTATCTTATGGATGAGGATACATTTTCTTTTTTACTAGTAGTATAAGAACTGGTTCTATTTAAATTTTGATATAGAAGTAAACAGATGGGTAAAAATCTATTTATCATGAAGATATGTTTTGTACTTTGACTTTTATTCACTTCATGTAATGATTTTAGAAGTTTAAATCCTACTGTTTTAACTTTTATCTATTTTGGAAACTCAGTGTTCTCTTAGAAATTTAAGGGTACATTACCTTATTAAGTAAAAATTGTGCATAAGAATTGGGTTTGACAAAAAGAAATGCAAAGAATTAATAGCAGTCATTCTAAAACAGATCTACTAGCATCCTGATTGTCATGAGAACTGCTCACTTTCTCCAATACCCTCTCTTTCCTCCTCGCCCCCCCAAACCCCCACAACCATCTGAAGAACAGTTAGTGTTGGTTTAGACTAGAAGCCATCTCTGACCAAGTGAAATATTGTTTTTCAACCAGTAGGGAACCTTTTAATGTTAGATGGACATACTGCCATATTGCTTTAAAAAAGTACAATAGAATATAGGTAGATTAAGGATGGTCAGAACTGACTAAAGCACTAATTGTTAATTTTCAGTTTGAGTGTAGTATTTTCCTGATGAGAAGAAGTTGTTCATTGTTGATCCTCTTTACTTTTCTGCCTACCTATTGAGATGAGATCCATGATTTATGGCTATCAGAAGCTAAAGGTACATGGAAAGAATCAACATAATTTATTAAATGCTCCTCTGGAGAAAAACACTAAAGGCTGAGGATGCAGCCTTTATATCAGACAATAGCCTATTTAGTTTGATGTGAAAGCTACATTGTCTCATTGAGAAATTTTCATTGAGGTGTTCTTAAGTGCTTACATTTCTGCAGAATTTTTTTTTGCTCCATGGCCCTTAAGGTTTAATATTTCTGCAAATTTACCCTAGATGTTCGCACTTTAGTAGAGATCAGTCATCCCTTGGAGCTTGGAGTTTAATTGCAAACATAAATTCAGCAGAGGTATTATTTCCTAAAAGCAATGTACCTAATCATTTCCTGGGTCAGTAAACTCTTCATAATGGAATTATGCCCTTATTTCTCCTTGCTGAAGGAGTCACCTTATGTTCCTGGAACTTAGTACAGTACCTGGCACATTGTATCAGTTTTATGATGCTCATTGATTGATATATTTTCCTGAGACGTGGTATGTTTTGACATTGTTGGAATTTTCAACTAGTAGTTTTTTCCACCAACAACATATATGCAATTAACTACAAGCTAGTTGCAATGTATGACTAGGACTATGTCCTTGTTCCTGTTGTCTCTTAATTTTATGTGTATTTATGCATATTATGGTGTTCTTATCTACAGATCAAAGATTATATAACTGGCTATAGAAAGCCAGAGTGGTTTACATGTTCCTTAGTGCAGCCTAGCTGAAGGGCACCCTCATTGTGGATTCTCAGTCTTGGTCCAAGAAATAAAGTACCCTTGATAACTATAGCTTCTCCCAAAATTTCCTTTTGTGTATTTTCATAGAACCATACAACCAGAGGATTCCATTGGAACTGGGCTCTTCCTACCATATATCATGTTGCCTAAAAGCTTGAACCTGTAGTTCCTGACCTTTTGTTATAGAGAAGAGAAAAATAATGAACATTTTTTAGATGCCTGTGAGAAATACTTGAGTATTATTGTTTGTTTTTAGTGTTATCAATTTGTGTGTACACTATATATGAAACTGTAGGAATGTTTGTGAATATGTGTGTATATGCCTTGTGAATCTCTGGATATGATATATTTCTGTGTGTTTTTGTGGAAGTGTGGTTAAGACAAGAAACACTGGCATTGTAGTGATTAGAGTAAATATATGATGGTTTGTTCCAGGTGAAGGTAGGTATGTGTATATCACTTCTATGATTGTGTGTGTGTGTTTGTGTTTGTGTTCTTTGTCAGTACTTCTCAAATAGGGTTTAAAATGCTGCTTTAACTTTGTAGCCTTCCCTTCCAGAGCTATTTTTTAAAACTTCTCTAGCAGTCTTCCTTGTTTTTTTTCTACCTTGTTATAGGTTTTTTCATTTTAAATGTTATTTAATGTTATTTTTCCTTCTAAATTCTTTTCCTCTCTCTGCCCCTCTTCCACTCATTGAAAAGACAAGAAAAGGTTCAACATGAATGTATATGTAGAACCTATATCAAATTCATGCTGTCTTGGGATGGGAGGGAGGGGAGAGATGGGGAGAAAATTTGGAACTCAAAATCTTATGGAAGTGAATGTTGAAAACTGAAAATAAATGAATTTTTAAAAAAAGACAAGAAAAATAAAAAGTAATATGATTATGTAAGGTCATGCAAAACAAATTCTGGTATTCATTGAGGTTCAGGGAAAGAAAGGAAAGGAGGGAAGGAAAGAAGGAAGGAATGAAGGAAGTGTGCTTCTTTCTCTGGAGGTTAATAGCATATTTCATCATGAAATTCCTTTGAAATTGTGGTTAGTCATTGTGTTGATCAATGTTACTAAGTCTTTCAAATTTATTTTCGTAATATTACTCTTAACTATATAAAATTGTTCTCCTGGTTCTGCTTACTTCACTTTGCATTACCTCATACAAATCTTCCCAGGTTTTTCATCATTTCTTACAGTACAATAGTATTCCATCCAATTCATATGTATATATGTATGTATACATACACACATATATACACATACGTATATATTCTATATAGTTTATATGCCATAATATTCACATGACTTGTTTAGCCATTTCCCAATTTAAAGCATCCTTTCAGTTACCAGTTCTTCACCACCACAAAAATAGCTGGGATACATACTTTTATACATGGGTCCTTTTCTTTTATCTTTTTAGAGTGTAGACATAATAGTAACATCATTGGGTCAAAGAATATTCAAGTTTAATAGCTTTGGGGGCATAGTTCCAAATTGCTTTCCAGAATGGTTGGAACAGTTCACAGCTGCAACAAAAATTCATTAAAATACTTGTTTTCCCACAGCCTCACTAGCATTTGTCATTTTCCTTTCTTGTCAGCTTAGCCAATCTAATGGGTGTGATGTGGTAACTTAAAGAGTTATTTTAATTTCCATTTCTCTAATTACTAGTGATTTAGAGCATTTTTTTTCATATAACTATTGATAGTTTTGATTTCTTTCTCTGAAAACTTCTTAGTTATATCCTTTGACGTTTTATCAATCAGGGAATGGCTCTTATTCTTATAAATTTTGCTCAGCTTCTTATATGTTTTAGAAATGAGCTCTTTATCACAGGAATTTAGTGCTGTTTTTTCCCCGCATTTTCTTGTTTCTCCTCTAATCTTAGCTGCATTGCTTTTGTTTGTGAAAAAATTGTCCATTTTACCCTCTGTGAACCTCTTTATCTGTTATTTGGTCATGAACACTTTCCCCATCCATAGATTGGATGGCAATTTCCATGGACCACTAATTTGCTTATTATATCACCCTTTATATCTAAATCATAGACCTGTTTTGAGCTTATTTTGATATATGATGAAAAATATTGATCTAATCCTAGTTTGTGATAGACAACAACTTTTACAATTTTTTTTCTTTTTGGAGAGCGGAGGGCAGGGCAGTTGGGGTTAAGTGACTTGCCCAAGGTCACACGGCTAGTAAGTATTAAGTCTGTGAGCTCAGATTTGAACTGAGGTCTTCCTGATTTCAAGGCTGGTGCTCTATTCACTGCACCACCTAGCTGCCCCTTCTACAGTTTTCTTAAAAGTTTTTGTTCACTTGTGTGTTCTTTTCCCAATAGTTGAATATCTTTAGTTTTTTTGAAAGCTAAATTATTATGCTCATTTGCTTTTGTACATGGTTTACCTAATCTCTTCCACCCATCAACCTTTCTGTTTCTTACCCAGTACCACATTGTTTTGATGATTACAGTTTTGTAGTATAGTTTGAGATCTGGCCCCTTCTCATTTTGTTTTGTTTTTAAATTGATTCCATGGATATTCTTGACCTTTTGTTTTTCTGCATAATATAATATTTTTCTTCTGACTCTGTTAAGTAATCCTTTGGTAGTTTGATTGATATGACATGGAATAAGTAAATTGACTTAGGTAGTATTCATTATGTTATTACACATATTATTTACATATAATATATATTAGACTATTATAGTATTTATTATACTGGCTCAACCAACCTATGAGCAATTAATATTTCTCCAGTTACTTAGAGCTGCCTTTATATGTGTAAAGAGTGTTTTGTGATTATGTTCATGTTCATGGTCTGTGTTTGTCTTGGCAGATGGACTCCCAAGTATTTTATGTCTATAGTTATTTTAAATGGAATTTCTCTATCTCTTCTTGCTGGATTTTGTTGATAATGTATAGGAATGTTAATGATTTGTGTGGAGTTTTATTTATATCTTACAACTTTGCTGACATTATTGTTTCAATTAGTTTTTTAGTTGACGCTGCAGAGGTCTCTAAATAAGCCATCATATCATCTTCACAAGCAGTCGTTTTGTTTCCTCTTTGCTGATGCTTGATCCTTCAGTTTCTTTTTCTTGTCTCATTGCTATAGCTAGGATTTCTATTACAGTATAGGATGGTAAAGGTGATAATGAATATATTTGCTTTACTCCTGTTCTTATTGGGAAGGCTTGTCCCCATGGCTCTTGGTTTTAGGTAGATGTTACTTACAAAGAAATGTTCAATATATTCCTGTCCTTTCTAGGGCTTTTAACAGGAATGTATGTTAAATCTTGTCAAAAGTTTTTTCTGCATCTATTGAAATAATAATATGATTTTTGTTGGTTTTGTCATTAATATAGTCAATTGTGTTTATAGTTCTCCTAGTGTTGAACTAGCCTTGCATGCTTGATATAAATCAATGGTTCTCAACTTTCCTAATGCCATGACCCTTTAATACAGTTCCTCATGTTGTGTTGACCTTCAACCATAAAATTATTTTCGTTGCTACTTCATAACTGTAATTTTGCTACTGTTATGAACGTAATGTAAATATCTGATATGTAGGATGTATTTTCATTGTTACAAATTGAACATAACCCACAGGTTGGGAACAGCTAGTATAAATGCAGCCTGGTTATAGTCTATGATATTTGTGATATATCGCTATGATCTTTTTTTTTTGCTGATATTTAAACTTTTTGCATCAGTATTCATTAGGGAAAGTGATCTTTAGTTTTCTTTCCCTCTTTTGACTCTCCTTGGTTTAGTTATCAAAACCGTATTTGTATCATAGAAGGAATTTGGTAGGATTCCTTTCCCTATTTTTTTTGAACAGTTTATACAGTATTGGAATTAATTGTTCTTTAAATGTTTGTATTGAACAAGGAACAGGTTGTGGAAGCAAATTATAGTTGTGTGCTTCTAATCCCAGGAGCAGAGCAGTGAGTGACTCACTTTTATCCTTTAACCTAATTTGTAAGCCTGCAATGGAATTACCAGGGTGGGAATCCCAGACCATAGAAGAACCAGTAGTTCAGTTGCTCTGAACCTGGAGAGCCTACCAGAGGTCTAATAGTGGCTGAGTCAATCAGCAGTTCATTGAAACTCCTAAACAAAGAAAAACGAACAGACTCAGACCTGGATCAAGAGCCTGCTAATCCCAGACCACAGAGAACAGACCTCACTCTATATCACATTACTCTGGGAGCACCGAAAACTTGAAAGGTCCCTAGCCAGAACTGTAATAGCAATTAAAAAACATTAAAAGAAAGAAGCTAAAGCCAAACTCCCCCCCAAAGTGCACAGAATCCAGCACTAATATAAAGTCTAAAGTCAAGAAGTATACTGAAAGAATGAGCGAATAAACAAAAAAAGAATCCTTCCAGAGAAAGCTATTATAAGTGACAGAAAAATTCAAGATGTAAACATAGAAGAGAATGACTCAAGACTATCTACAAGCAAATCCTCAAAGAAAAATGTAGCTTAGACACATGTCCAACAAGAATTTGTAGAAAAGTTAAAGCAAGAGTTAAAAATACAAACAAAAAGTGATTTTTTTTTTTTGGTAAAAAGTGATTTTAAAACCACAAGAGAGCGGTAGAGTTTTTAAAAATAGGAAAAACAGAGCTAGAGAAGAAAGATATGAAAACAGAATTAACAGCTTGGAAAAAGAGGTACAAAACTTTACTAGAAGAAAATAATCTCTTGGAAATTAGAGTTAGCTAAGTGAAAGTGAATCATGTCTAACTCTTCATGACCCTGTGGACCATACTGTCATTTTGATTTTGTTGGCAAAGATTCTGGAATAGTTTACCTTTTCCTTCTCCAGTGGATTAAAGCAAATAAATAAGTCATTTAAGTTCTCACAGAATACACTAACAATCTGCCTTACAAAATTGTGAGGAAAACACTCTGTAAATCTTAAAACTCTATAGAATTGCATAGTTGGAAGGAAGTAGTGGGGAAAGAACTGGATTTGGAGCCAGAGCACCCAGTCTCAAATCCTGGGCCTCCTGCTTATTACCTGACCTTCAGCAAGTCATTTAACCTTTATAGTTCTGAGTTTCCTCACCTGTAAAAATGAGGAGGTTGGACTAAATGGTTTCTAATATATTTCCTTCCTATGATCTTATTGCCTTAGAAGTCATTTACCTGGAATGATAACTAAAATAGATTCTTCTACATCACAAATCATCCATCTTTGCTTAAAGACCTCCAGTGAGGGGAAACCCTTTGCATGCACAATGGTCACACCCTGGGAAACCATCTCAACAGACGGGCTAAACCAGGTTGAGGGTAACTGACAGGCCTTAAAACTATTCCCTGGTGGAATGGGCAGATGAGAACAATATGGCCAAGAAGGTGGCTGAAACAGTCACTGTGGAATGCTTAGAGCTTGGTCAGACATCAGAGATGCCGAGGTCATCCACTGCATCCTGGGCCATTGCCAGTCATCTTGACTTTTGTCTGGCTACTAGACTTTGATGACTCTGGAAAAGAGAATGAGGCTGTTGACTTTGTGCAGTTCTGCCTCACTTAAAAACAATTCACACACAAGCCAAGATGTCACCTCATGATATCATTGATTCTCTTTGAAAACAAAGGACAAATGACAAAGGAAACAGGTTAAATGACTTGTGTTGGGTCAATGTAGCTAGTAAGTGCCTGAGGTCAGATTTGAACTCAGGTCTTCCTGACTCCAGGCCCAGTGCTCTGTCCACTGAGCCATCTAGCTGTCCCCAATGACTCCATGAGATATCAGTTAATAATAAAATAAAGTCAAAAATAAAGTCTGAAAAAGAGAAGAAAATGTGAAATCTCATAGGAAAAACAACTAACCTAGAAAAAGGAAAACCCAGAATCAATGGACCACCTGAAAACTATGAACAAAAAAAGAGTTTAGACATAATATTTAAAGAAATCAAAGAAGAAAATTGCCCAGGTTTCATAGAACAAGAGGATAAAGTAGACATTGAGAGAATCCACTGATGATTAAATCCCAAAATGAAATCTCCTAGAAATATCAATACCAAAATCCAGGGTTACCAGTTGAACAGTTGAGAGGAAAGAACCAGGACAGACTAAGATTTGAACAGGGTGATATACTTAGATGAAAGGAACCTTAAAGGAGAGTTTTCTCAATAATGGTAGCAGAAGGCAGGTCTGGAAGTGACAGTGATAAGCAATATATATATGCCTACTAATCATGGCCTAGTATATAATAGGTAGTGAGATAAGGTGCCTCAGTACTTAGAGGGGTTAGACTTGTGATGAGGTGCATTCAGTACTGTAGAATGTGGCCACGGCTGCACTGTCTTCTTGAGACAGCAAAGTTTCTGTGAGTGGAAGAAGATACAAGGACTATGAGAGGAAGAAGTCTAATAGACATGGCAGTTTATTAAAAACAGAACCAGGGGGTTCTCATATTTTTCTTAATGCACAGTAATAAATAAAGCCTGAAATCATGTAGATTCAATTATATTAGTGCCATACTAACTTTTCCAAGTAACCTTGTTTTATTTTGAGGGGCTTAAAATATGCACTTTGCTTATCAGGAACTGAAATGGAGAAATGAACAAACTGAAATGGAAAAATGAACAGAGTCAAATCTAGATTTTTAGTCTTTTCACGAACTTTGAACTGCTCCAGATTTTGATGACTGATCCACCTATGAAAGCATTGTGCACCCTGTAGGAAGTACCAGGATTTTTATGTCAATTGACAGAAATAAAAGGCATAATTATTGACATACTGATAACATATTTTCTATGTCTTGGAATGAGGCATCCTGTTTTCATTAAAGGAGACTAAAACAAGGAGAGAGTGAAGGCAATTAAGGTGATTGTCTATTAGGTCATCAAGTGTCATTTGAACTTTTGTGATGGTTTCCCCCCCCTTAACAACAAAGTGATAAACTACCAAAATAAAATTTCTAATCTTCTAAAATGCTATACCTTCCAGGATTTTGGAAGGAGTCTTTGATAATGGCTATTTTATTTGGATCCTTTAATGGAAAATAATATAGTTGAGGAACTCAACCTGCTTTTGATAGGGCATACATTTTTCTCCTGTGGCATAAAGGTGATCCTCCCAGAGGTGCTAGAGAAGAGCACAAATATGTTAAATAAGCTATGTTAAATTTGAAGTGAAAATCGAGTGTTGTTGTATTAGGCTATCATAAATCTATTCAGGAAGTTTTCAAGGATGTCATTTATAAAGTGTTGGAATGTAATCCAGGTAATTTTATTATTAGGTGTTTGAATTAGGTATTCTAGATGTTAAAAGTGATTTTTCATTGTCTTCTACCTCAACCAAGTGACATGTTTCCTGAAGTTCTAGTTAGGCATTGAACCTAGCCTCTTGTAGCCTCTCAAATAGTTGGGAGATGAAAGTAAATATGAATTTTTTTTTACAGATTATTGATTTACAGAGTCCAGAAGGCCATGCTAAGGTATTAAGTATCTTTTTATAATTAAATTTTATTTTAAAAAATTAATTAGCATTTTTTTCTCTTTCCCATTTTTCTTTCCTCCTTAATGAGAAGAAAAAAAAAACCACACATACATAATTGAACATAACAAATTCACACATTAGTCATGTTCAAAAATGTTATGTCCCATTCAGCATATTAAGTCTATCACCTCTCTCTCAGGATGTAGGTAGTATTCCTCATACCCAGTCCTCTGAAGTCTTTCAGAATTATTCATTTTTACAATGTTGTTGTTGTTTAAGGTAACCTCCTGGTTCTGCTCATTTCATTTTCTGTTAGTTTATATAAATTTTCCCAGGTTTTTCTAGAACTGTCTGCTTTATAATTTCTTATAGCAAGGGACAGCTAGGTGGTGCAGTGAATAGAGCACCAGCCCTGGGGTCAGGAGGACTTGAGTTTTAACACTTACTAGCCGTGTGACCTTGGACAAGTCACTTAACCCCAATTGTCCTGCTCTCTCCTCTCCATAAAAAAAAGGCAAAATAAATAAATAAATTTTTAGAAATGGGGAGGAGATGGACTTCATAGTTACCTGGAGAGGCTTATACAAATTGATGCTAAATGAGAAGAGCAGAACCCGGAAGAATTTGTACACAATCACAGACACATCATATATATATGATGACCAACCTTGATAAACTGGACTATCCTCAACAACGTACAGCTATAAGACAACTCTACAAGTCTCAGGATGGAAAGAGATATCTGCATTCAGGGAAAGATCTAGAAAGACTAGAGTTTAAATGGTGACTGAAGCAATACATGCTATCGTTCTTTTCCATGTTTGGTTTTGTTTCCTTTTTCTCCATTGTTCACTCCATTGGTTACAACCCTTCTATACAGCCAGACTGTTGTACAATGTGAAAGTATTTGCAGATCCTAGACATGATTGCACGCCACCATGGGGGAGGGGAGGAAAAGAGGGGAGAAAATTTGAAGCTCAAAGGGTTGTGGAACTGAATCTTGTGAACTAAAAGTAAATAAACAAGTCAATGAAAAAAATAATTTCTTATAGCATAGTAGTATTCTATTACATTTATATACCATAATTTATTCAATCATTCCCTATTGATGAGTACCCCTCTCCCCCACCTCCTGGCTTCCAGTCTTTTGCTGCCACAAAAAGAGCTACTATAAATATTTTTGCGTGTATGGGTATTTTTCCTCCTTCTTTGATCTTCTAAGGGTATAAGCCAAGTAGCGGTATCATGAGGTCAGTGGGAATGTATAGTTTAGTAGCTTTTGGGTCAACATTCCAAATTCCTTTCCAGAATAGCATGAATAGCTCACAGCTCCACTAACAGTGCATTTACTTGCCTGTTTTCCTGAAGCCCCACCAACTTTTATCACTATCCTTTTTTTTTTTTTTGGTCAGTTTTGCCAATGAATATGGGTATGAACTAGAACTTCAGAATGACTTAATTTGCATTTCTCTAATTTTTAATGATATGGAGCATATTTTCATATGGCTATTCATTGCTTCTGTTTCTTCTTTAGAAAGCTTCCTAGCTATATCCTTTACCATGTATCAATTTAGGAGTGACTTATATTCTTATAAATTTGAATCAGTTCCATATGTATCTTAGAAATGAGTCCTTTGAGCTGTTTTAGAGGTTCTAGTTGAAGCCTCACTGTTGGAGTAAGGAGAGAGACTGGTGTGGTCAGTGTAGGTGCCACGTTGTGCCCATGGGACCTGTACTTAGGAGACAATGTCTGGAAGCTTCTACTTTGTAACTGTAGACCATCATAATCAGTTTTTGAAATGGAATTTTACCAGCTGGAAAAGTGGAATCTAATGGATGACCATTGTAATTTGAACCACTACAGCTCATGTAGCCCTTGACCTAGGAAATGAAAATATGTGACTGTCTAACAATATGTACCTGAAAACTGTAGACAAATTCAATGATTGGTTTGTTTCTGCTTTTGTTACTGCAAGTCAAATGAGATTCATTATGCTTCAAGATGTAAGACAAGAAGATGGAATAAAGAACTTATTTAGTGATGTCTGTGATTTATGTATAAAGTTGGCAATGAATCCATTTTATGAATCAAATTCACCTGTTCAGTCAAGTGCATTTGACAGTAAAGTTCATTATTTTGGGAAGAAACACCTTCTAAACTGAATACAGGAAACTTAAATATGTGATGTCATAGTTTGCATTGTAAGGAACTAAAAGCCAGGCAAGTCTACTGTGTCTAGTCTTGGCTTTCTAAGCCTCTGTCAGTTAACCTCCTTTCTACTTAGAAAGACTGTAGGGCACCTTTTGTCATCACTGTTGCAGATGATCCAACCAAAATAACTTATACTTTGGAAAAGTACTATATTTATGAAGAATGCTAAACGAAGTACCTTGCAATTATTTTTGCTTTAAAAATTATTTAAAATATTCTGCGTTAATTAGTCTAATGTAAACTGTTGATTTGGCTAATATCTTAAACTGAAATATAAAAGTTGGCTCAAAATAGGAAACAAAATTTACAGCATAAACATGAATTTTTAAAATTTATAAACATAGGGTATATTCCTAGTGTTGAAGAAACTTTTTTTTTTGGTCAAATTTTTTACTGTTTATCTAAGAGTATCAAGTCTGGCAGTTATACCAAAAAGATAGAAAACTTAGAGCATGTATATAAGACTCTGCCTATAAATGAAATGATGTAGTTGCCAAAACCAAAAGTTAAGTATGTAAACAGTACACCTTTGCATATTTTTTTTTATCATTGTTATATATTTGGAATCTTGAGGATGTTTTCTTTCCTCAGCAAGAGTAATAAGAATAACTACATTTCCTCTTGATAAATTAATTTCATACTTTTGTAAAGGTATTTGAATTATTTGCATATTTCAGCTTTCAAGAATAACCTGAATTAGGGGTGGCTAGGTGGCACAGTGAATAGAACACTGGCCCTGGAGTGAAGTGGACCTGAGTTCAAATCCAGCCTCAGACACTTAATACTTACTAGCCATGTGACCTTGGGCAAGTCACGTAACCCCAATTGCCCTGCCTTCCCCCCTCCAAAAAACAAAACCAAAAAAGAATAACCTGCATTAAATTAAAATTTGGCAGTTTGATATAAGCATATAGATTCTAACCAGGAAAAATGCCTGTTGTTTTTTTTTTTGCATTGCAGAGAGTACGGTATCTTATTCTATAAATTATGTGTTGATGATATAATCATAACCAAATAGTTCTTGGAAAAACTACAAATGTCTAGGAAAGCATTATTGAATTCGATATAATAAAAGAGAACTTTTTAACAATAAAACTTTTATTAAATTAATTAAATTTAATAATAAACATAAATAAAATTAATAATAAAATTAAACTTTTTAAAAAATAAAACTTATTTTATTAAAAAAAAGAAATGAGTCCTTTGTCAGAGAAATTTACTGCAAAAATTTTTTTTATCCTAATTACCTGTTTCCCTTTTAATTTTAACTGTAATAGTTTTCTTTGTACCAAAACTATTTAATTTTCTGTAATTAATATTGTCTTTTTTTATCTTCTCTGATTCTCACTAGTCCTTGCTTGATAAAGAGCTCTTATTCTTTCCATAGATCTGAAAAGTAATTTCTTCTATGCTCCTCCAGTCTGTTTATAATGTGACTTTTTATATCAAAGTCATATATGCATTTGGAGCTTTTCTTGGTATATTGTGTGAGGTGTTGATCTAAACCTAACTTCTCTCAGAATGTTTTCTAGTTTTATTTATTACAGGTTATTTAGTTACAGATTTATTACAGATACTTGGTTCAGGGTCCAGGAAGCCATACTGCTTCTGTGAATATTGTACTATTTTGATTTATGTATAGAAGAAAAAATTTAAAGTGTTGACTCAGCCTTTAAGGTTGCGTTTTGATCTATCAGCAAACATGCACAATGTCTTGTCTTCTTTAGCCCTTTCAATCAGTTGCTAAATCATGCCACTGTTATACTCACAACTTTATTCACATCCTTCCCTTCTCACTGCTCACATAGCCACCACCTTCAACAAACATCTCATCATGCTTTTCCTGAAATATGACAGTAGCCTACTTATTGGTCCTCCTACCTCAAGGTTCTTCTACTCTAATCTATTTACTACAGGGCTGCCAAATTGATTTTGCTCAGCATAGGTCTGGCCATGTTACTCCTCTACATAATAAACTCTAGGTTAAAATGAGAATCCCTCTGTTTGACTTTTAAAGCTCTTTTCAACCTAGCCTCAAACTACTTTTCTAGACTTATTACACATTATTTCCCTTCCTTTGTACTACAAGCTAGCCAAATGAATCTTTTTGCTGTTCTTTACATATGATACTCTTATCTTCCATTTCCATGCCTTTGTACTGGCCATTCCATATGCCTGCAATACCCTCCTTCTTTACCTCTGCTTCTTAGAAGCCTTGGTTTCATTTAGGATTCAGTTCAGGTACTATCTTTTATATGAAGTCTTTCCTGATCCTCTCTAGCCCATCAGCCCCTAAACAGCCTTGCATTTATTTTGTACATATGCTGTATGTACTTATAATATACATTTATGTAGGTAAACATCTTTCTTGATTGACTGAAAGCTTCTTGAGGGCAGTTACTGTTTCATTTTTGTCTTAGTATCCCCAGTGCTATCATAGTTCCTGGAAAATGGTAGGTATTTAATATATTCTTTTCGATTGACTTCTGTGATTGTAAAGGTATTTAGCTATTATAGTTCCGGTGCAATATTTACAGTGCTCACAATCATGATAAAGACTGTCACTCTGAGTATCACATGATGTTTGATCGCAAAATATACCAAACTTTCCAGATAAAAGATAGAACTGAAGCATTTAGACACCAGAAAACCCAATCCCAAAACCAGTAAGCCAATTCCGTCATAGAACCAAAGATATTCAGAAGCCATAATAGCGCTGAGAGCCGCAGCATCCTTCAGCCTTCCCACAAACCAATACAAGATCAATATTTACTCACAAACCTCTCCAGCTCCTTGCCTGAGCTCCTCTCTCCCCCATAGTCTGGCGAGCCCTTGCCAGCTTCCTGTGGGCTCTGCTTCCCTTCAGCAAATTCCCTCCACCACAGGCTCCATGTGACTACATTCAGCCTATTAGGGGACAGATTTTATTTTCAAAGCAGGGGAGGTCTTCAAACTCCCCCGCTTCTCCAGGTCTGCTAAGGGGCAGGGAAGATCTTCAGATTCTATTCTCATTACAGCTATATACCTGTTTTTGCAGTTAGGTGGCCTGGACTCAGGAAGTCCTGAATTCAAATCCAACCTCAGATACTCACTTGCTGTGTACCCTGAACAAGTCACATACAATCTATCTCAGTTTCCTCAACTTTAAAATGGATACAGTAATAGTACCTACCTCCCAGGGTTGTTGTGAGTGAAGACTGAATTAGTATTTCTAAAGTGTTTAGCACAATGCCTGCCACATAGTGGACACTATATAAATGCTAGCTATTATTATTATGTTGTTGTTGTTGTTGTTACTATCATTATTATTTAGACCAGGGGTGGGGAACCTATGGCCTCAAGGCCAGATGTGGCCTTCTAGGTCCTTAGGTACAGCCTTTTGACTAGGCCCAAGTTTTACAGAACAAATCCATTTTTATTAAGGGGATTTGTTGTATGAACTTTGGATTCAGTCAGAGGGCCACACTTAAGGACCTAGAGGGCCACATGTAGCCTTGAGGCCACAGGTTCCCCATCCCTGATTTATACAGTTATCCCTTCCACATCATGGGGGTTAGAGGCATGGCAGTCCCATGATCTGGAAAATGCACCTAAAATGTTTTGGCTCTCCCTTTGTACCAGAAAAGTCATCTGAATTTTTTTTCCTTTTATAGGGTGTTTACAGTGCCTCATTGTAAAATTTGGGTGAAGTGTTTGGTCGTAGACTATATTATACAATATTATATATATATTTTATGCTTTTCTCTAAAAAAACTATATTACCAGTAACAAAATTCATCTGGAAGAACGAAAACTTAAGAACATCAAGGGAATCAATGAAAAAAAATGTGAAGGTAGGTGGCCTAGCAATATCAGATCTTAAAGTAATGATCATAAAACTAGTCTAGTACAGGCTAAGAAATAGAGCAGTAGATTAGTGGAATAGATTAGATGCAGTAATTAGTACTATGCCCATAGTAATCTAGTGTTTGATAAACCCAAAGATCCAAGATTTTGGGACAAGAACTCACTATTTGACAAAAATTGTGGGAAAACTGGAAAGCAGTTTGGCAGAAACTAGGTATAGACCAGCATCTCATACCACATATGAAGATAAGGTCAAAAGGGGTACTTGATTTAGATATAAAGGGTGATTTAAGCAAATTAGCATGGGAAATTTTACTTATAAAACCTATGCATAAGGATAGAATTTATACCTAAACAAGAGATAGAGAGCATTAGGAGAAATAAAATGGATACTTTTTATTACATTAAATTAAAAAAAGATTTTGCACAAACAAAATCAAGGTAGCTAGGATTAGAAGTAAAGCAGAAAACCAGGGAAAATTTTTTTTACTACAAGTTCTCTGATAAAGGCCTTATTTCTCAAGTATCTAAAGCACCGAGTCAAATTTATAAGAATACAAGTCATTCTTCAATTAACAAATGGTCAAAATGATATGAACAGGCGCTTTTCAGAAGAAGAAATCCAAACTATCTATAGTCATATTTGAAAAATATTCCAAATCATTATTAACTAGAAAATTATAAATTAAAACAACTCTGAGGTATCACCTCACACTTATCAGATGGACCAATATGGCAGAAAAAAAAATGACAAATGTCATTTTTTGGAAAATGGAAATTTATGGAAATTTTGGGACACCAGTGTACTGTTGGTGGAGTTGTGAACTGATCCAACTATAGTGAGGAAAAATTTGGAACTCTGCCCAAAGATCTATAAAATTGTACATTC
Source organism: Pseudochirops cupreus (assembly GCA_028627135.1). Taxonomy (NCBI): domain Eukaryota; kingdom Metazoa; phylum Chordata; class Mammalia; order Diprotodontia; family Pseudocheiridae; genus Pseudochirops; species Pseudochirops cupreus. The sequence continues at coordinate 120,864,967 of CM053581.1, read as the reverse complement.
CCTTTGACCCAGCAATACCACTACTAGGTCTGTATCCCAAAGAGATTAAAGAAAAAGGAAAAAAACCTATAAATACAAAAATATTTATAGTAGCTCTTTTTGTGATGAGAAGGAATTGGAAATTGAGATGTCCATCAACAGAGTAATGGCTGAACAAGTTGTGGTATATGATTGGGATGGAATACTGTTGTGCATGAAGAGCATGATACTTTCAGGAAAACTTGGAAAGACTTACATGAACTGATACAAAGTAAAGTGAACAGAACCAGGAGAACATTGTACACAGTGATAGCAATATTGTATGATGATCAACTGTGAATGAATTAGTTATTCTCAGAAATACAGTGATCCAAGATAATTCCAAAGGACTTATGAAAAGTGCTCTGCACCTCTAGAGAAAGAACTGATGGAATCTGAATGCAGATTGAAGCATGCTTTTTAAACTTTTCTTTAATTTTCTTTTTTTTTTAGTTTGGGTTTTCTTTTGCAACATGGCTAATATGGAAATGATTTCACATGTATAATCTGTATCAAATTGCTTGCCTTTCTGTATCAAATTGCAGGTGGAGGGTATGATAGAGGAAAGGAGAGAATTTCTAACTCAAAATTAAAAAAAAATTTAAATCTTTAAAAATTTTACATGTAATTGAGAAAAATAAAATAAAAATTTTAAATTATATTATCACAATTAATTTTTTAATTGGTTGTACCTCTTTTTTCCACCTCATATGTCAGCGACCTTTGATATCCCTTCAGTAGAACTTCTCAGGTCATTTTGAGCAGGCTAATAAACAAAATGAAATATTAGGAGCTATCTAGCTTGGAACAATTTTTTGAGCCTATACATAATGAGGTAGTCATAATTAGGTGCATTTAAGAACTTGAAAACATTTCCCCCATACTGTCTGTTTTAGCATGGAGTTGAAGGGGAAAGAAGCATTGTATAATGGAAGAACACTGGGGCAAGATTCAGGAACCTATGTTCTAATTAATCCAAATTATGCTAGTAACTTTCTGTGTGACCTTAGGCAAATCACTTAATTTCTCTGATCCCTAGTTTCTCCTATGTGTATGTATCTGTCTTAACTATTTCATAGATCTATTCAATTGAATTATCATGCAGCTAGAGATAAACAATAAAAATAGTAGACATTTAAATAGTTCTTTAAGGTTTCAGAGTTCGTTTGAAATCTTTACATGTATTAGCCAGTTTGATACAACCATCAAAGTAGGGTGCTGCTATTTATCCTATTTTAACAGATGAGGAAACTAAAAAGCTCTGAGATTAAATGACCTTGCCTAGGTTACACAGGTAGTAATGTAAATATATGTGCGTGAATCTCTTTATAAAGTATTATGCAAATGCGAAGTGTCATTATTCTTTGTTGCCTTTCACACTGTGTTTAATGAAGCCATATTTAAACTGGTGATGGGAAATACATTTGAAGCTTTAACAGTATAAGATACAGTGCTTCTCTTGACTGGTATCAGGGAGTTAAGATCTTCCTAGCATCAGGTAGAAGGAGCTGTTCATCCTCCCCTACCCCCCACCTTTTTGGAGGGAGTAGATAATAGTATGACCACTTTGCTTTATCAAGTAACTGGAATAATGGACTTCCCAAGGGCATGATCCTAGCCCCTCACAGTTCTAGCCTATTCTAGTGATAGGATCAACTCCTAGAACAGGTTGTGGATACTTATCTGTTTTTTTTTGTTTTTTGTTTTATTGAGGAGGCCCAGCAACTAATGCTTCCGCTGTAGTTTAACCTTTGAGTTGATAGAGAAGCAAACTTTTAAAGTTAAAGAAGAAAAGGAAAAAAAGAAAGGAGAAATAAAAAGAGAACTTAATTCAAGGATGTGTAATTTTGTTATATATCCTCATCATTACAAATTTCAACCTCACTATAATTGAACAGTGGTCTTTGAGGGTTGTCATAGTTGGAAAATGTATCATCCTGCAATCAATCTGGTGAAGACCCTGTCTAAATCTAGGTAATCTGGTACTTAAATAACATACCCATAACATATGGGTCTGTTGTTGGACTCACACTTGAGGCTTTTCCAACATGAGAAGAATCTGATAGATTTTGCAGTATGCCAACATCATCTTTGATATGAGGTAAACTCTAATGCTTCTTAGTGGCACCAGAGTTGGACTCCCTTAATCTAATTCTGCTGGTTTCTTTCTAACCTGAGAAAACATTTAGAGAGCCTTTTGAAAGTAGCAGTTTTATTTAGCACGTACTTTATATCTGAGACATCATAGGTAGCCAAAGCTATAAATAGTGCTGCCCTTATGGAGATACTTATAGTAATCTAAAAACCAGGGACCTAGCCCCTCTTTCTTGCTAGAGTGTTATTTTTTGGTTAATAGAAATTATGATGAAAACTTTTAATTAAAGTGAGAAATTTCATGCTTTAAACCTGTAATTTAATTTTTCAGGTATTTGTAGAAATTAGGGTACTTTAGGCTCTGGTATATACCTTGATTAAGATAGAAAAGAAATGACTGTTAACTTTATTTGCTTTGTGAATTTGTAAGATGATACTACAGTCCTGGGGTTCATGAGGCAGCTAGGTGACTCAATGGATAGAGCTCTAGGGCTAGAGTCTAGAAGACCCAAGTTCAAATCCATCCTCAGATACTCATCAGCTGTGTAGCTCTGGGTAAATCACTTATGTTCTTTGCCTTAATCTACTGGAGAAGGAAATGGTAAACTACTCTAGTATCTTTGCCAAGAAAACTCCATGGACAGTGTTGGTGTGTCCACAGGATCATGAAAAGTTGGACACGACTGTCAACAACTGAACAACAACAACAACAACCAGGAGTCATAGAATCATAGGATTTAAAACTGGAAGGGATCTTAGGGATCTTCTAGTCCAGCCTTTTTGTTTTATAGGTAAGAAATCCTAAGTGAGGCCTAGAGAAATCAAGTGATTTGGTCACACAAGGGAGTGAGTGGCAGAGTCAAGATTCAGACCCAGGTTCTCGAGCTCCAGATCTTAAATGGCATTTACCCAGATAAGTAAAAACAAGCTAATTGGAAGACTAAAGGGAGTAGGAAAGGTTTTCCATGGGATGTTATGTATTTAAATTGAGCCACAAATGAACAAAGCTAAGTCCTCAAAGAGAAAGAGGTGAGGAAGGAGTACATTCCAGACACAAGAGACAAGCAGTGTAAAGATGTTCTGAAGTCAGGAAGCAACAAAAGAAGCCATTTTGGCTGGAATGTAGTGTCTGAGAGGAAGTAATTGAAATGAGTCTGGAAACATAGGCTGGAACCAGAGTGTAAAGAGCTTTAAGTGCTCAGCTGAGGAATTTGTATTTTATCTTGGAGGCAAAAGGAATCATTGAGAATGTTTAAACAGTGGAGTGACATGGTCAGATCTGTATTTTAGGAAGATTATTTTGGCAGTTTTCTAGAGAATGGATTAAAGAGTAAAGAGATACAAATCAGGAGAGCACCAGTGAATGATCTAGCACAGACTCACTCTATGTCAGTTGATTCTGGCCTGCTTGTCCAGTACAAGTGTCACAGACACTGAGGCTCCTTAAGAGTCTACCCAGGTGGAGTCAAAATGATGGCATAGAAACAGGAGAACTCTGTGGCTCCCCCATAACCACCTCAAATACTTATAAAATATGACTCTAAACAAATTTTAGAGCTCCAGAACTCATAAAACGGCAGAGAAACAAAGCTCCTGCTGAAGGCAGCCTGGCAGATGGATGGGAAGGGCTAATTGCAGCACGCTGGGAATAGAGCCCAGCCCCATGCGGTTTTAGCCCCTGGCCATCCAGGAGAAGCCCCAGCTGGAGCTTTCAGGAGAGCAGATCACCAGCAGCTGTGGCAGTTTCCAGAATTACCAACCCATAAAAGCCAAGGGCAAAGGGAAAATGTCAGTGGAACTCAGCTAAATTTCAGGGAGAGGGTCAGGCCTACTGCCTCCAGAGCTAGAAGCTGTCTGAAGTGGTGGCCCAGCTCCCAGCCTGCAGATTTGCAGGGGGGACAAGCAATCATTCAGAAGCTAAGTGCTCTTGCCTTGAGCTGCCTGGATTGGGATCACGGTCTTGGGTGGTAGTCCTGAGGTGCATTTTCAGTGAGCCAAAACTGGTGGGAGCTGCAGAGACTGCGGCCTCCTAATAGCTCTGGCAGCTGTGAAAACCCCAGCAATTTGGGACAGAGCTCTCTCCTCTGAAAGCAGAGTTCTGCTGAGCCCAAAAGTCAAGTAACTGACTGGCAACATGAGCAGGCAAAGAAAGCTCAGCAATCCAACTTTAGATTCCTTTTTTTGGGGACAAAAAGGATCAAATCATGGAACGGGAGGAAGACAACACAGTCAGAACTCCTGCACCAAAAGCTTCCAAGAAAAATGTAGACTGGTTACAAGCCATAGAGGAGCTTAAGAAGGATTTTGAAAACCAAATAAGAGAAGTGGAGGAAAAATTGGGGAGAGAAATGAGAATCATGCAAGATAATCATGATAAGAGAGTCAACAACCTGACTGAAGAAAATAACACCTTAAAAAATAGAGT
>CM053581.1:120819929-120859930 GCA_028627135.1 Pseudochirops cupreus | reverse complement strand
AGAATAGACTGGGGGAGGGGGGACACACTAGGATGGCTGTTTTGGGGCGGTGGGTGGGGTAAAGAGAGGGAGAAAATACTTAACTCAAAATCTTGTGGAAATGAATGATGCAAACTAAAATAAAATTTAAAAAAAAACAAAAAACAAAAAACAAATATTTATTCAGAGATGTCTATGCTATCTTGGGTGATCTGAAGACAATTTCCTTTATTATTATTATTTTCCTTATTGGTTTATCTGCATATGTTCAAGGTCTTTAATTTCCTTCTGAAATCTCTGGTAATTTTGGTCTTTTTTTTCCTCTTATATTTCCCTATCACTTATTTTCTGACTTCTTCCCCTTTGATGGTGGTTTACTTAGGGGCTGGACCGCAAAGCCATTTAAGCCTCTTCCTATGCTGGGCAATTCACATATGACTAGCTTTGGTATCTGCCCCAAGTGACTTCCAAGGGAATAGAACTAGCCATAAATGGATGCTGGGCTCTTCCCTTCACACAGCTACTCACATGTGACCTAATTCCCTTTGTTCCTTAGTTCTTTTTTTCATTCTTGCCATGTCACCAGTCCATTTTCTTTCCCTATCCTACAATTCCTTGATAACATCCTTTACTCCTATTCTTCTTGGTAGTTCCTCATCAGCCTTATGTTGCAGTCTACTTTGATCTCCCCTAAGGCCAAATTTGCCTCCTTCCATTAGAATCTCTCATTCATCTTGTTTGTTAGCTGTACTTGGGGAAGCAGTACCCATCCACAGTGCAGTGGACTGTTAGACTTAGAGTCAGGAAGACCTAGGTTCAAGTTCCACTTTTGATTCTTACTGGTTTTGTGACTATGGACCATGAGCTTCAGTTTCTTCATTTGTAAAATCCGGATTGTAATATCTGGAGCATCTACTTAAGGTTGTTGTGAAGTTCAAATGTCCACTATGCAAGTTGGGCTATTTCTGGAACTAGAGTTTATCATTAATTGTAATGTAAGATGACCAGTTTCTCCTAAGGATCTCTTTGTTTATACTTGACTAACTAGTTACGCCTTATTGGTCAGTGCCTGACACATAAGAGGTGCTTAATAAATTTTTATTGAATAAGCCTGAACTAGTTGCAGAATAGTCACTTCCCTAGCCCCTCCTCTACTTTTTGAAGATTATATTATGGACAAGGCAAAGAAAAAACTGATAAAATGCCCTGCTTTTAGGAGTAAGAGAGATGTCTGGATGATTGACATTCCCATCACTAATATATCCTGCCTCATTGCTGGTTTTATGCTATGCATCAGGAACTCATTATCCATATACTCTTACAATGTCACTTCTATTTTTCCCTTGTGGATTTACATAGAAGTGCGTATTTTTATACCATCTAATGCCACTCTTATGTCCCATTCATCTGATCTGTTCTTTTGAACACGGTGTGTCTGTGCCTTGCCATGTTCTAGTCATGGGTTTCATTGTAGCAGCTCTCAGTTATATCTGTGAACGCTGTGTTTACTTCCTGAAGTTAAAATCCACTTTCCCTTGAATATTACCCATATTCTTCACATAGCTGTGTATGTAGATCTAAAACCAGGCAGACCATTTCCACTATTCTTCCAACATATATTCTCCCCCAGATTCTCAGATCCCACCACCGCTATTCTTTTTCTCCAGTCAAACCTTTTATTCCTTTTCATATATTAACTGGCAGCTATACAAACCCCTGAAGAGTAGTGCTGGTTTGTGCCTTTCTCTGTATCCCCACTTAGCACAAATTGTAGCACACAGTAGGCACTTAATAAATGCTATCTGATTGAAGCATTTGGGCAGGTTTTTCTCTTTCTTTCTTTTTTCAATTTCAATTCCTCCAGATCCTATGAGCAAATCTCCATGCAAAAAAATGACCAAATCCTCCTTTTGATTGCCACCTTCTTAAATAAGTATTAATTTCCCTTATCCTTCTTTCCCTCCCTCCCTAATATCCCTCCCTCCAATTAGCCAGTGCTGAAAGATGGCTACCCCTATGGCCAGATCCTTATTTCCTGCCCAGGACTTCCCAGTCCCTTCAGATGCTTTCTTTTGGTGGTGCCATTCACTCCATGTGAATCACTACAAGTGGGTAACAATTATTAGATTTTATAAATTTACACTAAAAGGAAGGGGATTCATTGAAAGTTCTTAAGTAGAAGGACATGGTTAGTCGGATCTCTTAAAAGATAAACTTGGTTTTCTCAAGAGGCAGTTACAGCCCTGAAACATGCCTCAGGAGCATGGCACACCTCTCAATTTGTCATGCCAGGTCCACATACAGACCAGATAACCTCCAGTAACCCACAGTAGGGAGCTGCTGACCACTATAATGTGCCTTTCATCTCTGTACCCAGGTAAGTCTTTGATATTGGTGGTACCTGTGGATCATCCTCACAGATGCATTTAAATCTTGAAGATCTCTCACAAAAATCTCTTTTTGGCTCATGCTTATACCACAGTTTCCTCTGCATACACAAGAATTTGGCTGATGTCTAGGACCCTCAATCCACCTTACAAGAACTTAGGCTAACAGGTCACTGAATAGGAAGGACCTTATTTAATCTGACAAAAAAAAAATTCACACAGTATTCATGCCTGAGCTCATAAATGGCCAAAATACATCTCTTTCACTCTTTAGCAATCTTCTCTCTAAAGACCTATATAACTCTCCATACAGAACTTATGGGCTTCTCCTCCCCACTATCATTAATAGGAAGGAACTCAGAATCAAGGGGGTCAATCTTCCCTTCCCCAGACTTCCCCAGTACATAGATAGGTTGAGTGAAGAACCTTCCTAACTAGAATGAAAAGTCCAGAAGGGTGAAACTGGTACCTATACAAATGCTCTGGGCTCAATAAATTTTCCTTGAAAGACTGAATTGTCTCTCCAAGCTCCAGCCCCGGGCCGCTAACATGGCTAAATGAACCAAGAAGGTCGGAATTGTTGGTAAATATGGAACACATTATGGTGCATCCCTCAGAAAAATGGTGAAGAAAATTGAAATTAGCCAGCATGCCAAATACACCTGTTCCTTCTGTGGCAAGACCAAAATGAAGACACAGGCTGTGGGTATCTGGCATTGTGGATCCTTTATGAAAACAGTAGCTGGTGGTACATGGACCTACAATACCACCTCTGTAATCACAGTCAAATCTGCTATCAGAAGACTGAAGGAATTAAAAGACCAGTAAAATCTTCTTATCAAATATCTGTAGCCCATAGTCTAACAATAAATGGATTAATTCATGGAATAATTTTTAAAAAGACTTAATTGTCCAACAGAAGACATTCTGATTACAATTTAAGAGGTGGAGGAAACTTTAGAGACCATCGAGTTCAGCCCCCTCATCTTATATGTGAGGAAACTGACAGCAGAGGTTACATGACTTGTCTGAGGTCACACAGCTAGTTAGTTGTGGAGCCAGGACTAGGACTCAGGGTTCTTGACTCTCAAGTCAGTGCTTCTACCTCAGCTCACCCTGCGTACACTGCCATATTTCTGCTTACATACAATGAGGCACTGTGGTATGGTGGGAAAGTACATCTATCCAGGAGCTATAAGTCCTAGACTCTAGCTCTGGTTCTGCTCCTGACTAACTGTGTGATATTGAAGTTCCCTTCCAGCTCCAAAGTGCTCTGATTCTGATTCTTGCCACTCAAAGATTACTGGTAAATTATTTTGTCTTTCATTGTAACAGACTTCTGTTCAGGGATGGTACCATAACCAACAGAGACTAAAAATACTGAGATCAGTGGCATAAGCTAAAATTCCAAGTCCTTGAGCAACATTTGCCACAAGGGTCCAATTGGGGCTCTTATTTCTAGAAAGGTTCTGTCTGAGAACCCAGGAGAGGAGAGGGCAGGCATCCTGCTCTGTAGAGGCTACTGAGGACATGAGTTATTTCTGTCCTGTGCCCATGTCATTTTCTGAAATATATCTAAGAGGCTATTTTACTGGCTCACTGGGAATTGAATTATTGCTTATAATCATGTCATTTTCTGAGTTCTGGCACAGTGCATTCCAGCAAATGGTAGGTCATATATGACTCAGGACTGTGCTAGCAGATACGAAGGAAAGAAACCCTTATGAGGACTTCACTTTGGCAACTGGAAAAATGATGAGACCATAATGGGTTAGACAGGTTTATAGTGAAACAGGGCCAAAAATCTGTCCACTCCAGTTTCTGTAATTAAGAAGATGTGAGCAGGGCAAAGAAGACAGATAAGTGTGTTTAAGTCAATGGTTTCCAAATGGTCGTGATAAGCTGTTCTCTAACTTACCTGACCACCTTTGGAATGACTAAACATTTTGAGGACTGTAGTAGCCAGTCCATGTAAGCAAAGGAAACCATTTTCCTTTCCTCTTTACCCCCTTTTCCCTACAGCTATGTAGCCCCTATGTAGTTGGTCTCCAGCAGCCATAGAAGCACTGATGGTTATCTTGAAAAAGAAAATTATTTACCAGTTGTCGTACCTCTTAGAGTAAATCCAGCAAGGTGGGATGGCATGAAAAGAAATTTGTTTTCTTCATCTTTCTCAAACTGGCAATTGAATAATAGACTTCAGAGCAGTAAAGGTTCCCAGGGATTATTTGGTCCAACCCTTTAGTTTATTGATGAGGAGGTTGCATGGTTTGTCCTTTGTTCTCAAAGAGCACCATGACATCAGGGAGATGAGGACATGACTTGCAATTGACTTTGATTTGAGTGAGGGAGGCCTCACTTTCTCCTCCAGAGCCATCTGGGTCTAGTGGTCAGATATTCATCAGGATGACTGGAGATGGCCCAGGAAGCAGCGGGAGGCTTAAAAGCTAAGGTCTTTTCAGGTTCTCCCTTTGAGTGAGGCAATGCCCATTCAGTGAGCAGGTCTCTTTAAGAAGTGAGTCAAGGGATGGCCCCTTCAATTAAAAAAAATCAAATTGGGAGGGGAAGATCTTCAGGGTTGCTGGCCAAAAGAGAAACAGCTACTATTTATATTCACTCTGAGCAAGGAAGGTCCAAAAATATAATCATGAAGGAGTGCTTGGGAAGAGACCTATTGTAGTCCAATTCATGAAATTCAGGATGAATTGGGTTTATGGTTTGGTCTTTGAGAAAGAAATCTAGTCAGTAAACCCCAAGTTGACCAGGTGGTTTTCAGCCAACAAAATTTTCCTTTGGGCAGAACACCCTCAGGTCAGGGGAGAAGAGAGGAAGGAGAGGAGGGGAGGGGAGGGGAGGAGATAGAGAGGGGACTATAGATGAGGAACCTGGAGTCCTGAGAGGGCAATGATTTGCCCAAGGTCATGGGATACCCAAGGTGTGGCCCTTGACATGGGGAACAAGTAGAGCTGGGATTTGAACCTGAGTCCTTCGAATCCAAACCCAGGGTTCTTGCCACCCTGCATCACAGCTGCTTCCTGTGCTTGCTCATTCCCTGTAAAGGCAGGGCACCTCTGGCCCTGTCTTCTCCTCACCTGTCATCCAGCCAGACTTTCCACTAGGCATGTGGATGATCCTTGCCTATAAGAGTTAATGGGTAGATAGATAATTTAATTTGTCCAGCTAAGGCTTTTTCTAGAAATGTGCTATGCCAAATAAATGTAATTTAAAAATAGTAACATCTGGGCAGCTAGGTGGTGCAGTGAATAGAGCACTGGCCCTAGAGTCAGGAGGAACTGAGTTCAAATCGGCCCTCAGATACTTCACACACACACACACACACACACACACACACACACACACACGTCATGTGACCTTGGGCAAGTCGCTTAACCCCAATTGCCCTACCCTCCCCCCTCCAAAAAAGCAAAAAAAAAAATAGTAACATCGGGGTAAGCTTTGCTGATCGTCTTGCTGTACATGATTTAAAGGTGTCTATACCCATTTTTCTGTATAGCACTTCAGCAAATCCTAATTGAGGACGATGATGACCTGATGGTTAAAGGCGAAATTTTTTCCAGAGCCTTCAGGGCCTCTGGTAAGGGCCTATCAGAATTTCCAGTCACTGAAAACAGTGCCTAGAGAGCAACTGGCAAAAACGCCTCCTATGTTTCCAGAGTGTCGTTCTGAATGTCTGCTGTCTTTTCTCATGCAGCTTCCTTGTGTGCCCATCTCTCCTAGCACTCACCACCACCAGCACTCTGCCTCCCTCCTCCTGCTTCTTGCCCACCCAGAGCATTCAGTCTGCAAGAGATCAGTGTCTCCTGGCCTTTTGTGTTTGTACTTGTAAATCTATTCATCTTCGGTGGGGCGAGGCTAACTACCCCCTTCTCCCTACCAGCTTGCTTGTGAGGGGTGTGGGAGAGGAAGGTTAAGTCTTTGAAAAGCACACATTTGACGAGCTTGTTGGGGAGAAGAAGGAGGAGAGACAGCAAGGAGATAGAGGAAAAGAGAGCAGACGAGAAACCAGAGGAGAGGATGGTGTAGGAAGAGAAAACAAAGAAGACAAAAAAGAGAGGTGGGAGGGCTGGAGGGTGAGGGAGAGGCACCAGGGGCTGCATTTCTCTCTCCTGTTGATACACGTACTACTTTCCACCCAACCTGCCTCCAAGCCTGTCAGGCTCAAACCTCCTTCTGGATCCGCCCACTAATCTTCATTCATAGCAGGCATTCTGGCTCCTTTCTTAAGGAGTGCTTGGCAGCTCTGGGTCATCTCTGATCCTGCCTCTCCAGCTCTTGATAGGATCAAAGAATGACTGTGAAGACATCCTGGTGGTGTGGATGGCTCCACTGCTTTCTTTGACTAACACCTGGAGCATGAGGGCTACAGAGAGACAGAGATGTGAGGCCAGGATCGGGGCAGCCTGGAGTGCTGGAGGCATCAACCTAGATGGCAGAACAGCAGTCTTACAGGGAATTCATAGACTCCATGAGGACAGGAGCCAATGTTTTATTGACGTTTGATAGTTCTAGCACTTAGTGCTCTGTCCATAGCAGGTACTTAATGAATGGGTAGCAAGGTGACCTGGGGAAACTGGATTCTTTGGATTTAGAGGCCTTGCATAGATCCTGCCATGTGCTTGAGCACTTCTGAAGGATAGGCAGGTTTTACTGGGTAGACACAGCAACTCCTCACTGGCCTCCAGAGATGGCAGGGTTGTGATGAAGATGATTGGTGACTAGAAACTTCCCAAACCATGGTGTGTAATGAGAAATATCTCCATTTCTTTGGGGTTCTTCATTTAGAGATGGAGACATTTCATCTCTTATAGTCTTACAGACTGCAGGGCTAGCAACTCCTCCTGACTCAGTGGCTCTGTATAGAGGGAACTGAGGAAATTGGGATAGCAACTGGTTAATAGTGGGAATTGGGGGAACCACACTGACTCCATCTTGTAACTCAATTCTGGAACTAGCTTAGTATCCCTTTAGTAATGGGTCTAGTCCAATTTCTGTCCTGTGAGAAAACTTTATTCAATTGTGGGAACTGGGGGAAAAAAACCTTATTACATTGTTTGAACGTAGTCCTTCATGGCTAGGAATCTAAGGATGTAGGTTATGCTGGCTAGAAACCAGGTAAGATCCAAAGATTGATGCTAGGAGTTTTTTCAAAATTGTACTTCTCAGGCAACCTATGTATCTTATCTGAAAACTTGGCCCCATACTAATCAATCATTGTTTCTATGTTCCTTTGATTATTTACAGACCCTTGGGAGGAGTGGGATATTTCCTTTTCTGCTTTTAAGGAATTATATCAGTTCACTTTCCCCCTTACAAATTGGAAAGTCCCTAATCTTTCCTCCAATTAGAAATCAGATAACCTAATTTTGTATTGTTTCTTTTTTAATTAATTGGCCTCATTTGGTTGTTTTTAATGTATAAGTCTGTTCCCTCCATCTCATTCAGGGTCCAAGCCCAAGTTGAGGAGGTTTGGTCCTGCTTGGTTAGGCAATCAGCAGGCACTGCTTAATAAATTGCTATGCTCAGAAGATCAAATTTTTGTTTCCTCAGTCATTCATCTTTCACTCGCTACAGTATCTTTGATACAACTTCTTACCCCAAAGGAACCAGTTACTGTGTCATCCCAGAAAAATGAATGTCCTTTGGTTAAAGAGTCAAAGAGGACATTTGGCCCAAAAGGAGGCCTCCCAGTCCAGCAATTCTAGGGTTTCCTCCAATTCCCTTGCTACAGATGTCTAAGTGAATTTGCATATGGGGCTAGATTTAAGATAGCTTTAGGTTGTACCTGCCAACCAGAAATTAGGTGAGTCTAAAAGTATTTGGAGAGCATGTAGTATGGGACTTCAAAAACAATAAAAGCTTTAAAAATTCGTTAAAGGAGAAGGTAGCTAGAACATTAGTGAAACTAGAATCATAGACTACTCATGCTGAAAGGAAGCTTTAAAATGAACCACTTAAACCCTTTTATTTTACAGATGAGGAAACTGGTGTCCCAGGAGGTTAAATGACTTATCCAGCTTGTTAATGGCAGATCAGAGACTAGAGCTTAGGGATCCCAATTCCCAGAATAGAGCTTTTCCCACCTCATTGATAAGCAAGGATGAAAAGAAGATAGCATGTCTTGGAAGGAAAGAAATAAGCATTTTTTTAAGACCTGTTAGGTGACAGGCACTTATCTTGTTAAATATCTTATTTGAAACTCACAACAACCCTGGGAGATAAGACACTATTATTATCCCCAGTTTGCAGTTGAAGAAATTGAGGCAAATAACATATTTATTGTCTGAGGCTGGATTCTTAACTCCGGGTCCAGGCCTCTCTCCACTCTGCCGTCTATAGCGGTAGGGTAGAGGTGGCAGTGGGGGAAGAGATTCTTCTTCTGAAGCAAGGATCTTGGGCAGCAGAGGATGGGCTGATCAATGCTGGCATTCTAGCCTTCTGCAGTTCATTTTTCTTTTCTTCCCTCTTATCTTCTCTTGCTATCTAGTCCACTTCTTTACTCTGGGTATCCCTTCCTCCCTCTCCACTTCTTGGCACTGAATATCTCTTTCTTTAGAAATGATCTAAAGCAGAAACATACTTTTTGTTAATTTTACTTAAAAAGCATGTTCCCTATTAGTTGATCAAACCTTTTGTATCTTTTATTCTTCAAAGAAGTACTGCTTTCTTTGTATGAGGCTCTTGATTTATATTTTTAATTCATACCCAGAGACCTCCAATTGAAAAACGGCTTCTCCAGCTTCTGGATAGAAATACTTGCCACAAGAGAACCAAAAAACATTTAAATATTGTCCCCTGTGACTCAGGGAAGGAGAGGGTTTGTGTTTAATAACTGGCAGCTCTGGGCAGAATAGGAGTAAAATGATTTTCAAACGCACCTAATATTTCATTTCACCTGTTCTTTACTATACTATACCCTCTCTCCTAGCACTTCAGGGTTCCATTAACCAACCTCTCTGCCTTCTCCCAGTCACCTATTTGGAATACACAATTCTGCTTTCTTACTTGTAATGCCCATTTGTGGTTTTTAATGTGTTTATCTGTCTATTTGTATTGCTTATGAATCTTTATGGCCAAGACGTTAAATCAGGTAATACCAGGTAACATCTGGTCATAGAGTGTGGAATAGTGAAGGGACACAAAGTAATGACTACAGATTTCTCAGAGTTCCTGAAGAACACAATCTGAGGAATAAAATGAACCTGTTTTTGTGGCTGTAGGTGTTCTGAAATACCCCCACTTTAGTCTCAAGCGTAGTCACAGATCCCCTCCTGACCCAAGGTTCAAAGTGGGCCAGAACTCTTTATAGTCGTGCTATAAATGATTCTATAACGCAGGAGAGATATTCTCCAAATGTCAACGTAGTTCTGAAATATATAGAATGGGAAGAGGCAGAGAAATAGGAAGGTGGAAAAAGAAAAAAACAAGAAGAGGGGCTTCTAAAACCTTTCTGGGAGAGGACAAAGGAAAGAGTTGTTCATAGCAGTTTGCCACAAGAGTTAATAATAGGAATGACAGAAACCTGGGAACCTCATGTCCAGCAAGTATAGAGAACAGAAAATTTTATAGTGACTTGCATAAAGTTTGTATTTCTGCCGTGGCCAAGCAACTGTCTGCTCAGAATGTAGTATGATCTTCTATGAGAAAAACTGAGAGGGCTGGGAGAATGCCTCTCCACTCATCAGATGATCAAAGTAAAGTATTCCTTGAAAAAAAGGCGGGAGCGGGGGGTGGGGGGGAGCTTTTTAGGTTATAAAAGAAAGAGGAAATCCAAGTTGTTGCCAACTCCTGTCAATTTCACCTTTGCAACATCTCTTGAATTTGTCCCCTTCTCTCCTCTGACACTGTCTCCACTCTGGTGCAGGCTCTCCTCACCTCACACCTGGACTATTGTAATAGCTTGCTGGTGGGTCAGCCTGTCTCAAATCTTACCCACTCCAATCCATTCTCCATTCGGTCATTAAAGTGATTTTTCTAAAATACAGGTCTGATCACATCACCTCCCTACTCAATAAATTCCAGTGGCTTCCTACTTCCTCCGGGAGCAAATACAAAATGCTCTGTTTGGCATTCAAAGCCCTTCATGACAGCCCCCTCCTACCTTTCCAGTCTTCTCACACCTTACTCCTTGATGCATACTCTTCAATTCAGCGACTCTGACCTCCTAGCTCTTCCATTAACAAAACATTCAATCTCTGTTCCAAGCATTTTCTTTGGCTGTCCCCCACCCATGAAACACTCCCCCTCCTCTTCTCTGACTCCTGAACTCCTTGGTTTCCCTTAAGTCTCATCTAAAACCCCACCTTCAAGCCATCCCTAACACCTTGGAATTCCAGTACTTTCCCCCTCTTAATTATTTCCTATTTATTCTGTATATAGTTTGCTTTGTATATATTTGCTTGCATGGGGTCTCCCCCATTAGGTAGACTGTAAGCTCTTTGAAGGCAAGACATATCTTTTGCTTCTTTTTTATATCCCTAGCGATTAGCACAGTGCCTAGTACACACTAGGCATTTAATAAATGTTTATTAAATTATTGAAGAATAAATAGGATCTGAAGAGATAGAAGGGCATCCTGGTACATCAGGAGGGTAGAAAGTGGGAGACTTCAATGAGGCCAGTTCAACTATATGTTAGGGAACTAAAATGAGTATTATTAGATGCACTTGCTGATACACTTATCAATGACCTTCAGAAGGCTATGAATAAAAGGAAAGAATGCAAGACTGGAGAAGGACAAATGTCCTGATTTTTTTTTTAAAAGAGAAGAGAATGGAGCCTGCAAACTATAGTTCTGAGAGTTTGACTGTTATGTTGGCAAAATTCTCTCTTTTATAAAAGGGATATTTAGCTAATGATAAAAAAGTGGTGAGCACAAAGAGTCAGCCTGGTTCCATCAAGAGCAAGATAGACTTCAGCAGGACATTTGAAAAACTCAGCTATATTTGTGGATCAAATATTAATAGTGAATAGACATTTATTAAGTACCTACTATATGCTTAGTGCTGGTGACAGAAAGACAAAAGTCAGTCCTTGTTCATAAGGAACTCATAGACAAATGGGGGAGAAAACACAGAAACAACTATATATAGGATATATACATACACACACACAAATATATATTGTGCAAACAAGCTATATACAGGATAAATTAGGGATAATCAACAGAGGGAAAGCACTAAAATTAAGAAAGCCTTCCCAGGGAAGATGGGATTTTAATTGGTACTTAGAGGGTAGTCTAAGGTCTAAGTGAGGCTGGTGACTTTGCACAGCCCTCCCTCACTTAAATCCAATTCACCTGCAAGTCTTAACATCTTCCTGATGTCACGGTCCTCTTTGAGAATGAAAGCCAAATAACAATAACAAGAGAGTTGTCAACAGTGCCAAAGGTTTCAGAGAGGTCGAGAAGAACAAGGATTGAGAAAAGACTGTTGGATTTGACAATGAAGAGATCACTGGTAACTGGAGAGAGCAGTTTTGATGGAATGAGGTCAGAAGCTGGTTTATAGGGGTTAAGAGAGTGAGAGGAAAGAAAGTGGAGCCACCTCTCATAGACAGACTTTTGGTGGATTTGGAAATGGTTGAAATACTGTGCCCAAAGGGTAGTCATTCATGGCTGTTGACCTGGAAGGAGGTCTCTGGTGAAATGTCTCAGCAATCTGTCCTTTGCCCTGAGCTAATCAATATTTTTATCGATGGCTTTATTAAGATGCTTTGACGCAACAAAAACTTGGATGCATGGTAAAGCTGTTGTTGGTATATCTTAACATCTGGTATTTCCTCATTTCCTTTTATCAGTCAATTTTTTAGTGTAGGGTAGAGAGTGAAGGCAGTAATTACTGTATTGTGTGTGTGTGTGTTATGATTTCTATTCAACCATGGGCTAATGCCCAACACTCCATGATGTGCTGGCTCATAATCATCATAAATCAAGGCATTTAAAAATCCTTCCCTTTCAAAGATTCAGTTTCGAGGACTTTAATCTATCAACAACAGAGGTGTTAGAAAAGTGCTTATAAACCTCAAAGTGCTATATGTTATTGATGAAATCACAGATCCATTAAATATAATAATAATCATGAAAATTAAAGATATAATCATAAAACTTGGGATAAATTCACATCTCAAGTGGTGGTGGAGTTTCATTTACATTGAGTATTAGCCAGGGCCTCAGGCTAATATTCAACAGTAATGAGCTAACTCTAGACTACTGATGAATAATATTTAAGATATGTACATAGTAATTATGTGACTAGTTAGCCCAACTGGTGGCTGGGAGATGGGGCCAAAGAATGCTGTACCAATTTCACTGATGCTATTAAAGACTGAAAAAACTTGGAAAACACTGAAAAAATTGGGAACAGGTCTAAGTTTACTGGAAAAATGTACTCCCTGAAGTGGGATAGGGCGATTTATCAGGTTCTAACAGGACCTTAATAGAAAGTTAACCACAAGCTTGATGAGCCAACAGTGTGATGTAGTTGCCAAAAACATTGATGCAATTCTATGTTATGTTAATAAAAGGGAAAGAATGATCCTTCTGTAGTATGAACTGATCAGACCATTTCTTTAGTACTTTAGTTCTAAGAATCATATTTGAAGTAAAGTATTAACATGCTAGAGCTGGGGATCTTAACTTGGAATTTGTGAACTATCAAAAAATATTTTGATGACAGTAATTCAACATAATTGATCTCCTCTGCATTTTATGCATTTAAAGACATTATTCTGAGAAGTGGTCCATAAACTTCATCAGACTGTCAAAGGGGTCCATGAAACAAAAAAGGGAGAATGACCAAGATGGTGAGGGTCTTGGAAGTCTTAACATATGCAGAATAGCTGAAAGAATATTTTAGCCTAGAAAAAAGACTGGGGTTGAAGTGGGATTATTTATATAAATTGGGAGACAGGGATTTGTGCCTGTCATTTCACTGACCTAGGGAACTCTCCAAAGAGGAAACCTTCTCTACATAGGTAAGCAGGCTTCTTCTAGGCAACTTATCTTATAGTCATATCAAAGCCACATCAAAGGTTAAGTGATTTGTTCAGGGTCACTTAGCCAGTGTGTGTCAGAGGAGGAAATTGAATCTAGGTCTTTCTGGATCTGAAGCTAGCTTTCCATCCACTGTCATACTATCTTTCAATATTTTAATGGTTATTTTGGGGATGGGGGATTAAATTTAATAACAGCTCTTAGATTTAATAATAATAGCTAACACTCATATAACATCAAGCTTTGCAAAACATTTTACATGTGTTTTCTCATTTGATCCACATATCAACCCTGTAAGGTTGGTGCTATTATCCCCATTTTATAGATAAAGAAATATAGGCTGGCAGAGACTGAACAACTTGCCCAGGGTTACACAGCTAGTAAGTAACTGGGGCAGGGTTTGAACTCAGGCCTTTTTGAGTCAAAGTCCAGTGCTCTACCTAGCCACCATCTATCTATCTTGTACACTTTCAGTACAAAACTAGTCAAAACTAGAAGCAAGGGGTAGTAATTATAGCATATCTCAATACAAGAAAAAAAACCTTTTGAATAAAAAAGTGTTTAAAAATGAAATGGATTGCTCTGTTAGGTAATGTTCAAACAAAGCCAGATAACAACTTGTGAAGGATACAATGGGGAGGATTCCTGAATAAGATGGGAGGTTTAACTAGATGAATTCTAAGGTTCCTTACAACTCTAAGATGCTATGATTCTATTAGATATCACTTTGATGTCAGCTTAAATGCCATTCTAGGCCTAGTAAACAATCTGACAAATGATTTGACTGCCTGGGTAGGCCTTTCTGTAGGTAAGGAAATGCCCTGTTATATAAGGGATGATGGGGGCAATTTGCTAACCATGTATATCTCCCATTTAAAAATAATAAATTATGTTTTAAGCTATGTCTTTGTTTTCAATTTTTTAATCTCTTGTTTGATTTTCAGAATCTCTATTTTTATGTTTGCTCCTTTTCTAGTATTTTCATTATATATCTAGTATGCCCTTTGGGTGATATGAGTTTGTTAGCTGAAGGCTGATCAACCTTGATAAAATCCACAAACAAACTGATAGCTCATTAGAAATGATGAGACCACTATTCCCCAAAGCAAAGTGTTGGCTAAACAACCTGACTTACAAAGACAGCAAGGTATATATGTATTGGTATACGGCTCTGTCATTTCTACCTATGCAGATGTGTTTGAATGTGAGAAAAGGCACAAGAGTCAGGGCATACAAGGGGCACGTAGTTAGCATTTCTGTGTTGCCAGATAAATGGCAAATGTTTGTCATAGATGGACTAATTAGTTATATTAGAAAAATCTTTTATAGTTTCTATTAACTGTCAGTCAGAAACAGCATGCACTATTGATCATAACGTTAAAAGGAGAAAGACGTAAATAATCATTCCTCTTAGTGCCAGAATGGAGAACAAGTTATACAGTTTAATTTTATTAAAAATTTCAAATCATCTATAATCAAAATATACAACCACTACATTTTAAAATCAGTTTGTACACTCACAGTTAAAGTGCTAAAAACAAAACACTTACAAAAACTGACACTGGTCTACTGTAAACAGAGTGAATCTACAAGAGCAGAGTGCAAATACAATCAGCTAATGTTAAACACAAAGCCATGCTCTAACCATGTGTACTTGCTTCATACAGATCTTATGAACACTAACTTTTCCTCTCATTTAGAAACGGATGATCAAACCTAAAAGCATAATTTTAATAAACATATCAAAGGAAACACATAGGAATAATGCCATCAAATGAAGAATCTTTACATAAAAACCTCTTTCTAAGTACAAGTTTATCTTTTAAAAGTGGTTGAAAAACATTGTATTTTGACCATTCTAGAATATCTCCAGCAACAATTCAATGTAGAATTTGAAAAATTGTATAAAACTCTCTGTAAAATTGCTAATTTTGTAGAGTACCAACAAAGAAGTTTTATCTTCATCCTTACATCACATTCCTGAATGTAAAGAGCTGGAAATGCTCCTTGTAGTGCTAGTGAAAAGGGGGAAGTCAGTTTACTAACTTAAGTAGCAGCAGCAGTGCTGGTCCTAGAGCTGTCAGAGAAATGCACAGATATATATGGAGGATGGCCTGAGCCTTGGGTACATAAGAGAAAACTGAAAGAGAGTGACCGTGACTGCACAAAATTTAGAATGCTCTGGGTAGAAAGGTTCGGAGGTTAACATTCAAACCCTGGACTGAGAATGAAAAATACCACACACCCAAAATACAAAACTGGGTCCTTCATGAAGTGCTTATGCACTGTGAAAACCAATAACTTAGGGCTTCAGTATGTAAATAGGAGTTAAAGGCAAATTTGTTAAAGTTTAAAACAATGACATAACACAACTGTAAACAATATATTCTTATCTCAGATTCCATGATTTAAAAAGTAGCTAGTTCAGACAGAAGCATATTTTAGGGCTTGATGAATTGGAGTCCTTATCAACTCTAAGAAGAAATGTCATTTTGCCTTTTACAGAGTATTTTCTGTTATATCTACCACTTCAGTTATATGTGCTTTTAAAACTTAAAGTTTAAAAACTATACGTGGACTTTGTGAAGAACTTATGATTACAGAATTTAGGAGGTGAAAGAGCTCCGAGAGGTCACCTACTCAAACCTCCCTACTTTGCCAATAAGGAAACCGAGCTTCAGAGGGGGGAAATGACTTTACCAAAATCACACCAGTAATGCCAAGGAGGGACTATCTCCTGACTTCTAGTGTTTCCTTCCCCTGTCCTGTATAACTGGTTCTTCTTATTATTATCCACTGTCACTTTAAATATGTGTTAGAAGTACTGCAATCGTGGACAACTTATGAATAAATTAGGGAGCATCTTTGCTCTCCCTGGTATAGTACTGGGGTGACCTAAAGTTGCATTTGTCTTTCAGGGCACAACCTCTGGAAGGTCTGATTTGAAGAACTGTGAGTTGGCAGGGGGTGGGGTGGCGGGAGAGGTCATAACTAGATGTTAATATAATTAAGGACTGAGGAAACTAAGGTGAAGGCAATTGAAGGGATTTCACCAAGATCCTACACATGGTATGTAGCAGATCCCTAGATTTAGTGCTACATGAAGATGCTTCTTGATCTGTTTGTTTCTGTAAGGTGTGTGTGTGTGTGTGTGTGTGTGTGTGTGTGTGTGTGTGTGTGTGTGTGTGTGTGTGTGTGTGTGTGTGTGTTAAATTAAAGGTTTTTTCCTACTGTTGGTTTCTTTCCCACTACATGTATAAAACCTGGTCTAAAAAATAATACATTATTTGAAAAAGAAAAAGGCTCAGAACAATTGAACAAGTGGAAGGTTTGGGTATCAGGAATGCTGTTACTAGTAGCCACTATTAATTACATACACATATTAATATAAAAATTCCCCCAAATCCACTGACTACAACCCTTATCTCCAAAGTCCAAGGGTAAGGCAATTTGACAGCTTTTGAATGCCACGGGGTCATTTTCTTTGAAGGGTGATTGCAATGAAAATCAACAGCTATCTCTAAAGTTCCAAAATAAATTTCTAAAACCTAAGACATTCTTTTACCTATGCAAAACTTTCAGGATCTTATAGGCAAAGTTATCTACGAAACAAACTTTAAAGTTGGAAGACAAAAGCAAATATATGTTGCTTTCCAGAATTGAAAATGAAACTGCCTGAAAATGATTTTATACAGAAATAAATAATTAGACAGTTAAAAAGAACAAAATGGCAGTGAAAGAATAAAAGTATTTGCTCTTATATCTTCCAGTTCAGGTGAATAGCACCTAGCAAAAATGGAAATTTCACACTACTACTCTCAAAGCAATTTCTTATAGAATTTTTAAAAATTATTTTCATTTCTATAAAAAAAAGGAAAAATGTTATTTTCAAGTATTCATTTCAGCACATAAGCATACTAAAACATGCTAATATCATGGTCTGGTCTCAAAATATACAAGTTACTTCAAACCAAATTATGTGCTAGTACTGATAATTATGGTCCAGTGGAAAGTAAAGTATGGAGGGAAAAACGTGTACCTCTTGTTAAAACTGGCGTGCATGGGAGGAGGAAGGGAAATTTGTCACATTGTAAGAAAAAATCATAAAACAGTGAACCTCATGTAATTTCCATTTTTACTGGCAATATGACAATAGTGGTTTTTGCTAAGTGCATCTTACATTTTTAACTGATATTCTATTCCATGATTAACAGAGAACAACTAGACAAAATCAAACTTGCTATCCCTCCCATTAATTCGATGTTGATAAAAGTTTCTTAATTAGCCATATGGACAACTTGGCATCACTGTTACCTCAAGTACATAGCTCAATTCAAGTGAATCATAATAAGCATGCCAATTCTGACTCTTGGACTGATGATTTTAATTCTGTGAAATAGAATAGGGTTAGGTCAACTGCCTACTTTTACATAAGCTATTATGGCAATCTTGACAACTTTCCATTTTCAATAAAATGGCTGCAAATATTTAGGAAGGGTTAATTCATTCCTATTTTCTAGGGTTGTCCATTTCACTTTTTATTATTTTATATGATTTATAAAATTTTTGTATCTTTACCTAAAAGAACTAAGACTGAGTAATGAACATTTTCAAACGAAAAAAAGTAAATCTTAAGAAAACTGTATCCTTAAGAAAAATCAATTTGTCTACAAAGACAAAAGTAGTATTATTATAGTAGAGGAAAGAATCTTTTACTCCACAAGACAATCTAAAGAATTTTTTACCTTTTCTATTATTTTCATCTTTTTCAAATCTTTTAAAAAAACTATTTTGAAGAATGAGGCAAAGTTTATAATATAATGGAATCCTGAAAAAAGCAGGAGTTGACACTACCACTCAAAAAGAAAAAAATATTAGATTTTAGAATGATAAATGTAAAATGGCCGAGACAGAATTAGAGAATTTTGAACTGGAAGGGAGCTTAGACATCATCTAGTCCAAGGCTTAACATTTGTTAAGTGGACAGCCTAAAAAATACTTGACAAATTCTCAAAAAAGTAGGACCAGAACTCAGGCCTCCTGATTTGCTGTCCATTGCCCTTTCTACTATAGACATGGTGTTAGCAGGAAGGTTAAAATAAAACCGTCTCAATTTATTAAGTAGGAGCAATTATGAGGTAACACAGTTTGAAAATACAGTGAAGTAAATATTTGGAAAATATATACAAATCAACTGGATTATAAGACATGTACCTTATGGGGTACAATGAGGATGGGTTAAGCAATAGTGATCTGCTTAATTCTAAAAATAAAATGGCGAACTACAAAATGAAAAGAATGAATACAGCTTTATGAGTATCTTACTAATTGTAATTGGTAAAAAAAAAAAAATAGAAAGCTGATGCTTCACAATAGAAAGCAAGTTTGATTGGCATCAGGGATGAAATAAATGTAAAAAATGGAGAGATTAATATATGAAATAAGATTATCATGCTAAGTGCGTGTATTGTGTAAAATGGGTATGTCTCTAGGAAGATATAATACCATTTACTACTTTTGGCTACTATTATAAAATAATTCTGAGGGAATAAAGAGATGTTACACATTTAAACAGAATCTTGACCAGATATGTTATAGGGAGTAATTGTCTACTGAGAAAGGAACAGACTGAAGGAAACTTTTCTATCTGTAATCTCTGTAAGACAGTGAAAAGTTACTTTTCACTGCATTCCATTTCACCTATAAAAAAATCAACATGTTCATAACAAATTGTTTAATTAAATATAATTATTTTACTTAGGTATTTTTAAGAATTACTGAATGGGAGGTTTTTATGCAGATACTTGGGTTTTAAATAGGTGTTCAAGAATTTCCTTTCTAGAGAACAGTATATTTTCATTCATAAAAGAAAAATTATAATAATATTTCTTTAGTTGTTAAAGTTATGAGGATTAAAAGTAAAATTAGAAAGATGATGACAGACTAAGTTGTGACACTTGAATCACAGCCAGATAAATAGAAAAACCCTGTATGTTTATTTTTTCATACTTCTTTCCCAGATCTAAAGTTCACCTGACTGATACAAGGAAAGATGGGAGAAAATATTAGGTTTTGTCATAAAAATAGATTAAAACATAATGCATAAATTATGTATAAAAACCTTAAAGCTACCAATAAATGTAGCTGAGTTAAATGTAAACACTTCCTTATTTCAATCAGCTGTAAAAACACATTAGAGAAATCATGATTCCTTTTTGTAAATCTATATTGTACAAAATGCCATCTTTTGTTTCGTGGGACGAAGGGGAAAGGGGAATAAAATCCTTACTTTACATAGATTTTTTTAAAAATGTACATATATATATACATATACATACACATATATTTCCCACAAAGTGATGATCTGAAATGCAAGTCTGCCACGATGAAAGCCACAAAGCTTTTAGTAAATATTTTTCCAAAAATTAGGAAGAGACTAATCCTTGAACACATGAGAGACCATAGAAATGACAGGGTCCACTCTCTCTCCTTTAAAAAATATCATAAATTCACTTGCATTGTGATTACACAATGACATAGTGAGTGAATAATGTAGCAAAGATCCCAAAATTAATATTCAAACTTATTTCATCAAATTGCTTTTTTTTTTTGAGAGCAGAATCTAGCTTGGTTCATGAAACATAACCTAAAGACCAAATCAATTTTAAAAATACAATGGTTCCTGAAGAAATTTTTAATTTGAAAAGGTAATGTGGATTATTGGTTTGTAAGTTATACTACAGGAATACTGGTCAAATCACTCAGTTTTTGCTTTTTAAAAAAAGTGTTGGGGTTGGGGGGAAGCTTCTGAAGCTAACATCTTTGTTCCCTAGATCCTTAAGATTTTGTCATCTTAACATGACTATGTGTAAGCAGAACTCTGCCACTGCATTATACAGGTCAAATCCTATTATAATTAAATATCTCTACAGCTCCCTCTTATTTCCCAAACAGTTCCAAAGTTTCAACCAGTGGTATTTTTTAAAATTTGAGATACTTCCTTGGATTATACTATAATGGGATTTGATCTGTATTAAAATGATTGATGATTCAAACTGTTTGCTTTCCAGCTATGCCACAAAGCAAATAATGAGGTAGGTACAAACGTAATTAGCTTTTCTATTGCTCAGTGACAGCTGAAACTTTCATAAAATGATTCCAGTTTTTTAAGGAGGAAAAAAAAATTACTACCACTGAAAGTTTGACGGTCTTTGCCAAAGTGATCTACAAGACCTTATGTCACTCAAGAGACCAAGTAGAAAACAAATTATTCATTTTAGAGAACTATTCTGATTTGTTTTCTGAATTCATTATGAGCATCTGGGACACATTATTAAAACTGGTAGTACAGCATAATGCCTTGCATATAGTATGTGCTTAATAAATCTGCTGAATTTAAGTGGTCCAAGAGAAAGAGACTTCATTCAGGTCAATTTACATGTTTTTCATTATTTTGTAGATGTAATTCTTATAAAAGTGACTTCATATACTTTAAAATTTTAGATCCTTCAAAACTCTTTGAAATAAGACCCTGGATTATTGGGATGAAAGTTGGAATGGCTTGAGTCACTACATTTTCATTAATACCATGAGGAATTTCATCATATCTTGAAAATGATAATTTTTAATGATTTTTAGATTTATAATAAGTCTCAAGTCTCTTGCATTAATTTTTGAATATCTCACTGAAATAACTGCATTAAGGTATTTCCATTAAAACCATTCCTAACTGATTTTAAAGCATTAGTTTACATATATACTTTAAAAAGAAATATTTAATTATTCACTTGTCAAATTAAAACACAGAACAAATGGGGTTGTAATTTTGCAGCACACTACATATGGTATTAAGCACAGGTTATAAAAAAACTACTTTTTTGTTTTAAAAAGGAGGCAGCAGGAATCAGTACAATAAACACTTGTTAGTCAGGAGGCTGTCATGGCACTTCTGCACGCCTTAAAATTCTTAATGGTACACAATAAAGAGGCAAACAATACATTTGGACTACAAAACATACATAAATATGCCGCTAAAATTTAGCTCTTGTTTTTGGTTGTACTAAGTGCCATCAGAGCAACATTAGGGACAAGAAAATTTGAATGTTCCCACTGTGCAGATATAATTCAGTATTTTCTAATAATTTCATTAATTCCAGACCAATTTTTCATGTCTAAAAAAAGATCACAGTTTAATACTGAAAGTGATTTACAAGACAAAGAATCACTAACATTTTTGAATTAATTATTTTGAGGAGGAAGAGGTACTTTGTGACAAGCACTGCTGTTTTATTTAGCTTCTCTTTATATTCCACACATCTAAAACTATTCCTTTGGACTCCAGAAATTTCTAAAATATTTTAGATGGAAATGAGAATTACTAGTGGAATGGAAATTCCTTGAGAAGATGGGGAGGTTCATTTTTTGTCTTCACATGTACAGTGCCTAAACACAATGCCTGGAATGAAAATAGTAGGCACTACACAAATGTTTGCTGAATTAACCTGAATACCCAGTAACTGAAAAGAAGGGTGTCAGTGAAGGCTTTGAAGTCTCTTCAAGCAAGGCAAGTAAGTGCACATACTCTGCCAGAAGACAAGCAGAGGGGCCTAGATGCCAAAGTCAGGTCTGGTACTTTCCGAGCATCCTAACTTCTTTGACACTTTATCTGTTTTACTGACCAGAAGACAGGGCAGAAGCAAAGTTCCATCATGGGAAAATGCTTCACCATTGAAAAAAGGGGTATTTTGAGATTATGGCCACCATAAACTCTGTCTCCTTATCCTGATACACCTCAAGGGAACTGATTTGAGTATGGATTTTCTTTAGAAATCTATATTATTGTAAGTGATTAGGTGTATATAAATTGGAGTTTCTCCACCATGCAAGTAAACAAGCTAGAACTACAAAAGGAACACAAGGTATACTCGATCACAGTAAGAATGACAAAATTATATGTGGGGGGGCGAAAGGGTGGGGAATCCCTTGCTGCCGTCTCCTCTAAAGCTAATCCTGGTGTGAAATCTCTGGAGTTATTACTTTTAAAAATAGAATTTGTAAATGGTCACTAATAGACTAGTCAGATTTTTCTACTGTATTTTTACAGGATTTGGTTTCTGAAATTCTAGGTATAGGTTGTAATATGAAGGCCTTCTTTACTTAGTGTAGAAACAAATTTATTTATCTGATGCAAAATTCCTTCAACATACAGACTTTGTATGTTGAAGGAATTTTGCATCAGATAAATAAATTCTTTTCCTTGGATACCTTAATATTATCTCAAAAACTGGTTCCTTTTTATATAAAGGATGATCAAGTGACAATTATTACATATTTAAATTTTTCCAAATATAAAATAAGAAGTTCCATAATGTGTGTATTGGGGAAAAAAGACCAAATAATTAGACATTGATAACCTTGAACAATTTCTTAATTTCTAGTTTGTTGGACCGCCCAATATTTCAATTCTGATGTAATGTAAAAACAAGACTTTAAAAAGCAAGAGACACTTTTGCTTTCCCAACATACACAATCAGCACCTGATTGAAAGCATGATAATACTGAGTTACTGTAATCAGTCATGCAATGGCAAAGAAATGGAATCCAGGTTTCACAACAGCCGAAGTTCACCTTGCTGAACAACCAAATCAAGCACTGGTTCCATCCTCTTCAATAACCCGATTCATGCTGGTCCCATGGGTGATGTGAGTCATGGGGTTATTAGTGAGATCCCTGATGCTGCTATGCCGTGACTGCTCGTTGAGCCGGTGAGAACTGCTGTGTCTGGAGTGATCAGTTAGATGTGACATACTGCCATGAGGGAGTCTCTCCTCCATTCCTCTGTAACTGCAAGGAGTGTACCTAACACGGGAAAGTGCAGTTTGAGGAAGGCAACAGAACACCGGTGGAAAATAACATTATGATTGTACACAGAAATGACAAAGATGTCAACTCTTGATGATTATCTCTAATGGCAGAAATAATAATTTTTTCAAAAGATAATTCCCTGAGCTGGTTCAGGTCCTTTGCTCTGCCCCCTTGATGACAAAAGACATTGTTATGCCACTGGTGGTGTATCAGAGCATTCAGCCAGGGAACAATTCCTCCTCCCCTCCAAATCCTGATTTCCCTGCTTCCTTCGATTCTCAGCTAAAGTCCTACCTCCTATAAGAAGGCTTTCATAGTCCTCTTTAATCTTAGTGTCTTCCTTTGAGACCACCCCCAATTTGTCCTGCATAAATGCATAATATCTGTTCTTTCCCCCCACCCCCCACCCCCACCTGTGTAGACTATGAGCTCCTTGAGAATAGGGTCTGGTTTTTGCCTTCCCTTCACAGTACCTGGCACATAGTAGGCAGTTAATAAATGCTAGTTGACTGACTGACAAGGATACTCTTTTATCACCATATGTGAACAGATAGTGGTGGAAAAGAAGGCCTGCTGTAGGGGAACATTTTTTGCAAGAGAATGAGGAAGCTTTTGAGTAAACAGCATCTTTTCTTCAGGTGCCCTAGTTAATAATTGGACTTACTTACATGCCACTTGAAAGAAAACATTGAACAGTTCTAATTATCTTTCAGT
The DNA here is from genome assembly GCA_028627135.1 of Pseudochirops cupreus. Lineage (NCBI taxonomy): Eukaryota > Metazoa > Chordata > Mammalia > Diprotodontia > Pseudocheiridae > Pseudochirops > Pseudochirops cupreus. The sequence continues at coordinate 120,835,975 of CM053581.1, read as the reverse complement.
AGAACTTGAAGGAATGAAAATGTTATTTCCATGAAATAAGCTTCTCTACTTAGTCACATAAAATACAAAATTCAGCCTTTCTGTAGCTTATTTCGGCCAGCTTGAACCTATTTCTCCAGGTTCCGTTATGTTTTACTCCACGTGCAAAAATTCATAATCCTGCCCAAGCCCCAACTTTCTAAGTAAGTGGCAGCTGTGCTGCTACACACTGATAGTCAACATACTTCTCCCTCTTTCTCTTATTATGGCAATATTTTCCCCCCTTACAGTCCCAGACTCTGCAAGTCAGACGAAGAACTGGGCTAAGGATACTTCTATGCTTCCATATTCCTTTGCCATACGGTGGGGAGGGGAGAAACAAACAAACAAAACCCAATACCAAATAAAACTAGCTCCAAACCATCTGGGAAATGCAACAGTTGACTCAGTTTCTAAAATCTATAGACAAGGTTAATAAAAATCAGTTTTAAAAATGAAACTAACTGGACTTAAAACAAATTAAGATTTTTTAAAAACAAAAGAAAAGTAAAAAACCTACATAAAGGTATTTAACTGAGTATAACTATAACCTTAAAAGAGCTTCATAGGCTAGGGATTATAACCATAAATTATGTAGTGTTTTATAAGGAGGCCAGTCAAGAAGGGCTGTGCATTAAATTTCAACTCAGTTTCTTAAAATCTTCTCAGTACTTGACATAAAGGTTAATTCTCAATTACTGAAGATTTAAATGTTGGCTATGTTATAGATATCCAGCAATCATTATCTGTAATTCTAATTCTAATACTAACACCACATACGCAAACATACATATCTCTGAGTGTGTGTGTGTGTGTGTCTGTGTGTGTGTATATTTCATTGCTAAAGGTGAGTCATTAAAGAAATGCGTACTGAGCTACAACAATGAACTGATAGCCATCATTAAGTACATAGATTTGTTCCACAAACACTTCAAGTGAGAATAACTTACTATTTGCCAGGTAACATCAGGTACTTTATTAGATACTACATTAGGGTTTCATAACTGTGACCTCCCCCTGCCCCCAACAGGATCAGTACTTCTGGGTCATTTCAATGTATTTCAATTCCTATAGTGTTCTAATGATAAATTAGTTTGGAAAATGCTGAGCTAAATAATAGCCCAATGTTTTAAGTTGCTATATCATTAGCATATTTAAAGATAAATATTTGCTCATTTAAAAATATCCCTGTTTTAAGAAAATTATAGCATTTGTTATTGGGGGGAAAGTTCTAGAACACATAAGCTGTTAGAGATAAATAAAACAAATTTTAAATATGTTTGTTAATCTGACAGTTGTACTCACAGTAGAAAATAGAAAAATAGTCACCCAAATATTCACGATTTATCTGTTGAATTGAAGATGTTTCACTTCCCAAAGTCTTTCTAAGAAACCAAATTATTTGATTTCCTCATACAATTGAAAAATTCATCTTTAAAAATGAAAGTAAATCACTACTTTAAAATATATGCTGTGCATTTTCTGAAAGTAAAACTTCAGCTAGTTCTGAGTTGCAAATCAAGTTATCTAAAATTATATGTGTATGTAAATATATACATATATGTATATGCACATATGTATATACATATAGTTATTATATACACTATTTCTAGAAATATATGTGTATATGTTTAGAAACATGCATATGTGCATTTGTATAAAATTATCAATTTTTTCTTATTAATAATTTAAATGAATCAAAGTATGGCTAAAAGCACACAAATCTCGCCAAGTCATGCAAAATCTACAATGTAGCTACTCTACCTGAAAATAACCAGGAATTAATTGTATAGAAAAATCAATCTAATTATAATACAAACTTAATAATCTATGTGTGAATTAGGGAATTAATATATTATCTTCCTAACTAGAATGGAAGTTTTTGGAGGACCATATCTTTTTTGTCTCTTCACTAGCACCTAACATAGCATTACAGAAGGTTCTCCACAATTATTTGTGAATGAATGAACGAATGAAAGTGGTGGTGGTAATGTTCAACAGTGTTAACGCTCTGGAAAGTTCAAGGAGGATCAGGATTGAGGTCTGGTATGAAAGAAGTTATTGGTGATTTTTAGTACAGTTAATTAGAGTAGAAGGATCAGAAATCAGATTAGGAGAGATTACGGAGTAAACAGATAATGAAGTTATAGAGGAGATCATGAAATTTTATATGCAATCATCTATGTAAAGTACTTGAAAGAATAATTTTTAAAAATCAGCTATTTGAGAAAAATGGCACTGAGAGGGAAGAAAGGAATATGACAAAGTTAGAAGCGATCAACTGAAATCTAATTTATTTGTAATCCATATGGGAGAATTGAGCATGCCTGAAAGGCAGAAAAAAACCAATTGCCTACTGAGAGTGAAAGATGCTAGAAAAGAAGAGGTTAGTATGGGGGCAAAATCCCTCAGGAAAAGGGATAGGATAAGATTTAAAAAAAACAGTTGGAGTGGGTAGCTCTGAAGAGGAGAAAGGATACCCACTTCTGTGACTGGCAAAAAGAGATAATAGAGAGAAGTGAACAAACATCAATATTTTAAAGATGACAGAGCTCTCGTTGGAGAACAGGAAGTTCTGTGTTAAAATCAGTGATACCAACAGTGTTTCAGCCTCAAAGATTTAGAAACCTTGAAATAATTTTTGACTCTTCCCTCTTTTTCAGCCCCTATCTCCTATCTATCACCAAATCTAGTCTTGGACTTTCTGCTCAGCTACTTATTCTCCACTGCCATTGCTACTATTGCAGTCCAGGCTCTTACCACTTCCCATGCAGACTTCCGACTGATTTCCCTGTCTCTAATCTCTTCCTCCTCTCATCAGTCCTGTCAGACTGATTTTCCTCATTCAAAATCCTACCGCTTATTGCATTAAATCTACAGTCAACTTTAGGCTCCATCCTACCGATCTAGACCCATTTTTCCCTGTTAACCATTAGTCACCTTTTGCTCTAGATAAATCTGTTTCTTCACTGTCATCCTCACAAGCAGCCTCAGTCCTGCCTTTCCTTGGTTCTGCTCTCCCTCTCTATGATGCCTTCCTTGTTTTCCTCTGCTTATCTAAAGGCCTTTGCCAATTATTCTGGCTCACAAGCATCTTTCCCTTCTCTGAACACATGGTAAGCACCAAATAATTAACAGTGAATTGTTCTGTAATGATCCTATAGTAAGAGCGTCGTCTTTCCAACTAGATCATAAACTCTTTGAAAATTTTTCTTATCTACCTCCCAGTGTATAACAAAGTGCTAGACATGAAAGGCAGTAAAATGGCCCAGTACAGAGAGTGCTGGGCCTGGAGTCAGGAAGACTCACCTTCCTTAGTTCAAATCTGGCTTCAGACACTTATTAGCTGCGTGACCCTGGGCAAATCACTTCACCCTGTTTACAACAATTCCTCATCTGTAAAATGAGCTGGAGAAGGAAATGGCAAACTACTCCAGCACCTTTGCCAAGCAAACCCCAAGTGGGGTCCCAAAGAGGAAGACATGACTGAAAATGACTGACACATAACAATGAACATGAGGCACAAAGTCAATAAATGCTTCATTAATGTGATGTTTCAGTGGCACAGTCAGTGGAAGACACTTCTAAGTGATCTGCATTTGTATTTCAGTGTATTAATATATATATGTTACAGATGTACATCTGATTATGTATGCATTACGTACAGACATGTCCACTACTGTCTTTCTTCATTTATTTCTCTGTGTCAATGCACATATTTATTATTCTTAGCTGTGGACAAGCATACAAAGTCAATGCCTTGAACTTGTCTAAGTAATGGTCAAGACCTCATTTAAATGAGGACAGTAGGGAATTTGGCTGGTAAGTAGTTTCTTTTTTTTTTCCTGTGCTTTGAAATTAATGAAATACACAGGACCATTTAAATCACTTACCTGCCATCCCGAGACCTGTGGAGACTGCCATGGTAGCTGCTCACTTTGCTGTGGACACTCCCTGCTTTGCTCCTCTGATCATCCACCATAGCCAGCTGGGTAGAAGAGGCATGTGTGGATGTTCCCTGGGTAGAGGTTCCTCTTGATTTTCGAATAATAGGAGTATTGGGATCCCTCAAAAGTGACTGGGCAAAATCAGGCTCCTGGAGGACCTGGCGACTCTCATTTACCATCCTAGAGGAAGAAAGGGAACATGCGCTTATTATGTGCCTACTCTGGGCCAGGTAAGGTACTAGGCTAAGCACTTTTTTCCTCAAGACAACCCTGTGAGGTAGGTGCTTTTATAATACCCAATTTTATAGTTAAGGAAACTGAGACATATGTGCCCAGACTCATACAGCTGTGTGTCTAAAGCTGCATTTTAATTTAAGTCTTCCTGACACCAGGCTCAACACTCCATCCATTGTACCATCTAGCTGCCATTATGAATACATGCCAAACAGACAAACGAGTCAGGTTGATGTATATTGTGGGGTTAATTACTAGCTCTAAAGGATGAATTTAAAAGAGAGACATTTTAGAATATGGTAACAAAGATCTAAGCCAACCTAGTTTCACCCAAAGGGTATACTGGAAAGATAAATGGTTTGGGAATCAGGAAACCACCATTCTGGTTCCAATTCTCTTACTAACTAGCTGTGTGATCATAAGGAAATCAATCTCTTTAAGGCAAAGTCACTTCATATATAAAACAAATGTGTTAAACTCCAAAAATGACATCTAGGGCCTCTCCTACCTCTGACATTGGTATTTTGGAAAAGGGATTTAACATTTCTGAACCTTAATTCCTTTACCTGCAAAATTAGAACAAAAATACATGTTCTTATATGACTTAGAAAGTACTCAAGCTCAAAAAAGAGATTTTATTCTCATTTGAAAAACATAAAGGGCTATATAAATTAACTCAGATTTTTCAGTATAATGGGCCTTCTCTTTAATATTCTAAGTGAAGTTTCATGATAATGGTTGTCCCAAATGTCTTAGTGCAGTTTAAAGTTTTTATAAGCATTAAATTCAGTTAAATTTTTTTAGCCCTGAGTTTTAGAACATGATTTTCTACTCTTCTCATTTAGTTCCTTTTATGAGGATTTCTTTGGTGAAGAATTCAGACCTATGATTTTATCTGATGAGAGACTTCCCATGGTGGAGACTCCTTCTACTAATGCTGACTGGCAATGCTGACTCACATATAACAGAACTGCATAGGGCAATGAGAAGTCGAGTGATTTTTGTCCATAGTCATCAGAGGCAGTACGCAAACTCAGTCTTCCTGATTCCAAGGCTACCCCTCTCTCCACTATGCTTCCCCACCTCTCTATGTAGAATGACAGGTTGAATAGGAGTCAGAGTAAAAGAAATTTGTCAGACTGCTGGGATTTCTGTTATCTGCAGACTGTAAGTATTCAATTTGTTTCATAGTTTTTCAAAAAAAATGAAAACATACTGCGGTGTCAATCATAATTAGTGGTTCCTGGCAAAGCTATATCTTGTTTGCCTGCTTATTCAAAATTAAAATGCATTGACATAAGTAACAAAGCAGGATTACCGAAAACATTATTTTCTTTTTAAAAAAATGTTAGTTTTTAAAACTTACTCCTGGGCAGCTAGGTGGTGCAGTGAATAGAGCACCAGCCCCGGAGTCAGGAGGACCTGAGTTCAAATCTGACCGCAGACATTTAACACTTACTAGTTGTGTGACCTTGAGCAAGTCACTTAACCCCAATTACTCTACCTTCCCCCCTCCAAAGAAAAAAAAAGACAAAAAAATCTTACTCCTTTTTCCTGCGTCCATGAAAAAAGCTGGCCCATTCAAAGCATGTCTTTTTGCTTCCAACCCAAAAAATGGAGGGAATACCAACTATGAGAGCCATTAAATATTTCATGAGAAAGAGAATTAGGTCTGGTCGACTCATTTGAGTTACCTACAGGTAGTGAAAGAAAAAAATGTAATTTACACATCAAAGTTCACTCATTTGGCTTAAACTAACTAGTATGTTCTAGATGTAACTTACTTTATACAATAGAAAACTGCAAATCAAATAACATTTTGGGAGAATAAAGAGAATTTGTTTTTATGATAATAATTTAGGTTTTTTGTAAAATAATAATTTTTTATAGCTTTCCTTAAAATGTAATATACTTGTATAAACATTTCTTGATATGGAGCAGGTAAGCTTCTATAAACTTGATTTTAAAATGAAATTTTATATCTCAAAATTCCATTGTTTGATTTTTATATAAAATGAGCTATGTTCCTATAGAAGTTTTGGACCCAAGACTTTGGACCCTTAAATACATATTAGCCGATAAATATTTATGAAACTTCTATAATTTGTATTACACAGGTAGGTCCTGTGAGAGACCAAAAAAAATCCCCCAAACAATGCCTAAGACAGGCTTTATGAAGTGTATTGTTAAGCATTATAATGCACATAAAACAATTATAGTGCTGACTTACGTTGCCTTGACTATATATATAAAATCAATGTCCAGGGAAAGAAGAGACCATAGGATCTTCGATCTAGAGCTAGAAAGGACCTGAGAGGCAATCTAGTTCAACGCCCTAATTTTGTAATTGTCATGTGGTCTATAGTACTTGTAAAGTCTTCTTGGTAGATGTAGGATTTAGGCACAATTTTTATGCATTTTCTTCTAGGATTTTGCTTATATAATCTGTTCCAGTGACCTATTTTCTATTTGTTATTTTATCACAAAAATTCCAATTATGAGCTTTTGAACTACCAAAATGCTTGACAGTTTAAACTAGCTTTCCCAAACCACTCTCACATTGAGGAAAGTCCTAGAAATGTTTGTGGGGTTTTTTTTTAATGCAGTCTTAAACATAATGTTTTATCAAAACTATAAAGGATCTTATTGGAGCATACAAAAGGTATTTAAACAGCTAAAAATATCTTTCAACCATACATGTTATAAATATATTTTATGTACAAATTCTATTAATTCTATACAACTTCCAATGATACTTCCCCTATGGGACAAATTTGCAATCACTCATCTGCAATTGTGGACAACTATTGCATTTTATTTAACATTTTCTTGGAAAAATACCCCTAAAAAGGATTTTTCTGTTAACCAATAGTGGATACAGAGCTCTCCCCGAAAGGTTTTCTTAATGCTTCAAGTAATCTGCATATTTTTTTCCCTTGTGGGATGGAAATTTTTAATACATAAGGAATACTAGCTGGAATCTAGATCGATCTTTCTAACTAATGAAACACATACAGCAGGGATATACGTACATTGACACTTTACATACACAAATGTGAATTCAACAAATCCAAGCTTACAAAACAGGTTTCTGAAAAGCACTAGTAGTAGGTTTTTGAGAATCTCTATTCCTAAATTACACAAAAGAGAAGACCAGAATTTCAGGAAAACACTTTGTAGAATCAGCTCCCCTCCAACTATATTTAATGCAATAAACTGTTCATTTACTTTATCACTGTAATTTTCTCTCAGCTCTCATTTTTTATTCTGTGTATGTCTGCTTCTGACATATGCTTCTTGTAAGCAATAGACTGTAGAGTTTTATTTTTTTATCCAAAATCATACTTTTTTGTTTTACTACAATCTATTCACATTTAAAGTTACAAAAATTAAGTTTACATTTTCCTCTAATGTCAGTTTGCTTTTTACCCCCCAAATCAGAATTATTTCTCTTCTTCTGTAAACATAGTACTTTGTCTCTATGGTTATTTTAGCTAATCTATTTTAAGGCAACCTTATTTCCAGTGGCTCTTTTCCTCTCACCCTCAAGCCCAATCTCCTTTTTGTTACTTCTTTTCCTAATTTTGGAATTTTGCTTAACTTTTTAATTCCTTTTTCTTTCTTCCTTTTATCTACTTATTTAATTCTTCTCCCTTTCAGGTAAGTGGTCAAGTAAAATCCCCTTTCTTCTTTTTTCCTTCAACATGTTTTGATAATTTTTAAAATTTCATTTTCTTTATCTTTTCCTAAGAAGAATTTCTTTTATTCATTTTCTTCATTATTTATCTTCTCTTTCTGTCTATCCCAGACTTTTATTCTTTGGTTCATGGCCCTTGTACTTATTTTTCCTTTCATTTGCCTTCATATTTCTCCTGGAATTAAAGGCTCCTAAGGTACCTATTTTCAGTTCTCTCTTCTAAATATTTTCCATGTTATAGCTTTAAAATGTTATCCTTAGTCACTGCAGTTCCTGCAGATGACAGAGAAAATAATGCTCCATGGTGGAAATTTTCCTACATCTCTGACTGTGCAGTTCATTAGTAACTTGTCCTTCCCATGGCCAATTTCTCATTTGCCATGAAATCTCTTCCCTACTTCCTTACCCTCTCACTCTTCTGGGTGTCATATAACACCTAGAGCTCTGATTCTCATTCTTCTAGGACAAGATGAGTGGTCTCACCAAATCCCTAAAGGTTATACCCATTGTTAGGTCTCTATCTTTCTTTATAGACTATCTCTCTTCCCCCATGGGAGCATTTATAGGTGGTTCCTCTTATGACTAATAAAACAAGATTCTCCCTTTCTTTTCTTGTTCTAGTCTCTCCCTCTGCCTCTTTGTCCATTCACCTAAAGGTTCTCTTCTTCCTGAGAGAATAAAGGAGTTATTTTCTCTTCACTGTTAATCTTTAACTTGATTAAAGTACATCAATACCTGCCTTTTTTTCTTCTCCTTTCCTCTTTTAATCACTCTTCCATTCTGTAATTTAATCTCACAAAAGAACACTGATTTACCTATGGGTGGGGTCTCTGTGAGGTTTAGTTAATGATATGCCTTCTGTTATCACCTTTATCTCCTTATGCATTTTTAGAAAGAAATATCTTAATGTTGTTATTTTGTTGTTGTTGTCTTTGGTTGTATTTGTTTACTTTTCTTATATTTCTGTTGTTTGGGGTGTTTGAGAAGCAAATAATTTGTTTAGATCTGGTTTTCTTTCTAGAAATGTTTCAAGGTTAAGTGCAGACTCCTTGGGCTCCCACTGCCTCCTTTGCCACAGCCATAGACGCCTCTTTCTTCTGCTCTAGCCCCAGCTTCCCTGGACCATGGCAACACCGAGTGTACCTTCATTGCCATCAAGTCCAGCAGCGTCCAGCTGGACCTGGTTGGGGACATCATCAAACGTTTTGAGCAGAAAGGATTCCACTGCATGGCCTTGAAGTTCCTTAGGACCTCAAAGGAACATCTGAAACAGCACTATGTTGACCTGAAGGACAGGCCATTTTTTTCTGGGCTTGTGAAATATATGAACTTGGGGCCTGTTGTAGCCACGGTTTGGGAGAGCTTGAATATGGTGAAGACAGGCAGAGTGATGCTGGGGGAGACCAATTCAATTGATTACAAACCAGGCACCATTCCTGGGGACTTCTGCATGCAAGTTGGCAGGAACATCATTCATGGCAGTGATTCTGTAAAAAGTGCTGAGAAGGAGATCAGCGTGTGTTAAGCCTGAAGAGCTGGTGGATTAAAAGTCTTGTGCTCATGACTGGATCTATGAATAAGGATTTTAAAAGTGGATATATACTGGAAATACTCCTTTTAGTAGCTGTAGTACGTGTGTGTATGTCTTTATCACTGAGTGTGAATGTATGTGTGTGTGGTATGTATGTCTCCATCCCTGAATACAACATTTCATGCCAGGGGATTGAAAGGCATTGGAACCATCTATCATTTTCTAAAACACCTCTGTAATCCTGTTCAATAAAGTCTTGGAAATAAGGGGCAAAAAATTGAAATGTTTCAAAACACTTCTTTTTTATTACAACCCATCTTTTTTTCATTTATGGATAAAAGATCAAGTTTATAGCGCATGTCACCTTGGGTAGTATCTTATGCTCCTCTGCTCTTTAGATCACATTATTCTATTCCTTCCTACTACCTCTGATAGGTGCAGAATAGCCTTGGATTATTTTAATTTCCTTCCCATCATATCTGAAGGTCCTTCTCCTGGTCACTTGTGGAATGTGCTGTTTATAAATAGAATTGTTAAGTTTGCCATTCTATGTCTTGGAGTTTGTAATATAAGTTTTTTCCCTGGAGATCTATGGGTTCTTTTGATTAGTACTTTGTTTTCTGTGTTGATAACTTCTGTGTAGTTTTCTTGTACCATTTCTTTTATAATTGTGTTGAGGTTGACTTGGTACATTCTTCCCTCCCTCCTCTCACCCAATAGTATTTTATTTTTTCCCAATTACATGTAAAGATAATTTCCAACATTCACTTTTATAAGATTCTGAGTTTCAATTTTTTTTTCTCTCTCCCTCCTCTCCCCAAGATAGTAAACAATCTGATATGTAAAATCATATTAAACATATTTCCACATTAGTCATTGTGAAAGAAGAATTAGAATAAAAGGGAAAATCACAAGAAAGAAAAAACAAATAAAAAGAAAACAGTACGCTTCATTCTGCATTCAGACTCATAGTTCTTTCTCTGGATGTGGGTGGCATTTTCCATCTTGAGTCCTTTGGAATTGTCTTAGATCCTTGTATTGCTGAGAAGAGCCAAATCTATCAAAGCTGATCATCACACGCTGTGTACAATGTTATCCTGGCTCTGCACACTTCACTCAGCATTAGTTCAATTGACTTGGTATGTTCTTAGGAAATCTGTGATTCTTAAGTTGTCTTTATGCATCTTGTCTTTGAGATCAGTATGTTTTGCTTGTAAGAAATATTTTTTTTAATGCTATTGATTTTTGTTTGTCTTCTTTCATATTGTCCTTTACTTGTACTTGTGTTCCTGATCCATTATTTCCTTTTGTGAGACTTGATGCCATGGATTCAACTTTTTCTATTCTGTCAATTATTTCTTTTTTTTCTTTTCTTTTCTTTTTGCTTTTTGGAGGGGGGGGAAGCAGGGCAATTGGAATTAAGTGACTTGCTCAAGGTCACATGGCTAGTAAGTGTTAAGTGTCTGAGGCTGCATTTGAACTCAGGTCCTCCTGACTTCAGGCTGATGCTCTTTTCACTGTGCCACCTAGCTGGTCCCCTCTGTCAATTATTTCTGCTGTGCAGGTCATAAATTCTGATTTCACAATTCTTATTTCTCTTTTAAACCATTCAAGAATATCTTCCTCTGGTTCCACTCTCTTTTAGAAATTTAGACTCCTTTGCCTCTTCAGGTATTGATTTACTTTTCTTAGTCTTTCAATATTTGTTCATAGATGTATGGACTGGATCTGGAGGCCATGTTCCCTATTGTTATTAATGTCTTCCCTGATGCTTTATCTGCTTGTTCTCAAAGTCTTTTTTTCCTTCCACCTAAAATCTCTGGTAATTCTAGTTTTTTTTTCTTCATATTTCCCTACTGCTCTCTCTGACCCCTTCCTCTTTGGTAACTTTCCCTGAGAGATGGAGCTCAAAGCCACATCAACCTCCTTCCATCTGCGCAATTCACATTTTGCAGGCCTCAGTCTTCACCTCAAGTGACTCCTGGGGGGACAAAATTGGCCTCAGCTAGATATTGGGATTTTTTTTCCTCAGGCTTAGTGAAGTGGCCACTCAGCCACCCAAACGTGTCCTGTCTCAAGAGTTCTCTGTTCCTCAGTTTTACAGCAGAGCTTTTGTTGCAGCAGAGTATAGGCATACTGCTGTTTCAATTTTGTCTCAACCAAAAACTTCCTGCTTTTTGATTTTCCACAGCCCTGGGAGGAGGATAAGATAGGAGAGCTGAGTTCTGCTGCAAGCATGTGAGTCAACTTGTATACCCTTCCCTGAAAAGGAGAGGAGTACTGCGTGAGCAAGTTAGGAGTTAGGTATCAACCTTTTCTGCTGTTAGTTCATAAAATTTTTACCTTGTTAGGGGTTCTGGTTGTCCTAAACTGCGAAAATAGCTGAAACTGCTGTATCTCTTGTGCATAATTACTATTTTGGAGAAGTTTGAGAGGTCATGAGAATTAGAGAAAATGTCTAGTCCTCCATCTTGTTAGTCACATCTGTCCATTTACTTTAAATTCCCTTATTCTGAACCCAAACAAGATTTAGTATTTCCTCAATATCATTAGAAACTTAACCTCAAGCACCTATTCATTTAAGTCTTATTTTAAGTTGTATGATTTCTGTGATGTGCCCTTATTGTCCCCATCCCCCCCAACCTTCTGGTATCAGAAAAAACTTATCTGACTACATTTTAATATTTGTTGTTTCACTTTCTAATGTAGCTCCTGACTAATGTGTAGCTCTCAACATCCCCCTGAAGGGCTAAATATGGCAGTGATCTGACAAAGTGAATTTCATTTGGTTCCCTGGTGGATGGAGCTGTCCCTGATGCTTAGGAAAACTGACTTTTTCAGGACATCTTAGTCAATAGTCAATAAATATTTATTAAGTGCCTACTATGTGCCAGATCCTCTGCTAAGCACTGGAGATACAAAGAAGGAAATAAGATAGTCCCTGCCCTCAAGGAGCTCATAATCTAATGGGAGAAGACTACACTAAAAAAAAAAAAGCTGAAAAGGATGAGGGTGGAATACAGATGAAGGGTACCTAGCATAGGGTATGATAATGTCCTGCAGCTGGGATGGGAAATTATCTGAGAAGATGAATTACAAAATTGATTTCGTCTTACAAAATGATGAGTTTCTGGACATCAGGCAATCCAAGAGAGCAGATGGGTGGGAAATGATAAGCTGAATGTCCTAGGCATCCTCCTTAAATGATGGAGGATTTGGGAGGAGTTCTGTGATGTCTACTCTTTACCCTCTCCAATCAGAGGAAGGCAGGAACCTAAGCATTGTACTAATGGTGACAGTTGTTCAGAGTTGATAGTTCCCCTGAAGATTATGAAACCTTAAATGTACAAGTGATTTTCTGCTACTTCTTCAGGTTCTTTTATTTTTACAATGGAGCAGGAAGGATCAAAACCTAACCTAAGTTAAAGAAAAAAAAAAAACAAAGATAAAGAAGGCTATAGAAGGAGTAACCAGAAATACCTGAAAGACTCTTCTCTCCACACCCTGTGTATAGATTTCACAAAAAACAAGATTTACAAAATCCATTCATCTGAGGGTTGGTAGAAGGAGGAAAGGAAAGAATAGCACAGGAAAACAAGGGAAGTATTCAAATCAGCACAGCACTGGCAAAAGCTGGAAAACAGTTGTAGAAAAACCTGTCATTTTAGATTTGCAATAGTATTAAAAACCCAAATGTGAACGTCAAAAAGATTCTGCCCTACACTTTGAATAAGAAAATAAAATACCAAATCCTCAATAAATAACATTGGAAATGTGTGGAAGGCCCTTGGCAGAGTGAGAACTGCTTTCCTTGGGTTAAACCAACCACCAACGCCTATCCTCAAACTCAAACTCTTTGGTGGTCGTTTGGCAGGAGTTTTTGCATGGCAGTTAGATGAGTGTGTTGACGGGAGTGTCTCCATAGCAGCTGAGCTACTCAAGGAAGACTGCGGGTAAATCATCTTCTGAAAGTCTTTTGCTAGGAAGATCACCCAAAAGAGATGCAAATAGAAGTGGTGCACTTTCCCAGGGTTTTTCATTTCACTTATGCTGATGATGAACAGAGGAAAGAAGACAGAAAAAAAAGGTAGCTGGTAATCATATAATAAGACTGCAGATCAAATTCAAAGTAGTAGGAACAATTCCTTTCAATGTTGTCCAATCAATGATGCATTTCAATCTTTGTTGAACTGGTGGTACTCAGAACAAGAATGAGTAGAGAAGCAACATGTGCAAAGGATCAATTGGCCAACAAGACGGACTGGAAAGAGACTCACAAACATTTCTCAGATCAGGAAAAGGATCTGTAGCAAGAGGTTGAAAAGTGATAATCTTTATGATATTTAGAAGCGGTTGAGGCTTCCTCCCAGACATTTCAAATGCCATGCAATATCCTGGAAACAGATGGCATTCACAGCTTTGCTGAGCACAGAGAGAATACCCTGAGAGCACTGAAGGTGAGGTGAGAGACTAGCCAGGACCAGAAATCTCCATGTAGAAAGTGTCTCCAATAATTTGAGCTGTTATTGATTGAAGTAGGGACTATGGCTCACTCTCCTGGTTATGATCTTCACAATGGGCTCTCCTCTGTCTCAGAATAGTGCTTGTCTTTCTTCAATACTACTCTTACCTCTTCTGATGGGTCCTAGCATCTGGACTGGAGATGGTGCAAATGACCCAAATGGAATCCTTTATTTTTCTGGAAAGGTTATGAAAAACATTTTGACACTCTCAGTCATTTCTACTTCTATATCACTTCTGCCATCTCCTAATTATAGGGGAAAAGGGGGGAAAGGGACCACAAATCTCTCATTGTGAAGAGTTTTAAAACATATATAACCTATTTGCAGCCTGCTTAGCTATCATGGCCCAGACTACCTCCCAAGCTCTTAGCTACTATCTTTGTTCACTGAGCTACACCTCCCACACTTGGCAAGCAAGTCAGGACAGGAAGTGAGCATACTGACAATATGTGCAAGAAAAGCAGTAACTTTTTAATTGTAACTAGTAGGTTAATCAATCAGTAAAGACTTATTAAGCACATACTAAGTGCCAGGCACCGTGCTGGGGATATCAAAAGCAAAAAAAAAAGGCAAAAGACAGTTCTGGCCCTTAAGGAGCTCACAGTCTAATGAGAGAGTCCAAACAACTATGTACAAACAAACCACTTCAGGATAAGCTGGAGAAAATCAACAGACAGGAAAGTCTTTTCCTTTTTGTCCACTTCTAGTTGCATCTCCTAATGATCTTCCTAGCAACAGACTTTTAAAGGAGAGGCATTAACATTAAGGGGGGTTAGGAAAGGCTTCTTTTAGGAGATGATATTTTGGCTGGGACTTAAAGGAAGTCATGGAAGCTAAGGGATGGAGAGGAGGAGGGACACAATTCCAGGCATGGAAGATAGCCAGGAAAAATGCCTGGAGCCGAGAGATACCATGTCTTGTGCAAGGAGCAGCACAGAGGCCATTGTCACTGTATAGAAGACCAGGCTGGGCTAGGTAGGGTAGCACCAGAGTGCTGGGAATATCAGAGGAGAAAAGGAAGCATATAGCGAAGATTAGGACGGCAGAAGCGACATGACTTGACAAGTGATTGGATATGGAGGCTCTGAGAAAGTGAGGAGTGACATCTAGGTTGTGAACTTGGGTGTCTGAAAGGATAGTGGCACCCTTAATAATAAGGAGGAGGTTAAGAAGACACGAGGACTTGGGGAGAAGGGAGAGTTAACGAACTCAATTATGGACATCTTCAGTTTAAAATATCTACAGGACATCCAGTTTGAGATATTCCACAGAGATGATAACTGAATCCATGGGAGGTGACAAGTTCACCAAGTGAAAGAAAATACGATGAAGAAGAGAAAAAGTCCTTAGACAGAGACCTGTGGGATATTATTATTATTACTATTATTATTAGAAACATTAGACCTTCCTGAAATCCTAACACTAATCTTTCCATAGAGAGTAACTCAACAGTTCTGAACATTTGCTTCTACAGGAAAAAGATTTGTTTGTTTTCCCATTGTCTAAGAAGTTATACCCTTCTGGGTCTCCTTGGTTTTTTTTTTTCCTCAGTAAAATTGACAGTTGGGAATTTTGTTCTAAGAGAAAATTCATTAGTCTGGCTGTTCTAGAATTCAGCCCACTAGCAAATGATTGTTTACTTACTTGTAGCATAGGTAAAAATGATATCAGAAAATCTAATTTACTGTCTAAATCATGATTTGTTGGGAAGCCTTTGCTTTCATCTTTACAGAGGATGACACTCCTTCTGATTCCTCAGAATTATTTTACACTTCCATGGTTACATTGTTGTTTCTAAAGGGCTGCATTTCTGTTTTTTCCCCTGAACTATTCAGTGAGTTTTCCATAGAGGACTATAAATTCTGCTCATCAGAGTTATCTTCTGACCCTGGTTGCTTCTATGAATCCGCTTGGACCTCATCGAACATCATTTTTGCTTGGGCACTGCATAGGACTTGAGCTGTTTGCTTGTTTGATGATCCATGAACTCTGGCTGCTGTTTTCATCATCAAAGTCCATTATCCCTGGGGTATTATTCTTTTGGGTGCTTCTCATTTTTGTTCTTTTTCTTGTTCTTGTTTTTCTTCTTTTTTTTT
>CM053581.1:120765852-120819429 GCA_028627135.1 Pseudochirops cupreus | reverse complement strand
ATTTCTCATAAAGTCATTTGCTTCCATTTGCTCCACTCTAATTCTGAAGGAATTATTCTCTTCAGAAAGCTTTTGAGATTCTTTTTCTGTCTGGCAAATTTGATTTTTTAAGGCATTCTTCTCCTCATTGGCTTTTTGGGCCTCTTTTGCCATTTGAGTTAATCTATTTTTTAAGGTGTTATTTTCTTCAATCAAGTTGTTGACTCTCTTTTCATGATTTTATTGCATCATTCTCATTTCTCTTCCCAATTTTTCCACCACTTCTCTTATTTGGTTTTCAAAATCCTTCTTAAGCTGATCTATGGCTTTTAGGCAGTCTTCATGTTTCTTGGAAGCTCTTGGTGTGGGAGTTCTGACTGTGTTGTCTTCCTCTCATTCCATGCTTTGATCCTTCTTGTCCCCAAAGAAGGAATCTAAAGTTTGGTTGCTGTTCTTACTTTGCTTCCTTTGCCTGCTTATGTTGGGTAGTCAATTACTCAATTTTTTAGCTCTGTGGAACTCTGCTTGTAGAGGGGAAAGTTCTGTCCCAAATCACTGGGGTTTTCACAGCTGCTAGAGCTATTAGGGAGATGCTGGTTTTTTGCAGCCCCCACCCGCTTTGGTTGACTGAAAATGCACCCCAGGACCACCACCCAAGACCACGATCTGGATCCAGGCCACTCAACACAAAAGCACTTGGCCTCTGAATGATTGCTTGGCCCCCCTGCAGTCTGCAGGCTGGGAGCTCTGAAGCAGCCATGTGGAGGCAGCTGCAGGGCTGCTGCTTCTGCTGCTTCCTTGCCCTGGAGGTAGTTTGGCTGGATCACTTTTCTCCCCCAAATTTAGCTGAGATCCACTGACCTTTCACTTAGTCCTTGTATCTTATGGCTTAGTAATTCTGGAAACTGCCACAGCTGCCACTGATCTGCTCTCCTGAAGGCTCCAGCTGCAACTCATCCTGGCTACCCCTAGGGCCAAGCCATGGTTTCAGGCTGGGCTGGTTTTGGCTTCCAGAGCTGAGATGATCCCTTCCTGCTGAGCTGCCTTCAGTGGGAGGTATATTTTTGTGAGTTTTAGAGTCCTAAAATTTGTTTAGAGTCATATTTTATGGATATTTGAGATGGCTATGTGAGAGCTATGGAACTTTGCTGCTCCTACATCACCATCTTGGCTCCTCCCAGAAAAGAACTTCTTAAAAAAGTAGAATTGGCCAAATGGAAAGAGGTACAAAAACTCACTGAAGTAAATAATTCCTTAAAACTTAGAACTGGGGAAGTAGAAGTTAATGACTCCATGAGACATCAAGAAACAATAAAACAAAGCCAAAAGAATAAAAAATAGAAGGAAAGGTGAAATATGTCATTGGAAAAATAAATGATCCAGAAAATAGATTGAGAAGTGATCGTTTAAGAATTATTGGACTACCTGAAAGCCATGATCAAAAAAAGAGCCTAGAAACCTTAGATTCAGAGGGTCAAATACAAACAGAAAGAATCCGTGAATCACCTCTTCAGAAAGATCTCAAAATCTAAACTGCCAGAAATATTCTATGAATAAACTACCCAGCAAAATAGTATAATTCTTGGGGGATGAAAGTGGGGGAGAGAATGGACATTTAATGAAATAGAAAACTTTCAGGTACTCCTGATGAAAAGACCAGAGCTGAATGGAAAATTTTACATTCAGACACAAGATTCAGGAGGGGGAAAAAAGGCAAACATGAAAGGATAATTGTAAGAGATTCAATAAAGTTAAGCTGTTTATATTCCCATATGGAAAGAGGATACACGTAATTCCTAAGAATTTTATCAATATTAGGGGAGTTAGAAGGAGTTAGACAGAGGGCATGGGTGTGAGTTGATTACATTGGGATGATCCCCCCCCCCAAAAAAATTGAAGGGGTGAGAAAAATGGATGCACTGAAAGAAGGGAGATATAGAATGGGGAAATTTTTCTCACATAAAAAGTCACACAAGGAAGCTTTTATACTGGAGGGGTAAAAGGGAAGGGTGGTAGCACAACATTTGAACCTCACTCTCATCAGAATTGATTCAAAGAGGGAAGAATGTGTGTATGCATAAACACATATATACCTATACGTACACACATACACTCAGTTGTGTATAGAAATCTATCTTGCCCAATAGGGAAATAGGAGGGGAAGGGGATGAGAGAAAGGAGGGAGAGAGGATAAAAGGAAGGGAGCATTGAGGGAAGCCAGTCAAAAACAAAACAGAATTTTGAAGAGGAACAGGATACAAAGAGAGAGAAGGAAAAACAGAAGATAGGATGGAGGGAAGTTAGTAATCATAACTGTGAATATGAATGGGATGAGCTCACCCATAAAATTGAAACAGATAACAGAATGGATTAGAAACCAGAATCCAACAATAAATTGTTTACAAGAGACACACTTGAAACAGAAAGATACACAGAGTTACAATAAAGGTCTGTAGCAGAATCTATTATACTTCAGCTCAAGTAAAAAAAAGTGCATGGGTAGCAATCATGATCTCACTCAGACAAAGCAAAAATAAAAACATACCTAATTTGAAAAGATAATTAGGGCAACTACATTTTGCTAAAAACAAAAACAAAACACCACAGACAATGAAGTGGTATAAAAAAATTTACAGCAAGTTTCTCCAATAAACTATTTCTCAACTATATAGGGAATTGAATCAAATTTATAAAAATAAGAGCCATTCTCCAGTTGATATGTGGTCAAAGGTTATGAACAAGCAGTTTTCAAAAAAAGAAATCAAAGCTTTCTGTAGTCATATACTTGAAATCACTACTGATTAGAGAAAGGCAAATTAAAATAACTCTGTGGTACGACCTTACACCTATTGAAAATGACAAGTGCTGGAGATGAGGGAAAATAGGTATGCTAATAAATTGTTCATGGAGTTGTGAATGGTCCAACCATTCTGGAGAGCAATTTGGAACTATGCCTAATGGGCTATAAAATTCTGCATATTCTATGAGCCAGCTACTAAGTCTATTAGACCACCACTAAGTGTGTATCCCAAAGAGATCAAAGAAAAAGAACCTATATGTACAAAAATATTTACAGCAGTTCTTTTTGTGGTGGCAAGGAAATGGAAATTGATGGGATGCCCATCAATTGGGGTATAGCTGAACAAGTTGTGACATATGACTGTGATGGAGTACTATTGTGCTGTAAGAGATGATGGGGATGGGATTCAGGGGGGGAAAAACGTGGTAAGGCCTATATGAATTGTAAAAACTTTGTAAAGTGAAGTAAGAAGAACTGGGACATCACTGTGACAATAAAAAGACTCGGCTACTCTGATCAATACAAGGATCCAAGACAATTCCAAAGGACTCATGATAAAAAATGTTACCCATCTCCAAAGAGAGAACTGATGAGCAATTAGTGCAATCTGATGTATAATTTTCTCTCTTTATTTTTTTCTTGTTTTATTTTGTGACATGGTTAATATGGAAATATGTTTTGCATGATTTCACATCTATAATTGATACCATATCACTTGCCTTTTCTGTGGGTTGAGAAGAGGTGGGAGGGAGAGAGAGAATTTGTAACTCAAAATTTAAAGAGAAAAGAATGTTTAAAATAAATAATAAATTTTTTTAAAAGGAGTACTAGGAAATCCCCAATATAATATTCTCCCATTCACTCTTACCAACTGGGTGATACCTAAAATGATAACATTAGAGCTTATTCCTTTACCATAAGTTTTTGATCCCTGTTAAAATACAAATGCCTCTGGGGATGATGACTAGGTGTACATGTCTACCCCTAGTCTCTCTAATGACTTCGGTCCAGCATTGCCAGTTGTTTGTTGGATGTTTTGAACAAGGTGTAACATAGGCATCTCAAACTCAATATGTCTACAGCAGAATTCATGATCTTCCCTCCCCCCCCACTCCCCAAACCACCCTTCTTATAAAACCCCCTACTTCAGCAGATGTCATCGCCATCCTTCAAGGAGCCCGGGTTTAAAACCTCAAAGTTATCCTTGACTTCTCACCCTTACTCATCCTGTGTGTACAGTCAGTTGCCAAATCTTGTCAAGTCTAACTCCACAACATCTCTCAGATCAGTCCCCTTCCATCTACCACCACCACAGCCACCACCTCAGGCCACCATCTTTTCCTAGACTATTAAGATAGCCTCCTAATCAGTCTCCATGCCTCAAGCTTCTTCCCGCTCCAAGCTGTTCTCTGCTCAGATACAAAACTGATTTTCCTAAAGAAAAGGTCTAACCATTCACTCCTATACACAATTAATTTCATTTCTAGGACCAAATGCAAACTATTTTATTTAGCATTTAAAGCTCTTTGCAGCCTGGCTCCAATTTGCTTTTTCTTCTGGCTTATTATATATTACTCACCTTCACACTCTTCTGTACAACCAAACTGGCCATCTTATTATCCTCCACCCAAGACTTTCCATTTTCCATCCCTTACCTTTGCATAAGCTCTCCTCCATCACTAGAATGTATTCTTTCTTCACCTCTGCCTCTTAGAAATTTGTTTCCTTTCAAACGCAGCTCAGCTTCCCATATGAAGCCTTTTATGACCAACTGCTAGTGCCTTTCTCCCAAAATTACATTGTATTTATTTTGTACAAATTGGTATATTGTGCATATTGTTTCTTCTATAAAATATAAACCGCCTGAGGGCAGGGACCTTTTTTTTCTTTAGTCTTTGTATCCCTAGTGTCTAACACAGTGCTTGACATTTAGAAGGCAGATGCTTAATAAATGCTTATTGATTGATTAGGATGGATAACATTCAGCTATTGTCATTTTCAGTTTAGTGTGATCTGAAAGCAGGTTCTTAATGAGTGAGAAGAAACTGAGGAGGTTTGGGGATTCCTGTAGCCCCCTAGTGAGAGGAGTAAAAGGGTGCAGACTGGCCAGGAGGTGATACCAAACACAGGAAGCAGACCTAGAAGAGCACAGGAGGCAGATGGTTTGGGCTGTCATCTTTTCTTCTTTTTGCTGCTTATTGCTTCCTTTCCCTGACTTCCTCCCTCTTTTACTTCTCCTCCCTCCTCTGCTGCCCTCTCATTCCTACTACTCCTTCCTTTTTCTTCTCTGTTGTTCTCTCCCTCTGTATCTTTCCTTTTCTCTCTTCTTCTACCTCTTTTCTCCAAGCCTCCCTCTTTCTATCTCTGTCTCTTCTTTTGTCTCTTAACTTGTCATAATATGGGGCTGGATAATTCTATTTTATTATTTTTTGGATAAGGTTTTATGTTCCAAGTTTTCAAATGCCAGCAAACATTTACAAAATACCTACCGTATGAAAGGCATTGCATTAGACCAAGGTGAAACAAAGACAGAAAAATGACCCAGACTCTGCCCTCAAAAAGCTTGTCTTTTAGAGGATATAGCATACACTATACTCAAATAAGCATATATAGTGCAAGGTAGACTATACAAAGTGTAGGGGGAAAGGAGTTCTGCACAAAGTACTCTTAATTTAGCAACAAAATTTTCTTAATTTCAAAAAAATGAGTAAGTTGAATGCTTTATGTTTTTCTTAAAAATAAAAACCCAAAGTTTTAAACCTCAAATATTCTGGGTTTTTTTTTTCCTTTTTGGAGGGGGGAAGGCAGGGCAATTGGGGTTAAGCCCAAGGTCACACAGCTAATAAATATTCTGGTTTTTAAGTCTCACTGTAAGATTTTTGTTTGTATGTGACTTCTAATTGATTTTATGCCTGTGGTCATCGGTCACAGATGGAGAAAAGGTTTCTCATCCTTAATCCAGTCTTGGGAATTTAGATTATTGCTCCCTCTAGTGTCACATGGATAGGTTGCATCCTAAATCATTAGGAGGAAACACATTTGCAATTACACACATTGATCAGGTACCTGTGCTTACAGTGAGTCTAGGAACAGAAGAAGCCATTTAAGCACTGCCAAAGGGCTATCCTGATGAGCACCTTATTGTTCTTCCCAGGGCTCAATCTCCCCTGTGATTTCAGGGGCCCAAGTAAAAGGCATTCAAAGCAAAATGTTGGAGTTAGAGAATCAGGATACTTGGGTTCTAATCCTGCTTCTTGTTTACTAGCTGTCTAAACTTGATCTGACCATAAATTATACTCATATCTTGAGTCCCATCAACCCCAAAATACAGAGACTTGCCTACAAAGACTTGATGATATTGGGAGCTCAGTGCCTCTACCACTAATTGGGATATCTTCTGAGTTGCCCTTGTTCCTGCCATCTTGAGATGAGGCTCTGGAATGGATGTGGAATGTGAGTTCAACCCCGTGTCTAGGGATCGTCTTATTCTTCCTTTACTGCTGGGATTTCATAAACTTGCCTTTATAAGGAAGTTAAGAATCTTGGAGTCAGAAGCCATGATGGCACACATGGAAGGTGCTCCATCATTGTAGGATCCTGGAGATGAAGCAGGGCCATCCCTAAACTATAATTCTCCATATCCCCTCCTCTTGCACCCCTGTCCCTCTGATTCAGTCAAGATTTCACAAGATAAATAATTGTCCTTTCTCTCCCCATAATCACATCCAGCAGTGTGCTGGAGGCGTCTCATATGAGCTTGGGAAAGCCAATGGTTAAAATTTCAATGTGAGCATTTATCCCTTAGAAATTGAGAAATTCTACAAATCAAGGCTTGATTTATTATTTTGTTAATTGTCTGGGCTTAAGAAAATTAGGGAGAAAATGTTACTAATGCTGATTAAACTTAAAAGTGTATTCTGTGTACTTTTTTTTCTGGAAAGCCAGCACAACTCTATTATCTTCCCTATCTCAGCCCTGTCTCCTCACAGTCCATATTGTCCTCTGTCCTCCTGTACCCTTTAGAACTCTGTAGCTATCATTAACAAATTCCCATTATCCTAGATCTCTTCAATTCATACTCTTTCCATTTTCTTATGCTAATAGAAACCCGACTCTCCCCAGAAGATTGTGAATCCTCTGCCATCATTTCCAATCCAGGGTGCTTCTTCCTTTATAAGTTCCTTGAAGCATGGAGCGAAATGGAGGAATAGGTATATTCCTTTCTCTTTGCTTCCATTTTCAAGCTGCTTTGCCACCATAACTCAGTAACCTGTCCTTTTTTGAGGTTCACATCATTTTTATCAACTGACTCCATTCCTTGTTGCAGTTTTCTGCCCACCTCCATGTCATTCTCCCCCCTTTCTCAGTAAATTCAGTACCTGGCTCAAAATCTTCCTCTCAACCCACTGCTCTGATACTAAGAGACTTTAATATATATGTCAATATTGTCGTTCAGTTGTTTCAGTCAAGTCTGACTCTTCATGACCCTCTTTGGTGTTTTCTTGGGAAAGACACCAGAGCGATTTGCCATTTCTTCCTCTAGTTCATTATTATAGGGAGGAAACTGAGGCAAACAGGGTTAAGTGACTTACCCAGGGCTGAACAACTAGTAGTGTCTGAGGCCAGATTTCAGCTCAGAAAGATGAGTCTTCCTGACTCCAGGCTCAGCATTCTATTCACTGTTCCAGCTGTCTGCCCATACATGTCAATATTCCCGATTTCCAGGTCATCAGCCTAAGTTCATCAACCTTCTAAACTTCCCTGGTATCTATCCATCTCCATTCTACTTCAGCCCCACACAGGGTTTGATCTGACCCTTGATCATACCCTTGACCTGACCATAAATGTTTCACTGCCAAGATCCAGAAATCTGAAATTCTTCTCTTTCAACCATAAGCTACTGAACAATTCTGACTGGGTTCATTCCAAATCTATGTTATGTAATCTCCCTGGACCTTCACTGCTCCATGACAATTTTTTTTTAAATTCTCTGATGGATTCTTTATCACATTTTCCAGAGTGGCTATGCCAGATCTTCTCTTCTCTCCTCCACACATCCTCTGCTGTCCTTTATCCACAGAATACTTTGGTTCTTATTTTACTGAGAAAATAGAAGCCAGACGTCATGAATTTTCTCTTCTCCCCTATTTCAATCTCAAACCCCTTCTCCCATTCTTTGTCCTTTTGCTTTAGTCTCAGTTGAAGAGGTATTGCTTCTTCTTGCCAAGGCTACCTGTGCTCTTTATTTCCTCCCCATCCATCTCTTCCAGTAGCTTCTCCTTGAAAATTCCCTCACTCTATCTCTTTTTCAATCTCTCCTTATATACTGGCTCCTTCTCCATCACCTACAACCCCAATTCTTCAAATCCTTTCACTTGTCCCTGCCATTCCCTCTCATTGCTATCTTGTGTCTCTTCTTCCTTTCACATCCAAACTTCTAGAAAGGGTTTTCTATAGTTGGTGCCTCCATTTCCTTACATCTCATTCATTTCTCAATCTTTTGCATTAACCTTATCTCTTAACTGAAACTGCTCTCTCCAAGGCCACCAGTGATCTCTTAAATGCTAAATCCATCAATCTTTTCTCAGTCTTCATTCTACTGGACCTTTGCAAAGCTTCTAACACTGTCAACCACTCCCCCTTCCCAGATATTTTCTCTTCTTTGACTTCTATGACACCATTTGATCATTTGAACCTACGTGTTCCTTCTCAGGTTATTTTGCTGGATCCATCTTCTTCCACCTACTGGATAATAGTGTTGTTCATCCTTCATTTTCAAAGAGGACCAGTGACATTCATAAGGCAATGGCTTGATTTGTGCATGAATTGTATTTAAGTGAAGCAGAGTTGCACAAAGTCATCAGCCTCACTCTCTCTTCCAGAGTCATCCAAGTCCAGTGGCAAGATGAAAGTCAGTCCAGCTGGTGATGGCCTAGGATGTAGTGGCTGAATTTGGTGTCTTGGATGTCTGACCAAGCTCTAAGCACTCAACAGAGCCTGCTTTAGCTGCTTTCATGGCCACTGGAACAAATTGGTCTCATCTACCCATTCCACTGAGCAAGTCTTCACATGCTTGGGGTAGACATCTGCCTAACTCACTGATGGACCCTCAAACTATGTAATAATAATAATAACAATAGCTAGCATTTACACCATATTTTAACATTTTCATAGCACTTTAAATGTTATCCCATTTGTAACTCACACTAATCCACTAATGTGCTCTCATTCTCCTCTCTCAGCATCAGACTGAGAGAAACTAAATGACTTACCCAGGGTCACACAGCTAGTAAGTGTCAGGAAGGATTTGAACTCAGACCTTTCTAATTTTAGGTCCAGTGCTTTATCCACAACAGCAGCTAGTGGCTAGTTATGGGCATACTCCAAGGCACAGACTTACACTTTCTTTTCTTCTTTTCTCAAGATTCCACCAACTACCATGTGTTTCACTGTCTTTTTAAAGCAGGTGATGGCCAAATCTATAATCACCCCTAATCTTTTTCTTGAACTCCAGTCAGAAATTACCAACCAAAGCATCGCTATCTGGATGTCCAGGTAGCTCAATTTCTCATTGTTGTTGTTATTTCATTTTCTAATAGGACCAGCAACATCACAGGATGATGTCTTGATTTGTGAATGAATTGGATTTAAATGAGGCAGAGTTCAGCACATCCACAGCAGACTCATTATCTTCTCCCTACCCTTTCAAAATTCATTCCTTCACCAAATTGCTCCAGTTCTGTTGAGGACTTCACCATCCTTCCCATCATTCAGCTTCATAACCTTGGAAGCCATCCTCAACTCTTCACTCTGCCTCCCATCTACTCAGTTGACAAATCTTGTTGATTTTTTTGGGAGAGGGCAAGGCAGGGCAATTGGGGTTAAGTGACTTGCCCAAGGTCATACAGCTAGTAAATGTCCAGTGTCTGAGGCCAGATTTGAATGCAGTTCCTTCTGACTCCAGAGCCAGTGCTCTATGCACTGAGCCACCTAGCCACTCCTAAATCTTGTTGATTTTATCTCCACATCTCTCGCTTCTGTCCTCTTCCCTGTACTCATGTACCTTCTGCCCTAGTTCAGGCCTTTACTGACTCTGACCTAGAGTATTGCAATAATCTCTTAATTCCTTCCCCACACCACCTCCTACTATCCCTGCTGTTTCCAGTTTCTTCCCTTCTTGATTTCCCTTGCAAATACTCAAATACTAAAATGGACCTGTGATATCATCTCTTTGGATACTCCCCCTACTGATGGAGATCAAAACCCACCCATTCTTGCCCATTCATTCTGTTGAACTCCTGTTCACGTTCACCCCTGAGTTTGCCGCTGAAGGAATTGGAAGTGTTCCTTGATGTTTTCCTGACATTTTGAGGGTTCTGGTGGATCACTTTTGGTTGGCTGGCCCCATGTGATCCCTGACCTTCCCTTGAAGTATCATCCTCTAAATATTCTTCAGACAGAATCATAATAGTAGATATCATTTATGTAGCACTTGGGCTCTTGCAAAAGGGCTTTTGTACATTGCGTCATCCAATCTTCCCAGCTCCACCAGGTAGGTGCTATTATTATTTCCATTTTGAAGTGCTGAGTGGGCCACTCCCCTAATAAAAAATTTCAGCCACTTCCTTTTACCTCTAGGATAAAATATAAAATCCTTACCCTGGCATTTAAGGTCCTCCAGACTCTGGCTCTCCCACCTTTCCAGTCTTGTTTCATAGTACTCTCTCCTTTCCACACACTCTTTCCACTCTAATCAAACTGGCCTGCTAGTATTTTCCCATCTATAACCTTCCATCCCTTCTGCACACGTGTCCTCCCCACTCCCACTGGTCCCAAATGCACTCCCTCTCCCCTCTTTCTCTTGGACTCCCTATTTCCCTTTAAGACTCAGCTTAGGTACCATCATTTTTCCTGATCTCTCTAGTTGTTAACATCCTGTTCCCTTTGAATTTTCTTTGCATTTACTTACTGGGTATGTGCTATTTCTCCAGTAACTGTTTTCTGATTTTGGCTTTGTACACTCAGGGCTTAGAACAGGTGTGTTGAATATAGCAGGTTTTTAATAAATCTTTCAACTGAACAGAACCCCATCAATTTCTGGTGAGTCCTGTTCTCTCCCATAGTCCTTCAGTGCTTTTATAGTGCTACCCTAAGGTTCTGGGCTGCCTGAAAGGGAATTTTTCACTTGGGATGCTGAAGAGTCAATTCCCTTCCTTTTAGACCTACAGAGTTTGAATAATTCATAGTTGGGGTAGAGAAAAAGGTTCAGGTTGTTCCCTCACAAGTAGCTATAATGGATGGAGCATTAGAACTGGAGTTAGGAAGATCTGAGTTCAAAATCTGCCTCAGATACTTACTATCTGTATGACCCTGGGCAAGTCACTTAACATCTGATGCCTCAGTTTTCCTAGCTATAAAATGGGGATAATAATAGTACTCACCAACCAGTATTATTATATGGATCAAACAGTATAATAATTGTAAAGCACTTAGCACAGTACCTGGCACTTATTAGGCACTATATAAATGTTAGCTATCATTATTATTATTATTAAAAATGGAATAATATACTATACCTACCTCCTAGAGCTGTTGTGAGGATAAACTAAGATAACATATAAAGCACTTTGCTTTAAAATACTATATGAATATTATTATTATTAGCAATAATAATTATTATTCTCCTAATAATAATTGTTATTCCATGAAGCTCTTTTGGGCAGTTAGGATTTCTTCTGATTTTGGTAGGAGACAGATAGGGTTAGGAACATCCTTCTGGATGTCCAGGCAGTCAAAATAAAAAGATGAAAAAATAGAACCACCCTACAAATCAGAGACAATTCGTTCTTTCCCTTTCATGTTGCTCTCTTTCTTCACCCACCTTTCTCTCCTTCCCACATTTCTCTTCCCACTCTAGCTTTCTTTGCCTGCTTTGCCTAACTCTGTTCACTTCTCTCTCTCCCCCATATTTATTTTCCACCATCTGTCTCTGCCTTATGTTTCTTGTCCCACATTCCTCTTTGCACTCACATGGCTCTCTTTATCTCTCCCCCTCCTCTAATAATTCTTTCACTGGGTCTAATCCTCCCTCTGTCTTTGGGAGCAGAAATGTCCTCCTCCCCCAAAATCCACTGTGAATTGAGGGGCAACCTGAGACCAGGGGCCATGTTTTATGTGTAATTGTAGATGTAATTGAAGATGTAATTGTGAGATCTTGAGCATTTTAAAATCAGAAGCAAACAGACTACTCAAGGCCAGATATTGTTTTCAATATGAAAATGTGCATTGTGAATCCTTGAATCCAGTGAAGGGGATAAGAATATAAGCTTTGGTCAAGAATGGAACTCAGAAGGGTTTATGACATCAGGGTACAGGGCTGTGAAGAGCTTAGAGGGCTTTTCAGAAAACTGGGAAGGGAAGAAGAGGGAACAGCCTGCCTGTGAAAAGTGCCTGAGAGCAAAAGCCAAAGAGTGGAGGCAGAAATCAAAGAGGATCCCTAGGGGCACAGTCCAAAGGGTATATCACCCAAACTGCTGAGGCAGATGGCTTCAGTGACCCAGAAGCCAAAGAGGGCAAGTGTGGAAGTACCATAAGAAAGTGCTTTCCTCTTCTGGGAATTAAAGAAATAAAAGCCTTGGTCTGGAACCTGGGAAAGCAAGTGCAGATTGGTACGAAGAGCTGTAACCCTGAGGGCTGGGGCCGAGAAGGGGGTGGAAGGGTCTGTGGGAGAGAAAAGAGCTATGATAGCAGGGAGCACCTGGAAATGAATGCTAAATGCTTTAAGCCTGTGCCAAATTCACATTAAAACGAAACCTATTTCTCAACCGGGCAGAGTTTGTCGTATGCTGGATTTTTTTTTGTCTCTCCCCACCCCCCCGCCCCAACCCAAGAAGGCCTTTCTGTTGTCTGGGTATTTTCCCCCATTAAAAAGAAATCCTGAATGTTTTTGTAGTGCACTTGAGCCAATGCTACGTCCAGGGGTGGGGAACCTAAGGCCTCAAGTCCATATGTGGCCCTCTAGGTCCTCAAGTGAGGCCTCTGACAGAATTCAAACTTCACAGAACAAATTTCCTTAATAAAAGGATTTGTTCTATAAAATTTGGACTCAGTCAAAAGGCAGCACCCAAGGACCTAGAGGGCCATATGTGACCTCAAGGCCACAGGTTCCCCACCCATGTGTTAGATTAAAGTGAGAAGGGTAAGGAAATAGGAGTGCTGCCAAAGCAGAGAAGTCACTTCCCATCACACTTATGGGTAGTCACCACAGAAGGTTAAACACAGATCCCCAGACAGGGCAAGAAAAGCCAGGTGGGGATGCCATCACATGATTTAGATGGCATCCTCTCTCTAGGGTTTAGTTGCCCTATTTTTTCACATCTCTTCTTTTCCTTCTACCCCTCACCCCAGCTTCTCTCTTTCTGCAATCGCTCCCCTTTGAGGAAAGTACTGGAAAGAACATGGACTTGGAATCACTGAGACCTGACTTCATATCCTTTTTCAGAATCTCAATAACTAGGGGGCATTGAGCAAATCACTAAACCTTTTTCAGCTTCAGTTTTCCCATCTATAAAATGGGGATAAATCACTTATCTCAGGAGGTTGTTGTGAGATTAAAATGGGATAAAATATGTGAAGTGTTTTGCAAGCCTTAAAATATAATAAAATATATAATATAAATATAAAATATCTATTGATAGATAGAGCTATATTAGCTATTATTATTATTACTCTTTCCTTGCTCCATATTTTTCCACCCTGCATACCTTCCACATTCTTACTTTCATCTCTCTCCCCTCCCAAATTTCCTCCACCTGATCAATCCCCTGCCATGTCTCTCCCTCTCTAGCCCATAATGTCTCTCTACCAGATCTCCCCTCTACCTTATCTCATTTTCCCTGCTGTTATCTCTCCCCTCACATGCCTTTCTGCTCCACATATCAACTCCCTGAGAGTGTTTCTCCCACACATTTGTCTTTCTCTTGCCTCATATCTCTCTTCTTCTGTCATAAATTCTATTAAAGTAGTTCTGGAGAATTTAAGATTTTGGCTGTGGCATGCCAAAGGTCCTGGATTCCACTTTTAGAGATTCCCCCCAAGCCTCACCCCAAACAAAATCCTAGTCAATAGAACCAGGTAATCTTGGGTCTCAAAGGAAAGGTAGAGTTCCGGATTTGGAGTCAGGAAGGAATAGATTCATCACATTCTGTTTCCTACCCTTACCAGCTGTGTGGGACAACTTTACTGCTCTGAACTTCAGCTTCCTCATCTGTAAGATGGGAATAATAAAAGCCTCTCTCTTATAGGGTTGTTGTCAGGATCAAACATGTGGTTTTGCTTTGCTATTTTACAAATGAAGATGAAAGTAATCCTGGATTCTAGGAGCCGGTCTAACCATTCTGTTGTGTGGATGCCCACATAAAAGGCAACTTATTAGTGTGTTAATCATACATTATTATAAACTATTAAGAACATGGAATTTATTACAATGTATCTTTTTTAAAACGTAGCTAGTATATGAAAATAGTGTAAGAACTGTAGCTCTGGGTTTTTTTTCATAGAAAAGTATATAAAATCATAAAAAAGCTAATGTGTAAGTATATTGCCTTATCCATCTATGATATTGAACTCAGGGATAGAACTGCTTCTCAGAGCTTTGGAAGATTTTATCTTATATTCTGGTTTGAATTGCTTCTCTATTAAAAATATGTGTGTGGAATTGAAGTGTTTAAACCAGGGTTGGGAAACCTGTGGTTTTTGAGGTCACATGTGGCCCTCTAGGTCCTCAAGTGTGGTCTTTTGCCTGAACCCAAACTTCACAGAACAAAGAGACCCTTTGACTGAATCCCAAACTTCACAGAACTTTTATTAAAGGGATTTGTTCTATGAAGTTTGGATTCAGTCAAAGGGCTGCCCTTGAGGAATTAGAGGGCCACATGTGGCCTCAACACCACAGGTTCCCCACCCTTCGTTTAAATTATAGTTCTAGCCTTTTACTTGCAGGTCAGCAGTAATAAACCTAGGTTGTGATTTTTTAAAGTACATAAATATTTTGCAAACTATAAATGTGAGCTATTCTCTATATTAACAATAAATAAAAATTTATCTTTCCAGCTTCTGAATATGGTTGGGAAGGATAAATGAGCTTGGAAAAGGGATTCCATTCTTAAATGAGTAATTAAAACATTTTTTAAAAAAATGAATAACTACCATACATAAAACTCTAAGCCAAAGTTAAAAATAAGCCTGCATAAAAACAACAGAAGCTTCAGCTATACAAAATAAATAGGATCTGAGATGTGAGAAATTCTGTTTTACAGTAAGTTAAGTGTTCAGAGGTTTTTGTCCAAGGTTTAACTCTCAATGTCAGTAAACATGTGACTCTGAGGTAGATAGGGAAGGAAGCTTCTCTATAGGAAAGCAGCATCATGGTAACAGTCAGGAGAACTGGGAAATAGGAAGGCAGGGCCGGGCCATTGGAAGAAAGAGTCTATTACCCATAACTTTGCCTGAGACCTTTTCATGGGGGTGGAGAGTGGGGAAGTGATATAGAACACAGTCCCATCCCCTGTGCAGTCATGTCAAAAATGGAGTAGCTTAGCCCCAGGAGGAGGAAGCCCTCATTCCCATCAAAGTTATGGGGGAAAGTGGCCCCAGGAGAGGAGATCCCTGGCAACAGATCTAGGAGGGGTTGCACTTTGTACTATGGGAAGACTGTCTGCCCAGGAAATATATCTCCCTGTACCACTCTAGATCTTAGCACCCTAGATGAAACCTCATTTACCCCATGCTAGTTAGGACTCTTCCCATACACAAATTTAAAGGGGGGAAAGGAGTTGCTTTTCTAGGCCAAACTTATCCACTGAGCTTTAGTTTCTAGGAAACCATGTGGGAGCAGTGCCTAGACAGGTCAAGGTACATATTATAATGCAGGACCCTCTTTTGCCGGCTCCTGAAATTGAATCAGTCTTTGTCAACTTTGGATTTCTCCAGGAAATGTCATCTCTTTCCTATTAAATTGGGCTTCTCAGAAACTACAGGGTTTTCTGAAGCCTTTCTTTGGAATTTCAAATATGCCAGCAGTAATTTCCAGACACCACAGCCGCTAGCCATGTGTTTCTCCTCCTTGAGTCTCCCACTCACGTTATTTTCTACCCACACATAATTTCCCCTAACATGGCACCCCTCCACATGTTCAAGCTGGCCTATCCCAATTTCATGCTTCTCTTCCCCATCATTCCCCTCAGACATAGCCCTTTCCTAATCACAGCATATAAATGCAGCCCATAACTTTTTTCCTATCAGCAAATATTTGACAAATTCCTGTATGTAGAAATTGATACCTTAAAAATGTTTCAAGTGTAGTTGGGAGGGGATTTGTTGGGGGGGGGTCTCCTGATCAACTGATTTCTCCCCCCACTCACTTAATGAAATTGCAAAACAAAATGGGCAGATGATAGAGAACCAGATGTTAAGGTTTTAAATGAAGTGTAAATAATTGCTAACATTTGTAACTCCTTTAGGCAATGTGAAGTTCTTTCATTAAAATGGTTGGAATTAGAGGGCAACCAGCTACTGGCTCATCAAATGGTCAGCCACGCCTCTGGTGGCCTTTCAGAATTGAGACACGCTCTCTCAGGGGTGAATCAAGACAGGAAGGAGCTCTGAGGAGTGCAAGCTTTGGGAGCTGAGAAGACAGTTAACCCTGAACAATAGGAGTTGAGCTGCGGAGAGGAGAAGAACAGGCCAAAGGAGCACAGATGAATGATCTGACCTCAGACAAACAGCGCCCAAGGAAAGCAGCATGAAGGCTGTATGAGGGCCCTACAGGGCCAGAGGTATGAGTTGAGCAGAATACAGGCATTCTATAAGTACAAGCCTCCTCCACATGTGATCCCAAACTTCCCACCGATGGTGTGTGCATTAGTGGAAGAATGTATCTCTGGTAGGGAGGAGGGGAGGCGTAGGAAATGTTTTCTAGCTACTTTTCTTACAATATTATCTCAGTAAATGCCTTGGCTTTGGGCTAATGGGGTCCTCTGTCTGATCATCAAAAGCAAGCGCCCTCAGGAGGGTGTGTGAGCTGTAGGAGAACAGACCCAGAAAGTCCCTTGAACCTGAAGGACGTGTCCCTTAGACAGCCTGGCCTGCAAGCGTGCGTTTGGGACTGCCCCAGAGAGAGCTTTACATGTGCTATAAATTTTCAATCAGTCCCTCCTCCCCCCCCACCAAGGACCTGATTACAAAGTATCCATTCAGGTCTTGTTCATCTTCCCGAAGAGAAAACACCAAGCACATCAAATTTCCATTACAGTTTTTGAAATGACAAGCTAGGCACATTAACTAGAAAAATGTTGGCTTTTGGAACAAAATTTCCATTAAACCTTAAACTAAGGGTTTTTCTTTGGCAGTCTGTCGAATCCTTTGGAACTATTCTCAGGATACTGTTTTTAAATTCATAAATTAAAATATATCTGATTACATAGAAATTAAAGGTAAGTGAAAATTGAAGTGTATTTTTTCCATCAGAATTCACAAACCCCATGAAATCTATTCACAGACCCTTTGAGAGTCTATGGATCCTAGGTTAAGAACCCTTGCCTTAAGAGTATTGCTCATGTCTAGGTTTCCATAGCTATAGATGAAAAATCTCTACTTCCTATGCAAGCATTCAAGGTAACACTGCATATTAATTATGGGAGAGCCTTTTTTCTTCCCTCCCACCCCATAGAAAATTAAAACAATGGAAAAGATTAATTGTAGCCCAATTATCCTTCTTCTCCAATAAGGCCCACTTTGCCTCCCAGGGACCTATTTAGTCTTTCAGGCTCATTTTGCTGCTCTGTGATTTAGATTCTTTTTGGAAGGGAAACATTTCAGATGCTAAGAAATGCAAACTCCTGGCATTTTGGTGAATCCTGTCTTGTTTTCAAGACCATATCAGAATCTAGCCTTATAGCACTATTAAGGGATTGGTCCTCCCCCTTAAGGAAATAAATTTGTAGGAGGTGGTTGCTCTTCTCTTGTGTCTCAGTCCCTTGCTGGTAGAAAACAAGTGTCTGATTTCTTATTTATGCTCTTTATCTCTTTGAAAAGGTCAGCTCAGGCATGTCAGCACCCTTTTAGAGGAGACTACAATGCTAACAGCCTTAGCCAACTAAATTATCTCCCAGGGATCTATAATAATCTAATCCATTTAATTCTTTCCTAATCACTAAGACTTGGAGCAATGCCATCAGTCCCCTCAAAGAAGGCATAGATGTACCCTTTACAAGGAGATGCACCTTCCTCAATCTTTGTCAAAGATCAGAAAATTTTCAAATCAATCCTTGTACATTCAGAAGAAAGAAAAGTTAAGTGTATCTTTCTGCCATCAAGAATGAAAAATTAATGGAAAAAAAAAGAGATGGACTAGTCACATGAGGAGTGTAAGAGATAACTGATACGCAATAGGTGGAGTCCTTGTAATGTCAAAAGTAAGTGAAGAAGTCCCCTAGAATGACAAATGGAACCCCTGTGCCAAATGTGGAAAGACTCAGATGGGAACAAATTGGCCACACCTTTCCTTTATCTCCCCCCGCACTTCCCCTCCCAGTCCTGGAGAGAGAAATGAAAAGAAGCCAAGGAAGAAAGAAATAAAGGTAAAATGAGAGGTCCAGAAACAGAGAAGGAAGCAAGCAGTGAAAGGAATGAGGCAGGATGCCAGGAACAGAGAGAGGGAGATGAAGGGAGAAAGGGAGGGATAAACCAGGTGCCTTCAGTGAATTGAGATAGCCAAGGCAAGATTGCACATGAAGTTTTTTCA
This sequence comes from Pseudochirops cupreus, assembly GCA_028627135.1. Taxonomy (NCBI): domain Eukaryota; kingdom Metazoa; phylum Chordata; class Mammalia; order Diprotodontia; family Pseudocheiridae; genus Pseudochirops; species Pseudochirops cupreus. The sequence continues at coordinate 120,800,848 of CM053581.1, read as the reverse complement.
CAACAAATTTCCCCTAAAACTGATATGGGGGAGGAGGGCAGCAAGGAGGTCAGAATCAGGGGACCATGAAAGACACACTTCTAATTCTACCATTTTCTTTAGGCTGCACGTAGCCCCTGTAGCTCCAGAACTGAGAGGATTCTGCAAGAAAGGTCCAGATCTTTTCATAGCACAAGGTGAGATTGTCTCCATATGCTGTGCTGTCTGCTTGCATCTCAGATTCCCCCCAAATCATATGCCAGCCATGCCCATCATATGCTACGCTTCTACTGTGATGAGAGGAAGCAGCTAAAGTAGTATGGAGGAGAGGAGGGAATAAAACACGCTTCTTTTCCTAATTTATCCTTTGGTATTAACCCAGATTTGCTAGAGAACAAAGGATCCCAAAGAAAGATCTAAAGAAAGGCCACTGGGGATTCTTTTCTTTGATTTATGGGGGTTAAGACCTCAAGTATCTGATGGTCAAGAATCAGGGTGGTGAATTGGAATTCAAGTGTAGGGAGGCCCTCCATATTGCAGGGACTGGCCCCCACATGTAACAGGCTGGAGTGGAGATGACATTGTGTGGCTCAAAGGGAGGCAAAATAGCTTCTTTCCCCCCAACTCTTCTTCAAGAGAGACTGTTTGCTGCCAGGAGAGGAAGCAAAAGTTGGGGGCCAAAGGCTATTCTACTATCTTCAGAGAGAGGGTACAATTATATCTTTCTTCTCCCATGAATTTTATTAGTCTACGGCAGGAGTAGGGAACCTGTGGCCTCTAGGTCACATGTGGCCCTGTAGGTCCTCAAGTGTAGCCTTTAAATGGAATCTAAACTTCATGCAGTTTGGGCTGCACTTGAGGACCTAGAGAGCCACATGTGGCCTAGAGGACACAGGTTCCCCACCCTTGATCTAGGAGAAATGCGTCTCAGGTTTAATCTAATTTCTATTTGTTGTTCATTATTGGGGGAGAGCAGGACCCCAAGCTTTATATCCAAAACTTGACCTCTTTCTTACCAAGTACCAATCCCACAATGAAGACGTAGCAATTATCAAAGAAGCCATTTATCCAATTCAATAACAAAATGGAAATCAGAGAAAGCATACATAGGAGAAAGTATATATACCAGCCAGTACAGTATGAAGGAAGGAACTCTCACATTGTAAATGAGGTAACTCAACTCAGCTGAGAAAGAAAGGAGAGAGAGAGAGAGAGAGAGAGAGAGAGAGAGAGAGAGAGAGACAGAGAGAGACAGAGACAGAGACAGAGAGACAGAGACAGAGACAGAGAGAGAGAGAGAGAGACAGACAGAAACAGAGAGACAGAAAGAAACAGAGAGAGACAGACAGAGACAGAGAAGAGAGACAGAGAGAGACAGACAGACAAAGTTAGTTCTAGATCTCATGCAAGGGTCTCTAATGTAGCAAGCTGGGGATAAGGAACACGATGGAGATACCTAGCTCCTCTCACATCTTCCCAGCATTTTTTCCTTCTGCAGCCTGAAGTGGGGTTGCCATCTTCTCTCTAGAAGCTAGAAGCCCCCAAAGTCCAAAGAGATTCAACAACTACAAGACAATTTGAAATCTCTGAAGCTTGAAGAAGGTGCAGAGAAAATCAAAGAGCTCTCCTTTCTCCCACTCCACTGACTCAGCCCCGCCCCTTCCATAGGCTCTGGGCATTGCTACTCATCAATGAGGAGAAAGACCTATGCTGCTGGGCTTGGGAACGGGCTTGCACAAGGATCAATTCTGAAGGAGAAGGAGTGCATGAGAAAAGCATTTGGAAAAGATGAAAGGGAAAGGAAGGGCACCAGAGGACATGTGGAAGGAACCCAGAGGTGGTTGGTGTGTGAGGGCAAGAGAAGCTAAGGGCGAGGGGACAGCAGTTGTTTTAGAATCACTAGGAGGTATTTCATATTTTCCTGCTGACTTCAAGGCAGACCAAATAATGAAACACATGGATTATTTGCTTCCCTTCTCATTAGTAAAGGAAGGTGGCAGTTTAGCAGCCATCATGTTTAGTGTCATTTTATAACTAGGTTTGCAGAAGACTTTGACCTGTTGTTGTTCAGTCATCTCAATTGCATCCAATTCTTCAGTATCCCCTTTGGAGTCTGGTGAAGACACTAGAGTGGTTTGCCATTTCATCCTCAAGCTCATTTTACAAATGAGAAAACTGAGGCAAACAGGGTTAAGTGACTAGCCCAGGGTCACACAGCTAGTAAGTGTCTGAGGCCAGAATTGAACTCAAGAAGATGAACCTTCCTGACTTCAGGTCTGGTATTTGATCTGGTACCACCTAGCTGCCCCTTACCTCCTATATTACCAAGAAAATCATCTTCCTCTTTCTGTTTCCCTCACACGTGAAAAAATCTCCTTGATATTTTTAAAAATAAATTTTATTGGTTTTTTTGGTCTGTAGCAGGAATAATCAGAGGAATTCCTGACTTGCTGAATTGGGGGCACTTCTGGTGAAGCGGGGGAGAGGGAAGAGTATAAGCATTTATTAAACTCCTACTATATACCAGAGACTGCACTAAGCAATTTACCATATTATCTCATTTGATTCTCAAAACTTCAGGATATAATGCTATTATTATCTCCATTTTTTGCTCTTGTTTTTCAATTATTTCAGTAGTGTCCAAGTCTTCGTGACCCCATTTGGGGTTCTCTTGGCAAAGATATTGGAGTGGTTTGCCATTTCTTTTCCACCTCATTTTGTTTTTTGTTTTGTCTTACCTTTTTGGAGGGGGGAAGGTAGGGCAATTGGGATTAAGTGACTTGCCCAAGGTCACATGGCTAGTTTTTTTTTTTTTTTTTGGTGTTGAATATCTGAGACCGGATTTGAACTCAGGTACTCCTGCCTCCAGGGCCGGTGCTCTATTCACTGCACCACCTAGTCACCCCCTTTTCCACCTCATTTTACAGATGAGGAAATAGAAGCAAACAGGGTTAAGTGACTTGCCCAGGGTCTCACAGCTAGTAAGTGTCTAAGGCCAGATTTGAACTCTGGAAGATGAGTCTTCCTGACTCCAGACCCAGCACACTATCCACTGTGCCACCTAGCTACCATGAAGCTGGATGTGTATGTGCTCTGGCTCCTTTCTGAGAGATATGTGTCTTGGCATGGCATAGTGACTCCCAACTAGTGCTCAGTGACTGAACTATTATGCAAGATAATTGATGACAAAATCAAGGGGGACAGACTGTTATCAAGGAATCCCTCCATTCTGTAGTCTATAAGAAGAGTTATAGAAATACTTCTATCTTCTACCCTCTCCAGGGTTTGCTGTCCCTTGGACTTCCAGCAAAAGCTTAGGAGGTGAGTTCTTTCCCCTTCTGTTTCCCAAGTGGCAATAGCGGCTTACAGCGCAAACATATGGGAGCAGGAACTTTTTTTTTTCTTTTTCTTTTGCGTAGGTGAACCTAAGTCCTTCACTGCCTTCTGCCTTTGACTACAGATGCTGAAAAATGGGTATTCTATCTTGGGCAGATGCCTTGTAGGTTGAGAGTTCCTGAACTGAGTTCCTGTTGCCCAGCATGAAGTGATTTCAATAACAGCTGGTCTCTGGGAAGAGCAGAGTATCATTACCAGGAGTATCCTGCATATGAAGGACTAAAGAAATCCATGTCTGTGTGACCAGGAAATCTGCACTATGTTAAAAGCTACTCAAATAGTATAGACTGGAGGGGAATGAGAAATTGTTGTTCAGCAGTTCCACGAAGTCTAATTTACCTTCTGCAGGGAAAATAACGAGTGTAAATGAATCATTGGAGGTGTTTTATATTTTATGTACCTGTTCTTGCAAACCTATGAGTGTTTTATGTTTTAAGCATTTTCTTTAGTGGAGGAAATAGACAGTTGTACTATCCATCTTGGACACTGAGCAGCCACATGGCTCAGTGCTGGCCCTGGAGTCAAGAAAACTTGAATGCAAATCAAGTCTCACATACTAGCAGTGTGACCCTGGGCAAGTCATGTAGCCTCTGTCTGCCCCATCTGTTTCTTTATCTGTAAAATGGAGATAATAATAGCACCTACCTCATGTGGTTGTTTGTGAGGATAAAATTTGATAATATTTATAAAGCACTTTGTAAGCCTTAGAGCACTCTGTAAATCCTAGCTATCATCATTATTATTCCATTAGATTGTGCGCTCCTTGTCTTTTGCCTCTTTTTGTATCCTCAGTATTTAGTACAGTGCCTAGCACATAGTAGGCACTTAAATGTTTATTTCCTTTCTTTTTTCTTTTGGAGGGAGAAAGACAAGGCAATTGGGGTTAAGTGATTTGCCCAAGGTCACACAACTAGTAAGTGTGTCAAATGCCTGAGGCAGGATTTGAACTCAGGTCCTCCTGACTCCAGGGCTGGTGCTCCATTCACTGTGCAACCTAGCTGCCCCTTAAATGTTTATTGATAAAGGATTCTGTAACCCACATTTTGGGCAGACATAAGACCCACACCTGATTTTAGAAATTTCCCTGGAGTTATTTCAGAGTACAGCCGAAGAGAAAGAAACCTGACCTACCCCCAATTTTGGATCAGTTCTACCAGGATCAAACTTAGGTTTATTTGATCTCAGAGCAGATCCTTTTTGTCCACCACCCCATCTTGACTATAGTGTACATGTTTTTACATTACACAATTACTTCGGGGGGGGGGTAACACCCTGTTTCCTTCCTATTGAAACTTCCTCCTTTTTAATAAAGAAAAACAATGAAGCAGAAACACCAGCTAGATTAACTGTAGCTGACAATGTATGTAGCATACTACCCTAGTAGTCCCTCACCTCTCTGTCACAAAAAGAAAGGTATGTTTTTGTTCTTGAGCACCATCACTGGTTTTTCATTTATTAAAATGTTAAATTTTTTTTAGTGATATTTTAATTAAAATTAATTTAATTTGATTAAAATTATATGATTGTAGTCATTGTATACCCTGTTCTTCTGTACTATCACCTCCTACATCTTCACTTGTCATTGATGAATAAATAAACAAATGGGAAAACACATTTCAAACGGACTATTACATGACAGACATTGTGGTACTCATGGTTACAAATACAAAAGTGAGACAGTTTCTCCTCTCTAGTAGAGGAGATAGCACACATAGGTCAGTGGTACCCAGGGAAGGCAGAGGGAGCCTCAGAATCATCTTTGTTGCTTTCTTCTTCTTCATCCCTGATATCCCATAGGCTGTTGGTGGTGTTGTTGTTATGGTTATTGTTCTAAAGCAAAAGATATTTATTTAAAATAACGAAATAAGGGGAAATTCTCTGTTGGCAAAAAAAAAAAGGACAAATCTTCCATAATTTCTCCATGCTGCCACTGGGAGAATTAACATCCCCCTAGATAACTCATGCTTCTAGGGAGCATGAAATGGATCAGCACAAGTCAAGATATCACCCATTATCCACTATTTACCCCCAACATCGTGATGTCATTGGTCCTCTTTGAAAATGAAGGACGAACAACAGTCAGCTGAAATATCTTTCATGGTTCCATTTCCTCAATCTTCCAGAAACCCACTGTGCCTGATTACTGCAAAGTCCCTCTCATTATTCCTGTAATCTACTTCTAGAGGTGCCATTTGAGGCTTTCCTGCAGATCTGCTGCTCTCACCTGCTGCTTAAATGCTTTGCCAGTAAGATGGTGCTGCCATCTGCCAGAGGACTTCTGCTACTGTTAGAGTTTTTCTTTCTTTCTTCCTTCCTTCCTTCCTTCCTTTGTTTCTTTCTTTATTTTTTCTTTCACCTTCTTTCTTTCTTTTGGCTTCTTTCTTTTTTCTTTCCTTCCTTCCTTCTTTCTTTTTCCTTTCTTTCCTTCCTTCCTTCTTCCTTCCTTCCTTCCTTCCTTCTTTTTTCCTTCCTTCTTTCCTTCCTTCCTTTCTTTCTTTCTTTCCTTCCTTCCTTCCTCCTTTCTTTCTTTCTTTTTTCTTTCTTTCTTTCTTCCTTCCTTCCTTCCTTCCTTCCTTTCTTTCTTTCTTTCTTTCTTTTGGCTTCTTTCTTAAAGAAAACATTAACACTCCTTTAAGATATTGCCCATGCCTAGAGCTGTTTTAGTTTTCTTAATAGACTCACATGCACATGTAGCTAGCACAGAAAAAAAGTTTGTAGATCAAAGACTTTTCTGTTGTTGTTATTTTAAATATCACTTTGCTCACCTTTAGGGAGAATTCCCCTAGGCTCCTTTGATATTTAGGTTGGTATAGATAAACTCTTCCAGCTTCCATCAGCCATTGGTGATGAACACCACAGCCATGAAAATTTTTATGGCGTTTCATATAGTAGTACTGGTGGAGTGGAGGTGAAGCTGACATCAATTTCTCAGTCTTATTAAGATTGCTTCCACATGTTGTGAACTGATTCAACCTATTTGGTATGAAAAATATCCTTCATCCTTAATTTAGTGAAAAGAAATAAACACAGAGATCTCTTAGGATAAGAACAGGACTTTATTCTCTTCCCCCGGAGAAGAGGGCGGTCTTCCCCATGACTCATCATGGAGAAGAGGCAAGTTACAAAAGATAGTGCTGGAATTTATAACCTAACTTAGTCAAGACCCCTCCCTGACTGTTTCCTCTCTCATTGGTGGAGAGGCATACTTCACCAAATACTTCCCCAACTGGGACAGCAAGGAAAGATAAGGGGAGGGTCCCACCAAGGCAGGAAAACAGACAAAGGAACATAAAAGTGATTGACAGAAGCAATTTGAAAAGTTAACCACTCCAAATTGAGAAGTTTTCACTCATCCCATACAGTGGGAGATCAGTAGATCCTCTAATTGTATATGAAGCCTGGCCTGGCTGCACTCACTGGGGCATGGTGTATATGTGGAATGCTTTCCAATGTTTGAGTCTCTACAAGAATTATGGACAATGTACCTTAGGAGTCATCAACCCTGGCATGAGCCTGTGTAATTACACTACTGATGCGGATCAGGGCTCATAACATGTTAAGAGGAGCTGATGGGACAACTTTATTTGGTGGGTTAAGAAAACCACAGCATTTCTTATACCCTGGGTAGGATATATTGAGCATGAGAATGAAATAACGGATGAATTATATCAACAATGGTATGGAGAGTCCTCAAGCATTATGGAGAAGAGGGGGAACTGAATGGGGAGAGCTCTTAAGTTGAGGCTCTCCAGAAGTGGTATTGGAATGCAGACCGGAACTTCTGTTTGGGAATAGGGTGGGTACAAGTCAATGAGGACGGGAGTTGCCTCCCTATGTAAGATTGTGCGCCCCACCTTTTGCTCAAGCAGAAGCAAAGGATAGCGGGACAGAGGGATGAATTCTCTTTGTTTAAATTCGTGCTGAAACGGGACCCCGCCTCTCCTCCAATGAGAAGTCAGGGACGCCCTTGACTCTCCCTGTGCTGAGTCTGTACCCCTGCGTTCACCCAATAGAAGTTAGGGACGACAGAGGAATGTACTTTTTATGACACTCAGGTTTTTTTAAAAGAGGGCACCTGGAGGGGCTCGCTTTCTCTTTTTCTTCGGACATGCATCGGGGAGGGATTTCCCCTCCCTGCTTCCAGGGTATTAAAAAATAAATATTCCTGTCCACCGAAAGCGCTCTTCTGCATTTCCTTTGATTGGATAAGTGGGGTTTCTGATCCACACAAACCATTATGTAGAGCAATTTGGAACAATGCCCAAAGAACTATAAAACCATGCATGCCCTTTGTCCCAGCAAAACCACTACTAGGTCTGTGTCCCAAAAGAGATTAAAAAAAAGGAAAAGAATCTATATGTACAAAAATATTTATAGCAGCTCTTTTCTGGTGGTAAAGAATTGGAAACTGAAGGGATGCCCATCAACTGGGGAATTGCTGAACAAGTTGTGGTATGTGATTGTGATAGAATACTTTTGTGCTATAAGAAATGATGATCAAGATGCTCTCAGAAAAACCTGGAAAGACTTACATGAACTGATGCAAAGTGAAATGAGTAGAACCAGGAGAAAATTGTACACAATAATTTCAATATTGTAAGATGATCAACTGTGAATGACTTAGCTATTCTTGGCAATACAATGATCCAAGGAAATTCTGAAGGACTTATGATGAAAAATTCTATCCATCCCCAGAGAAAGAACTGACAAAGTCTGAATACAGATTAAAGCATACTTTTTAAAACTTTTTAATTTTTCTTGGAGTTTTTTTGGTCTATATTTTCTTTTTACAATATGACTAATATGGAAATACATTTTGCATGACTACACTTGTATAACCTACATTAAATCCCTTGTCTTCTCAATGAGGGGGATGGGAAGAGAGGAATAAAATTTGGAAGTCAAAATTTTAAAAATGAGTGTTAAAAATTATTTTTAGCATGGAAATGATGAAAAATAAAATACTAAATAAAACTGCCTTCACTGAACCTATATTAAAATAGAAACTTCTTGCTCTGACATTTAAGAACTTCTACAGTCTCATTCCAATTCACCCTTCCAGGCTTATTTTATATCACTCCTCTTCACTCATTCTTTCTTCCAGGTGTTAGGTGTTTCCTTAACTCCCACATTAGTATGAGCCATCCTTTATGCCTAGTATGTACTCCTTCCTCATCCATGCTTCTCTGAATCTTTATTTTCCTTTTGGGCTCTGCTCCAGCATCATCTCCTATGGGAAGCCTTACCTAGTCCTAATAATTGTTAATGATTTCTTTCTTCTCCTCAAATGACCATGTGTTTACTTCTCTAGGTAGGCAGCTCATCTGGTGGCATAGTGGACAGAACACTGGACTTGCACTCAAGAAGACCTGAGCTCAAATCCAGCCTTGGTAAGTTACCTTTAACTTCTGTTTGCCTCAGTTTCCTCAAATGTAAAATTGGGATTACAATACCATTTACCTCCCCAGTTTTTTTCAGGATAATATTTGTAAAGCACTTAGCCCAGTGCCTGACACATAGTAAGCACTATGCACATGCTAGATCCTTCAGATAATTATCATTATTATATTATATTCCCCCCAGTAGACATATAGCAGATACTTTATAAATGTATGTTGGATTAGATAAATTCCCCTCTCAAAAAAAAAAAAACCCTGCAATTTCAATATGCTGCCACCAGGTGGGGGTAGTACTAAGGTCAAGTTGTCCAAAGTGGACACTTGGTCTGAAATTCTCATATCCCCCAGAGTTCTGCAGTTATGGCTTTTCTGCACCATAGTGACGAAAGTTCAAAACTGTTGAATGTCAGCAACAGTTATTTTAATAAGAAAACACCCTAGATATACTAACTTTTATGGAGGAGAAAGAGTACTCTGAAACAAAGGTAGAGTTTGATACCATTTCCAATCATTTTTAACTTACCATTGACCTGCCCTGAATCTGTACTAAAGCTGTACTAAATACAGCTTTTAGTAGCTCTTCTCAACAGTTTGTTTTTATCTTTCAGGCTATCTAAATGTCAAACTGTTCTGGATTGTTTCTTTTTCAAGGGATGGCTAACTTCTTTCTGACTCAGCACAAGAGATCTGTTCTCTAAGCCTAGGTTATTAGCTCACACTAATAACAATAATTCACTTTTCCTTTGATGCTTTAAAGTTTACATGCTTTAACCCTATGAGTTAGGTGGTGTGACTGGGTATTTCCTTTAAGGTCACACCCAGGTGGCCCCTTCTCCTGAGAACCTTTCCTGACCTGTTTTTTCTTCCTAGCTGATAGTGACGTCCATTCACTTACTTCATATCCTCCCCTATTAAACTGAAAGCTCTGAGAGGCAAGCACTATGACATTGTTTCATCTTCATATCCCCCAGTACCCTTATAGTTTAGAGGTCTCCCCAAGTTTCAGTGCCAACTGGCACGTAGTAGGTGCTTCTGGCATATGTTTTGAGGGGAATTTGAGGTGTAAGCAGACACAGCAGATGCTTAATAAAGATTTATTGAATCGAATTATTGTCTTCATATACAGAGGAGGTAGTATAGTAGATAAAACACTGGACTTGGAGTCCAAATCCTGCCTCTGACACTGACTAGCTGTGTGCTTTAAACAGGGCAGAATCCCTTAACCTCTTTGCATCAGGTTCCTCAGCTGTAACATAGGGATAATAATAATAATAACACCTGTTATCTAGGGTTGTTGTGAAGAACATATGAGATAATATATGTAAACCACTTAGCATAGTGCCTGGTTCTCACACAGTAGGCACTATAGAAAAGCCAGCTATTATTATTAAGAAGAAACTGAGGCTCTGAGAGTTTAAGTGAAATCATTTATGGACACATAACTAAGTAAATGGCAGAAATAAGCCATGACCTTGAGTTTCTGATTCCAAGTCCAGTGCAATTTTTGAATTGAATAAGAACATGAAAGACTTTGGTTTGCCTTTTCAATAATCCTATTTCTTTTTCTTTCTTTCTATCTTTCTTTTTTTGCTTTTTGGAGGGGCAGCTGAGGTTAAGTGACTTGCTGAAGGTCACATGGCTAATAAACATTAAGTGTCTGAGGCTGGATTTTAACTCAGGTCCTCCTGACTCCAGGGCCAGAGCTCTATTCACTATGCTACCTAGCAACCCCAGTAGTCCAGTTTCTTTCTTTCTTTTTCCATGTTCAAAAATTCAGAGATTACTTTGTCCAATCATAATCTTTTATCCTTTGATGATTCCTTGTATCTCATGCATCCTAAAACTACTCTTTATCCTCACTGTGACCTTTAATCTTTCTACCACCAAAGTACTTTCCCAAGCTATCACCCTTATTCTGGCTATACTTTCCTCCTTTCCAAATCTTGACTCCTTGGTGAACCAATTCAACTATACTATTCTCTAGTCTTGAATCCTTTGTTCCTTTGTCCTGTCACAGTTTGACAAAGCTTGATGACCTTCGATTACTCCTGTAATCTGCCTCCTTCATTTCTGCTTACGTATTGCCGAATGGAACTGGAAGAAATGACAAAGCCATGCTGATTAGATCCTCTATCAATTTGTGCTATCTAATTGAAGCTGGACCCTCACTTAAGCAATATAATCCTTTCACTCCTCCCCAGTACAGTCCCTATAATGTTGGGGGTGAGAGAGGAAGGGAGTGGTCCAGAACCTAAAATTCTAATTCTGGCCCCTAACTAGCCCCATGTCCTGGCACCATTTACTTTACTATTGCAGACCTCAGTTTCCTCATCTGTAAAACCTGTAAAACAAGGCAGCTAGACTAGATGTTTTCTGATGTTCTGTCCAGCTCTAAATTTATGGTCTTATGACCTGTAAGATGAGGGGAGCAAACTAAATGAAATCTAACATCCTAGTATTCTAAATGTGTTGAATTCTATTTCATTTTTTAACTTTCTTGTGGAAAAGTTTTTAATCACACCCCACTTGAAATCACTTATCCAATATGTGAGTTACATCCTCTTTGCAAGGAGGGCAGAGGCTGACCTAGAGTTTAGGGTACCTGATTACTTTTTAGTCCAGTGTTTCCAGACCCATGAATGAAAGGTGTCATAAAATCATAAAGGCTTGTCTCATAGCTTCCTTATTCCCTTTATTCATGTCTATTACATTACTTCTCCTCCCTGTTGACATCTGGAAAATACTTCTCATTTTCTAAACACTTAAGCTTTGAAGACCATATTTTCCAGGGGAATGTCAAGGGTGATTCTGGGTCAGCCACAGAACTGGGTCTCTGTTCATTTCCTGCTAGAGGCATCTTTTTCTGTCATTCATGATCTCACCATCTTGGCCCCTTTGTAAGAAAAGAGGTTTGGCATTCTTGGATCATTTCCTTCAGACTCTGCCAGTGGCATACACTTGCATACACACTGATGGTTTGGGAGGGTGAGGGGTAGATGAGGCTAGTTCAGATGGGAAAGGAACAAAGACCTAGAGCTTCATAACATTTCCTTGCTTGAAGCCTGCCTTCCTGAATCCAAAAGAGTGAGTCAGGTAGAGGCCGAAAGAAAGAGCAGAACCATTTTGGATGGCCCACTGTTTTAGAAAAACCTTTCATTCGGTGTGAAGTCAAAGCATGTGGGTTGTTGTTTTTTTTAAGTACTTCAGTCTAAGATTCAGAGTTTTAGAGTTCAAAGGAGGACTAAATACTATTGAGCCTAATCTATACCAGAATGAAAATACCTTCTACATGACCAACAAATAGTTATCCAGCCTTTGCTCGAAAGCTCTTTACTGAGGGAGAGCTTTCTTGAGCCAGCCCATTCCCCTTTTGGATATTATCTATTTCTTAGGGAATTTTCTCCTTATAGTAATAATTATCCCACTAACTCTCACTGCTACTCCAGTTCAATTTGGAGGCTAACCCAAGTAGTGTATCTACCAATAGGAATTGCAGGATCCTTAAATAAAGTAGTAAAGTATTTAATTGAGATGGAATAGCAAGATAAAATAAGACAGGGAAATAAAAAAACCCAACCAACATGCCTCTATTGAAGTGCCTACTATGTGCCAGACACTGTGTTAGATACTGTAGATATAAATACAAGAATGAAATAATCCCAACTCTCAAGGGGCTTATATTCTAATGGGAAAACAAACAAAATCCTTATATAAATAAATACAGAATAAATAAAAAATCATTAAATACAAGGTAATTAGGGAAGAAGATCATTGGAAGTTGAGCAGATCAGGACAATTTTCAAGAAGAAAATGGTACTTGAACTGTGTCTTGAAGGGAAAAAAAGCCAGGAGAGTCCTTCTCAGACCTAATACAAGTTCCTGACAGACAGGGAGGAGAAAAAAACATTTATTAAATATTTACTATTAGCCAGGCACTGTGCTAAGCACCAGTGATACAAATACAAGCCAAAAAGGAAACAATCCCTGCCTTCTAGGAACTTCCGTTCTAAAGAGGGAATACATCAAAAGGAGGTAAAAACTGGGAGGAAAGAGAGCACAGTGGCAAAATCTGGAAGACCTACTCTGTGCCAGAGTCAGAGAGACAGCTGGGCCAGCCTGAACTCATCCCCCCAATGGTGAATCCCAGAGAGGAACTACCAATGGGAGAGGGGGCAGGCATGGCAGAGGGATGTTTCAGGGTAGCATAGGAAGTGGCAGCAGAGAAAAGCAGCTGAACAATAGTGGCAAAGTCCAGAGAGAGTCAGGAGCACGGCCAAGAAGGATCCTAAGGATTTATAAACATAACCCTCTCTTTCTTCCCTCTAATATCCAAACATACAGGGAGAAGTGTATAATTTCTTCCCCGGACAGTGAGAAAAGGCATATAAGTTTTGGGTTCATATCCTGACTTTGATACTATGTGTATGACTTTGGGTAAGTTACTTTATTTTCATGGGTCTCAGCTTCCTCCTCTGGAAAATGAAGAGATGAGGCTAACTGGCCTTTGCGATTCCTTATAACTTGGGATCCATTATCTTTATGGAAATAACTCAGGTTTCTGTACCATCTGTCTTGTGTTATAACTCAGTCTCTCATTCTTTGCTCCCATCAGCGACAGTGTGGTCTCCTCTCGGCCATAGGTATTCATCTAAGTTCATCCCATTCCAGATTTGTCAGGATAGGAAAGGAGAAAGGAAAGGAACAAGCATTTATTAAGAACCTACTATGTGCCAAGAACTGTACTAAGCACTTTTATAAATATTATCCCATTTTATCCTCACAACAATCCTGTGAGATATGTACTATTATTATCTCCATTTTACAGTTACAGAAACTGAGGCTGGCAGAGGTTAAGTGATTTGCATAGGGTTATACAGTGTCTAAAGCCAAATTTGAATTCAGGTCTTCCTGACTCCGGGTATATCATTCTAACCACTGTGCAATCTAATTGCCCTTGGGGGTCTGCTAAGATTTTTGGGTTTGTGGACATGGTTCTTGTTCTGCGACAATCCTCTTCTTTCTCCTTGCAACAGTCATAACCCAGCTTGTCCTCTTTATCTCTAGGCGGCCAGTCAGTCAATAAGCATTTATTAAATGACCTACTCTGTGCCAGACACTCTGCTAAGTGTTTGGGACATGAAGAAAGACAAGACAGTCTCTGCCCTCAACCCCCCCACCAGATGTCCTGATTTTTAAACCTCCCATCTCTCCAAAGACACTCCACTGATCAATCCTTAACTCACAAAGCAACTAACTGCCTTGCCTCAAGACCTTCCTGAGGAAATAGAGTTCCAAGAATATCTCCCATTTAGTCATGCTTTCTGGCTCCTAAGGATCATGGGAAATGAAATTCTAGGCAATTTTCTTCTCAGACATATCCATCATCAAGTTTAATAGCTGCCTCTCTTTAACACTCAATCATTACTCCTTCCCTCTGGGACCAAGCAGAATAAGTATAATCTCCCTTCCACAGGACAGCCTTTCAAATAATGGAGACATTTATTGTGTTCCATCCTATGTTTTCTCTAGTCTAAACAGTCCCCAGTCCTCAATTCATATGACATGATCTGAAGACCATTCACCATTCTAGTCACTCTCCTTGTTAAAATGTGGCACCTAGAATACAGTACTGTATATCTAATGTGGCCTGAACAGTGCACAATAGAGTGAAAGGAAAGGAAAGGAAAGAGATGACGGAAGAGACTAATGCAGATAGTTCAGGGGTAAGTTGATACAGACTTAAAGTTGAATACTGAAGGACAGAAATGTGCCAAAGGTAATTCCAAGGCTCTGAGCCTAAAAGACTGAGAAACAGTGCATTGTACTAAAAGAAGATAGAGAAGCTTACAAGGGTAGGGGAGAAGAGCAGGACTCAGGACTCGGGACACAGATTAGCTCCTGCCATAGAAAGCTCTTCCATTCTATCTTGCTTCCTTTATGAATTGTTTTTTCTAAGAGTGAGGCAGGGCAGGGGGCAAAAGAAGATGAGGAAACATCTAGAAGTACAGTAACATAGAAATGGGATAAAAGTGTAGGATGGTAGAACAAGAGGAGGACTCCATTTCCCCTTTCTAGATATGAGGAACTCCATTTTAGAATATCCGCATGTTAATGTAAATGGGTGGTCACATAACCCTTTGCCTTTCTTTACCCCAGTTCTTGTGAAAGGATGACCAAAAGACGCTCTACCCAGTTTTTGTCTCCTGAGACCAATAACAGTCTTAGGAGTGGGGACCTTTGGCCTTGAAGCCATGCGAGATCCTCTAGGTCCTCAAGGGCTACACTTGAGTATCTGACGCCAAATTAGAACTCCTGAAGAGAAGACTTCCTGATTCCTGGGCAGGCACTCTATCCACTGTACCACCTAGCTGCCCCATATACAGGATAAATAAGAAATAATTAAAAGAGGGGAAACACTGGAATTAAGAGGAGATGGGGAAATCTTCTTGTAGACAGTGGCATGTACTTGTTCTTTTATCTCCTGTAAGTAGCCACTTTAGGTGATCTAGGCATACACCAAACCCCCATTACACTATCAATTTGAGTTCAAGTCAAGAAACTTGAATAGGGCAGGTAAACTGGAGTGTGGAGTGAGGAAACTAGGAGTGAGACTGTGGGGATAAGATCGGCATCAAAAAAAGTGAACAAAATTAATAACAGAAACGAAATGCTGACTTAAAAGAAAGGGATAAAAAAAAAACAAGACAAAAGGAATAAACCAATGGAATAAAACACAAGCTAACTATAATAATCTGAAATTCAGCAAACATTTATTAAACTGTTTCTACACCAAATAACTCTGAAGGACCACCTCACACCACACCCCTCAGATTGGCTAAATTGACATACACACAAAAAAAAAGGAAAAGGAAAAATGCTAGAAATTTTGAAAAGCAATTTGAAACTATGCCCCAAAAGCTATTAAACTGTGCATACCCTTTGACCCAGTGATTCTAGTGCTAGGGCTGAACACCAAAGAGAAGAAAAAGGACTCACATGTACAAAAATAATTATAACAGCTCTTTTCATGGTGGCAAAGAATTGGAAGCTGAAGGGGTGCCCATCAATTGGGAAAGGGCTGAACAAGTTATGATATATATGGTGATAGAAGGCGATAGATGATGAGATTGCTATTACCTTGCAAAAATAGTGAAGGAGAGAATTTCAGAAAAACCTGGGAAGACTTAATGAATTGATACAAAGTAAAGTGAGCAGAACTAGGAGAACAATGTATACAATAACCAATAACAATTTATACAATAACTAATAACAATATTGTAAAGATAGTTAACTTTGAAAGACTTAGAAACTCTAATTGACACAATTACCAAGTTATACAGGAACATAGTTACACAGTTCTAAAAGACTTAGGATGAAACATGCTATCCATCTTAAGATAGAAAGTCAGTGAACTCATAGTGTAGAATGAAGTATATTTCAAACTTTTTTTTTGACTGGAATTTGTTTTGGATGACAATACATATTTGTAACAGATTTTGTTTTTTCTAGCCTTTCCAATGGGTGAGACAGGAGAGGAGGGAAAAAGAGAATTCATCATCGAAAATAAAATAAAGTTGAATTTTAAAAATTTGCAAATTAAAAAAATGTTCCCATACACAACAGCCTTTGAACAAGCTGTCTCCCATATCGGGAATTATCTTCCTCCTTATCTCCTGGAATTCTTTACAGGCTCAGTTTATGAGCTACTTCCTTCATGAATGTTAAGAAAATAAGCTCTTATAGGGGAGGAATGATTTCATTTGTGTTGGGCCAATAGTCTCCAAACATTTTCTTTTGGAATCCCTATAAATAAATAAAAAAAAGTTTGAGAATGTGCCTTCATGTGTATATGTGCTCATTTTTAAGTTATATAAATCTATTACTATACTGATAATGGCATGATTATAAAATTTTCACAAAGCAGGAATTAAAATGGGATGAGAGACATAATATGATTCCAAAATCAATAGGAAGTCACTAGATTTTACTGAGTAGGGCAGTGATACAGTCAGACATAAACTCTAGAAAAATCACATTGTTAGCTATGTGAAGGGTAGGTTGGAGAGGGGAGAGATGTGAGACAAGAAAGACAATTAGAAAGCTAGGGCAATAGTTCAAGGGAAAAGTGATGTGGACCCGAAATAAGGATACAGATGTCAGTGACATGATTTCATGGAAGTAGAAACAAGATTTAGCAACTGACATGGGTAACTATGGTAAGGGAGAATGATGTAGCAAAAAATGACATCAAGGTTGTGAACGTAGGTGACTAGAAGTGTAGTGGTACTCTCAACAGTAATAAGGAAGTTAGGAAGAGGGCTAGAGGGAAGGAAGGAAGGAAAGAAGGAAAGAAAGGAAGGGCAGATAACATAAATGAGTTGTGCAATGGAAATCACAACCCATCAATACCTGCTTATCCTGTGAAACTCATTCTGTCCTACCCAAAAGGAAAAGAGAAGAGACAGGGCTCTTATTCACTGGTCACTGGCCTAGAGCAGGGGTTCTCAAACTTTTTGGTCTTAAGACCCTTTTATACTTGTAAAAATTACTGAGGACTCCCCTCCAAAGAGTTTTTGTTTATTTTGGTTATATCAGTCAATGTTTACCACATTAGAAATGAAGACATCTTGAATATGAAAATAGTTTTGAGTTGGCAGACTCCTGAAAGGAACAAGGAACTTGTTCTCTAAGGGGCTCCTGTGAAGCCATAAGGTGATCTAAGAATAGAGACTGACTAAGGCATGAGGAGAAGAGAGAACGTGGGTTTTCTCATCAACACCTGCAAAAGAATGTTCTGGTGTGTCTGGTTAGGTCATAACTGCCCTGAGGATGGAGTTGGGAGCTTTACACAGCAGAGGGAGAGGTTAAATGGGGAACTACTGAGTGGGGAAGTATAAAGAGATAAGGGTGGGTATGAGTTGCGTTGGAGGTAAGCCAATTGGCCCTCCTAGGGAAGGTAGAATGTGAATCATGTTCCCATCATCTGAGAGATTTATCACCTACCCCTATAAGTCAGGTCATGAACTGCTTGGATCAATAGCCCACCTATGCCCCCCCAGCCCCCCCCCCCCGACTCTAAGCAGTTCTTTAAGGTTTTAAGGTATGGAGAAAGGTGCTGACCTGAATTGTTAGAAAAAATTTCTTGATTTGGGAGCTCCCTATATCAGGGAAATCACAGTTTAAAAACAGCAACAACCACCAGCACAACAAAAACACCACCACCATATTCCTAACCCTATTGCTTAACACAAATCTTGGCAATCAGTCAGTCAGTTAAGGAACAAGCATTTATTAAATGCCTACTATGTACTAAACAGTGTTCTATGAACCAGGGACACAAGTACAATAAATGAAATTAATCCTTACTTACAAAGCACTTGCATTCTAATGGGGGAAACAACAAAGACATTTATAAAGTATATGTATAAGTATATAAAGTATAAGTATATAAAGAATAAAAAAGAGAATTTGCTTTTGTTCAGTCATGCCTGACTCTTCATGATCCATGTGGGTCTAGGCAAAGGCACTAGAGAGATTGTCCATTACCTTCTCTAGCTCATTTTACAGATAAGGAACTGAGGCAAACAGGGTTAAGTGACTTGCCCAGGGTCATACAGTTAGAAAGTATCTGAGGTCAGATTTGAATTTGGAAAGATGAGTCTTTCTGCCTTCATTCTTGGCACTCTATCTCTTGTGCCATCAAGCTGCCCTAGGAAGGAAAATAAATACAAATAAATTAGAAAAATAGTTAAATATAAGGTAGTTTGAGAGGAAGAGCACTCCTCAGTTGAGGGATCAGGAAAGGCTTTATATAGAAGGTGGCATGTGTGTGTGTTTACAGTTTTATGTATGTGTATTTATACACCTTTATATATGTACATTTCTGACATGGCCAATGCATCTTTTTTTTGTCTCACTATATGTTTGTAACACAAGTTTTGTTTTTCTTACTTTCTTAAAGGGGGGAACATGGAAGGGAGAGAATGCAGAACAGAAAATAATTTTTTAAATTGGGTTTTAAAAAAATAGGTAGTTTGTCTTGAAATAAGACAAAGATTCTACATAGCAGGAGTTCATTCCAGGCATGAGGGCCTGCCAATGCAAAGGTGCAGAGGTTGGAAATGGAATATCTCTAGTGTTTGAAGAACAAAGAGATAGCCCATTTGCCTAGTATTCAGTAAGTGCTTAAAATGCTGGTGGATTTATTGATTGATGAGGGTCTTCCCAATTTTTAGTACTCTACCTTCCCAACCCAAAATGACCTTGTATCTTCTATTTGAGTTTACTTATCTATATAAATATTGTTTTCTTCCATAGTATGGGAGCTCCTTGTGAGTAGGAATTATTTCACTTACAATTGTATTTGTATCCTCAGCGCCTATAGCACAATGCTTGCCATACAATAAGCGATTAATAAGTGCTTATTAAATTGCATGTGTTTCTATATCCTAATTGCTAACAAAACAGCAACTGTCAAAGCTTCGGGTTTATTTTCCCTGTGGGAGCCCTGAAGAGAAGAACCAGTGTACCCCAACCATAATTTGTCTGATACTTTGTCTTCTCTACTACCTCTGCAATTTGCTCCAAACCTCTCCAAACTTGCTGGTCCCTACTTGCTTCCCCTGCCCACCAGAGGTCAGGGTTTCTGCACTTTGGCTTAGTTTGGGGGGTTTGAGTTTCCCATCATGCACCCTGGCCCTGGTTCTGAACCTCTGCACCTCTGGATTTAGTGATGCTACCTCAGTTGCTGCTGGGATTGCTGGATATAAGAGTTGAGGGTTAGCTTATAGGGAAGAGACCAGGGAGAAGCCATCAAAGATGCTGTAGTTGGGGGGCAGCTAGGCAGCACAGTGAATGGAGCACCAGTCCTAGAATCAGGAGGACCTGAGTTCAAATCTGGCCTCAGACACTTAATACTTACTAGCCCTGTGACCTTGGACAAGTCACTTAACCCCAATTGCTCTGCCTTCCCCCCTCCAAAAAGAAAAAAAAATGTTATAGTTGCCTCCTATGCCTCCTGGACATGCAGCCTCTCTCCTCAGAGCCCTGGACCCCTTCCTTACCACCAGTGGACACCTTCCCTATCTGGTTCTCTGACAAGGTAAGAGGATTTTACAGGCTCTCCCCTTCCTAGGCAGAGAGGTCTCTTTGTACTTGTGTGGTCTCTATTTTTTAGGCTGGTGACATTCAGACATGCTTTTTCTTTCTCTGGGATTTTGGCTCTTTTTCTGGATCCCTGGGTGTCCCTTCTTTTTTTCCTCTCTTTCCTTCCCAGGCCATCTCTGGTCTAGAAGAAGCAGAATCCTTTCTAGTTCTTCGCTCCTCTTCCCATGTAGTTGGTGCAGTTATTTGATTAACTTGGGGTGGGGGAGATCAGAAGGTATGGGGTACACAAAGAGGGAGGCAACTTTCAAAATGATTAAGTATGAGAGAAATTTTCAAAAATGGTTGTCTGTTGAGCAATTTTCCATAGTAACCATCCTGGCACAAAGTTCTCGGTCTCACACATGCACAGGATTCAGTCTTTCTCACCTCAGTACTTTCCACCCCTCATCCCACCCAAGAAGACAAAAAAACAAAAACAAAAAACCTGGACAAGGCATGATTTCTGCTAAGCTGATATGTTTGCCTAGGTCCTAGGAAATATATGAGAATATTGCATTTGGCTAGGAATGCCGCTTTGGTAGCCTCCTAACAGCAATTTGCCTGGAAAGTACTTGACACTATGTTTCCATATGCATCACAGTGTTCTTGATCCGGGATCCCTAGACACAGTATTTTCTAAAAAGTAAAGTTTGGCAGAAGGGGAGTCAGGGAAGTTGGAGAATAGGTACGAAGCTGTGTGGTATAATGAAGAGATTGGAACTTGGAGTCAGAAAACCCGATAGTGGTGTCTGGACTACTGATCCTCTGTGACATCAGGTGAATCCCTTAACTTCTCTGAGACTCAATTGCTTTCTTTACAAAAATGAGCATCATAATACTTAGCCTGTATGATGGTGCTAAAAGTGACATGATGTAGGCAAAATCCATTCTAGTTTCTCAATTAATATCTGTAGGCTACTGTTGTTACTTAGCTGTCCTCTCGAGGCTCAGTCAAATTGACTTTCATTGGGGGAACATAAGAAATGTGCCCCACCACAAGAAAGTCACCCTGGAGTTAACCAGAGATGGATAGAAGTTATTTGAATGGCAAAAAGAAAGCCATTGAAGATCATATTAATAGCTAGCATTTATATATTTATCTCATCAAGATATATTATCTCTTTAATGTTTACAAAGTACTTTTTACATGTTATCTCACTTGATACAACAACTCTCTGAACTAGATACTATTATCTCCATTTTAAAGTTGAGGAAAATGAGACAGATGGCTCAGTGCATAGAACACTGGGCCTGGAGTCAGGAAGACCTGAGTTCAAATTTGACCTCTGACATCTACTTGCTAAGTGACTCTAGGCACGTCATTTAACCTTCAATTGCCTTAATCCACTGGAGAAGGTAATGACAACCCACTCCAGTATCTGCCAAGAAAACCCCACAGACAGTATGGCACATAGAATCATGAAGAGTCAAGACAGGACTAAATGACTAAACAACAAAAACTGAGATTGTAAGGGTCTTGTTCAAGCTCATACAGCTAGTAAATGGCTAAGGCAGAACTGGAACTCAGATCTTCCTGATTCCATTTCCAGCACTCACTACAATATCCTAATGCCATATAAGGACCATGACAGTGAGTCTTACCAACATAGGAGATATCCTTTAATGCAAATTATGAAGCTACTCTAAAATATATAGTATGAATAGGTTTAATGAGTGAAGCTTAATGGAAAGTGCATTTTAAAGTAATTGATACAGTTACCTGAGGATGGATTTGAACTCAGATCCTCCTGATTCCCGGGCTGGTGCTCTATTCACTGTACCACCTAGCCACCCCATCATATTTTCTTGCTAGTATCTTTTAAACTGGAGTTTTTACACTTGGGAAACAGGTGTTTATGGGGTTTGCCTCTTTTCTTCTCTCTCCATCATCCTCTGCTGAGTTCACTGGCCATCTTTGCAGCTGAAAATGTTGTAGTGCAATCAAAAAGCCTTGGAGTGAGAATCAAATGGACTTAAATGCTGCATAGCTAGTCACAGCCTCTTTGGTCAAGTGTGTAAATCACTTAATCCTACTGAGACTCAGTCTTCTCATCTTGTAAAAAACACCCACCTCATAGTGTGCAGGAAAGTGCTTTGTAAATTCTAAAGGCTGATGTAAATAGGAGTTATTATTGTCTGTCAAAGCACTTTGTAAATAAGTTATTACAACTTAACTAAGGCCCTTGGGAAGTGTGCTCTTCCAGAGATGGTTTGGCAGCACGTCTTGGAGGGAAACAGTTGGCATTGGAGAGAAAATTAGGTTTTATTTAGGATGTGTGTGAATTGTGAATGTGCTAGATCTTTGGGAACTAAGCACCCAGCAAATTTGAAACCTCTAAATTGCAGATAATGGTTTGTTGGGAAATGAGGCTGACAAAAATGGGAAATTTCGTTTGGGTTTTTTCCCAGTATAGTTTGGAGAGGTTAGAGAATCCTTTGGTTTTCTAGAACCAGTGGCCTGTTCTTTCAGGACAGGTCTAAGCACTCTTTTGAAAAGAAAGTGTTTGTTAATCCAGTAGAGGTCTCCTTTTCTCTTTTGAATAAACAAAACCAGAAGTAGCTTACAGGCTTGAGCCTTTCTTTCACATCTTCCTTAGGGTCTTATGTTCTTCTGCAAGATCTCCGTTCTGGCTTCTGGAGCTCCTTTCAATTCAGCTTTGTTGGTGTTATTCAGTCACACCCTACTCTTCATGATCCAACTTGGGGTTTTCTTGGCAAAGATACTGTAGTGGCTGGTCATTTCCTTTCCTGGCTCATTTGATAGATGAGGAAACTGGGACAAACTGAGTTAAGTGACTTGCCTAGGGTCACACAACTAGTGTCTGAGGTCAGATTTGAACTCATAAAGATGAGTCTTCCTGACTCCAGGCCTGACACTCTATCCACTGAGCCACCTAATCGGTTCTGTTTAGGATTTGATAAATACCTACTATGGGCATTGCCTGAGGCACTTAACTTCCTTCTGGCTTCTTTTATGGAGTAGTTGGCATCTTCTGCAGCAGGCTAGCATAGCAAAGCATAGCAGATAGAGCACTAGACTTGGAATCAGACCATCTCAAACACTCTGAACAAATGATTTAGCTTTTCTCAGCCTCAGTTTCCTAAGCTGTAAAATTAGGATAAAACTTACAGCACCACTTTACAAAGTTGTCAGGATCTGTTTTGCACTAAATTTTAAAATTCTATATTTTTGTGGGAGAGGGGTCATGTCAAAACCTATGATTTCAGTGTTGTAAACTTGGAGACTTCCCAAGATGAAAACTTCCACCAATGCGAATAGTTTCTTTGTAATACAATCTTAGAGGGATGTCTGGGGCCCTGAAAGTTGAAGTCATTTGTCCATAGACAAAGGCAGCATCTGAACTCATTTTCTTGACTGCAGGGTTAATCTTCTGTCAACTGTATCAAACAATCTTGAATAATTGTATATTATACAGTTATTATCATAATCATAATTAATCATTGGTGGAAGGGAATAGAATAAGCCATTATATAGTGCCCTACTATGTGCCAGGCATGGTACTAAGTGTGACAAATATTATATCACATTTGACCCTCACAACAACCCTGCTAAAGCCAATATTTGGCATTATTCATTGTTTTAATTATCTAAACTTCAGATTTTTGCCAGATGATATGATTAATGAGTGCCTACATTTTAGATCTGGTATAAAGGGCAGCTGGTGACACATGGTAGATAGAGTGATGGGCCTGTAGTCAGGAAGACTCTTCTTCTGCATTTAAATCCAGCCTCAGAAGCTTACTAGCTGTATGACCCTAGGCAACTCACTTAACCCTGTTGGCCTCAATTTCCTCATCTGTACAATGAACTGGAGAAGGAAATGGCAAACCACTCTAGTATTTTTGCCAAGAAAACCCCAAAATGGGGTCATGAAGAGTTGGACACTACTGAAAAATGACTAAACAGGTATAAAATGGATAATTTCAATTACATTAAATTGAAAAGGTTATGTACAAATAAAACAAATATAACCAAGGTTAGAAGGAAAATAGAAAATCAGGGAGGGGAGAGAGGTTTTTATAGACAATTTATCAGATAAAGATCTCCTATCTAAAATATGTAAAGAACTTTGTCAAATCTATAAGAATATGAGTCATTCCCCAATTGATATATGGTCAAAGGATATGAACAGGCAGTTTTCCAATGAAGAAATCAAAATGACTTATAGTCATAAAAATGCTCTAAATCATTATTGATTTGAGAAATGCAGATTAAAACAACCTTGAGATATCATTTTATACCTACCAGCTGGACTAAAATGATAGAAGAGGAAAGTGACGCATGTTTGAGGGGATGTGGAAAAGTTGGGACACTAATTCACTGTTGGTGGAATTGTGAACTGATGTGACCATTTTGTAGAACAATCTGGAATTATGTCCAAAGAGTTATTAAACTACTTATACCTTTTGACCTAGAAATGCTACTACTTGGTCCATTTCCAAAGGTAATTAGGGGAAAAGGAAAAGAACCTATATGTTCTAACATGTTTATAGCAGCTCTCTTTGTGGTGACAAAGAATTGGAAATAGGGATATTCATCAATTGTGGAATGGCTGAACAAGTTGTGGTATAAAATTGTGATGGAATACTACTGTGCTATGAGAAATGATGAGTTCAATGATTTTTAGAAAAACATGAAAAGACTTGCCCAAAATAATGAAGGGTGAAATGAGCAGAACCAAGAGAACATTATACACAGTAACAGCAATATTGTCTTAAGAATGACTTTGATCAAATAAGTTATTTTGTCTACTATAAGTACCCAAATCAACTTTATAGTTTATGAAGAAAGATGCCATCTGCATGCAGAGAAAGAACTGATAAATAGAAGTATGTGTAGAATAATTTTGCATAGATATACCTATTTGTGTCTAATGGTAGCCATTTCTAGGGTGGGGGGGAGTGAAGGGAAAGATAAATTTATATGATTTTGTTGTATATTTGAAAGGAATAGCAAGTTGTTCCTAGCAGATTTGCAGTTTTGTGTACTATTGTACTATGTTATAGAAATGCTTGTGTTATTCTATAAATTAAAAATTAAAAAAAGGAAAAATGACTAAACAACAACACATGGTAAAATATGGAATTAAAGAGAGAAAGGGTCTCATTGCCTGCTCAGACTGGACTTGTACTGTACCCTCATAAAGTCACTTTAGGTGAAATCTGGCCTGGTCCTTCAGTTTCATCAACCCAGAGACTTCGTTTAATGTATCCCTCCCTCCAGAAGTTCCGTGGAACTGATTTACACCAAGCCAACTCCAAGGACTAACTTAAAAATTGAAATGCTAGTTAACCAATTGACAATGGAACATATTACAGATAATCAGTCGTGTACCTTTTTCTGGAGTTAGGGTAGCTGGGAAACTGAATTATTAGTCAGAACATGGCCTGGTGATCAGGGAATCAAATCAAAGGGAGGGGAATCTTGTTTGTTTGTAAGCTCCTTGAGGGCAGGGACTTGGTTGTTTTTCACATCTATGTAAACATGGCACTTCCCTGCAATATTTCTAATCTATTAACAATATTGGGGTTTCTAAGATTATAGTTTATTTCACTTTGTTGTTTATTGTTGTATTGTTTTCAATTATGTCTGACTCTTTGTAACCCCATTTGGAGTTTTCCTGCCAGAAATACTGGAGTGGTCTGCCATTCCTTCGTCCAGTTCATTTGACAGATGAGGAGACTGAAGCAAACAGGGTGATGTGGTCACGCAGCTAGTAATTGTCTGAGGCTGGATTTGAACTTTGGAAGATGAGTCTTTCTGAGTCCAGGTCTGGTGCTCGGTCCACCATCAACCCAGCTATCCTTATCTTACCTTAATTATGTCTTAAATGGTCAGAAACACATTTACCAACCATCGCTTAGCTAAGCTGTTCCATCCACTTCGGATTTTTATTAGCTTTCATTTCAGTTGTGCAATGTTTCTTGTTACACAATTTCAGTTCTGTAACAGTTCACTGTGCAGCGCTTCTATCCTTGATTAATTTGGAAGTAAAAATAGTTTGGAGCCAGTACGAGCAGCATGTTTTTCACCATTTGAAAAGAAAATAGATATTTTCCTAATGCAAGACACGGGTTTTAACCCTTTCTTCATTAAAAAAAAATTAACTCTTAAGCATAATGGTGTTTTTCTAAGCTTGTTAGCAATAATATTTCAGTACTTAAGTATTGATTATAATGTTACCTGCATTGTCTATGTTACAAGGTTGTATTTTTTTTAAACAAGGGGTTGTTTTCTGTTTCTTTTTTTGATACAAAGGTGAAAGAAAAAATAGATTTTTATTAATTGAAAAATTAAATTAAATTTGAAAAGTAATACTGCCTGTAATACAGTTAGTAAAAAAAAAAAAGAGTGAAAAAAGTAAGAAGGCAAAGTTTTACCCGTATATTTGCGCTAATTGTGGTCCTTCTCTTCCTAGTGTTACTGGGTAGGCCAAAGTTTGCATGGATTCTCTCAGTTTAGACTACTATAATGTTTGAATACCATTTATTAGCCACACTGCTTCAGGAGAATAGATTGTCTAGTCTCCGCACTGTCACTGAGCTTGTGAACATTACTTTGTCTGTGGGAAACTGGAAGTACCCTTCTCCCTGACCTTTACCCTTATACCCTCCACCCCTGCTTAGTTTCTCAACCATAAATCATTCATCCATTGTTGGAACCCCTTCTCCAATTCACTAGTGCTCAAACGAGGAGCTCTATCAGCTTTTTTAGAAAGCACTTTTGCTTCTTAACTTTGTTACCCACATTGTGAGATGAGGCCTGTAGTGGAAATGCTACTTTTTTCCAGGAATGCTGTATTTATGGGTATATTTCTAATAGAATATGAATATATAAAAAAACCGAGAATATTATAGGCATTCTATAATCAGAAGTATGCTACTCACTAGGGCAGCTAGATGATGGAATGAGTAGAGCACTGGGCCTGGAATAACAAATCTGGCCTCTGAGTTCAAATCTGGCCTCAGATACTTATTAACTGTATGACCCTGGGCAAGTCACTTAACCCTGTTTGCCTCAGGTTCCTCATCTGTAAAATGAGCTGGGGAAGGAAATGGCAAATCACTCAAGTTATCTTTGCCAAGAAAACCTCAAAAAGAGTCTTGAAGAATTGGACAGGACTAAAAAAAATGACTGAATCATTTTTAAATTATCATTCATTGTCTTGTCTCCCAGGTTAGTTGCTTTGGATAACAGATAACCTGAGCATTCTACCTTTTCAGCCTTTTGACTTCGTCCTAATTATTTCTTGTATCATCGAATCACCGAATATTTTGTCTCATTCTATTGTCTACTACTTGGATAAGGTTTTCCACTTAATGTTCTAAATTGTTTATTCTCCTTTCCATTTTTTTCCTCAAGAGCTCTGACTTAATGTTTTAATTTCTTGATTCATATCTTCCATCCATTCTTTGAGTTCTTGTGGCCAGTTTTTTTTTTTCCTGAGCACTTCAAGATTTGTAAAGCACTTTACATATGTTAATTCATTTGGTCCTCACACCAGTCCTGGTTGGTATGTGCTGGTAAGTATTATCTCTATTTTACAGATGAAGAAACTGAGGCTAAGAGTAGTTAAGTAATTAAACCTAATGGCCATTAAGTGTCTGAAATAGGATTCGAACTCAGGTCCTCCCACCTCCAAGTCCTGTACTCCATCCACTGCACCCCTTATCTATCCACTAAGCTGTTGTGCCATTACTTTCATCATCTAGATTTAGCTCTTGGGTCTATCTTAATCCATAATTTCATAAAAATTCAATTAGGAGATTTCTTCTGCTGACTCATGTCTTCAGCTTCATTTTCCAGATTGGGATTAAAAAACAACAGGGCCAGTCTCTGCCTCTTCCCTCACTTTGGAATGGGGTTGCTAATGTGAGGTGTTGTCCCTACTGCCAAATAGACACTGCCTTCTTGTCTTGTAACAGCTAAACTCCTGGGTAGAATGGATAGGTCCCTCCCTGTATTCTTCTGTGACTTTGTTCTGGGACTCTGCCTTCACCTTCACCTTCTGCTTCTGTCTTCTGACAGTCCAATTTATTTGCTGTCCAGTCTCCATCTCCTTATGCAGTAACATGCTTGTCCCCTGGCCATGTCCTGACAGAAACGAAAGAGGCCCACGCAGATATCACTGACTTCAGGCTTCTTGAAGGACTTCCTGGACTTCCCCGTCACAGCTACCCCATCAGTCCTGGAAGCAAGATCCCATTGGCTTCAGGCCCTCCTCAGTGAAGATGTTGCAGTCATCAAGTTTCCCTGAATGGCCGCTGACCAGAATGCTTTCAGACTTTTGGCTCTCTTCTTGTGTGATCCTGAACTGGAAGGAGGAGCTTACTCATGTTTTTTCTTGGTCTCTCCTTCATTTTCGCTGGTCTGACCTTTAAGGGAATTTGGCTTGGCTGGAATCTTTGCTGGTGCTTGCCCCTTTCCTCCACTCACATAACCGCTGCCCTCATTCAGGGCCTCATCTCTTTTCACTTGAACTGTTGTAATAGACTCCCAGCTGGTCTTCCTGACCCAAGCTCTACTTTCTCCAATCTCTATGCTCTCCAAGCCATTCTCCATATAACTTCCCTATTCTTAGAGTATAAGTCTGACAAAGTCATTCCCTTGCTAAGAGGCTTTGGGGGCTCTCTATTGCATGTGAGATAAAATACAAACTCCTCAAGCTAGCATTTTAAGCCCCTCACATTCTGAATCAGCCTGTATTTCCAGACCAACAGGATATTCTCTTCACATAATCTTGTGTTCCAAAAAGACTGACTAGCCTACTTAATGTTTCTGTGCATAACATTTCATCTCCTGACTCCATGCCTTGGTGTAAGTTCTCCTTTCTCCAGCCCCCATTCCTGGAATGTTCTCCTTCACTTTTGCTTCTTAGAATCCCAAGGGTCTTTCAATGCATACCTCCAGTGAGGCAGCTGGGTGGTGCAGGGGATAGAACTATGGGCCTGGAATCAGGAAGACCTGAGTTCAAATCCATTTTCAAATCCTTACTAGCTGTGTGACCCTGGGCAAGTCACTTAACTCTGTTTGCCTCAGTTTATTCATTTGTAAAATGAGCTGGAGAAGGAAATGACAAAACACTCCAGTATCTTTGCCAAGAAAACACCAAATGGGGTCACAGAGAGTCAGATACAATTGAAAAAAAGTCTGAACACTGTGTGAGCTTGGGGAAGTCATTTAACTTCTGTCTGCCTCAGTTTTCTCACCTGTAAAATAAGGATAATAAAAACTTCTACATCAAAGTGTTTGTTGTGAGGACCAAGTTAGATAATATTTGTAGATACTTAATAAACACATTTCCTTCCTTCCAGTGTTATTCCCTATAGGAATCCTTTCCTTCCCCTTAGTTGATAGTGTTCAGCTCCCTTCGCCCTCAAAGATTTAGACTTATCTGAGCATATGTTCTCCCTCTCATAGAATATAAGCTCCTTGAGGATAGAGATTGTTTCATTTCTGTCTTTGTAAGATCAGTATGCCTAGCACAGTACTTGACACATAGGTGATCAATATATATGTGTTGAGTTGTACTGAACATCAATTTTCTTGTGATAAATGAAGCCAGAAGGCAAAAAGAAGTTGTAGGTAGATGGATCTTGGTTCATAGCAAACATATACTGTGATACACTGGGACTTCAATTTGAAAATTAACACAAGAGAGTATGCTGAAAAATATATTGGAAAATTTGACTTGAGTTTGAGAAACAAGATGCCAAAAGACTTCTCTACTCAGAAAAGTAGACCTCAATGACTCAAAAACCTCATATTTATCTTTCCTGAATGCTTTGCTCCAGAAGGGTGTTAGAAGGCCAAGATGGTAGTCACCAAATATCACAGGCGCACACACACACACACACACACACACACACACACACACACACACACACACACACACACACACACACACACACACCTAAATTGATTATATCTTAACAGAGAGTAAATGACTGGTAATTCATATAGGAGGAATTTTAGATCATTGGTTTGCATGTAGCTAAAAATAGGAGTCAAAATCAGTATTGCATTCAAAGAAAGGCTCGTGATTAAAGGTTGACACTGAATACTTGCTTAGACCTCAGTCTGACTCATTCACATGAACTATTGAAGCCAAAAATTGGGAAATGGAGAAAGGAGGTGATATTAAACTTTATTATCACCAGTTTCTGCAGAAATTTAAGTAGTGTCAAGTAGGGGCCACCAAGAAGTGACCCCTGAGAGGAGAGATCCCTAGACTGGGCTTTTCATAGATGGTAGCAACTGGAGCTCTGATAGATTTCCTGAAGACATACATAGCAGAGGCAGACATCTGTGAGTTCTTGACCCAATAGAGTAGTTTGTGGTCATTGTTCATGCTCATCAACCTCAAATCCTGCACAGAGGAATGGAAAATTATAAATTGCATATGTAGTATGATGTGGAATCTCTCTAGTCAAAGACAAGAGCAATCTAGTCAGAGAGGAGCTGTACTTCTTAGGTAATCCCCAGTTTGAGAGTTCTCAAGTTTCAGGGTTTAGGGATTGGACTCCCGCTGAAGCAGTCAAACTCAAATAGCAATGGGAACCACTAAATAGTACCTTAAGATCTGTGCAATCTTATATTGACTTAGAAAGCTACACATTAACATTATCTATGTTCTATTTCGTTATTATTCATTCCGTTAAATATTTCCCAATTATATTTTAATCTGGAACCAGGGCATGTTGCAGCCAGGGTAGCATGTTGGACATTCTGCCATTGAGGAAGGGAATTTCTTGATACAATATACTCCACAGGGTATGAATAATATTGTCTATATAGTTTCTGTGTGATGCTCTGCTAAGAGAGCAAATTCAGTTTGAGGACTAGTCATACAATGAAACTATTGAGTATCCTTGTACCTACAATGATTAATTGAGTGTTTTCTTTCTTTTGAGCACACAAACTGGCAAGGCCCAGAATAACTGCTTTATTGGATGGAAGAGGTACTAGAGTCCAAGTGAGCAAATGCAGCCTGGGAAATACTATGTTTGGGTTTGGATATGGGTTCCTGAACTAATTCACAGAGCTAGTTAACATCTACATAGAGAAATAGCATAAGGGAGTAATTCAAGCATGAGGAACCTGTGGCTCTCTAGGTCCTCAAGCACAGCCCTTTGACTAAAGGACAATTAATTAATTAATAGGACAATGTAGTTTAAGGGTAAATAAATAAGAGGTGCTTAATAAATTCTTCTCATTAATTTGAAATGAACTGAAGAAAAAGGCCAAAGAAGATCAGAAACAACCTTAGCTGGCAAACACTTGAGATAGCAGACAAAAGCACTGCCAGTTTATAATGAAAACTCATTTTAAAATGCTTTGGGAAAGAATGGCAGAAAATTATATCACCTTTTTAAAACCTGAAGAACATTAGGAGTGAAAAATAAACCTATAAAAATAATCTACCTCATTCATGCTCTTAGCACTGGCAAAAGGACAACAATGTACAACAATTTATTTAACCATTATTTAACAATTTATTTAACCATTCCCCTTTTGTTGTGTACTTAGGTTTTCTCCCCAGCTTTTGGAAATTATATATAATGCTGCTACAAAAACCTTTGCACAGATGTTTTTGTGTTTTTGATAACACTGTCAGTCTATATTCCCAACAGTGCGGTTTGGGGGGAGGGCGGAGGGCTAAAGATGATGATCATTTTAGTAACTTTTACTTTGTACTGCCAGTTTGTCTTCTAGAGGACCTGTGATGAAGCAAATTACCCACTTCCTGACAGAGAGGTGATAGATTCAAGGTATAAACAAAAGACATGCATTTGGAGGCATGGCTCCTACACAGATTCATTATGCTTGACTATGAACAGACACTTACTGACTGTGTTTCCCTGGGTCAGTGACTTAACCCTCTTTGCCTCATCTCTACAATAAGCTGGAGAAGGCAATGGCAAACCACTCCAGTATTTTTGCCAAGAAAACACCGAATGGGGTCACAAAGAGTTGAATACAACTGAAATGACTAAATAACGACAATTTCTTATGAGGATTTTTTTTCCTCTTTATCTCTTTTAATTTTTTTATTGTGGAGAGGAGAGGTTAGCAAAAGCAAAGAGAGACTGAGGAAGAGGAGAGGAGGGGAAGAGGCAGAAGAAAAGGAAGAGCAATTGAAACATTTTTTAAAAATGTACAGAAGGGAACAGAAGGAAGTTCAGAAGGAAGCACAGACTAGCAGGACAGTTTTGAAAGTAATACATAGAATTACTAGATAGCTTTTTAAAAAAGCAAACAATATGAAGTGGAGACTCATGGTTTCATATAGAATCCTCTTTCATGTTCTAAGATATATATGTGCATATAAAACATATGTGTAGTGGAAAATGCTCTTTTTTTGTTGTTGTCTTAAGTTCAGAATTTAAAATAATTAAAACAAAATAGGTTCCATAGGCTTACAATCCTATTTTCAACCTTAGCATTGAATTTCCTTGTTTTTAGTGGCTTTTGTCCATTTGTTGGGACTAAGACTCAACCACAAAGTTCTTTCATTGTATCTCTCTTACTCTTAATGAGGTCAAACATTTTTTCATGTGATTATTACTAATTAATTTCTCTTTTGAAAACTGTTCATATCTTTTGACCATTTGTCCATTGTGGACTTGGAATTACCTCTGTGACTTTTTTTTAATAGTTCCCTAGGTGTTTTTTTAATTAATTTTTTTCTCCTTATGTGTTTTAGGTGTTAAGGTCTTATCTATTCTAACTGAACAGCCAGGCTTTTGCAAACAGTTCTTTACAGTAGACTGAATCTTTTTAGTCCCACATTTGACTGAAAGGTGCAAAGAATACAAAAGCCTGCTATGTTTTTTATTATAAAAACACATCTGTCTCAGTAAAGTTTAACAGTCTTGTAAGTTTCTCTGGCATATGTTAACCTTGTACAAGATGCCTAGATAAATGTAAACATAGATAACTTTGCTTAACTACCTTCTGATTAATATCAAGCGAAGAATAAGGCAAAAAGATGTATGCTTACCAAAGATATTTGTAACTGACATGAAGGATAACTTTGTACAGGAAGAATAATTACCTCTAGACGGTGAAGTCTTCCATATCTTCCTATTTTCAGATATCTTTCATTTATTTATTGCTAATTGTATCAAGGTCCAGCACATTACGGGACTGTTCAATGAAATCATTATTATTCAAGAGATTGGTCTAACAATTCATATAGGATAAACTAAATGAATGAAAATTGTCTGTTGTTTAGATGAGTAATATACAAGTTCTTTTAATAATATCTTGCTTAGGGATAGCTAAATGGTATGGTATGTTGAGCAGTGGCCCTGGAATCAGGAGGACCTGAGTTCAAATCTAGCCTCAGATATTTACTAGCTGTGTGACCCAGGGCAAGTCACTTGACCCTAATTGCCTTAAAAAATAGTACACTACTGTCAATTTAAAAAAATTGAACACATATTCATAACATGTGCATTTTGGCTTAGTTATAAATTATATACATACACTGCTACATTGATAGCTACATATGTTATTATGGATAAAAAATTCATTTTATGCCTAAGCCTGTCAGAAACAATTTTATTAATTAAATTAAAACTAATTTTAAGCATCTTCTTTTTAGAGAAAGAAATTTCTGTCCAAAAGACAGAAATTCATATTGCATTTGCAAATCTCCGACACAAGCCCCTTTGGAGTTACAGTTTCTAGCATTCTCAAAAAGTGTACACAATTCTCCACTAAGACAGAACATAGTTACAGAGCCCAGGTGATAGTTCAGTTAACCATTTGCTTCATCAAATAGAATAATAAAAACAACTTTTAGAACACTCTAAAGAATCATTTTCCTGATAATGAATTAATAAATAATTGTTACAGGCCTACTATGTTCCAAAAGCAGCTAGGTAGCCCAATGGAGAGAGTGCTAAGGCCTAGAATCAGGCTGACTCATCTCTCTGAGTTCAAATCCAGTCTCAGACACTTAGTAACTGTGTGACTCTGGCCAAGTCATTTAACCCTGTTCACCCCAGTTCCTCATCTGTAAAATAACCAGGAGAAGGAAATGGCAAAACACTCTAGTATCTTTGTCAAGAAAACCCGAAATGGAGTCAAGAAGAATTAGACAGGACTGAAACAACTGAACAACACTGTTTCAGACACTTTGCTAAGGTCTGAGGATGCAAAAGAAGGCAAAAGACAGTCCCTGCTCTCAAGGAATTCACAGTCTAAAGTGGGAGACAGCATGCAAACAACTATGTACAAACAAGCTACATACAGGATAAACACACACACACACACACACACACACACACACACACACACACACACAATTCCAAGGTCACATGGCTAGTAAGTGTTAAGTGTCTGAGGCTGGATTTGAACTCAGGTTCTCCGGACTCCAGGGCCAGTGCTCTATTCACTGCACCACCTAGCTGCCCCAACACACATAAACACTTCTTAAATAATTCAATTCCTCTTCAACTCTACTGTTTGAGAATTCTTCTTTCCAAACAGAGTTTAAATGGAGACTGAAGCAACCTACATGCTATCACTCTTTTCCATGTTTGGTTTTGTTTCCTTTTTCCCATTGTTTACTCCACTGGTTACAACCCTTCTATACAACCAGACTAATGTCCAACGTGAAAGTATTTGCAGATTCTATACTTGACTGCATACTGTCATGGGTGGGGGTAGAGGGAGGGGAGAAAACTTGAAGCTCAAGGGACTCTGGAACCGCATCTTGTAAACTAAAAGTAAATAAACGAATCAATTTTAAAAAAAAAGAAGTGGTCAAAGGATATGAACAGGCAATTTTCAGAGGCAGAAATTAAAGATATCTTTAAGCATATGGAAAAATGCTCTAAATCACTATTGATTCGAGAAACGCAAATCAAAACAACTTTGAGGTACCACATCTCACCAGTCAGATTGGCTAAGATGACAAAATAGGAAAATGACAAATGCTGGAGAGGATGTGGAAAAATTGGAACACTAATGCATTGTTGGTGGAGTTGTGAACTGATACAACCATTCTGGAGAGCAATCTGGAACTATGCCCAAAGGGCTATAA
>CM053581.1:120750019-120765352 GCA_028627135.1 Pseudochirops cupreus | reverse complement strand
TACATGCCAACATGGAAAAGTGACAATTGTAACTGATGAAACTTTTCTCAGTATGAGGATAGGTGAAGGGAATACAAATGTATATATACATATACATACACATATATTTATATAAGAGGGTTTATATATGCATATAAGCATATATCTGAGTATGTATATATATGAACACATAGAGGGCATAAGATCAATTGAATAGGAAGGGACAATATACTAAAAGGTGAAATACTGAGGTGAGAGAGGATTAGATTGAGAGGAAATAGGGAGAGACACAATGGGGTTGAGCATCTCATGGAAGAGACAAAGGATAATTATTACAATAGAGGGGGAGAACAGGAAGGCAAAAGGGAAAGAGTCAACCTTACTCTCACTGAACTTGGCTTAGGGAAGAAATGACATAAATTCTAAACTGGGCATCTTGCCACACAGGAAAATAGGGACAATGGGGATGAGAGGTAGGATGATGGAGGGGAGGGCAGGGTAGCGGGGATGGTTGATGGAAGTGCACTCTTCTGTAGAGGGACAGGGACAGAGTACAGAGTGGAACGGGGAGGGGGGGCAGATAGGTAGGAGGGACATGTAATCAGTCTCTAACAATGTGCCCACTGTGGAGAGGTTCTGCGTAATTACACATGTACAGCCTGTATTTGATGGCTTGTTCTTCCAGTGGGGGTGGCTGACGAGGGAAGAAGAGAAAGATCTAGAATTTAAAGCTCTATAATCAAATGTTAAAAATATATATGTATATACATACATATATATATACAATTATTATTAGTATTATTATTAACTACATCCAACTGCAACTTAAGATTCACAGGCACTGTGGAAGGGAGATTCATCCGGCTCTATCGGAAAGTTAGAGGAGTGATGGGGGAGGACATAGGAGAGATTGGATTGGGGGAGGGGTCATACAAGGGGATGGCTGTTTTGAGAGGGGGGTAGGGGAAAGATGGGGAGAAAATTTGTAACTCAAAATCTCATGGAAATGAATGATGTAAACTAAAATAAATAAAAGAAAAAGAAAAAAAAAGGAAGAGTGGAATTAGGTGGACAACTCTGTGATTGCTTCTTCTGGACTGTATAAACTTGGATCAAATCTCCTCTTGGCCTTCATCTTTAAAAGTCCTCAACTTTGCCTCATAATGTGTGCTCCATCATTTTGCCTAGTATTTTCTGGCTCATCTCCAGACTCAGTGGATCCTGCTTGAGCTACAGTGTGCAGTTTTTGTAGTAATGTAGGATAACAGCTGGTGTTTGGTTTCTCATACCCTTTCTGATGAGGCCTTTTTGGCCTCAGCAGCATACACTTGGCAAATTTCATCAGAGAACAGTCAATAATGCCTTCAAGCCCTTTTTCTGAGTCACCACTGTTAGCTTGGAGTGCCTCATCCTATAAATATAACTCATGGTTTTTACATGCATATCACTTGCCCAAAATGAAGCTTATACATCACTTCTCCACCCACTCTGAAAGTCTCATGAGATCTTCTTACATTTGCTCTTCATCAGCTTGGTGTTTTCCAATGCCCCAGAAGGGCTTCATGCAGAGTTTACAAAAACACGAAGATTGTACTGTCCATTTTCTCTTTCACATCATTTATAAAATACTGAACAAAATTGGCCCCAACAATATGGAATTATACTTAGAAGATGGTTAAAATGTTCATATCCTTTGACCTAGAGATCCCGTAGCTACCCATATATTCCAAGGAGGTCAAATATAGAAAGAAAAACCC
Organism: Pseudochirops cupreus; assembly: GCA_028627135.1. Classification (NCBI taxonomy): domain Eukaryota; kingdom Metazoa; phylum Chordata; class Mammalia; order Diprotodontia; family Pseudocheiridae; genus Pseudochirops; species Pseudochirops cupreus. Next base: position 120,763,616 of record CM053581.1, on the reverse strand, counting down.
CACATAAACTAAAATAGTAGCAATAAAGAACTAGAAACAAAGTAGATGCCTATGGACTGCAAAATGACTAAATAAATGATTGCATATGGATATAATGGAATATTACTGTGCTACATGAAACAACAAACACTTAATTTGCTTACTCAGTACCATACCAATCAAACTACCAAAGAATCACTTTATAGAGCTAGAAAAAATAATAAAATTCATCTGGAAGAACAAAAAGTCAAGAATATCAACGGAATCAATGGAAAAATGTGAAAAGGGCCTAGCAGATCAGATCTCAAACTATACTACAAAGCAAAAATCATTACATCAGTCTGGTACTGGCTCAGAAATAGAGCGGTTGATCAATGAAGCAGATTAGGTGTACAGTATACAGAAACAAACGAGCACAATAACCTAGTGTTTGATAAATCCAAAGATCCCAGCTTTGGGGCAAGAACTCACCATTTTGCAAAAACTGCTGGGAAAAGTGGAAAGCAGTGTGGCAGAAACTAGGCACAGTCCAATATTTCATACTATTTAACAAGATAAACTTAAAATGGGTACATAATTTAGACATAAAGGGGGATGTCATAAGCAAATTAGGGGAACATGGGAAAAAATTACCCGTCAGATCTATGGGTAATATGACATGATCAAACAAGAGATAGAGAGGACCACAGGGGATAAAATAGATAATTTTTATTACATTAAAAGAACTCTGAAAGGTCTACCTTACTCGCATCAGACTGGCTAACCTGACAGAAAGGGAAAATAACAAATGCTGGAAGGAATGTGGAAAAACAGGCACGCTAATGCACTGTTGGTGGGGCTGTGAACTGCTCCTACCATTCTGGAGAAAAATTTGGAAATATACACAAAGTGCTATAAAGCAAAACCATTATTAGGTTTGTACCCCAAAGAGATCAAAGAAGAAGGAAAAAAACCTATATGTGAAAAAACATTTATAGCAGCTCTTTTTGTAACAGCAAAGAATTGAAAACTAAGGGGATGCCCATCATTTGGGAAATGGCTAAACAAATTGTGGTATGTGAATGTGAAAAAATACTGTTGTGTTATAAGAAATGACAAAGGAGATGGTTTCAGAAAAATCTAGGAAGACTTATATGAAATAATCCAAAGTGAAATGAGCTGAACTAGGAGAATATTGTAAAAAGTAACAGCAATAGAGCAATGAAAATCCTTAGCTATTCTAATCAATACAATAATCCACAACAATTCCAAAGGATGAATGTTGAAAAATGCTATCCACCACTAGAGGAAGTAGACTCTGAATACAAATTCAAGCAATTTTTTCACTTTATTTTTCTTACTCTCCTGTCCCCCTCACACATGATATGGTTAATGTGGAAACATATTTTGCATGACTTCATATGTATATGGGTATCATATTTCTTGCCTTCTCAATGGGTGAGGGAGGGGGAAAGGGAGGGAAAGAAATCTGGAACAGAAAATAAATTTATTTTAAAAAAGAAACACTTTACATGAAGAATACAGAGAAGCATGGAAAGACTTATGTGAAACGATGCACAGCAAAGTAAGCAGAATCAAGAAAACAATATACACAGCGGCAACAATGTATACGGAAAGAACAATATCCACAAAAAACAAAAACCAAACACTGCGTAATTTTATATTGACCAAGTCTGAAGAGGGGATTTAAGAACATACCTCCCTCCTTCGCAGATTTCTAAATTATCATGGCGATGGAATACCATATATTGTAGAACTTCATAGATATGTTGGTTAGTTTTGCTGATCTGCTTTTCTTTTCAATATTTTTATTCTTTTTATAAGAAAAGGCTTTAGGGGAGGGGAAGAAGAGATATATATTTGGAAATAAAGTGATAGTAAAAAAAGGAAATAATGAATTCATTTTAGAAAAAACAAACATGGTGTAATTATAATGATCAAGCTTGGCTCCAAAGAGAAAAAAATAAAACTCCCTCCCTTTTTTTCTCACAAAAGTGGGGAACTAGGGTAACAACTGAGACCTAGTTAATGTGCTGGTTAGTTTTGCATGACTATTTTTTTCTTTCTTTCCCTTTTATTCTTTGTTTTAAAAGATGGCTCTCTAGGGAAGGGAGAAATATGTTTAGAGATAAAAGCAAAGTAAAAACAAAATGTATCAATAAAAAAATTTTAAGTGGATTTCAATAGCAGTGCCTACTAGACATTTCACCATCTATACACGTGCCTATTTATCCTAACCTTTTACTTTTTACCTATAAGTCAATATTCTGACAAAGTAATTCCATGTTATCTTTTTAAAAAATAACCTTTGGCATGCAACTTTGTCAAAGATTTGTAAAAGTCTAATTAAATCATATCTGCTGGCTCCTCCTTGATGACATTTCTTTGTATACCACAAAAACCACTTTAATTCTAGACATGGTTTTTCCTAAGGCTTTGTGTTCAATGATCCTATCATTTATTATAGATTCTACCAGCTTGCCTTCTACAGAAGCAAATTTCCCTCACTCCACGGTTCTCAGGGATCCCTCTGGAACCCTCCTTGTATAGGGGATTCCACAAGGAATCATCTGTAGAATAAACAGTTTAAACTCCTGGGTATGTGCTATTTGCTTCCTAACAATTTACCTACTTTTAGCCCCAATGACAAGGTTTAGAATTAGGTCTAAATCAACTTTCTCCTCATCTTGTACTTCTATAATCTGTCTGCTTCAAAAAAAAATGACTTGAGAATTTTCCTGTTGCTCTCCTTTGTAAAGTTTAAGCAACAAATTTCATTTCATTTCATTTCTCAGACAAAACAGCTTGTCTTTTAGTACCTTCCTTTTCTATTTTCAGTGTCTCTGCCCTCCTAGGCACTGCTAGAGATCAGCAATGTATCAGTTAATCCTGTGTTAAAATGTCATTACATAAGGGCTTCCAGTGTTAAAACTTCCCATGTATGTTTTCATTTTAACGAGGGAAAGAAAAAAATCTTTAGCATCCAAAGGAGTTGATTTCTAAGATGGGATAACTATACCATGCAATAAGAAAGATATTTTTGAATAGGGGGCCTTTCTAGGAGCCCCTCAAATCATATCATATAGACAACTATCACTCCATAATATAATTCCTGTTTTCTGCTCTCAATTCTTTTGATTTCTAGATAGAACTTTTACATGTGATCACTCTGATTAAAATAGATAAAATACATTTCTCAGATGGGAGCATGAAGTGAATTGGTTCAGTAAAAATATTCAACCCTGCAGAGTGCTCACTGTTGGTTCCCCCTTCATCAATATATTTTTCCTTACCTTATGAAAGAAGGCAGCACCTGTCAGCACCATGGATAGCTCACAGGAGTAGTTGGAGTTATAGAGCCAGGACTGATGTGGAATGTCCCAAGCATGGTATCTCCCAGGGAAACCTACAATACGATCTCGAGCTTCTCTCCACACCCTATTAAAAAAATGTCCGTACACGCCAAAGTTTAGTGCCTTGAAAAGTCTATGAAATATTTTAAGCTTATTGCTTGTCTAACAGATACACTATGTACTTCACCCAATCTATGTTCTAGGTCTTATATTCCTACCACCTTCCTTCTTAGTTTGCTGCGTTTACCCCGGTCTCTGATATTTCTGTCAAATTCAGAATGTGATCTCAGGAACAGAATGAAATCTAACTGGGTTAAAGAGGCCACATAATACAATAGAGAAAGAACACTGGCTCTAAAGTCAAGTTAGCTTGTGTTCAAATCCCTCTGCTGACACTTTGTGTGTGACCCTGGACTTCAGTTTTCTCATCTATAAAATGAGGGGATTGGACTGGTTGACCTCTGTGGTTCTTTTCGGCTGTAGAGCTATGAGGATTCATAAGCATATTCACTGAGGATATTTATTAAATACAAGGAAAAAAATTAGGAGCTTTTTTTTTAGGGTCTCCCTGAGAAGCTGCTGTGCCAAATGAGTCAGAGGCTGGACAGACCTACTTTTGGGAATGTGAGTAGAAGCATGACTCCCACTTTTCAGGGGTATATTTGTTGTGGCAGCAGGGCAAAGAACTGTGTAAAGTCATGGGAGAATATTTGCCCAGACTCTATGTCACATAGAAGGCTTCCTGAACCAGATAGTCACAATGCTATGGGAAGAGTACTTTTTTTTTTCCCTCAGTGTAATGAGAAACTATACCCTTTGTGATAATTCATTAGGCAAAGATTCATTACTGTACAAATGATAAATCAGAGTATTAATTCTCTGTTACCACCTTCAGAGACGTTTTAAAATACTGGACTAGTTTTGAGGCAAGGGAGATCAGGGAAAGTTGGTTTTCTGGTATCAATTCCATGACAGTAAAATTCTGTATACAGTTTCCTAAGAAGACCTGAATGACCTCTCTTCTCCATTGAAAAATGTTAATTATTAAGTTGATCAGACTGGCCTTGCTGACCAGAAACATAAAGGTCATTCTTTTTTCTGTCAAGATTTGGCCAGTGAGGTTCAGGGCTACACTAATCACATATATGCTCTAATGTTAAAAGAAGGTCAATGGTGATGGTTTCAACAATAACTTTATTAAGAAGGCACACCCCATGCTTCCTAGGTTGGATTCCAGCAGATTTGGGAGGATGTCTAGTAGTATAACTGAAAATAAAACACATTCAATGAGGCTTTTTGCCTCCTTAAAACACAAACAATAAGGAACCTATAACTGGAACCCTTAGAGGGAACATCCCTAGAACATATTCACTGCCTGCTTTTGGAGGGAAAAAATGATGAATCTGGGAGGTATATCAGTTTGAGTCATGGGCAGGTGGAATGGGCTCTCCCATTCCAGTCTGAGTTCCAGGCCCACAGAATGTCAACAGAACTGGAACCAGGAAAAGAAATTTTGAAATCTACCTTCCAGCCCACAAGCCCACATTATCAAGTTCACCCTATTCATAGACTTCCATATTTGCATCTTTTATAAAAGGTAATTCTTGTGGGCTTGGCTACACATGTTGAATTGTTAAAAGGCTAAGTTCAAGGGCAGCCCAAAGGGTTCTCTTGCCAGAAGAAAGCTGTTGGTACATGCCAGACATACAGTTAAAATGTGCCAACTGCTCCTCTCTTCTCTTCCATTGGTTGCTTCAGATAGGAGCATTACAAGAGACAGGTTTTTCAGGAGAGAACACAGTTCGAATTGGAAAGCCAATTGGAATTTTAAAGAGAAAGGATGGTAAAGGTCAGGAAAAAATTAATATGGCCACGGTCAAATTCAACTCCAATGTTGAGCCATAACTGCAACCAGACATAATTATGTGGTATCTAGTCAGCACCTCACAACGTGGAGTTGTGTTCCTAAACATCTCAATTCATACATTTGACCACAAAGGTCACACATGGAAACTTTGTCTCTAATGTCAAGTCAGAAGATTTCAAAAAAAAAAAAGTACTATCAATCTTTCTAAAGATGGGAAAGACAAATCATTTATCATGCCTAAATCGTTTATTCTTTTGGTTGGAGGAAGGGATAGAAACTCTCTAGGACATCATGCTTCTCTTCCCTTAGGATTTGGTTTTGCTGTCTTCAGTCCTGCTGTGGGATCTATACTGCATCTGAGGGTCACCATTCAAAGATACCATCTCCAAAGAGAGGACTGCTACACTGCACAAGCAACCAGCCTTCATTTCCCATACTGCATAAACATGGAAGGACACCGCCCAACCAAAGCAGGCTGGTTTCTGTCTTTGTACAGGATGGACATTTCACAATATGGGAAGATTTATAAAATGGCTGGTGAAAGAATGAACACCTGCTTCAATAAGAGTAGCTAAGGGAAAAGTAGAAGGCCAATCTCTAAATTGAAAGAAATTTGATTTATCAATGAAGTTCTTGGGCCACCTTTCCCTTTAAGATAATCTAGGGGCCAACATTTTATTCTAACTCTCTATTTCCCCAGAGCCTTACAGAAAAAGCTAAACAAATGCTTGCTAAATGAGCAAATGAATAGGTGATATAAACTCAAAAGGATTTGGAAAGTAGGAGGCTTAGGAACCAGAAGATCCCTCCAACGAAAACACTGCAGAGCAAAGAGCTGACTCTCCTGAGGTCTGTCTATTAAGTGGGAATGTGCTTCTGAGTTGAGTGCCCAGGCTCCGGGACCTCATTTTAACCTCCAATATCTGTTCCACATCCCGGTATGTCCTAAGTCTTTCACAGAGGGACCTAGAATTTTTTCATATGCTCCTTGCTTGCTCAAATGCCAACCAGTCCCTCACCGAAAGCCAAACATGATCTCATCATGGCGGAGGTGAGCATCATCATCAATGGACAGGATGGCCTCCGTCTCAATTTCATTCCAGGGTAAGAAGCGATTGTTCAAGCTGTTCTTCTCAGTGCGGACCACCTAAAAGGAAGAAGAAGCAAGAAGTATTGTGATAAATGTTGTCTGTGTAACATATGGAACCAAGAAAAGCTCATGCCAGAGGAAAACATAACTGAAGAGCTAAATTTACTGCCAGCCACACAAACTAATACACAGGTCTTAGGAAGAAAATTGCTTTTTATAATTCAACAGTTTTGTAGAGTTTGATCTTTATGGCTACAATCTCATTTTTTATTTCCTAATCTGTTTTATGAAGCAAGCCAGGGCTTGCTTACATAGCAGAAAAACAAAATCCAAAATCATTTACAATGAAAGTAACAGTTCAGATTAGGAATTCTAGCTCTTGAGCAACCAGTCACGTTGCTATCCAACTTAATTTGATAATCCCTAAAATTATTTTATCCTAAGACTAATCTCTAGGATATTATTAAATATTTTCTATCCACAAATTAACTCTACATAGCCAGTGTCAAATTGAATATTCAGATTTTTCTTAACTTAGGACATCTTATATCCAATTTTGAAAGGTACTTCAGCATTGTTTATAGGGACAGAATCCTCCTAGTTATAAAAACTGATAGAGACCACTTAGTTATCTAGGATGATATACTCACTGTATATATCAGGCACCTAATAGGGAGTAAACAAATAGCTTTAATCAACTTTCCAAGAATTTCTGGAGTAGCAGTACAGTACTACTATAGTAGTATGGTATGAGGATAGAAGTATAGAGTTAAATTCTATAGATGAAAAAAGTGACAATAATTCGATGAAGATTGCAGTGAAGCTTATAATCCTGAAAGCAGCCTCTAACAAAACCACAATAAATAGATCATGTTTATATAAAATTTCATGGGTGTAGTGTGAATAAGTTTCTTTCAATTTAGAGACTGGCCTTCTACTTTTCCCTTTATATAAAATCCCATGAAAACACATACAAAGTGTTTTCCTTGAAATACCCTTTGAGATGTGCAGAACAAATGTAATCCTCATATTTCAGACAAGAAGGCTACAGCTTAGAGACTTATTCACAGCACAGTAGGGTTATTAGCAAGTGTTGAAGCTGGACTCCAACCCAGACCTTCTTTATCCAAGACACTCTTATCACTACTGTGCATTAAATCAAGCAGCACAACCAATTCCTTCACCAGCTCAGTCATCTAGATTGCACCATTTGGTTTTTATCTCTATCTTATAGACCTTGGGGACTACAAGCCTATTCTACTTTTCCAAATGAGGCACTGCCCACTATCCTTGTTAGGATAGGTGGCTCTGAATCTCATCTGGGCTCATCAGAACCCAACAAAATCACGTAATCACGAGCCCTCCCAGTTGCTTCATCAGCTTCTTCCCATTAGGTTTATTCCATCACCATCCCAAGTATACACAAGGAACTTCTTTTCAAGTACTGCTGTTCCTCAGCAAAACTAACACAGCTTCTTAGATATGCAGAAAATCCCACTCCAAGGACTAGGGTCCAAATGTTTCCCAGAATGTCTTAATTTCTCCTCATTAAACATGCACATTTTAGTTTGACAGACAAGATAAACTAATCAGAAGACAGTTTATTGGTTACATGGATTCAGTTGCATTCTAGACCCTATTAGTTCCTCAATTACATTTATTGCATACCCAAAAAGTCTATTATAATACTATCAATACATTAGGTAGTAGACCTATCCTTTACCTCCCAATAGTATTCTGCTGCAGTTCAATTCTGAGATAATTCTGAGCAGTTATGTAGCTCTTTTTATCTTCATAGAACTTTATAATGAACCAATTAATCCAACTAGTTAGAAATTACATTATTCTGAAAACCTATAAACAAAAAGTTTTTTAAGTTCAATTCTCAAGACCCTGAGGTGCCATTTTGTAGTCATACAATAACTTAACTAAAGAAAACTAAATACCCAACTGGTTTTGCTGGACTGGTCAGGTTTACTAGGTATTTAAAACATTAAGTGTTCTCTCTGGAGCTATCTAATCCTGCCTTCCTTGACATTATAAAGCTTTTCCTACAATTGTCAAACATCTGATTCTACATATACTCCTGAATTAGACAAAAATAGAACTGAAGAAAATTAAAAGATGGTTGACTATTAATTATTCACATGTGGATCATCCATTACATATGGTCTAACCTTGTGAAATATCTATAACAAATTTAATATTCTAAGCTGGCTTTTCTCTGTCACCTGCACACCTTCTGGGCTACCTATCCTGCTCAATAGTTAGTGTCTGCTAAAAGAGGAATAGAAAGGATTAGCCCATGAAGGCAAGGATACAAAAGAAAAGGTCTATTCTTGCTCAGGAAGTGTGCCAAGAACTAGCTTGGTACCAGCAGAAAATCCCTCCCACCTAACAAATTACCCATACACGTACGGATGAGGTCAAGATCCAAAAGCGACCTTTCTCTGATTACATATTTTTTCAACAATGAGATCTGAAGGACAGCTGGATTACTGCTGAAAGGTGTGGTGCTGAGTGTTCAGACTGTTCGCTGTCTGATATATTCCAAATTCTTGGTATCAATAAAACTAAAGTAGTTCAAAGTGGCACCCAACCAATTCAAGTGGTTGACCAACTACCTAAGGAACGAGGATACTAGCAAGAAACTGAGATCATCTCAATAGTCCCATAACAGCCAAATGTCTCATTAATGTAAAAAGTAAACAGAAAAGTCTCCATGACATGGTCTACTAGTCTTCAATAGAAAGTGTGAGATGATACGAGATTTAGTTCTATGGGTACCTTCTCAGAATAGGACAGGCAAAATGTGACCAACACCCTGTATTTCTTTGTGACTCAAGGGAAAAAAAAGGACACCCGAGATATCTACTTTAAGACACAAAGTTTAAACATGCAATTAATGCTAAATACAAAGGTTGAGGAGATCCAAGATTAGTCGGGGCAATACCAAATCAGAGGTTTCTGTGGAGCCTTCAAAAGTCATATGCGGGCATCTCTACAACATCTCTAAGGAATACTTATGACAGATACTACCCTCAGATCATTCACAGGAAAAGAGAATAGAATTCAGTGGAGATGGAAGAATATCAATGAAAGTGTTTTGTTTTGTTTTTTTTTTAACATAGTTTTAACTCTTAAAGAACTGCTATCTGAAGCCCAATTCCCAGACAAAATATTTGTAATGAGAGACTTGGTGCCTAAGGCTCAGATCCAGGCTAAGGTACTATCAGAAAACACCTGGTGTCAGGGAGGAAGCATTGTTGGTTTGGTTTGGTTTTAGGTGGGTGGGGAGTGGGAGAAGCGGTAGCAAGGTAGCACAGTGGATAGAAAGCTAGGCATGGAGTCAGGAAGTTGAAATTGAGCCCCAGATACTTAGCTGGGTGACCCTGGGCAAGTCACTTAACTTCCAACTGCCTCAGTTTCCTCAATGTAAATAACGATAGGAACAATAACACCTACCTCCCTGGGTTGTTGTGAGGATCAAATGAGATAGTGCATGTAGAGTGCTCAGCAGAGTACCTGGCAAATAGTAAGTACTATGTATTACTTCCCCCAATCAAAACAGTTGCGTGAATCAGAGAAGAGTATATAATACCTACACATATAGTCACAGGTTCTAGAACAAAAAGCTTCCAAATACAGATCTTAGTCACCTGGTGGAAGTAAAGGGTTACAGTTCTGTTCTGGGCAGAGACATCTACTTTAACACATAAAGTTCAAACATGCAATTAATGCTAGAAAGAAAAGGCTGAGGAGATCAAGGATTACTCAGAGCAGAAGTTCACATAGTTCTGAAGGCAGGATGCTTCAAAATTCCATCCTTGAGATGAGCTAGGGTCAGAGTTCCACTCTCCCAGGACCAGTGCTAAAGGGTTAAGCCCTAAGGCAGCGGGCTTGGAGGTCCTCACCTGCCAGTGTACATGGAGGCAGTGGAGACCTGGGACATTTTTGCACTGACTGGCAGATTAGATCAGCCTCTGAGCCTGCTTTTGGACAACATGATATTTGAAAATGTATTTCAAAAAAAAATTTATGGGATTATAAAAGAAAGCAATTACACTGAAATAGCAAAATATTTAAAAATTGTAAAAACAAGTTCACTTATCCCATGTTAAGAATTCTTGTTTTCAGAAGTCAAATACTAAAGTAAACTGGGCAATTCTGGGTAGTTGGGCTCTACTAATTGAAGTTTTAAATGGTAAAACATTATTTGTCCTTGTTCTATTGCTTAAATACCTACACGCTCTCATCTCATCATCCTAGCTCAACTAGCTAACTCCTTGAGGACAGAGACTGTACCTTACACTTACTTGCCTGCATCCCCCACCGTACCTTGCACAAAGAAACACATTCTTTAAAACAGAGAAAAAAAAAACCCTCAGCATCATCTCGTAAATACACAGAACTTTTAAATTTTGCAAAGTGCTCTCTTTATAACTATGAGGTAGGTAGTACAAGTATAATTATCCCAATTTTACCAAAGAGGAAAATCAATCAAATATTTCTTATGCATTTATTGTGTGCAAGAGACAGTACCAGGCACTGGTATTTTGAAGCATCCTTTTTGCAAACCTATGTGGTCTGTATTACCAGAACAAAACTGCAGCCCTTTACCACCACCACCAGGCGAGCAGGATCTGGATGTGGAAGTGCTCTTGTTCTAGAGCCTATGGTTACATACACAGACACAAAGATAAAAGAAAAAAATGTCCCTGTTCTTGGGGCAGCTTGGTGACACACTGAATAGAGCACTGGCCCTGAAGTCAGGAGGACCTGAGTTCAAATCCAGCCTCAGACACTTGACACTTAACTAGCTGTGTGACCTTGGGCAAGTCACTTAACCCCAAGTGCCCTGTCTTCCTCCTCCAAAAAAAAAATGTCTCTGTTCTCGACACAGTCTGTGAAGGTATAACATGAGCACAGATAAAATATATTCAAAATAAAGTAATAGGGGAGGGGAAGAGTCACTAAGAACTGGGAGAGAGGAAAGGTATCATGAAGAAGGTGGCAATTGAGCTGAGCTTTGAGGACAACCAGGGGATCCAAGGAAAATGAGGAGGGAGGATATTTGAGACTGTGCAGGAGATGGAACACTGCATATGGGGAACAACAAGGTGGTCAGATTGGCTGAAGTGGAGAGTATATGAAGCAGATCAATGTATGACCAGTCCAGTAACAGAAGCTGGATCCATACTGGAAGGAGCTTTAAACAGAGAAATTTCTATTTTTTCATAGGCAACAGGGAGCCTTTGAAACTTCCTGAGCAGGGGAATGACATGGTTAGACTTATGCTTTAGGAATATTAATTTGTGAACAACAGATAGTCGGGGAGAAGCTGGGTGCAGGAACATTACGGCTGTAGACCAGGTGAGAAACACCGAGAACTTGGACTAGTATGGTTGTGGTGTGACTGGAGGGAAATGAAGAGATGGATTTGAAATCTCATCCATCTGGGTATTTCCCTGCAACAGTGAAAATCACAATCCATCTATGCCTTCAGTGCGCTAGAGGCCTTCCTCATAATCTCTCAACAGTCTCTGAGTGTTAAAGACTCTCCCATGACCAGCCTCGTCTACTTTTCACATCACACATTCCTTGGATGATATCTTGTACATTGTTTCTATCATATAATCACTTTTGGTAATATACACCAATCTACCTGCTCCCACCACGTGGCCCTCCCTTGTTCGTTAGGTGAGTAACAGTTTTGATTCGTCGGAGATAATGGTGCTTCATATTCCACAGTCAAACAGTATCCAGTATCATTGGAAAAATATTGATGGTAAAAGAGTGTGTGTGTGTGTGTGCGTGTGTGCATGTGTGTGTGTGTGTGTGTGCACGTGCGTGTGTGTGTGTGTGCGTGTGAGCAGATTAGAATGTTTGACAATCCTACCAAGATTCAATTCAGGCTGCTCTCTTCCTTTTATTCTGTTCCTGACCCAGCTGATTCTCCATGGGAGTCACAGTCAAGACAATAAGCATTCTTCATGTGCGTGTGTGTGTGTGTATGTTGTGCATGTAGAGACTATTAGGTTGATCCCTTCTGAGTGGTTATGAATTTCTAGGATTTTAAGACTTTTGCAATCAGCATAAAGTCACCTGCAGACTAGTGCATCTGGGAGACTCCCAATCTCTAGGGAATCCCTGGTCCCCTTGAATTCTGTAGAGGACATAAATCTTTGGTGAACATCTTCATCTTTTATGTCTCCCTGGATATCAATAGTCAGAGGATTGCTGAACAAAGTAATTTCTGTAGATGCAATTATCAAGTAATTGCTCTGAGTGGGGTGCCTTGGCCCTGGTCATACTGCTAGTAAGCGACAAGATATGAATGAATGGAGGCATCTCCCAACTCCAAGTCCAGGGCTCTTTCCACCACATCATGCTGCTACTATTTGACTAATTACTATAAATAAGAATATACGGAACAAGCTACTACGGAAAATCAGATCATCACTCAAAGCCAATGTAAATAATGTTTTAATTATCTGTTTTATGCAGGCTTCTAAGTACCAAGTGCCTGCCAGAGCTACATGCCTATTTCTTTAAAATAGTCAGTTGTAGGCCTGGGTGTGGGAGGGTAAAATTGGCCAAGGCTGGGGTGGTGAAAGGTCAGGCTGCAGCTGTCCATACAGCTGCTCCCTTCAGGGGAGAAAGAGGAGAAAAACAGCTACATTTCTTACTATCACAGTATAAAAACAAGTCTGTTAAAAGCAATTTGGTGGGACTGCTTTGTGAGCCATTAAGAAATGGAAATTAGGCTGGATCTCATCCATGGACTATAGATTGCTTAATTCTGCATTAAAGGATGGAATGGCCACAAGATATTGGAATTCAGCATTATCTTCAGGGAAGGGAATAAGCAATTCAACCACAAAAGCAAAGTACAGAACATCTAAAGGGAATGAGATGGTTGGGCTACTGATTCAATTAGAGTTCCTAAAGAGAAAAAAATACTCACTAAAGTTACTTCCAGCTCTATAACTTTATAAAAGATACATAAGCCAATCCCAGCTATGGAGGGGCTTATTTCAGTAGGCTAATAGGATGCATTCTAAGCCATAATTCTTGGGTTGCTTCTGCCTGCTTGGGGCATGACTAGAAAATACTGAGCAGGGGCAATTAAAATTACAACAAAAACCTATCACTAAATTGGCCTGAAGGAGTTAATATGACACCCTAAAATATGATGATGAGTTAGGAAAGCAGGTATGAGCTAGTGACATAGATCATATATAACATATACACATATTCATATACATGCATACATATATGTATGTGTATGTATATATGTGTATGTGT
>CM053581.1:120729273-120749519 GCA_028627135.1 Pseudochirops cupreus | reverse complement strand
CTCTCTCTCTCTCTCTCTCTCTCTCTCTCTCTCTCTTTCTCACTCTCTCATAGATGTAGGAGTGACAGTAGAAAAGAGATTATAGGTTAAAGATAAGCTACTTGGAGTTGTACCATTATGTTTCCTACTGTTTATCTCAAATTTAGCTGGACCCAAAGAAGGACATAAAACCCAAGAGAAGAGTTTAAGTTGGAGGGTGGCAGGAAAGATAAACATGGCACCCAGCCTAACCAGTTAAATGAAAGCCTGCGAATCTTGTGACCTAGTCAGCACAGGTTACCATAAAACAAAGGGTGGACAGTTGCGAATATATGCTTGAACACCTTTAGGCCATCTGTATATTAAATACTAAGAATGAATTTTAGTCTGGTTCATATTTGCAGGATTATGAAGGAAGGAAAGAGCACTAAAAGGGAAAGAAATTAAGAACAGCTCATATTTATATAGTGCTTCAAGTTTTACAATAATATTCCTCAAAACAACCCTATCAGGCAGAGGTACGATATCTCTTGTCTTTAGAAAGGAAGAAAACAAGCTTCTGGGACATTAAATGACTTTCCCAAGACCACAAAGATAGCAAATACTAGATTCACGACATAAACCCAGGCCCTCTGAGTCTGACCATCCAGTTCATTCTATTTCACCACAGCATGATTTGGTGTCAAGGTACCTCTGTGAGGTCCCATCAACATCAGCCTTCCCTGCAGTCTATGTCTTGCATTGGCTACGTCAAGTTTCTTCATATTAGGAATGGTACAAAATTCAGTAGAGGCGAGTTTAAATTAGAAAGGGTCAAAAATGACACTGTCATTAAGAAACCTTAGGTGTCCTTGGATGTCTGGTAAAGAAAATTGTTGATATATTTGGTGAAGAGTGTCAACGGGCCAGAAGTTTTTGTCTCTTTCTTTAAATTCTGGTTCAATGTTAAGTATAACTGTGTAGCAACATCTGCAGCTTGGAAAAAGTTGCATTATTTCTCTCTTCTAAGAGTTAGGGAAAAAAATTACACACTAATCTGAACTGAATAAGCTTTTCAGAATGGCCACCTCTCTGGCAAGAGCCAGCATTCCTCTGAAGCATTGTGCTTACTGGAATGGGTTCAACAGGGATCAAAGTGTACCACTTACTTCCCAACAGAGTTAAAGGAAAGGATTAGTTCTGATGAGTTATTTGGTGGCTTCTATTCTTGGCTGACCTTCATTCATCAGCTCTTCCACCCCTAGGGACTCATAGCAAAATTAAAGAACCAAGGAAAACTGTACACTGCTTAGTTGCTCTCCCATTTGTGAACCATTTACTCTTCAGAGACAAAACCCTCCTTAAGTTTCAATCACACTCATGAAATTCCAATCGATAACACATGACACTTACTTAGAAATAAGGCTGCGGAAAAAGCAAGCTGTTTGTAAAAATCCCCCTGATGCTTTTGATAAATTATAGAGCCAAAGATTTCTCAAAGAGCACAATGGACTCTAGAATAGGTTGGGGAGCTAAACAACAAAAGAGAGGAAGAGGCTAGAGGCAACAGTGACAAAACTGAAAGGAATGAGGACAGATGGCTATTGTAGAATAGAGAAGAGAGGCAGACTAGAAGAGTTACGAAGTACTGGCTGTGAGACTTAGGGAAACTGGGTAGAGAACGAAAGGACACTTGTAATTTTAAGTGAGCTGTTAAAGCTTTCCCTGGCAGAAAAACACTTTGGAGCAATTTCTCTGATTGAGATTGCTGCTTCCCTGATCTTTCATTACCTACCCCACTACTCCCTCTGCCACTTAGTAAATACGGTATTATTATTTTTCTTTATACCATACTTGTCTCTTTTCATTTCAGAAAAGTGTGACGAAATGGAACAGTGGGTCAGTGTAAGGAGACTCAAGTTCAAGCTCTATCACCTTCTAGCTGTAGCTGGTAACAGCCTATACAAGAAAGTTAATCAATATGAATCTCAGTTTCCTCATCTACAAAATGGAAATCATAACATCTGCACTACTTACCTCATAGGGTTACTATGAGGGTCAAATAAAATAATGTGTGTAAAGCATTTTGTAACCATAAAACACTAAGCTCCTGTTCTCATCTCCTCTGGATATAGACACATATATAATTTTACCTACAATTGATTGTATTACTGTAATCTATTGTTCTTCTCAAAACATATGGCCTGGGAGAATAAGAGCACTCTCATCTCCCAAAACAACCCAACTTAAATATTCCCATTGCAATCAAACTTTCTCAAAATCGACCCATCTTGAAAATGATTCTGGCAAACCATAAACTATCATCAACTCCCTTAACTTCTCTAGGAATATAATCTCCAATTTAGGAGGAGATGCTATTTCCCTATCTTGTCTTCTTTAAAAGGTAAGTTAGAAGAAGAGAGGTCTTTTGGGCTGGATTTTCTATATAATACCCCACACATACTAGGTACTCAATAAATTTAACTAGGTACTTACTATAGTACTCATATAGTATAGTAGCTGTACTCACTGCTAAAAGGACTGTAAGACAAAGAAAACCTAGAATCCTAACGAAAAGGTGACTACCTATTGTTTTCTAACAGTGGTGAGTGACAAGTATTTGGAGGTCAACGGCAGAAATGTTCAGCCATGCCAATTATGCCAGACTCTGTTAAAGAACCAATTCTATAACTTGATCCTCTCCTGGCTGCTTGTTTGTATTAGCAGAAGCTACAAAGAAAGCTTGGTGAAGTAAAAAGAGTGCTGGACATTGGTCAGAAGACTTGGGTTCAAATCCTAATTCCAACACTTAGGATCTGGAATTGTTGCTGTTCAGTCATTTCAGTCGTGTCGGACTTCTTATGACTCCATTTGGGGTTTTCTTGGCAGAGACACTGGAGCAGTCTGCCATTTCCTTTTCCAGCTCATTTTACAGATGAAGAAACTGAGGCAAGCAGGGTGAAGGGACTTGCCTGGGGTTATATAGCTAGTGTCTGAGGCTGGATTTGAACTCAGGAAGATGAGTCTTCCTGACTCTAGGCCTAGAGCTAGCTGTGTGCACTATGGTGCCACCTAGCTGCCCCTATATAATGCCTTAGGGAAAAATCACTCCATTGCTGAGTCTTACTTTCTTCATCTAAAAAACAAAAATAACAGTATTACTTATACTTCCTGCCAAACAAACAGATGGGAGAGCATTTTGTAAACCTTAAAGCACTATCCATAATAAACATATACGCATGCATACATCCATATATGCACACATGATGTATATATATACATATATATATATATATATGTATATGTGGTTTTTATTGTTATTACAGTGTCTACTATTCTTTTTGGTGACTAGAATAACGTATTAATAGGAACAAAAGAGGTTGTTCAAAGAAGCATTGTTAGATCAAGTTCTCAGTCCCTCTTGGGCGCTGATTCAACTGGACTCTAGAAGAAATTTCCTCTAGTTTGAGGACATATGATAATAGAACTGGAAGAGACTTTGCATATCATCTCGTTCTATCTGCAAATCAGGAAACTAAGGCCCAGACAATTTATGTATTAAGTAGCAGCAGCAGAAGCCAAACTGAGGCCCTCTAACTCCAATCCACTATACCTTATGTCATATATTCAGGGGGCCAGATACAGAAGAGCCTCCTTCCTATACACCTGTGGCCAAACTAAAGAAGCAAGGTCTACAGGTAGGAGAAACAGAACTCATGTTTGTGAATCTTTCTGGAAGGTAAAACTGCGTACATCCTAAATGACACCAGCTTGAACTGAATGGATGAAGTTTTTGTAGCTTTTTATTGAATAAGTTTCTAAACTAGTTTGAATTCATCATCTCATAATAATTTTAAAATATATATAACTGACTATTACTGGTATAAGATCCCTAATTTAAGAATAAAAATGAATCTGTTTTTAGGATTCTGGAGGATAATCGAGACTTGTTAGAAGTCTTTGCTGTAACAATCTACAGAGTCCTACTAATGTTGTCCTGGACAAGCCCTTAAAAATAAAAATTCAGAATCTTCCAACCCCAAATTCCAAATTCTCCTTTTTCATGAACAAGCTATGCCTTCAAACAGAATTTCTACAAACAGTCTAGGTGAAAATTCATTAACGGATGAATACAGAAATATGGAAGATTTGTCAATATCAGATCTACAGATCTTTGGAAAAACTGGAAGAGCAAAAAGTAAGCAAGGTGAAACATATGAAAAATAAGTAGAAGTGAAAACTATAAGATATCAAGGAGGGAAGTAACATGAACAAGGGAAACTGAGGAATGGGGATAGGACAGTTCTCAAAGGTCCAAAGAAATCTGATAAGAGTGTCTATTACCATAATGGGGACGCCGATATCGGGCCACAGGAGGTCCTCTGATGGAAGCTTTGGGGAGTTCCACACCACCACCACCTTATTCAGGTAAGGGAGGCCATTCAGTCTCTCTAGGGAGTTCATGAGCACCTCCTCCCGTTCATAAGTCAACATCACCACCGTGAACTGCTCTCTTGGAACATTGCCTCCAAGTGCTGCCTGAAACTCCTTGCCAGAACCTCCTGCTCCTCCACCAATGGGCCTGAATCCAGTGCCAGAGCCAAGAAATTTGGCCTCTGAAGGCAGAACAGGGTCAAAAGGTGTATGTGGGAAAAGGTGGAAAGGTCCTGGGGCTGAGTTCCAGTTGCGATAAAGATCAGTGGCAGTCAAGGTAAAGTTGCGGAGGTATTTAGGAGAGGCATAGGGTGGTTCTGTTTCCACTGGCCCCAGGTCCAAATCCCCATTATCTGCCATGTTGGGGTCAGTACCTGCTGCTTTGCCTGAGCGATGGGGAATCTCAACTGCTTCCTCTTCCCGGATAGGAGCAGCTGGGATCTGGATGCGAGTCCTAACCACAGCCAGAACTGTGTTGAAGATACTGTCAGCTGTAGAGAAGTAGGTTTCCCAAAGGAAGCGGCCCTGGCGCCTCATGGCCAGCAGATCACTGTCTGAGAGGCTCCGCAGCAGGAAGTGAACCTCTGTGACCCGTGGTTTGGGCACCACTAGGGCTGCCTCATTCCACCGTAGCACATCCTGGTAGGGAAGCTGCACTTGCTCCCCCAGCACCACTGGAATCGCTCCTACTTCTAGTGCCTCAAAGAGCCTTGTGGCACATCCAGCAGAGATCACCAGGTAGGGATCACCTGGTGTGATAATCAGAGCAAAGGTGGAAAGTTTCAGTAATTCTAAGCGGTCCTCCCTCTCCCCACACAGGGCCCACTCAGTGGGCAGGCTAGGTTTAGGCTGGTTCTTACAGGTAAACTCCGCCAGCACCTGATCAAGTTTGCTGTCCTGTACTGCTTTCAGGGTGGCAATGATTCGGTCATCATAGTCAGCAGGAGGGTCACCTTCCATCTCCTCTTCAAAGGATCGGGCCTCCTGGAGGCTGGACCGCAGTGACTCAATTTTCTCCCCTTGGAAGCTGAAGAGATACTTCCTTTTGACTGGCACCTGTGGAGGGATCTCCAGGAAGTTAGGCTCTGACATGGCATGGACTAGTGGTGATATGACTATATCAAAGCCAGGGCGGTACTGAGTAGCATAAAAGGTGGACTGGGCCACCATGGCGCGACCTGTACTGACATTATACAGTAAATTCTGTGTATTTAACTTCCATGACAGGTTGATGAGGAGGTGGTTGTGTCCATCTGTCCGCCAATGGGGCAGAGAGTGCAA
Source organism: Pseudochirops cupreus (assembly GCA_028627135.1). Lineage (NCBI taxonomy): Eukaryota > Metazoa > Chordata > Mammalia > Diprotodontia > Pseudocheiridae > Pseudochirops > Pseudochirops cupreus. Next base: position 120,743,846 of record CM053581.1, on the reverse strand, counting down.
CTGCTGTTCCAGGTCAGCAGGCCGTAGACCCAATGGCTCCTGCATTTCTCCCACCAGAATCACATAAAGACAGGCAATGTCAGCATTCTCTGTGACATAGACGTTGGTTCGTGCTGTGGCCTGAAAAGCCTGCTTGACCAGCGGGTCCAGATAGCTGCCAAAGGCTAACTGGTCACTATCATAGACATAGACTGGGAAGCCAGAAGTGAGTGGACAGCGAGAGTAGTCAAAGCAATTGTGCAGCCTGCAACTACGGAGAAGTTTAGGGGGAGGCAGGCCAACATCATCTTTTTCTGGTAACAGTCGGATAGGAAGGGAAAGTTTGGGTTGATTCTGGGCCATCAGTTCTTTGTAGGAATGTTCTGTCTGGCTGATGACATTCTTGAGCTGGAGCAGGTCTTGTTTGGCATTCTCAATACTCTTTTTACAAGCTTCGATCTTCAGGTTGAGCTTGGCAATTTCACTGTTGAGCTCCTGCCGTTTGGCTTCAAGTTGCAGGAGTTCTTCACTGACTGACTCGCGGATGCGGCAAAGGTCTAGCACATGCTTCACCTCACACAACTCATTGCCAGCTCGCGGCCCAAAGATGCGCTTGCCTGCCTCATCCGCCTCGTCCAAGGTAGTGAGATAGTAGTGGGCAATGAGGGGGAAGAAAACCAAAATGATGAAGAGAGTAAAGCTGAGCCAGGTAAGCCGGATGCGATTGGACCATCGCAGCATCCAGGTTTGGCCTCCATTCCCCACTCCCCCATTCCGCAACATGGTATAGCCCGTCATAAGTCTCTGCGTGACACTTGCCCCCTCTGATCACGTTGGATCAGTAGCCATAACCACATAAATTTCCACTAAACAATTCAACTTCTTCCTCACTCCTCTCCCTAAAAGTTAGTGCATTGTCTCTACAAGGCACCAAATAAAATGGAAATTTCATTTTCCTCAGCTGTAATGGAAATGGTTTCTGACCCTCCTCCTGCAGGCTTTAAGCTGTGGCTGTTGATCAAGGAACATGCCCTCAATCTCTGTCAAACAGGCAGAGATGTGATGTTGCTGCTGTGGGGAAAGAGAGGTCCCTGTTGATGACACCCAGGGAAACCGCCCTGGAATCAAGTGGCCTTGCTCAGCTGCCATAGCTCCTGCCTCCTGATGCTGCTGACTGAAGAATATGCATAGTTAGCATCCACAGCTGGATGGACCAGGAACAGAGCCCCGCCACTGCCTTGTCACTGGGGCCGTTAGTAGGTGGTCAGGCCTGAAAGGGAGAAGAAGAATCATGGTCAGCCTTGCAGAAATGACATCAAAATAACATTTTTCTAGGCCTGTCTTGCACATTTCCAAAAGGAATATAATGGGAAATCTAAGCACAGCTTGGAAGTACTACAAGTCCAATGTTTTGTGTTGTTGTTGTTTAAATTTACAACAAGGAACTACAATAATGAGAGCTCCTTCTTCCCTGAAAAAAATTTAAAAAAAAACAACCCTTCAATTTCCATTATGTTTTTCTTTTATCTAAAATAATAAAAACTCCACCCTTAATCTTAGTTGATTCTAGAGCATTTATACAAGAGTACAAGAAAGAGCAATCATTTTCTTTTAAAATGCAAAGAAGCTTCACATACTCTGTTACCCCAGACCTGGATTCTATTTCTTGGCAAACATAATGTCCTTCCTCTATAACCAAAGCGTCTTCAAATCTTCCCTTTCCAGACAACAGTGGGAAAAGTACAGCATTTGGGAGAAAAGGACATGGGATCAATTCCAACTCTGTTACTTATTACCATATGAGCTTAGACAAAATCCCTCAACTTCTCTGGGCTACAGTTTGTCCATCTGTAAAAAGAAGGGGTTGGAATAGATCATCTCTAATGTCCTTTCCAGTCATAAATGGAATGATCCCAGAAACAATGTCCTGGGAAGACTATTTAGGACCATGATAACTATGTATCAAGCTTAGACTTTATCAGGCCTATTCACATAGTAGTAGGTAATAGAACTCTAACATGTAAGAGGGAGGCTTGGTTCTCGATAGCCTTGGCAAAGACAGGCTAGGGGGTGTATTCTGCCCCTTGGCATCTTAATTCAGAGGCTCGATTACAAGGACATAGGAAACAGCATCAGAACTAACTCAGTCTCCTCTGGGAATCCTGACTGAGAATAACTTGGGGCCAAATTAGATCTTCTGGGGGTACAAATTATGTATGCCCTAGGGATAGGCTATAACTGAGCCGGTCTTTGGGGTCATACCTTGCTTTCCCTAATTAAATTTCCTCCCACCCCTCCCACCTCAGATCTTTCATTTATCCCCTTAGCATTCAAGGAATCCGTTTAAACTCATACTTGTTTGATATATTGACTCGTAAAGTGTTTCAAGTGACTTCTTTACTCTTGACGATGATGATGATGATGATGATGATGAGAGAAATGAAGAAACTAAGGTGGAGAAGTTACATAATTTTTGCCAAATGACATAGCTAGTAAATGGCAAAGCTGAAACTCAAATCCATAAGTTTTGACCAAAAATCCAATGTCACTTACATGGCTGACACACAAAGTCTCTTGGGAAAAAAGACAGTACTTCCCATTTCTTTTGCATTCTTCAAAAATAACTAAATGATAGACACTCACTGGCTTCCTTGACATTACCTCTATGTTAGCCTACAGCATGTAGTGTCTGTTAAAATACAGGCATACCTAGCAGGCAGAATAGTAGACAAACTCAGATTTGGCCTTTGTCGGCAGAAGAACTTTAGAATTGAAAGAGATTTTACTTTAGATGTCAACAAGTTTAACCCCTCTTCTTTTATAAATAAGGAAAATACAGTTAATGGTTTGTCTAATTTCACCTAAGACACAGCCAAGCGGCTCAGTGTGGAGAGCACTGGGAGAGGGCACTCAGGAAGACCTGAGTTCAAATTTGGCCCTACGAATCTGGAAAAAATCAAGTCATCTGACAGTCAAACCAGTGCCTTTCCAGCAGACCATACTACTTTAGTGCCTGGCCAAAAGAACTTGGACATTGCATATTCTTTCTCAGTTTTCTGTGCTTTAGTTTTCACCACTGCCAAATAGGGTTAATGCACCTGAAGAAACTACCTGTTGTAATGATAATAAAATACAGCAACAAAATGTGAAAGTGCTTTCAAGTTGAAAAATGTCATCTGAACTCCATTCTCACAAGGCCAAAAGCCCAAAACATCTCCACTCTGATTTCCTATCACCTCAAACCCAATATGACCCAAACTTAGCACATCTTCTGTCTCTCCCAACTTGATTTATTCATTCAAATACTTACTGATAAACTCTCATCTGATAGTAACTGTGTAGGATAAAAACATGTTGAGGGCATACTCCTTGCCCTGAAAGAGTCGAGAATCTAGTAAAGATGATAAAATATGCATATAAATCACTATCATAGCAAGATAAGAGGCAACAGGGAATCACTGTTTCAAGCAAGGGAGTGATATGATCACAACAGGGACCTAGGAAAACTGAACATCCCTATTCCTATCAGTCATAACATCCTTCTTTGAGTCAACCAGGCTGAAAATTCGGTCTCCTTCACTCCTGTTATCCAAGTCCCTTGCCCAACTGTGTTGATCTTCCTTCAATATTTCTTGCATCTATCTCTTTTACTCTCAATGACATTACACTTAGCAAAAAGGTAACGTACTCATCCCTAGTTGTCCACTGCTTTTCGTCACACCATTCTCATGCACAGCAGCCCTGTGGCTGGTTTCTCTAAACCCTGTCTTTGCTCGCACTCAATTATCCTGGATAACAGTTTTCTATTCAAAAATTTTCAGCGGCTGAGACCACATCACAACTTTCCCTATCACAATTTCAATTATGTCACGGGTCTGCGTAGGAAATTAAATGGAAATTTGGGAGGTTTTGTGGAAGCCACAAACAACACACAAAGGCTGACAGATGACACAGAAAAAGTTTAGAAACTCAGAAATGCATAAAATACAAGTATAATATTATATAATATCAACCTAAATTTTACAATAAGGTACTGTAAACACCCCATAAAAGAAAAGAAAAATTCAGACTTCTTTTCTGGTACAAAGGGAGGGTCAAAAAATTTTACGTGGATATTCCATTTAAGAGGAATACCATAGCCGTAAACCTCACAATGTGGAAGGGATAACTGTATTTCCTATAAGATTAAATGTAAACTTTTATGCCTCTCTTGCCATATTATGACCCTCTTACTGATCTAACTTTATATTCCATATTCTCTTAAAACACTCTCGCCTCCTTAACTTCCCTAATTCTAGTCAGTAGATGGGCGTGAGGCTCTGGTGTGACTTAGGAGGGGCTATGAATCTGAGCCAAAAAAAGGTACTGTCCTAAAGAATAAGGAATGGAAGCTATTTCTACTATTACATAAGCTTTAACAATTTCTAAGACAAAACTACACACACACACACACACACACGCACACACACAAAAATAAATAAAAGTATATAAGTATATATATATACACATGTGTGTGTATATATATGTGTGTATGCATGTATAACTATAACAATGCAAATGTAAAGAACCACAAAACCCAAAAAAGACTGTTGCAAAAATGACAAAAAACAAGCCCAACTCCAAAGGACAGATTATGAAAAGACAGCCTGATCCCACTCCTTCACAGAAGCCAGAAGTCCACAGTGTGGAGCGCTGCAAACATTCTCAGATGTTTTCAACATACTGATCAGTTTTCACTGATTTCTTTTTCCTCTTCTTCCTCTTTTTCCCCCCTTTAAAAATTATTTTTTATATGAGATGGCTCTGTGGGAGGAATGAGGGGAAAGGATATTGGGAGAAATTCTGAAGAGAAGAGAAAAAAAACCATGAATAAAATTTAAGAAAAAAAATTTCTGATATTTGTTCAAAAGAGAGTCAATCAGGAAGACAAGATAACTGAAGAATATGCTAGACAATGGAATGGAACAGGATCATTTGTGCATGTAGAGGGTGACCTTGACAAGGAATCCTTGAAGTTGCAATGGGAAGCAAGGACTATTTCAACTCCCCAACAATAAAGACTGAGTTAATGGGTGGGGTCAAAGTGGAGGAGTAAAAGACTCACCTGAATTCTCCCAAATTTCCCTCCAACTTTAAAATAACACCTCAAAAAATGCTGGAGTGGCAGAGCCAACAAAAGGCCAAGGTGAAACAGTTTTCCACTGCAAGAAAATTAGAAGGTTGGCAGGAAAGATTTGTCTCACTGGGGTAAGAGTGGAGTTCAGTCCAGTGGAGGCCATGACCCAACAAGGCAACAGCACGCCTTGGGGGCAAATGATTCAGCAATAGTGACTTCCCGAGATCTTAGCCCAGAGATGGTAAGAGGGTCAGAAAACTGGCCTGAGGGAGAATAAAGGGGACCCTGCAGCTAGCCCTGGTTGCAGGACTCTTACATCACCCAGGCAAGGTGGATCACTAGTACTCTAAAGCATGTGACTGCAGGGGAGCAAAGTGCTTGTCATCACCCACAGACCAGAGCACAGGCCAGGAGAACAGTGACTATACCTCTCCTTAGACCATACCACCTTAGAAGCCATGAAGACTTAAAGACCCCCAGAACTAGCTCTGAAAACAGCCACATGAAAAATCTGAAGCTTGGGACAATGCCCCCTCCCACTGGGAGTAGAGCCCAAGTTTAACATGAAGTTAAAAGTCAAGAAATAGACTAGAAAAATGAACAAACAACAACAACAAATCCTGACCATAGAAAGTTACTATTGAAACAGAAAGATCAAAATGAACTCAGAAGAAAACAACAAAGTTAAAACAGCTATATACAAAGCCTCAAAGACAAATGTGAATCGGCTTCAGACCCACCTCCCCCCCAAAAAAAGAAATTCCTGAAAGAGCTCAAAAAGGATTTTAAAAATCAAATAAGAGAGAGAGAGGAAAAATTTTAAAAAGAAATGACAGTTTTATTGCATCATTATGTGATGCAATAAAGTCATGAAAAAAGAGCCAACAAATGGGTAAAGGAGGTACAAAAAATACTGAAGAAAACAACATCTTAAAAAATAGACTGGGTCAAATGATTAAAAAAAGGCATAAAAATCCACTGAAGAAAAAAACTCCTTAAAAAAAAAGGATTGGCCAAAAGGAAGAAAGAGGTACAAAAGCTTACTGAAGAAAATAATTCCTTAAAAATTAGAACTGGACAAATGGAAACTAATGACTTCATGACACATCAAGAAACAATTTAAAAAATTAAAAGAGTGGAAAAAATAGAAGAACACATGAAACAACAGAACAACAACTGACCTGGAAAACAGATCCAAGAGACATAATGTAAGAATTATTGGACTACCTAAATACCATAATAATAATAATAATAAAAAAGCCTAGACATCAGCATTCAAGAATTATCAAGGAAAACTGCCCTGATAATCTAGAACCAAAGGGTCAGCTAGAAATGGAAGGAATCCACCAATCACCTCCTTGAAAGACTTCCCTAAATGAAAACTCCCAGAAATATTATAGCCAAATTTCTGAGCTCCCAGATCAAGGAGAAAATATTGCAAGTAGCCAGAAAAATAATTCAAATATCACGGAGCCACAGTCAGGATAACAAAAGATTTAGCAGCTTCTACATTAAAGGATTAGAGATGTTAGAATATGATATTCCAGAGAGCAAAGGAGCTAGGATTACAACCAGGAATAATCTACCCAGCAAAACTGAGTATAATCCTTCAGGGGGAAAAATGGTGATCTAACAAAATGGAGGATGTTTAAGTATATGCCTGATGAAAAGACCAAAGCTGAAGAGAAAATATGACTTTCAAATATGAGACCCAAGAGAAGCATAAAAAGGTATATAGGAAAGAGAAATTATAATTCAATTATATTGATTATAATTATAATTCAACAAGGTTAAACTCTCTACATCTCTAAGTGGGAAGATGACACTTGTAACTCCTAAGAACTGTATCATTATCAGTGCAGTTAGAAGGAGTATGTATACACAGAGGACATGAGTGTGAGCTGACAATGATGGGATGATATCTAGAAAAATAAAATTTAAAGGATAAAAAACAGGGATGAATTGGGAGAAGGGGGAAGGGAAGAGTAGAATGGGATAAAATCCTACATAAAAGAGGTATGAAAGGGCTTTTACGGTAAAGGGGAAGATGGGGGCAGGGGAGGTATACAGCTTGAACCTTACTCTCATTGGAACTGGCTCAAAGAGAGAATATCACAAATACTCATCTGAATATAGAAATCTACTTACCCTACAGGAAGAAGGAGGGGAAGGGACTAAGAGAAGGTGGAGGAAGGGGAACATGCACTAGTGGAAGAGAGGATTGAAGGAGGCAATAGTCAGAAACAAAACACTTTTGAGGAGTGACAGGGTGAAAAGAGAGATAGAAAAGAATAAACAAGGGAAAAACAGCATGGAGGGAAATACAGTCAGTAATCATAAATGTGAAAAACATTTTAAAGCAAGCTTCTCTGATAAAGGTCTTATTTCTCAAATATAAAGAGAACTGAGTCAAATTTATAAAAATATAACTCATTCCCCAATTGATACATGGTCAAAGGATAAGAACAGGCAGTTTTCAGATGAATAAATCAACACTATTTACAGTCATATAAAAAAATATTCTAGAGAAATGCAGATTAAAACAATTCTGAAGTACCACCTCACACCTATCAGATTGACTGATATGACAGAAAAGGAATACGATAAATGGTGGGGGTGTAGGAAAACTGGAACACTAAAGCACTGTTGGTGGAATTGTGAACTGATTCAGCCATTAGGCAGAAAATTTGGAACAGTGTCCAAAAGGGCTATAAAACCATGTGTACCCTTTGACCCAGCAATAACACTACTAAGTCTGTATTCCAAAGAGATTTTAAAAAAAACAAAAAGGAAAAGGACAAATATGTACAAAAATATTTACAGCAGCCCTTTTTGTGGTTGTAAAGAATTGGAAATTGATAGGATGCCCATCAATTGGGGAATGGATGAACATGTTGTGGTATATGGTTGTGATGGAATACTATTGTGTTATAAAAAATGAAGAGCAGGATGCTTTCAGAAAAACCTGTTAAGACTTACATGACCTGACGCAAAGTGAAGTGAGCAGAACCAGGAGATCACTGTAAATAGTAACAGAAATATTGTACAACGATCAACTGTGAATGACTTAGTTATTCTCAGCAATGTGATAATCCAAGACAATTCCAAAGGACTTAGGATAAAAAGTGCTATCCACTTCCAAAGAACTGCTGGAATCTGAATGCAGCTTGAAGCATACTTTTTTTTGGAGGGGGGAAGGCAAGGCAATTGGGGTGAAGTGACTTGCCCAAGGTCACACATCTAGTAAGTGTTAAGTGTCTGAGGTCAAATTTGAACTCAGTTCCTTCTGACTCCAGGGCAGGAGTTCTATTCATGTCGCCACCTAGCTGCCCTGAAGCATACTTTTTTTTTTAACTGCACACATATAACCTATATCAAATTGCTTGCCTTCTCAATGAGGGAGCAGAAGAGGGAAGAAGGGAAAGAATTTGGAATTCCCAGGACCCTCAAAAATCCTGACCTCCTAGATGATCAATTTCAGCTCCTATAACCTGTATCATTAATGTACCTCAGCCTCCCACAAGAAAGATCACATCTTAGATCTCAGCACCACCCCTAACTGTGCCGTCTTGCTGAAAATAAGCTGAAAAGTGGACAATCTACTTGTGAGTTATTATCAGTGAAGATGACTTTGTACTACTAGAATCATCACACTCTACATCATACATTGTACAGAAGTACATTGTACTTCTAATTTATGTGTTTAAATTTTCCTCTTTGTTCTTGAACAAGTACTGGATCTTTATACTAGCCATAGATCATGAAGAGAAGGCAGAAGACATTATAGCAATACAAGACCATGATGTAACAATGAAACTAGCTCATTTCTACTTTACCATCAACTTCTGGATCTTCTCCTCCTTGGACTTGGGCAGAATCACACTTGTGACCACAATCTCTTGGAGCAGTAAGCTCTAGAACATAGTCACCTGGTTCGAAAGAAAAGAGAGAAGTGGATACCGTTAGAAAAATGCACGGCCAAAATCTGGATACACCTGTAGTCCAATAACACTGTGTACTGGAAAGTGCACTGAGTTTAGTGTCAGAAGATCTGAGTTTGGGGCCTAGATTCCCATAGTTATTCATGGTAGCACATTCTGGAACCACAATTTTCTCATTGGTAAAACAGTGTTCTTTCAAACTCAATTTGTACTACCTTGCTCACAATCATTGTTTTGCAATCCATAAAGTGCTCATAAATGTGAACTATTATTTGAAAAGAATCCCATTGCTATATATTATTAAAAGGCTTCCCTTAGGTACATTGCAAGCACGAGGAAAATTTTATTACAGACTTTATTACAATGCAGAATAGTCACACAGAAACACAGTCCAAATATAACACAGAAGTCACCTGGTAACAGTAATTCTCCTTAGCTTCAAATGGTTATTGCTGCCACTTTGTAGTTGGGCATACTTGGATTAAGAGAAAAAAGAAGAGAGTTCTGTTGGGTAAGTATTCCTCAGCATTGTTTTGTAGAAGACTATCTAAAGCTTCCTGCTCAGGAGGTGCCTTCTTTTTGATTAAGGTAAGACTTACAACCACCACCACTGCTGCCATCATGGTCACCTCTACCAGCACCAGCATCACCACCATCACCACAGCATTAGTACAGCACTTTCGATTTAAGTTTGTGCTTTACAAATATCATCTCCTTTGATCGTCATTAACAGCTCTGGGACGGAGGGACAATTAGGTGGCACTGTGGATAGAGTACCATGCCTGGAGTTAGGAAGACTCATTTTCCTGAGTTCAAGTTGGGGTTCAGACACTTACTAGCTGTGTGACCGTGGGCTAGTCACTTAAACCTCTTTGCTTCAGCTTCCTCATCTGTACAATGAACTGGAGAAGGAAACGGCAAACCATGCCAGTATCTCTGCCAAGAAAACCCCAAATGTGGTCACAAGGAGTTGGACACAACCGAAATAAGTGACCAGCAACAAAAGTCGAGAACTAAACACAATTCTCCAGAGGAAGTCTGACGAGGGAAGTGCAAAGTGGGACCATGCTAGATGTTATATTACTTACTTGATCCAGTCCAAGATCATAGTCATTTCTTTGGCTGCTGCCTCATCATACTACTGGCTCATAGTGAGATTGTTGCCCACTAAAAAGCTTAGATCTTCTTCAAAACAGCTGCTGTCTGTCCTCACTTCTGCCATCCTAAACTTTTCTCTCTCAGGTATAACACTTTACATTCATATCTACGAATTTCATTTTTCTGGATTCAGCCTGTCAAAATGTTTTTGCATCCTGACTTTATCATCAGTTCAGGGTGTCAGCTAGTCCTTCTAGCTCTGGGTCAGCCTCAAATGTTGCTCACCAAACCTGGTGAATGAAGGTTTCCTTGTTTTTCTAGGAAGATTAAGATTTCAAGTTTTCAAAGGTAAATATGCCCAACAAAGACAATAGACAAGTTATTTATCCCATAAAGTAATGGGATGAGAAGATGAGTTTATAAAAAAGTTTCATCTTAAGTTTATGCAAAAGTGTATCACATTATCAATCAATCAACAAGTGATTATTATGCATTTATGATGGCACTGTGGTAAGCACCAGGGATATAAGTTTAAAAAAATAATAATAATTCCTACTCACAAGGAGTTTATATTCTAATGTGGGAGAAACCAAGTATATATAAAATGTATACAGTAGACATACATATACATACACACATAATATATATACACTATATACATATACATATTACAAATATATACAAAGTAGTGAAAACAAGGTTGTTTGGGAGAGAAAACACCAGCATTTGGGGGAAAAAGAAAGGTTTCATGCAGAAAGTGGTGTTTCAGTTGCATCTTAAAGAAAGAGAGGGAGTCTATGAGGCAGAAGTAAAGAGACAGTACATTCCAGGCATGTGCAAAGGCATGCTGACAGGAAATGGGGTGCCGCATATGGGAAAAGAGAGAAAGCCAGAAACTGGATCATGGAACATGGAAGGGCTATCAGGTACCTAATTCAAGCTTTGGTCCACTCCAGAAGGATCCCAAGTTTTACTATCTATGGGTACATAGGACTCCATGCTGCAGAGAAGGAGTACTGCCTTCAGTATGAGGAAGTTTGGCAGGACTCCCATCTTCAATAACCTGACCCCAGGTTGCTGATGTCAGGAGGTGGGTAGGGCTCCCAGGGGCACCAGAGGCAGCTGACTGAGGTCTGAGTAAGTCTGGAGGTGGTACTTTACATAGTTAACTTGAAGTTTCATGTACATGGCCTCAGGGTGGTTGAGGCTTCCAGATTTGGCGGCTGGGGGTATAAGAGGTGGTCTTCTGGGTTCCCTTTAAGAGGAAGGTGGGGCTGCAAGCTGCCTTAAAGGCATCCAGGGTCCTCTCAGCAGCCAAAGTGCATGACCACGGATTCAGCTATACCATTACGAGGCCTATACCCAAAAAGGGGCAAAGAAAGACACAAAGGTTCACTACATACAGAATTAGTTTCTGCAGCTCTTTTTGTGGTGGCAAAAACAAAACAAAACCTAGAAATTAAAGGGAAACTCATCAATTGAGGAACAGCTGAATGTGTTGTGGTATATGAATATAATAGAATACTATAGTGTTGTAAGAAATGAGGAAACATATGGTCTCAAAGAGATATAGAAAGATTTATATGAATTGGTACTGAGAGCAAAGAAGAATTTATAACATCAATATTATAAAAAACAATCAGTTTTGAAAACTTATAAACTGAAGAATGAAATAAGCAGATCCAGGAGAACAATTTACACGATAACAACAACAACGATGTAAAGCCAAACAACTCTGAACTATAAGAACTATAATCAATACAATCACCGCCCGTGATTCCTGAGGACTGATGACGAAACGTATTATCTATCTCCTGATTGAAAGGCGATCAATTTCAGGCGCAAAAGAAGAACACACACACACACAGACACACACCTTTATACAGCCAGTGAGAGAACTGATTTTGCTTGATTGTTCTTAATTGTTACTAGGAATTAGTTTTTCTTTTCCCTTTTTTCCCGATTGGTTGGAAGGTAGGGAGAGAAAATCAATTTCTTTTCACTAAAAAAAAATAAAAAATAAAGAGGTACTACAGATATGTAATGCTGCATGTACTTTTAGACAAGGTCAGCATGTTGTTTTATTTAATCATTTTACTTTATTACACAGGACCTCTCATAGAGTGCAGATAATCTATGCAAGTAAGTATGTGATGTAAAAATAAAACTCCTTTAAAAAGGAGAGGTATATCTGATGACAATAGGAAAGGAACCAGCAGGTGAGGGTTTAAAGGTAAAAGGCGTGAGTGAGGTTGCAGTTGCAATATACTGACATGATAGGAAGAAATGAGATCAGGGGGACACAGACAATGACTGTCCTTGGCAAAGAGTAGGGCCACCTCATTCTCACAAACTGGAGGGAGTAATGACAAAAGGTTTTGAGATGAAGGGAGAGGAAAAAGATGGAGTTCACCTGAGGCAGGCTCAGTTTTCTTAGCAAAGTAAGAGGCAAAGACCCACCTTAATAGAGTGGGAACAAGGGGAAAGGTATGGGAGGCTTGAAGAGAAAAGGTTTGAAATAGTTTGTGGTGGAGTGAAACTGAGAATCAATCAGGAAGGAACAAAAGGACTGTTGGGCCAAAGTAAGGGCCCAGACAGTGGTGGATAAATATGAATTTGTAATGTACCTGTTCAACACAGCGTGAGACATCCAGCAGCAACTAGTGTGAGTAGGAATGGACGAGGGGGATGGTAGGAGAAATTCTGGGCAGAGGTCTAACCAGAGAAGAGTGGCATATATACCAGAGAGGCTAGAAACCCTCCTATAGACCTTAAGAGAGACGGACTGACCAGATACTAACTGGGAAAAAGGGAACGAGATGAGGTAATTAATAGAATTTTCTAGATCTCCCACTACTCAGAATTTTCACATCCAAGGTATATGTTAGTGGTTAATGTTGACAGAGGGCATACATATGAAAAGAATATGCTTGAGAATGGTGGCTAAATGCTATCTAGATTTCTACAAAGCCACAACTAGGGCAGGGCAACTAGGAATTAGATTTCTAGTGGGCAAACAGTATCTACAGGGCTCAAGAAAAACATAAACAAAGGAATAAAGCATTTCATTAGCAATATTATTTAAAACAGAAAGCTACCAAATTAAAAGCAGGGGTGAGTTCCTCTCCAGATGTGACCCAATGTGGTCATCAGCACCTCCTCTAGGATCTCCCCAACTAAGGGTTAATTCCAATATTGTTTCCGTCAGGTACAAAAAATTCCTTGTTATGGCTTTGGGTCTTTGCAAGGTTAAGCAAAGTTTAGTTGTGGTGAAAGTGTCTGCCAGGCAGTATCTGTACATCATATGGGGAATAAAACTAAACGAAATGTTTGCACTGTGTCTCCAGAAGCCACAACTGTGGAAGGAACGGAAAAGCTCACATTCAGTGTTTTGTTTTTTTTTATTCAGGTTGAGTTTAGACCACAAATACCTTTCACCTAAGGTTACAAAAAAGAATCATTTTTCTAATGAAGGTCAATAAACCTAAGTAATAAATCAATCAATGGCCACACATCAAGGGTTCTTAACCAGGGGCCTATGAAGTTGTTTATTTTTTCTTTAACGTGATAACTATATTTAAATATGATTCATTTTCTTTCTAATTCTATGCACTTTATATATTAAAAACATTCTGAGAAGAGATCCACTGATGGGTTTCGTTAGATGGATAAGATCATGGAGGGAATAATCACAAGGAAAACAAATTTCAATGTCAGAGGACAAACTGTAGAAGGAAAGAAATGACAAGAGCCAGTCATGAGGGTCTAAGAAAGGGCAGGAGAGAAGAGGACCCAATTACCAGGGATGATCACATCTCCCTTTTCCTCCACCTCTCCTGTTTGCCTCAGTTTCTTCATGTATAAAATGGGGCTGATAACAGCATCTACCTGACAGGGCTGTAGTGAGAGTCAAACGAGATAATAGCTATAAGGCGCTTAGCACAGTTCTTGGCACACAGTAAGCACTATTTAAATGCTAGTTATTATTACTATTATTATTTTCAAAAGGGGATGAAGACAAAGAAAAAATCAAGAGAATATGTTAGAAGAAAAATATACAATTTATAATCATAAAAGCAAATGTGAATAGGATGAATTCATCCATAAAATGTTAAGAAGACAGGAGACTAGGTGAGAAAGGAGAATCCAATAACATAGTGTTAAAAATAATACATCTGAAACCTAAAGATTTCACACAGAGTTAAAATGAGGGGCTAGAGAGTAGTCTGATATGCTTCACAGGAAGTGAAAAAACCAAGGATAACACTCATCATCTCAAAGAAAGCATGGTAAAAGCAACATATCGCAGCTCTCACATAGCCACCCCAAAATACCCATAAAACAGGACTCTAAACTAATCCTAGAACTCCAAAATGCACACTAATATACCTTCCACTAAAGTCAGCTCGGCTACAAGGAACCATATCAGCACTGTGAAC
>CM053581.1:120700733-120728773 GCA_028627135.1 Pseudochirops cupreus | reverse complement strand
GGGTGGGTGATGAGGAAGGAAGGGAAAGAATCTAGAATTTAAAGTTCTATAATCAAATGCCAAAAATATATATGTATATATATTATTATAATTATTATTATCTACATCCAACTGGGAATTAAGATATACAGGCACTGTGGTAGGGAGATCCATCCTGCCCTACCAGAAAGTCAGAGGGGTGAGGGGTAGGACATAGGAGAGAGCAGATTGGGGGAGGGGTTATACAGTGGGATGGCTGTTTTGAGGTGTTGGGTAGGAGAAAGATGGGGAGAAAATTTGCAACTCAAAATCCCATGGAAACGAATGATGTAAACAAGAAAATAAATAAATTTTAAAAAATTCTCAAAACTGTCATTGATATCTTTTAACACATTCTTATCAAAGGTGTAACTAATTTCTAAACCACCCTCCCAGGAAGAACTACTTCCCAAAGTTATTAAGGCAATAGAGAAGGAAGAAGCTTTTGATTACTTTAGTTAGTGAAATTGTCTCTTGAGTTTACCTTTGACCCTCTGAAAAGAATCCTTGAAGTGAGTAGTAGGAGTAGGAACTAAAGAGTTTTAGGAAAATGATTCTCCAAGGGAGCACAAAAGTTAAATAATCATTGTTCTGTCAAAGGAAGCAAATGGGTTACCTGAACTACTACCTAACTCTGGAGCCAAAACCAAAGAATTTTCTTCCACACAGGGCAAGGAGGCCAAAACTTTTTACCTCAATAATTCTCTCAAACCAGAAATAAGGAGAAATGATAACCATGAAGGTACTTTTAGCACAAAGTGCAGTCGTCACCTAACAAATGTTCGTAGAATTCCCAGTTTCTTTCAAAGCTCAGAAAAAGCTTCTTTGTGAGGCTTTTCCTGATCTCTCCCAACTGCTCTCTGAAGTAATTTAAGTTCCTGGCGACAGAGACAATTTCATTTTTGTCTTTGCCACACAGATACTTAGCACAGTATCTGACACTGAATATGTATTTAATAAATGCTTAATGATTGATTGATGAAATAAAGTTGGGAGTTTCATTAGTAGCATTTGGCCCATAGATAATAAACTGTTTTAGCCACAGCAACTCATGAAATTATTTAATTAAAAGTGGCAGTGAAAAAAGTACTCACAATGACAAAAATCACCTATCTTATAATTATTGAAACAAAGGCAGTGAATCAAAAAGTTTGGCCACCCTGCCTAAAGGTTTTTAAGTGTTAAGATAAGTTATTTTAAGAAATGCCCATATTATTTTTCACAGATGGCTGTACCAGGCAAATCACAAAATCCATAAAAGAAATTCTGTCAACAACAATCTCTTTTATCCCATTTATTATCCTTGTGAATGAGTAGACAATTGGTAATAACACCTCCACCTAGAAAATGAACAAACAGACTACAGATTAAACAAAAGTTAATTAGTCCAGGCAGTGCCAGGAATTTAAACCCAGCTGGGCCATTTCTGGTCTAGTTCTCTACTTATTTTTTTTAAACCTCTCACTTGGGTTTTTATTGACAAGTAAATTTTTCAAAAATGTTCTCACAGTTCAATAATTACAAAGACTCAGACTTATATCTATAAAGTAAAAACCAGATCTGCCCCACTCCCGAAAGCTGTAATGTCCAGTTCCAAAGGAGGCCCTTTATGGAAAACCTGAGGAAAGGGACAGTACTGTCCATCAGACACTTAATGTCACGAGACCATTTGGTTTCAAATAAAAACAAGTGCACATCATATAATCAATGTAGCATTATTAGTCCATTAAAACTAAATCTTCAGTAAATGTATCCAACTGTCATGGTGGGATAGAAGGCACAATAATGGGTCAATGAAAAACTGGACATGCCAGCCATGGGATTAATTACAAGCTTTTAATGTGATATGGTCACAAATATGGTCACTAAATGGAGAATATGAGGAAATATGAGAAATTGCCACACAAAACCCCACTACTGCACATGGGCTAGAGGAGTGTGCTGTGTATCTTTCTACATGATCAATACTCGATTAGTAATCATGGGGTCTTTATGCAGGTGAAAAGAATGATGGAAGAGAAATGCTCCTTCATTTTTAAGCTTCTCTCATTTGACTCCTGTAAGGAACCAAGAACAAAGACATGTTTCATCCCACTGGGTTCATATACACGTATACATGTATATATGCATACATATATACATGTACATATCTACATATAATATGCATATGCATATACATATATGTGTGTTGTGGTTTTCCACTTATTAAATATATTGTTGCCTATAATTTGTTTCTCCTTCAATAACTTAGGTCTATTCTCGTTTGTCTCTCAAATCAAAAGTCTATTATCTAACTAATACCCCAAAAAGAAAAATCAATGGTAATCCCAAAATGTGAAATAATACTATTTACATAAAAGACTTATAAAGCACCAAGAAATAATTTTTACTTATTTGCCACAGTTTACAGAAGAGAGTTAGCATGGGGTAGTGAATAGAGACTGTGGAGTAAGGAAGATCATCACTCCAATGCTGCCATTGTATGACCACAGGCAAACTTTAAGACTAGAAGTTCAGACAGTTGACAAATCTGTTTCGGTAGAATAAATTTCTACACCGGGAGTTCCTTACACTGAAAGCATCACAGATCAAAAAGAAAAAAGTAGTAGAAACACATGGTATATATGAGCAATTTAGCATCATAATACATAGTCTTTTCTCCTTTCCCCTTAATCTTTTTCTAACTACTGCCCTTCAATTCTTTAAGAATCTGCAATTTTGGTCAAAGGATATGAACAGGCAGTTTTCAGAGGAAGAAATCTATAAGCATTTGAAAAAATGCTCTAAATCACCATTGATTAGAGAAATGCAAATCAAAACAACTCAAGTACCACATCTCATCAGATTGGCTAAGATGACCAAATAGGAAAATGATAAATGCTAGAGAGGATGTGGAAAAACTAGAACACTAATGCATCATTGCTGGGATTGTGAACTGATTCAACCATGCTGGAGAACAATCTGGAACTATGCCCAAAGGGCTATAAATAAGTACATACCTTTTGACCCAGCAATACCACTTCTAGGGCTTTATCCCAAAGAGATCATAGAAGTGGGGAAAAGACCCCATATATACAAAAATATTTATAGCAACTGTTTTTGTGGTGGCAAAGAAATGGAAATCAAGGGGATGCCCATCAATTGGGGAATGGCTAAACAAGTTGTCATAAATGAATGGAATGGAAAATTATTGTGCCATAAAAAAATGAGGAGGAGATGGATTTCATAATAACCTGGAGAGACTTATATAAACTGATGCTGAGTGAGGAGAGCAGAATCAGGAGAAATTTGCACACAATCACAAACACCACGTAAGTGTAAGGACTGACTTCAATAGACTGGGCTCCTCTCAGCAATGCAAGGTTATAAGACAACTCCAAAAGACTCATGACAGAAAAGAATATCCACATTCAGAGAAAGAACTACACAGTCTGAATGCAGATTGAAGCAAACCACTTGCTCTCTCTCTCTTTTTTTGTTTTGTTTTATTTCTTCTTTCTCATTGTTCACTCCACTGGTTATAATCCCTCTTTACAACTTGACTAATGCTTAATGTGAAGGTATCTGTAGATCCTATATTTGATTGCATGCCACTATGAGGGAGAGGAGAAGGAGCAGGAGAAAATTGGAAACTCAAGGGATTGAGGAATTGAATGTTGTAAACAAAAGTAAATAAATAAATTTTAAAAAATTTTAAAAAAAGAACCTGCCATTTTGTTGGCCTGGAAACTGGCCTCTCCCCATCTTCCAAATGTTAACCATTTTTTTTTGGAGAGGGGAAGGCTGGGCAATTGGGATTAAGTGACTTGCCCAACATCACACAACTCAGTTGAGTGTCAAGTGTCTGAGGTCAAATTTGAACTCAGATCCTGACTTCAGGGCCCATACTCTATTCACTGCACCACCTAACTGCCCCCAACACTAACAATTTTTAAAAGCTTGATAGGTCTTTAGTAGTTGATGCCAAAAATTTCATCACCCTCCAACTAACATGGTAATAACCCCCTCCTAACTTAGGTGGGCTGGACCTCCAACACTAAACATATGGTACATCACAGTACATTACCATATGTATTCTCAAAGCCTATATAGCTTGGGAGGAACTGCCAGTTTGTAAACCATTGTCTTTGAGAACCCAGATTCACCACCACATCACAATAAAGCATTGCACCAGGACTTCAATGCAAGTCCTCAAACCTTACCAAAATTCCCAACAAGGAAATCCTGTGTTTAAAGGAGACATCTTCTCATTTGACAGCTTGCTAGTAGTTAGCAAAATTTTACTCACTTTCCACAGGGGCTAAGGTAAGGCAGAGAGAAAGATAATTTCTATTTTGGGGAAGAAAAAAAACTAAATTATTGAAATGGCTTTATTAAATTATCATATTATCTAAGAACAGTCAAATCTACCATTAGGTGCCCTTATTCAATTAAGGACCTAGGATCCTGTCTAGGCTAATAATATATTATTACAGTCACATAATACATCATTCTTTCATTAAGGTATATTTCCTCCCACTGTTTCCATTTCTCAAGAACAATTCTGATTTTTTATTTTGTAAATGCCCTCTAAAAATGCCTTTATAGCATATTAGTTATGACATACGTCAGTCTCCTATCCCATCTTGTTGACCAAGAAATCAAAGAAAAACTTTTCTAGGCACAATGTACATAAATAGTATATGATTAGAACTAATCGAGACAAGTCCAACTCCCAACACTAGCCTCAACAAACCCATTCCACAGGTGAGTGGAGGCTATTACTAGCCTACATCTATATAATAAGATTTCCTGACAACAAGCCTGCAAGGTAGGGAGTCTAGGTATTATCCCCATTTTGTAAATGAGAAAACCAAGGCTAAGAGTGTTTAGGTAACTTGTCAGCATTTCAAATTCTTTTAAAATTCCTGAAACTGAATAAAGCACTGGATTTCAAATTCAAGGGCAGGAATTCAAAATCTGACCCTGCCGCTTACTTATTGTGGGAACATAGGAAAGTCACAATCTCTCTGGTCCTCATTTATATGTAAAAAGTAAATGCATAAAAAGAGAGGGTTAGAAGAACAAGGTTTCTTAAACTGGAGACCATGAATTTTTTAAAAATATATATTTTGATAACTGTATTTCAACATAATTGGTTTCCTTTGCAGTCCTACGCAATTTATTTTAGGCATTTAAAAACATAGCTGGAAGGGATCTCTAAACTCTGCTAGACTGCCAAAAGGATCCAGTGCACAAAAAAGGTTAAAAACTGCTGGCCCAGATGGTCTCTAAGGTTCTCTCCAGTTATGATACCATGATTCATTCTTATTCCCTACATTATACTGTCTCTTGATTCAATACCTTGATTTCACATCTTTCTGTTATTGTTAATCACGTGTGTCTTAATATTTGGGTTTGCTAATAATTTTTTTAAATGTAAATTCACCGAAGAGCTAGAATTTTTCTATTTCTTATGATCCCCATAATCGTTCTCAGGGTCTTCAGCATTACAGTTGGTGGCTTAGCCTTTGAACCTTCTTCATTTCTGTTTCCATTACAATTCAACCAAAACTCAGCAAACTATTACCACCCACATCTGGGACTTAACCCAGCCATCTCCAATTTGGAAATCCACTAACTTCCCCACCTCCACCCACTAACACTAATGAGAGCCCATCCCTTGGCCCCTACTTGAGGTAGGTCCCAGACAAGCTTTACTTTCTACCATCTTCTCAACAGCTGCTTTGCCACAAAAGCATACTCTCCTCTTTTTAGTCATTTTTCAGTCGTGTCTGACTCTTCGCGACTCCATTTGGGGTTTTGTTGGCAAAGATACTACAGTAGTTTGCCATTTCCTTCTCCAGCTCATTTTCCAAAGGAGGAAACTGAGGCAAAGAGTGTTAAATGACTTGCCCAGGGTCACACAGTGGGGCTAGTAAATGTGTCTGAGGTTAGATCTGAACTCAGGAAGATGAGTCTTTTTGTCTCCAGGTAGGGTGCTCTATCCACTGTGCCACCTCTCCTTACCCCCCTCCCCTCCAATTTCCAGCTCTGGAACCATAATCAAATCAATATTACCTTTACTCATGGAAAGGATGTGCCATTCTATCTCCTTAAGGCTCCACTCAACCTTTTAACTTTCCAAACCAAAATACCTGTCACTCTTGAGCCCTCTTTATGTGGAGTGTTCCCAGAAGCTAAGCTTCTGGAGGGAAGGAACCGTCTTCTTTTTTGTTGTTTGGCACATAATAAGAACTTAATACTTTTTCGTCCATTCATCCTGGCCACTACTCCCATCCTCAAATCTCTAAAACCATTCTCCCACTTACTTTAAGCAAATAACTTCCTCCCCACCCCGCTCCCTTACTAAATGAAAAGATCTAAGGCTACCTAGCACAAGTTTCCTCATTTATCCATTGGATCTCTCAGCAATACCCTTCTCAAAGGTCAACAAACACCAACCTTTTTTCTCATTCCTCCTTCTCTTTGATCTCTCAGAAGCTTAAGACATTCCTTTTTCAAAACTCTCCTTTCCTTTAGCTTCTGTAACACTGAACTCTCCAGGTTTTCCTGGTAATTTCAACCATTCATCTTTCCCCTCCTGCACCCCAACTACCAATACCCAACAAAGTCAGTCTTTGGCCCTCTTACTAGTCTCTGCAAGTTCACTTCTTTCTACATACTTCACTTCCCTCAAGAAACTGATCCTCTTTAGCTCTGCCAGTCCACAAGCATTTATTGAATAAGAAGGCAAACAAAAACTGAGTCCCTGCCCTCACATTTTTCTGAGGGAGACAAAATGAAAAAACAAACAAACAAAAAACAAAACACAAGAACATACAAGAGAAATACTTTATAAGTGTTAGGCCAGGGAGGGGGCATACTAAGAGACAGGCCTCCCATCTCCTCTATACTGATAATCATTTTGTTTCCTTAGGAGACCCAACTACCAAGATAAGAATACCATAAGCAAAAGCACAGCCTCAGCTCTCCAGACAGAAATAACTATCATTGTAAATTAATTAATTGACATTTAGGTTTCTAAATCAGTCTTCTATAAATTAGCTTAGGTCCTAATACCCAACAAACCTATTAGGTGCTCTTCCCACTAGCATTCTCATTCTATCCTTAAATTTCTTCAAATCATATTTTTCAAAAAGCACTCTTAGCAGGTCTGTCCTGACCACTTATTACTTTAGAAAGGCTAATATTGTAAAAGTAATTTTTCTAATCTACAAGTAGCAATCATTTCTCTTAAAAGGTTAAAAGCACATACCAAATATCCTTTTTTTTTTTTTTTTGCTATATATGATGGTTTAACATCCATTTCCCTCTGAACTCTCACAGGAGTATCAACTGATCTTGGTAGTTTTATGGAATTCTAAATTTCCCAAACTTCTTTTTAAATATTCTGATGAATGTCTCTATTCCTACTACAAACATCTACTTTATCCTCCTGCCTTGTAGCAGTAATCAAGACCTGATCAAGATTTGACAAAGAAACTAGGGCACACAGGCAATTGGTAGCAGATGCCAGGTCACTCAGAATTTTCTTGTCATCATTAACTACAAAATGCTAATTAGGCACTTATTCTGAGTAGGGAGGAGAGTTGAGGGTATGGGGGTAGGGGGAAGAAGACCTTGACAACTCTTTCATAGAATCATAGCCAGAGAAACCTTACAGATCATCTAGTCACCTGCTCACACTTCACAGAATACCCACATTATTGCTGAAAAAGTCACAGCTCCTGTCAGAAGGGTCTCCACTCACTCTAAAGTTTTCACCATTATACCACTGTTTCTTGGCCCAAAAATGCATAAAAAGCTTAGATCAGTCTACAGACCATGGGCCCATCTACTCTCGGAGCAGTCAAATCCTGACTGCAGTCTGTTAATCCTGAAGTTAAAATGCATCTTTCAAAACTCTCCTGGTTAGCCTAATGAATTTATTTTCTTCTTCTCAACCTTGGCAGCCCTCTGAACTTTGTATTTCATTTTCCCATTTGCACTTCCTCTGGATTACTGACTATTTCCTATTAGTGTGGTCTCAGAGAGGCTCTTAACTGAGCTTAACCAGATTTGTAAATAGACACATGAACACCTAACATCTATTCTCCACCAACAGTCGATATGAAAGGAAGACTAAGAGCTCTAAGGAGGATTTTATGTGAAAGCTCCACAGATCAGTACCAGCCTCCCTGGCTCCCTGTCCAGCACTGTGCTGCTCTCTTCTTCACATTCAATTCAGCGCACATGTTTTAAGTACCTTCCAATGTAAAAGGCACTGGGCTAAGTTCTACACCATAAAGTTGTATCAACAGTCTCTGCAGTTTATTACCTGGTCATTCAGTTATGCTTTTAAAAGTCACTATTTTAAAAGTGCACTTAAAAATTTTTTTTTCTGAGTCAAACTTAATCATAGGTTGCTAGGAGATCCAGTAAATAGAGTACTGAACCTGGAGTCAGAAAGCTCTGAGTTCAAATCTAGCCTTGGTCGCTTACTAGCTGTGTGACCCTGGGCAAGTCTGTCTGTCTCATTTCCTCAACTATAAAGTGGGGGCAGAAATAGCACACACCTCCCAGGGTAACTGTGAGACTGAAAAATATCTGTGAAGCACCCTACACAAATGCTAGCTATTATTATCCCATTGTCTAGAATTAGCCTGGCAGAGCTGATAGTGAACTGGTCTCAGTCAGAAAGGTCCAGGTTCACTTATTGCCTTAGACTGTAATGGCTGTGTGACCTGAGGGAAGCCACTTAACTTCTAAGTGACCTTAGAAACTTTCTAAGACAGAGCTTGGCTCTTAACCTGGTTCATAAACTTCCAAAAAAATTATAATTGTGTTTCAATATAACTGATTTCCTTTATAAGCCTATGTTAGTTTATTTTATGCACTTTAAATACATTCAGAAAAGGGGTCCATGATCCATGACACAAAAAATGTTGAGAAACCTCTGCTCTGAGGGTATAGGTTATAGATGAGGTACCTAGTAAGTTTCTATACTGAGAGTTAATTCTCTACATGAATAAAAATCACTGGGTCTAACCCCCCCCCACACACAAAATGTACCCAGACACTTATCCCCACAATTAGCACTAGCTTCAGATTCCAAAAATGTTTGAACCACCATCCAAAGCATGGTCATTCAAGTTAGTAGTCAACGGGAGAAAAATCTAACTTTTCAGAATTCATTACAAAACATTCCACATAATCAGATTTTTATTGATAAAAGGAATGTGCTTGACTATATGGTATTTGGAGAATATATAATGCCTGCTAGTTTTCTGGAAGTGCTAGAGAGCTCAGGAAAAAATTGGCTAAGTTCTTCGGAAATTCTTTGTTCAACCAGAAAAAGCTGGGAGAGGAAGGTGGCTGGATTGGAGAAGGGAATGTCCAGAAGCAATCTCATTTTCCTCTACTTCTGGACACATACCATCTGTTTCTGTCAGGCAAACCTCACCAGCTTCCACACATACCATGCACACTCTTGCTTCTTCTTCTTCCACCTTCTTCTTCTTCCACCTTCAATGAGCTCTCTCCTCCCTCCCCTTTACCTAACTATCCTTGAAGGCACAAGTCCTGCTCTCTACAAACATTCTCCAACTACTCCAGCTCATCCTGATCTTTCCTGTCTTTCTCAACTCCTACTATATTTATCACAAAGATACTGTATTATATCACACCATTTGACATTTAGCTGCTGGCTATTTCATTAGGCATTCGATAAATATAGCTAGCATTTATAGGGCCCTTTAAGATTTGTAAAGCACTTAAATTTTAAAAATAAAGTGTGATAAAGTATATTCTACACACTGTAAGAATACAAAAATTAAAAGACTGAACTCAAAGAGATTTTTTAAAAAATGTTACCCTGACCAACAATCCTTTACAATGACACCATTAATTCATTTAAATAAAATCCGACCATAATGTTGCGGAACCTCCACTATAACAACCTTACATTTGCCCCCTACAATGTTGTTTCTCCAAACAAATTAACAATGTTAGGGAGGGTAGGCCCATGCTTACTCTATTTTGTTCCTGGTCACTATACACCAGGAACAGAATTTCTAACAATGTCTTCATATCACACACACACACACACACACACACAAATATGCCCTAGGGATAAAAACTGGGATTCAGTACTCTGGAACAGGATTTAACATGCATAATAAATTAGTGTCATCACCCTCCCTAAGACTTGAAAACTTGGCAGGATTTAGATAGACTGAGAAGAGGTCGTGAAGGCGTTCCTTTCAGGAGGAACAACACACAAAGGAGGAAATGAAAAAGGCATGTTTGGAGACAGTGAGTAAATCAGTATGGCCTAAACAGAGGATTCAAGTGGGGAACAAAATGAGATAAAGTTAGAAAAAGGAATGAGAATGTGAACAGCCTTGAATGCCAGCCCAAGGAAATCATACTGCAACCACATTAAAATACAGATACTTCAGTTCCACTTAATCTGCTGCATTTACTGAATAGTCTTGTGGTCCCTTTTCTTAGTATTAAATTTTGAGCTTAATATTTACATTTTGCTTGTAACAATCCAAACATAAGTGTAAGTCAGGTTTGAGATGCTCTTTACATCTGCATGGCTATCAGTTGACAATGCTTCTGTGGGCCCCAAATTGAAGGGGAAAAATGCTTTCCCACTGCAATACATACCAAAACATAAATGCACACGTGATGCTTCTAGAAACAGGGAAATAAGTGTAAATGCAACTAACTTTGATTGTCAAGCTCCCAGCCTCAGTCATCCAGCACCTCAACAAACCAAGAAAACAGGGTGAGGGAAAAAACCCCGAAAACACTGGCATGTAAGAAAGCCAAAGATGACAGGCTCCATTTACGCACATGGACATGAAGATGACACCACAGTGGGCTTTGACCAGCAGGATCATAAAAATAAATGACAATGTTTCCCAGGCAGTATTAGTTGATAATTATTTTTGTGGACTGTCCAAAAGGTCATACAGCCTCAAATCCTATACTTTACTTTTATGAGACAGCAAGACCACCAACCATCATCGAAGAAGGATCCCACATGACCATTCTCTACTATTCTCTTCTTGTTGTAGCCTCACTCTATCAGGGAGGTGACCCCTGGGTTCTCAATGCTAGATCAACATAGTGTGAGCTGTGACAGGTTCTATCACGTAGGAAAGGCTGCCATAACGTGGGACTGGCAACAGATGGTTTGTCTCTCATCCAAGAACCAGATGGCTTTAGTTTAAAAAATCAACTTCACAATTATGACTTGGAGGAGGCATGTTTAAACAGCAGTTCTGAAAAAGATCTGGGGGTTTTGGTGAACTACAAGCTCAATATGAATCAGCAGTGTGACGTGGCAGCTCATGAGTTCTTGGGCCACATTTAAGGAGCCATAGCTTCCAGGAATGAGAAGCTGATGCTCCTTCCAAATGTGGCCTGATCAGTCCATCTAGGGAGTACTGTGTTCAGTTCCACAGCTTTGGAATGACATCAGTAAGCTGGACAATGTGCAGGAGAAGGTAAGCAGGATGGTGGAAGGGGCCAGTTGGATGTTCTGGGGGTTTACAGCCTAGAGAAGATCATAAGTTCATAGATTTAGAACTAGAAGGCACTTAAGGAGCCATCACATCCAACCCTCTTCATTCTACAGATGGGAAATAGCAGCAGAGAGTGAGCAGCCCACCCAGAGGGACACTGCCAGTGTCTGAACTCGGGTCTTACTGATTCAGATCCACTGCTCTAACCGCTATTCCCATGCCCTCACATAGACAGCTCTGTTCAAGTATTTCAGGAGCATCAAATTTGTTGTTTTGCTCCACAGGGTACAATCAGGCCCAATGGGTTGACACTGAAAAGAGGTAAATTCATAGAATTATAAATACCCAAATGTAGAGTGGATTGCCTCAGGAGGGAGAGGATTCCCCATCCTTGGAGGACTTCATGCAGAGGATATAAATGACTACTCAGAAAGAATGAAATCGGAGAGGTTCCTTTTAGGTAAGGGCTGGAATATACAGCTAGTCTGGCTCCTCCCAACTCTAAAATTCTGTGATTTTTATGACTAGGCTCATCAGCAGTAGGCTGGCTTCAGGAACTCACAAAGATCATCTAGGGCTGCCAAAGTAATTACTCTTCAAACACAAGTCTAATCATGTCACTCCTCCGCTCCACTGAGCAGCTCCCTATTGCCCTTAGGATCTCATCCACAAACTCTTCTGTTTGGCATTAAAGTCCTTCAAAACCTAGTTCCAGTACACTTTTGCTTTTTACTTTTTCTAATTAGTTTAACAATCAATAAAGACAAATGATGCAATACAGTATAAAAGAATAAGAAAAGACACTATACAAAAACACTGACTTTTCCTGTGGTTAGTTTTCTTTTAGTATACTAAATATACTAAATTTAATATACTTTATATACTAAAGTTATCAAAGTGGCAACAAAACAACATAGTAACCCCTTTTGAGCCTCTTTTGCTTTTTGTCTGAGTACTCTGTTTACAACTTACTACTATCAGTGTCTTTTCTCTTTCTTTTTTTTCCTTTGCATCCTCTGCCTCATAGTCCTTCTCTTCCTCTAAGATGTGGCTCAGGCACCATCTACTGCATGAAGCCTTTCCCCTTACTCCCTCCCTAACTATCCTATATCTAACTACTTTATGTGTGCATGTATTTATCAAATGTATATTTATGCTTTATTTTTTCATTTTTCACTTGTTGAATTCTTTTTTAAAATATAAATACAGGGATCATTTCATTCTTTGTACCTGTATTCCCAGCATATAAACATTATCTCCTATATAAACATATAAACGAAACATATAAACACCTGTTCAAAGATTAGCTGAGCCTTTCCACTGTCTCAACCCTCACTCCACACGTGAGAGAAAAGCCACACTTGTAACAAATAAACAGTCAGGAAAAAATAGCAATACATAGCCATATCTGAAAATGCATTTCTCATTTTGTACCTCTAGCTTATAACCTCTTTTCTGACAGTCAGGACATAGGCTTCATCAGTCTTTTAAAGTCATATTGGTTACTGCCTTAACCAGAGTTTTGAAATCTTGAAGAGTTGCTTTCTGGTCATCATGAAAATTATTCTCTTAGTTTCATTTATTTGACTCTGCATCAGTTCATACAAGTCTTTTCAAGTTTCTCTAAGTTCTTCACAAGCATCATTTCTTGCAGGGCAATAATATTCCATTACATTCACATGTCAGTGTGTTCAGTTAGTCTCCAACTGATGGGCACCCTCTTTGTTTCCAGTTCTTTGCTAATATAAAAAATGCTGCTATAAATATTTTTGCACATGAGCCTTGAATGCACATTTTACCTTGCCTTTTACAATCTCTAGCTTTCTTCATAGTTTATCTCCTACATAAAACCTGATCAGAATAGTGATCTTGAGTCAAGAAAAGGTTATACTATGTTCAGCATATTTTGCTTAAGACATGGAATACTAGAATTATTTCTACTAAAAGGATCAAAACAAAATGTTTCACTGCTTCAGCTGTTATATGCTATGGGCTCAGTATAACAGTGGCAAGCAAAGCTTGAGCTGTAAGTCGTCAATCTAACGGAAAAGAAAGACAGGGAAAGGTGGGGAGGGAAGAGGTAGTCCAGTGCTACCCCTTAACAGTTATTAAAGAAGAATGAGTAACAGGTATAGAGAAGCATAGAAGTGATAAGGGAATATGATAGATTTCAAAGCTGTGCAGATCTGATAATGCCACAAGAGAAAAGGAAATTCCAAGACATCACAATAATCAGCTCAGTGGATAGATGGGAGAAAAAATAAAAGGAGATTCTGATGATGGTCACTGCCCCCCCCCAAAAGAATATTTTATATACAAGCTAAAATGAGGACCAATTAATAATAGATAAAGGCTAATTCTCATCTAGACACAGCCAACCAAAAGATAAGCCAAAAAGCACTTCTGGCATAGGAGAAGGAGAAATGCACCTCTTTTCTTAGAGAGGTAGAGGACTATACGTGGAATGCTGAATATATTGTCAAGACAGTCATCCTGGCTGTTGTTTTCCTTTGTTACATAAGAAGGTTTGCTGGAGGTTGGTGGTATACAAAGAAATGACAGTGTGGCAAAAATGGCATTTAAAAATAATAGTTAGCTTTAAGGTTTGCAAAGTACTTTACAAATATTATCTCATTTTAAACTGACAACCACCCAGGAGGTAAATGCTATTAATAACTCCATTTTATAGTTGGGGAAACTGAGGCAGACAGGTTAATCAATTTGCCTAGGTCACACCTCTAGGGAGTATCTGAGGCTGGATTTGAATTCAAGTCTTCAGGTCCAATGTTCTATCCACCTAAACTGTATCAATAGTATTTTTGGGAATTAGTGTTTAGGAAAGCTAAGTTAGAACAATAAATTTTTACTTTCTACCACAATATGTACTCCAAAGGATTCATGTGCTACACTAAATAGCAAGAGCAGCTTAGAAGGGAAAACATTTCTAGAAGGTAAAGGAATAAATCACTGTAACTCTAGGGCTACAAACTTACCAAAAGACCGGGGATTCTTACAGAGGAATAATTGCTAATATTCAGACTATGACTTCCTAAGAGGGCCTTCTCTACAGAACTGTGTACCTATAAGCAGTCAAAGCCTCCTCGGGAATCTCTATTCTTAGAAGTGGTGGTAACCCTTAACATCAAGGTAACAACTTACAAGAAGGCTTAGCCTTGGAAAAAACCATGTTCTACTAGCAGACAGGGCCTCTTAGGGCACATCTATTTTTAGTGGGAAGGAGGGGCAGGAATAAATGCCATCAAGGCTATATAACCAAGTGTCTCAGTCCTGAGGGAACTGTGTATTTAGTAGCAGACAGGGACTCCCAGGAAATACCCATTGGCCGGCTCACATAAAGAAAGCATGTTCTTGTGCTCTCAGGCAAGATGGCGGATTAGAGAGCCAGTTTTCCTTTGTTTACTTGTAGACCTACCCAGCAAAACTGAATATAATCCTGGGAGGGGGGTGGGGGGAAGGAATGGAGAGTTAATGAAATAGAAGACTTTCGAGCGTTCGTGATGAAAAGATCAGAGCTAAATAGAAAATCTGACATTCAAACACAAGATTCAAGAGAAGCATAAAAAAGTAAACATGAAAGAGTAATCATAACAAAAGACTCAATAAAATTAAATTTCACATTCCTATATGAAGAGATGATACATGTAACTACTAAGAATTTTATCACTATTAGAGCAGTTAAAAGGAGTTTATATAGGTAGTGGGCATGGGTGTGAGTCAATTATGTTGGGATGATCTCAAAAAAAATGGTGTGAGAGAGGGATGCACTGGGAGAAGGGGGAAGGGAAAGATAGAATGGGGAAAATGTTCTCACATAAAAGAGGCACACAAGAAAGAGCTTTTACAGGAGCAGGAAGTAGAGGGGTGGCAGGCAGTGCTTGAACCTCACACTCTCAAGAAAATTGGTTCAAAAAGGGAAGAATACATATACATACTCAGCTGGGTACAGACACCAATCTTACCCAATAGGGAGACAGGAGGGAAAGGAGATAACAGATTTGGCAGGGGTGTGGGGGAAAGGTATAAGACAGAAGGTGGATTGGAGGAGGTCAGAAGCAAAACAGACTTTTGAGGAGGGATAGGATAAAAAGAAAGAGAGGATAACAAGAGGAAAATGGGATAGAGGGAAATACACAGTGAGTGATCATAACCGTGAATGTGAATGGGATGAGCTAACACACAGAATGGAAGCAGATAGCACAACAGACCAAAAACCAGGATCCAACACCATATTGTGTACAGAGACACACTTGGGACAGAAAGCCACACACAGAGTTGAATTGAAGGGCTTGAGCAGAGGCTATTATGCTTCAGTTAAAGTGAAGAAGGCAGGAGTGGCAATCACAATCTCAGACAAAACAAAAGAAAAAAATAAACCTAATTGAAAGAGATAATTAGGAAAACTACACTTTGCTAAAAGGCATCATGGAAAATGAAGTAATATCAAAAATTTTACAGCAAATTTACCTGATAGAGAACTATTTCTCAAACATATAGGGAACTGAATCAAATTTATAAACATAAGTCACTCTCCAATTGATAAATGTTTAAAGGATATGAAGAGGCAGTCTTCAGAAAAAGAAATCAAAGCTACCTAGAGTCATTTTAAAAAATGCTCTAAATCACTATTGATCTGAGAAAGGCAAATTAAAACAACTCTTTGGTACTCACCACCTCATACCTATCAGAAATAACAAATGCTAGAAGGGATGAGAGAAAATAGGTACATTAATAAACTTGGTGTAGTAAACTGGGCCAACCATTCTAGAGAACTATCTGGAACTACACTCAAAGAGTCCTAAAAATGTGCATGACCTTTGACCCAGCAATACCACTACTAGGTCTGTACCCAAAGAGCTCAAGGAAGGAAAAGGACCTACCTATATGTATAAAAATATTTATAGCAGCTCTTTTTTTGTGGTGGCAAAGAATTAAAAACTGAGAGAGGATACTCATCAGTTGGGGAGTGGCTGAATAAGTTGTGGCATATGATTGAGATGGGGTATTATTGTGCTGTGAAAAATGATGAGGGAGGTGGTCTCATAAAAACATGGCAAGACCTACAAGAACTAATGCAAAATGAAGTGAAAAGAACCAAGAGATCAATGTGTATGGTAACAGCAATGTTATAATGATAATCAGCTGTGAAGGACTTGGCCACTCTGATCAATAAAATGATCCAAAACAATTCCAGAAGACTCATGATGAAAAATACTATCCACCTCCAGAAAGAGAACTGATGAACTCTGAGTGCAAAGTTGAGTAAAATTTTCTCCCTTTCTTTATTTTTCTTGCTTTTATGCAATATAAGTAATATGGAAATGTTTTATGTTATTTCACACATCTAATTGATATATTGTTTGCCTTCTCAAAGGATGGGAAGAAGTGGGAGGGAGAGAGAGAATTTTGGAATTCAAAACTTAAAAAGAAAAAGGTTAAAAATAAGCAATTTTAAAAAATAGAGAGAAAGTGTGCTTTCTCATCATCCAGTAGTATTATCCTTCAACTATCCAGATAATCCCACTAATTGGTATACATGATTTCCTTTTTAATGTTTAATAACTGAGGTATTACCAAGCATACAAAACTACTCATAAATACACATGTGCTTACGCATATGTCCCAATGCCTAACCTCTAACCCTGATAGGTATATAGATGGTACTCAATAAACATTCCAATTTAAATTCACAAATTGTTCAAAACTGAACATCTCTCAGAAGATAACCACCACTGAATTTGCTATAGTCCCCAATCAAAATTTACAGTTGTAAACTACTAAAACCCTCTCTGTAATATACTAATGACCACAATATTACTATGCTATCAGATTTCTAGCCTATTCTGAGAATAAATCTGGGAAGTTCTGGTAATATTACAGTTGCAAGTCTAGATGGGAACATCAGGAACCACCAATATCCTATCTTGAGCATACCCTGTCCTCAAAAATACCCTGTCCAAAAAAAGGAGTACCATGATTGTCCATTTGGGCAGTGTGATCACAATGAGCCTTTCCAATGACTACTGACCTATATACAGGCTACTGGCACCAGATATCACCCCTGAACTTACATAGGCACATGCTCAAAGAAGAAAACAAATAAATTTGTTCCTTGATGAACTATAATGGATACATCCCTGAGGGTATTAGTAAAGGGAATTAGTAGATAAATGAATATATTTTTAAAAATCATATGTCAAGCTATATATGCCAAGCATAGTACATGATGATAAGTGAGATAAGAAAGGGAAAGAAAATCAGTAAAGCAGCATCTAGATGTTAATAATTAATAAATATTATTGACCTGTTTAGAGAGTACCAATCACAGTAAAGAAAAAACATACAAAAGATACATCAACTGATCGTTCCAAGGTTACACACCACAGCAGCTAGTAAATAGCTTGCTTGGCTTACAGAAAAGGGAGACACAGCCCACAGCCCTAACATTCCACCCCCAGAATATTCTTCAGCTATGCTTTTACAAGGCATCTTGCTACATTAGAAATATGCTCCATTTTACACTATAATGTGAATTCACAGGAAGAGAGAATATAGAATAGAGTTGTCCCCTAACCCATACTGTCCTCTTGTTGTTGGGTTGTTTTCTCAAAGATTAAAATGGGAGGGGGGGGGAATCTTTTCCTCCTCAATTTACTAATATCACCAAAGATATTTGGGGATAATGGAAAAGGTGTGAAGAAATGGCCCATTTGGAAAAGGACAAAGGTCCAAAGAAGACATAATTTCTATCCTTTCTGAATTCCCATGCTCTTCTATGTCTAGCTAGTTCTATCCACTGTCTATGAAGCCAGCCCTATTTCGTTTTTTGCTTTTTGGAAGGGCAATTGGGGTTAAGTGACTTGCCCAAGTCACACAGCTAGTAAGTGTTAAGTGTCTGAGGTCACATTTGAACTCAGGTCCTCCTGACTCCAGGGCTAGTGCTCTATTCACTGCACCACTCAGCCCTATATTTCACTACAAATAAGTATCACATCCATCCACTGACATATCTATATATACTAAGGGCTGGAAAAATCAGAGATAAGGTTGTAGATTTTCAAAGGAACATTTGCTAGTAAACTACAAAGAAACATAAAGAAACACACACACACACAACCTGGCAGTCCTGAACTTCTGTCATCTTTCAAATATTTATTTATAAGCAGGAAAGCACCTTCTCATATACTCAGCCATGAAGTCCCCAGGCCAGTTCACAAAAGCTGATGTAATACCTGCAATTACAGAATCTCAGTTCAGAAGGGGCTTAAAAGGTCAACCAGTTGATGTAGGAATCCTTTCTACATTAATGAACAAGTGGCCATCCCTTGAGTCCCTCTAAAGACTGGCAAGTTGCTACTGGCCTGAAGACTTATTGGAACAGTTATAATTGTTAATCAGGTTGGTATTTATTTTTTCCCACACAGAATCAAAATCTGCCTCTCCGAATTTGTACCTATCAGGCCCAACTCTGCTCTCTACAGACAAATAAAACAAATCTAATCCCTCAATCTCTTCCACAGGATAGCCTCTCAAAGATCTGAAGACAGCTTCTCCAGACTAACCACCCCCTTCAAGTAATCCTAGTAGGACATGGTTTCACTTCCCTTTATAACCCTGGCTGAGCATCCTCAACCATGTTCTAAACTAGGACCTCCAAAGAAGCATGATACGTATCTCCATACACAGAGGTGATGGTAGAAGGAACAGAAAAACACACGCATTTTTGGACACGCCAACTTTATAGATTCATTTTGATGGACTACGCTTGTTTGTTACAAGAGTTTTTCTTTCTTTTTACCCCATTTTTAGGTGAGGCAGTGGAGGGGGGAGGGAAGTAGCAACACTGATGCTTTAAGGAAAAAGAGGACTATAGGAACATTTTTTTTAATGCACAGAAAAGAGGGAGTTCAGAAGAAAACAAACAAGGCAGTTTTGAAATTTTATGTGTGTGTGTGCATACACTGACACTTTTTTAAAAGCAAGCAGTAAGAAATGGAGATGCAGAGTTTCATACAGAATCTTTTTGTGTTCTGCTGTATGTATACCAATGTTCTTTTTTTGGAGTTTAAGTTCAGAATTAAAAAGTGCTTCAAGTCTTCCCTTTCCCTTCCTTCCCCCACAAAAACCCAATCCTACTGGATGGGTTTTTAGTTTGGTGCAGTAGAGCGACGGATTTGAAGTCAAAGGACCTAGGCTAAAATCAGAGTCTCTCTGTGTGACTCTGGGCAGGTCACTTCTTTCTGGGTTTTAGTTCTCTCCTCTATAAAATGGGAGGGACGTCCTCCAAGATTGCTTACAGCTCTAAATCCACAATCCAATGATCCTCTGGACTTGTTCAAGCTGGTTAATATCCTGCCTAAAATGTGGCACTCAGACCTATGAGAATATATTGAGACTGTAACTGACCTTATTCTACATGCAATGCTTCTATGAATACAGCCTAAGATCTCGTTAGCTTTTTTTGGATGCCATGACAGAGGTGTCTGGGCCTTCTCATATAAATTGTTGTTTTCTAGCTCTATCTTTCTCATCCTGTTAACTGTGTAGTTGATTGTATCCCTATTAAATTTCATCTGGCTAGGTTCTGTCTATTGTTCCAGCCTGTAGAGATCTTTTCAGCTTTCTACAAACAGCAGGAGAATAGAGAAAGGACAAAAAAACGGTAGTCAAAAACACAAATCAACTTCAAATTTC
Source organism: Pseudochirops cupreus (assembly GCA_028627135.1). Taxonomy (NCBI): domain Eukaryota; kingdom Metazoa; phylum Chordata; class Mammalia; order Diprotodontia; family Pseudocheiridae; genus Pseudochirops; species Pseudochirops cupreus. Next base: position 120,708,524 of record CM053581.1, on the reverse strand, counting down.
ATGTCACTTGCTTTTCTTTAAAAAACACTTGCCTGAAAGAACATGTCAAATTATACCAATAATTTTCTGACATGGGCAATGTATAGATTTCTTTTGCTTAACTGTACTCATTTGTTACAAGGAAGCATTCAACTGGAGGAAAAGGACAATGATTTTTTTAAAGGAAAGAGCATCAATAAATATTTAAAAAGAAAAAAATCCTCTAACTGAATGATGGTACTAAAAGTTATTATAGTGTGACGAAGGCAACACGAGAGGGTGTAGCAAGTAGGAATAGCACTAGGCTTGCCACGACAAGACCCGACTTCTGGCTATTCCACTTACTAGGTGAAGGTGGGCAAGGGATTTAACCCCCTCTGAGCCAATTTCTTTATCTGTAAAATGGACATAATAACAGCTTACATTTCTATAGCACTTTAAGATTTTCAACACACTTTATATACATTATCTCACTGAGAATGAAAATGATAACAACACTTGCTCTAGCCACCCAGGAGAAGCTGAATGAGAAAAGGCTTAAAACTGTAAAGCATTTATAAAGGTGAACTGTTACTCTGAAGCATCTAGCCACCATATACAACAATGTTTCTATGGAAAACCAGAATTCTAACCTTGAAGTCCAAACCTCCAACCTCCTGGGGAGAGCCTGTCACATAAAAGGGTAGGTACAGGCTCAGGGAGGGGTGATAACCAAGCATGTCTACCAACTTGTGACTGTCCAGAACTCACCTCTCCCCCCCTCAAGACAAGAGGGCTGGCCTACGTGATTTCTAAGATCATTTCCAGCATTAACATCATATTGATCTCTACTTGAAAAGGATTACACTTCAACTCTCTCTCTACGAACAATCCTAGATCTTTTCTCATGTCTGTCTGATTCAGAATTCTTAATAATGAGATGGTGGTTACCTGTGAGTCTTGGTTATAACAGAAAGTACCCTGACCAAAGCAGAGTGTGCTGGTACCTGAAGATTACCTGTTCTATTGAAGTACAAACCACTTCTGCATCAGTGTGATTTTGAGGAAAGCTCCCCAGTAAGGCAGTACAATATAGCAGAAAGAACTAGACTAGGAGTCAATATGTGCGTTCTAGTCTTAAGAGCTTCCAGCTCTAACTCTAGGCAAGTCAATTCTCCTCCATAGGCCTCCATTTCCTTATCTATAAAACAGAAAGCTCTAAAGATCTATTACTGAAAGGAGCAGTAACTAAGCCAGTCATTCCCTTCAATCCCTAGTGCCCCTACTCACCTCTGACTAGAAAACAAGAGGTAGTAAGCTTATGCAAAATTTAACTGCTGGAGAAAAAAAGTAGAAAGAGTCAGCATGGACTCCATATACACAAATAAATAAGGCTTGGGGAGCCAAGCCTTTAAAATTACAGGGGACGGAAAGAGGAGAAAAAACAAGACAAAAGGAAAAAAGAACGACTGAAGAATTTTCCCAACTAAATCACTGTTTTTAAAAAAAAAGACTTGGGTTTATGGGTGTTTCTTTTTTTCTCTTGCAGAAAAAGGTAAGCATCTCTATCAAGGAGCATCTGAGCACCTCCCCAAATGGGCTTACTATCTCTTGGAATGTTAAAACAAAACAAACCACAGAAACCAGGTGAGAGAAGAAAGACAATACTCCCAGTTTTCCAGTAGCTAAACTCGAACTGGTCCACCAGTTAAAAGGGGAACATAAACTGGGAAAGAAAAATGCCCCGCATCCATCTGCAGCCCAATATCCCTGACTGACCTCCAATGGCCAATAGCTTTCCAATGTTGGCTGCAATCCTCAGTGGAACAAGAGAGCCTGGCTAAGATCTACACAGTGACCACCAGCCTGCTGCAGCCCCTTTCCAACCACAGCGAGAGGTAATCTTCCCCCTCCTCCCTCCACCTTCCTTCAAGTCCCCCGCTAAAATCCCATCTACTACAGGAAGCCTTTCCCGAACCCTCTTAATCCCAATGCCTTCCCTCTGTTGATGAGTTTCAATTGATCCAGTATATAGCTTGTTTGCACATAATTATTTGCATGTGGTCAGCCCCACTAGACAGTGAACTCCTAGAGAGCAGGGGCTGCCTTTTTTTTTTAACCTTTCTTTGTATCCCCAGCGCGCGCCTGGTGCATAGTAGGCGCTTCTTTTGACAAATGTTTATGGACTGCCTACTACTCCTCTACCCCCCCCCGCCCCCTTTCCCAGGGACCAGCCCGCGGCTATAAACACCAGAGCATGCAGGAGCTCAGCCCCTAGCTGCAAGGGAGCAGCCCTAGGACCCTAGGACAGGAAGTGGTGGTAGGAACGATGCCCATCATTGAGCCCAGGGACAAGGTCAGGCTTCCAATGCGCGCCACCCCCCTTTAAGAGGAGAAAGAAAGGTGGGAAAGAACCAGCAGAAATGCAGCTGCTCAGGAGGAGAATGGGTGTCTGAAGGCAGACGGAGACGGCGGGGCTGAGAGGGCACTGCATGCACTGGAAGGAGGCATGGGAGGGCTGTCCAGCGCTGTCCCTTTCCAGCAGGGAGGATGCTGGAGAAGGCAGCTGGATCTGCACAGGGGTGGGGGGCGCTTTCCAGGGCAGCAGCAGCTGCTGGACAGGGCGAGGACTGCGGGGAAAGGGGGGAAGCTTCCGAACGACCCAACTCGGGCTGGGAGGGGTGGGCGGGGGCTGGGAGGCACGGCAGGCCGATCCACCCCCCGGGTCCTCCGCGGGCCCGAGAGGCTCGGGAGCAGGCCCGGTCGGAGGAGGCTGCCGGCCCGGGCTGGGTGGCAGCAGCGGCAGCAGCCGCCGCCTCCCCGCTGGGGCTCCGCGGATCTCCCGCGCCGCTCTCCGCCGCCGCCCACCCCCCCCCCAGCACAATACATGGTCCCGTCCGCCCCCTACCTTCGGCGCCCCGAAGTTCGTCACCGCGGACCAAGGGAGGATTCGGGGCCTCCTGCTGGGGCCATTGGCCCGTAGCCCCCAGCTCCGGGGAACCCCCGTTCCCGCCGCAGCCCGGAGCTCGGAGCTCCGCCGGTTCCCCAGCCCAGGCAAGAGCTGCTGCCGCCTGCGCACGGCTCGGGTTCCCAAAAGCCGGCTCTCGCCGCCTCCCGCTTACCTACGTCCCAGGCCGCGCCGGATCCCTCGCTCCCCCTGCCGGCCGCCCGGACGTCGGCCATTTCCGACGGGGGCGGCGGGATTTGCCGAAGTGCTCTGGCCGGAAACGGCCGAGCGAGGGGAAGGGAGGCGGTGTTCGGCACTTTCCGGAAGGAGCCGGTGAGGGAGCCGAGTCCTCCGCGCTCCGTTGGGATGAGCGACCCTGGAGTGAGCAACAGCATCCTTCCCGGAAAGCGTGGGAGAAACAGCGAGTGCAGGCACGTAGCCCAGTGGCTAGAGAGCGAAACCCGAGTCCGGAAGACCTAAGCACATGACCCCTTAGACTGTGAGCTCCCCGAGGGCAGGCACTGTCTTTTGCCTCTTTTTGTATCCTGGGAGCTTAGCCGCTTGATGAATGTTTATTGAACTGCATTGAGACTGGCCAAGTTATGTAACATTGTGCCTCAGTTTCCTAATTTGTAACAGGAGGTTGAAACCGATGACTTCAAAGGATCCTTCCAGTTCCTCATCGGAGTTCCTATAATGCCATGACTTGGAGTCAAAAAAGACGCCAGTTTAAATTTGGCTTCACATACTTATTAGCCAGGTGAGACTGGACGAGTCATTTCATTTCTCTGTGCGTTTGTTTCTTCATCTGCAAAATGGAAATCATGACAGCACCTATCTCCCAGGGTTATAAGGATAAAAGGAGATAATACTTGTAAAGTCCTTTGTAAAATCTTATGGTGTTATATAGACACTAGCTATTATTCCCAAAAGAAGAGAGGGCTCAACTTGGAAAATGAGGCAGAGGGGAACAAAGAGGAGATATAGTAGATAGAGTGCTGTCCTAGGATTCCATTCCTGACACTAACTGAATGACTCTGCAGGCAAGCCACTTAACCTCTCTTAGTTTCCTCGTTTGTAAAAAAAAACTCAGTGGTCTCCAATGACCCTCCCCAGTTCTAAATCTATACTCTTCTATAGCTGTCACTTGTAGTCAAGAAAACCTGGGGTCATCTCTCACTGTGTGACCCTGGACAAGACACAAAAAGTGCTTTACTGAGAGGTCAGTTCTCCTAAAGAGCAGAGGGAAGAAAGAGCCAGAGACGTCTACTTATTTGTACACACCACCTTCAAAAATACCCCAGGAATGACAGTGAGAGGCTAAGGATGGCAACCTCTAAGAAGAGGTTCCACACAAAGACAAAGCTGTCCTCTGCTGAAAATAAACCCAATCTTGCTTGGCTAAAATGCCCTTCTAAGTAGTGGGGTCAGAATCACGGTGATGACTGGAGGAATTTTCAGACATTTAAAAACAGATTGCCTTTTTAAATGAATAGCTTTGGTGTTTCTAAATTTCCAAATGTCAGGGGGAAAAAATGAGTGAATACAATCAAAATGAAACAGCTGTAGACAATCTAGCCCAACAGAAGAAAAAGAAGACAGTTTTTTGACAGTGAGATAATTCAGCACACCTCCAATCCCAGAAGTGATGCTTATGTATTTCATTCCCGTCTCTACTCTTGGGAAAAGGGAGACTAGGCTGGGGAGAGGAGGGGAAGGGAAGATGGTAAACTTTAATGATCTGGTTACCCTGCCTCTTGAAGTCACAGCTTTGTTAGGATTATCTTTAATCTCTGCACCAAACAAGTAAATTAAGATTTAAATTAGACCAAATGTGAGACCAGTACATACAAAACACAGACACAAAAGAAAACAAAGTACTCAAAGTCTTAATGTTTCCTAAGTGCTATAATGTTTTAACTTAACAAAACACACCAGTGTACCAGGAGATCCTTACTAGATGCTAGAATCTTAGCTTTTGAGCTGCAAGGGACCTTAGAGGACATCAAGTTCATCCTGCTTCATTTTACAGAGGAGGAGACAGGATCAGAGAGATTAAGTGACTCATCTAGAAGTTTGTATCCAGGTCTTTCTGACTCCAAAGACAAGTGCCCTAGCAACTATCCCACGGTAGGATGCTACTTTAGAGGGGTTACCATTTCTAAATTGAAAAATGAGAGAAATTGTTATTTCTCTGTTGTATTTAATAACTTATTATGGAATTAGGACCAAGATTTTCCCCCTTTTCTACTTCCTCATCCAGGGAAATCTGGTGGGAAATCTTGAGGAAAGACTTACCCAGGCTAAGAACTAATCAAAGACAGGAAAAGAAATTCTAAGTTTAGGCCAGGGATGGGGAATCTGTGGCTTCAAGGCTACATGTGCCCCTCTAGGCCCTCAAGAGTGGCCCTTTGACTGAATCCAAACTTCATAGAACAAATTCCCTTAATAAAAGGATTTGTTCTGTAAAACGTGGACTCAGTCAAAAGGCCACACCCAAGAACCTAGAAGGCCATAATTTCCCCTCCCCTGGTTTAAGTGAATGAGTGAATTTCTGCTCATTGTCTACTCAGACAGGTCAGGGCAAATGTGGATTCTCAGGATTGTCAGATGGGTGATATGGAAATTGATAAATCTTTTTGATCAAGACTTGGATGATCCAAGTCATGTACCTCATTAGTCAAGGCCCTCATGAGAATATGCTTACATCTCATTATAATATTCATTTTCTCATTAATTGTTAACCAATCAGAGTTGATTGCCACCCTCAGGAACACCCATTCTTCCAAGAGCATATAAACTGTGAGCCTACTGCCATGAGGAGTTTTGGGCATCTGAGAGTACCCTTGACATTAATAAAATGCTAGTTAGCATTACTAATAAACTGACTGATTACCCAGAAACTGTCTCTCAAACTTGTTTAAACATCATAACAAGAAACCCTGCTTGAATAAAGCCAACATTGCTGTTATGTTTATGTGCATGTACACTTTAAGTTCATTTCAGCATCCTGGGATGGTCTCTAATATGTTAAGAGTCAGAGAAAGCATTGGGATGGGAGGATTCCCTCTCCAAGGGATGCTCAGCTGAAGTTAGATTTCAGGGTAGTTGTCGTTCATCCTTCATTTTCAAAGAGGACCAATAACATCAAAAAGAGATTTCTTGACTTGTGTGTGCATTGGATTTAAGTGAGGCAGACTTGCACCAAGTCAGCAGCCTCACTCTCTCTTCCTGAGTCCAGTGACAAAACAAAAGTCATCTTCCTTCTCAATCTTAGGCTAGTAGCCTACTGAAACCAGTTCTCAAGAGTTTGAAGGAGACTCAGAGGCCCTCTAGTCCAATCTGTACCTAACTAGAAATCGCGCTACAATGTCCCCTACAAATGGTCATCTAGCTTCCACCAGAAGATAGACGTCTTGTGAGTGGGAACCCACAGCTTCCTGAGGAAGCCTGTTCTACTTTTGGGCAATTCTAATTGTTAGGAAGTTTTTCCATTCATCAAGCCTAAATTTGTCTCTCCACACAACTTTCCATTATTGTACCTAGTTCTGTTTCCTGGGGCTAAGCAAAGATCAAGTCCTTCCCCACATGATAGCCCTTCAACTATTTGAAAATAGTTGTGCTCCTTCTAAAAACTTGTCTTCTAGTCTAGAGGATAAACATCCCCAGTTCCTCATATAGTATGTGAAATTCTTCATTCTTCTTATCTTCTTCCTGTGGACAATTTCCAACTTGCAAATGTCTTTCCTAAAATGTGACACTTAGCTCTGAATATAAAAGTCCAGGCATAATATGATCTATTGACTTAAAAGCCTCCTATGTTCAAGGAACTGTGCTGGGTGCTGGGGATACCAAGCTGGAAATGAAACCCTAGAATTTACCTTCTAATGTGACAATATGGTAGGCACACAAATAAGTTAATATATAATGCAATTTGAGGAAAGAGACTAATAACCTGGAAAGACTAATAACCCTGGAAATCAGGGAAGTCTTCACTGAGGCCAGCACCTAAGCTGAGCCTTGCCAAATAAGGATTCAGAGAAGGGTTGAAAAGGTAGTATGTGGGGGGCAGAGTCAAGATGGTGGCGTAGCAGCAGCAACATATCGCAGCTCTCACATAGCCACCCCCAAATACCCATAAAATAGGACTCAAAACCAATCCTAGAACTCCAAAACGCACACAAAGATACTTCCCACTGGGGTCAACTCGGCTACGAGGAACCATGTCAGCACTGCAAATGGAAACCAGCCTGGCTGCTGAGCCCTGGGGGCAGCCGGACAAGAGGAGTGGTGAGCGGATTAGCGGCAGCTGTGAGCAGCATTGAGAACTAGGTCAGTGGAACTTGCGAAATTGGGAGGGGAGCAGTCCGGCCAAAAGGCCTCCAGAGTGAAAAAGGGAAGGCAGAGGTTTTGCACCCGCCTCCGCGTTGCAGCTTCCCGCCCACGGCTTGCAGACAGCAGGGGGACTAAGCGATCGTTCTGAGGCCAGTGCTCTCACATTGAGCACCCTGGATCCGGATCGCCATCTTGGGCCTTGGTCCTGGAGTCTTCACTATCCAGTCAACCAGAAGTAAGTAGGAAGGGTCCCAGCACCTTACTGAGAGCTACGGCAGCCGGGAGGACCCCAGTGATTTGGGACAGAGCTTTCCCTTCTGGAAGCAGAGCCCCACAGAGATTTAAAAAAAAATCACGGACTGAACAACCATTAGTAAGAATAAGCATAAAAAGCAAAGTAAGAACAGCTCCCAAACCCTAGATTCCTTCTTTGGGGAAAAGAAAGATCATGGGAGAGAGAGGGAGGAGGAGAGCGCAGCCAGAGCGCCCCCACCAGGAGCCTCCAATAAACATGAAGAATGCCTTAAAGCTAGAGATGAGCTGAAGAAGGA
>CM053581.1:120679217-120700233 GCA_028627135.1 Pseudochirops cupreus | reverse complement strand
AAAATTTGTACATAATCACAGACACATCATATGTGTGATGACCAACCTTGATAAACTGGACTCTTCTCAGCAACACACAGCTAAAAGACAACTCTACAAGTCTTAGGATGGAAGGAGATATCTATCTACATTCAGAGAAAGATCTAGAAAGACTAGAGTTTAAATGGAGACTGAAGCAATACATGCTATCGTTCTTTTTCATGTTTGATTTTGTTTCTTTTTTCCCAGTGTTCACTCATTGGTTACAATCCTTCTATACAACCAGACTGTTGTACAATGTGAAAGTATTTGCAGATCCTATACATGATTGCACGCCACCTGGGGGGGGGGAGGGAGGGGAGAAAATCTGAAACTCAAGGGATTGTGGAACTGAATCTTGTAAACTAAAAGTAAATTTAAAAAAATTTAAAAAAAAAAGAGTTCTTCTTTCCCCCTGGTCAAAGGTGAACTGAGGAGATACTTCCACTAATTAAAGTTATTTCTTCCTTTTGGTCATTATCCTAATCCAGTCTAAACTTGGGGATAAAGGGAGAGGAGAAGCTGCTCCTTACTGGATCAGTTAAATGATTTGGGGTATTGTTAAATACTGTTTACTCATATTACATCATTATGTTATAAAAGGGCCTGTTTACATTCTCGGACAATCTGTTGGAGCCTGAGGGGCCTTTTAGTTTGATATCTTTTTTGTAAATTCCTTCCATATCTTGGTTATCAAATCTTCATCAGAGAAAATTGCTACAAAGCTTTTTTATGTTGTTGAAGAAATGTAGATACTGTAGTCTGTGTTTTAAGCATGTTTTAAGTCTGTGTTTTAAGCATGCCTGCCAAAACATTTTTTAAAAATTAATTTAACATTATTCTATATTCAAGCATTTCTAGCTTAGAGAAATATCCAAACTGGTATAGTCCCCCCAAGTCTCAAGACTATTTCCTCTATACCTAGGCAGTCTGAGATAAAACAGAAATCTTGAACTAGGAAAAGTCATAATATATTAAAATACAGTTTGGGATTAACATTCTTCCCCCTCCCCCACAGTAATTATCACTTAATCTACAAACTACTTAAAGTTTTGGATTCCTTTCTTAACAACTCTTCTCAAGTACTTAAAGGGCTGCTTTCCTGAGATCAGTATTTTGATCCTTGAATGGAAGAGTCCCCTGCCCTTTAGTGGGTCACCAAAGAATTGATCTGAAGTCCCTGAATCACTTCTGGGGATGGGGAAGTCTACAATCTTACCTGGATGACTTGGTTTCTTCTGTTAATCCTTTTTGTCTTGACTTTTCATACCTTTTCCTAAAGTGGACAGTCTGAAAAGTGTTGTAGAGTGGAGAAATATTTATTTCTTAAGATTTTTCAGTTGAACCAAAAATGAAGTTTTAAATATGTTTCCACACTGATAAATACATTTACTTCTAATTCTTACTTCATTGTTTTTGCTTGTACAAAACCTGTTCAATTTCATGTAAACTGTTGGTTGACCTCTGGGTGTCTGATTTCATCCTAGTGTCTAGTACAAGGTACTAGGAACTGACCAAGAGTCAGGCGTAGCCCAGAGCACCTGGTAACAAAGAATTTTTAAAAGGGAATGGGTTTGGGAGTGAGAGGGCAACAGTACAAAATAACCAAGCAACAATCAAGTAATGAGGTATTAAATACTAGGCTGTCCCCTCCCCAAAAAGGGAGACAGGTACCTTTTTGCTTCTCTGGGGCCACGTGTCTTGGTCACTATTGTTACATAGTAACAGTGCATTTCATATAATAGATACTTATTCGATAAATGTTTCTTGTATAAAGAGTGATGGAGAAGCATAGTCTCTCTGAGATTGAAATAAATAGAGATATTTGGAGAAAGACTAAAAGACAGATTTTCATGAAATGATATTCCCATCCTGTGGCCTTGTACAATTTTTCCAAAATTATAAAAGTCTTCGAAAAATCTACAAACAGGGGGCCGGCTAGGTGGCACAGTGAACAGAGCCCCAGCTCTGGAGTCAGGAGCACCTGAGTTCAAATCTGCCCTGAAACACTTCATATTTACTAGCTGTGTGACCTTGGGCAAGTCAGTTAACCCCAACTGCCCAGCCTTCTCCCGTTAAAAAAAGCAACCAACCCCTCCCCCCAAAGCTACAAACATCTTTGAAAGCTTTAAAAAATCTTCATAACTTCCAGATATTAATATCACTTCTTGGTATATTCAAATTGACTTATCTAAGATGTATTCTCTTCCTGATTCTAAAAGGATATTGAGGACTTTTGTTAATTAGAAATAATGCAAAATAAAATGTTTTAAGGATAAAGCAAGGAAGGGGGAGTGGGTGACTAGCCAGTATTACAATTGGCTACTAAATTTTGTTCTAAATCTCCTAGCAGCTAAGGCAGAAAGGGAAATGCACTAGATTCCACAGTTTTTATTTTCTGATGAAGAAAAGCATATACATTCTAAGAGAGAACTTATTTTCATTTCCCTCCCTAGATGAACGGGAAATGTCTCCACTTATTTTAAGCAGGAGGCTGATAATAATAAAGATAATGATGATAATAACTTTATGTCAGCCTGGAGCCAACTCTTGATTATAATGAGAATTTTCCTGGTGATGATGCTGCCACTCTAGTCAGCTATCCCAATGGCATCTGGGCAGATGAGACTATTGACTTCTTAACAAGAATCTATTAGGAAGGGAAAGGAATAAGCATTTACATAGAGCCTACTATGTACCAGGAATTGTGCTAAAGGGCTTTACAAATATTATCTCATTTGGTTTTTTCCCCCAAGTAATTTAATAGTTAAATATTAATTTCATATATTAAATTAATTTATTAATAAGGCCAACAGGTTATTAGTAACAGAATGGTCAATTGGCCCCCTGTCTCAGACTGAAGACCCCCTGATGGCAGTGGGGGTCACAGTTTATATGCCCTCTGAAGAGGAGGTGTTTCCAAGGGGTGCCTACTCAACTCTGATTGGTTAATCAAATGGGAGGTGGCCTATCTTGGGGTATTGACTTTAGGTCACTCAAATCTCGGTTAAAAAGACATGGATTTCCATATCACTTGTCCTGATAATAAAGAGAATAAACATTTTTCTCTGGACTTATCTGAGAGCAAATATAATGAGCAGTAATATACCCATTAGCTCAAACTTAGAATTTCTTTTACTGAGAGATTAGATCTTGGCCTGGGTAAATTTCTAAGAGAGATTTTCCATCCTGGTTGATTTCTGAATGAGGAAGTAGAAAAGGGGGAAAACCTTGGATTGAATTCAATAATTAGCTATCAAATATAAGAGAGCAATATTTATTTCTCACATTCTTCCATTTGATTTTAATCAAGAGACCAGATCTCCTCAATGAATCACTAACTGATACTACAAATGTTTCATCAAGGGTTCTTAACTATGGGGCTTATGATGAGTAACATCTCATTTGATTTTTACGCAACTCTGCAAGGTAGGTGCTACTATTATGCCCATTTTAGAGTTGAAAAAACTGAGGCAGATAGAAGTTGAGTGACTTGTCCAGCTCATGTCTGAAGATGCATTTGAACACAGGTCTTCCTGACTTCAGACCCAGTGCAGTCTGCACTACCTAGCTGCCCCCTGTTGTGTCCTTACTCTGTGCTAGGTATTATACTAATTACTGGAGATAGAATGAAAGGCAAAGCACGTTCCTGCCCTTAAGGAGCTCACATTCAAATAGGGGAGACAACGTGTACTTACATAACACTATATGGTAGCTGGGGTGACTGGGAAAAGTTTGCAGCAGAAAGTGAGATTTGATCTAACTCTTGAAGAAGCCAGGAAAACTAAGAGGAAGCAGTGGGATGGTTTTTTCAAAGATGAGGGATGGCCAATGCAAAGGCACATAGAGGGGAAATGGAATATTATGTATAAGGGGCAACGAGTTGGCCAGTGTGGTTCTATCAGAGGGTTGCAGAGGGAGACTGGAAAGGTAAGAAGAATCTGGGTCATGAAGAGCTTTAAATAACAAATGGACTTTCTATATGTTCCTGGAGATGATATAGTGCCACTGGAGTTTGTCGAATGGGGAAATCATGTGGGCAGAAAACACTTAAAAAATTGCTTTGGCAGCTTGATGGAGAATAGTTTGGAGAGGGAAGAGACTTGAGGCAGGGAGACCAATTAGAAGCTTATGGTACCTGCCCCAGCAAGAAATGACAAGGCCTGTATAAGGGTGGTGGCTGGCTGAGCAAAGAGAAGGAAGTGCACACAAGCAGGGTCCTCAAGGTGGAAACCACAGTATTTGGCACTAAATTAGATGTGTGGGGTGAGTGACTGTGAGGAATCAGAGAATGGCACTGAGACTGTAGGCCTGGCTAAACAGAATAGCGGTGCCTTTGACAGTGGTGAGGAAAGTTAGGAAGAGGGGAAGGTTTGGAGGGAAAGGAGCATGAGTTCTGTCTGGACATTTTCAACTGGAGAAGCCCCCAGGAAGCAACAAAAACTCCCACATTAGAGTTAGGACCTGGGATTCTCTGATAACTGCTTGGCTGCTTTCTATCACATCACACAATGCCATGACAATGGGTGCCATACTCTGACTCTGTAGAACCTTAGTGCCCAGTCTAATCACCATCAGCTTATTATAGGCTATATAAACTAAGGCTAATTTCTTTCTTTATTTTTTTTGGAGGGGGGAGACAATTGGGGTTAAGTGACTTACCCAAGGTCACATAGCTAGTAAGTGTCAAAAGTGTCTGAGGTCAGATTTGAGCTCAGGTCCTCCTGACTCCAGGGCCAGTGCTCTTAGCTCACTTTGCCACCTAACTATCCCTGAGGCTAATTTCTGTACCTTCCTGGGGTATAATTCTCTGCAGGTGATCTTGCCAGGGATTAACACTTCCTTGGGGCTGTAGAGTACTCCAATTCTTTCTCCATCAGCCAAGGAAGACCCAACCCTCACCCTGGCTTGTTGCTGCTAAGACATCAGTCTGAGGAGAGCAGATTTTTCCTGGAATTAAAGTCAAGTAGGAATTTATCACAAGATTCTCTGTATAAAGAACATTGAATAATAACTATAATTTTCAAAAGGAAAGGTCCAGAAACATTGTTCAAATGGATGATTCATTGATTCTTCTCTTTAATGGCCAAGGACATCCAATTAAAATGTAACTTGAGGAAGGCATTGGGTGAGGAGTAGAGGTGGTGTTCTGAGGTAATTTGGCTGAGATACTTTGTGGTGTTTTTTTTTTTCCTGGTCATCTAAAGTAACATGGATAATGTCATGCTTACTATTAACAAAGATAATGTTTCACAATTATGTAGGGATTAATGACTTATTACAGCATAATACTATCAAGTGTATAGTCACAGAGGCCCATTGCTAAAACTCAGAGAGGCTTTGTAGGAGAATCATATGGACCAGTCAATGCAGAAAACAGTGGACTCTAATTTGGTGACTTCACAAGAAGACTATATGGCTTAACTAGAGACATCCAAGGGAGCCCTGAGGTGGGGATGTTTAGCCTGTGGTAAGACGAAGGGATCCTTCATGGTCATGTAAGGGGCTGTTCCCAAGACACGGCATGACTTTTCTTCTTCATCATGCTTTCAGTATGACTTTTAGATTTATGCTTTTTAGGGAAACCCCTAAGTCAACTCTGTTAGGGCTAGCTCAGACGCTTTACTAGAAGGGAAAAGGCCTGCTATAACTGGTCTCCTTGCTTTCTCTCCAAGAGTTTACAGGCTGGGAGAAGAGGAGAAAATCATCTGAGAAACTGGATGCTTCTAACCTAGAACAGAAGAATCTTGCTGACAGAGGGATGGAAATCCCAGAAAAGGAGCAAGGCAGAGGGGAAGAGGTACCAGAAGGGAAGGGAGGGAAGAGAAAAGGTATTTTCTATGGCACCTACTATGTTCCAGGCACTGTGTTAAGCATTTTTTACAAATATTATCTCCTTTGATCCTCACAACAAACCTTCAAGGTAGGTGCTATTATTTACAGTTGAGGAAACCAAGGCAACAAGCCCAGGGTCACATTGCTGGTGTCTGAGGTTGAATTTTAATTCAGGTCTTCCTGATTTCAGGTCCAGTGTTTTATCTACTGTATTAACAGCTGCCAAAAAAAGCGGAGAGGGTCTAAGGCATAGGGCAAGGCATAGATAGTTTGAGTGAGAAAGACCAGACTAGAGAAAAACAGGTTTACCTAGAGTCTAACAGTGGTACATGTGTTATTATCCCCATTTTGCCGGTAAGGAAACTGACTTTCCAGTAAATACAAAGCTAGTAAATGTCACAGCTGGGACTTGAGCCTAGAGTTTGGAACTCTTAAGACTTGATCAGTCCATTGTGCCAATGTTGCCTCTGAAAATACCAGTGTTTTCAGTGACCTTTTGGTGAGTGCTAGATTATAATCCATTCTCAGTTGTTTCCTCCAACAATCATCTCCTATCTGATGAATCAGATGAAATTTAGATGAGTGTTGAATTCTGTCCATGAACCAGCTGAATGACTTTGAGCAAGTCGTTCAACTCTGTGGGGTTTAGGTTCCTCAGCAGATTGGGGAGGCAAATATTAACTAGAAAGAACAATGGACTCTGGAGTCAAAGGACCTGATCTCAAATCCTGCCTCTAATTCTTGCCTGCCTCTGTGACCTTGGGTAAGTACCCTAACTTTTGGGGCCTCAGTTTCCTTATCTGTAAAGTGAAGGTATTGAACTAGACTGCCTCAGAAGTCCCTTCTAGCTCTAGATTTATGACTCACCAGTTACTTCCTGAGGTGTGGCTAGACAACAATTTGTCTGAAAAAGGTCTGGCAGGCTATTAGACTTTAAGCTCAATATGAATCCCTGGTGCAACATGGATCATGGTTTGGAATATTGTATTCAGTTCTGGGTGCCACATGTTAGGAAGAATACTGATAAATAGGAGCAGGATGAAGATGGTGAGGAGCCAGTGGTTCTTAATCCTGGGTTCATAAACTTGTTTTTAATATGGATTGGCCCAAAAGTCTTAGTTAAATTATTATAGCTTAAAACTATACTAAGACTTTTGGGACACCATATTTTGATAACTGTATTTCAATATACTTGATTTCTTTTGTGATCCTATATATTTTATTTTATACATTTAAAAACATTCCGAGAAGGGACCCATAGATTCACCACACTGCCAAATGGGTCGATGGCACCAAAAAGGTTAAGAACTCCTGCTCTAGAGTATACCACATAAAAATGAGTTGAAGGTACTTGGGATGTTTAGCCTGGAGAAGAGGGGGAGGGGCAGGTGACATGGGGAGGTACACATGCTATTTGTCTTCAAATATTTGAAGGTTTGTAAAATGGAAGAAGGACTAGATCCATTTCTTCTTGGCCCTGGAAGGCTGAACTAAGAGCAGTGCATAGAAACTGCTGAGGCAAACTTAGACTTAAGTCAAGAAGAACTTCCTAACAATTAAAGTTATCCTGAAGTAGGATGGGCTGCTGCCTCAGAATATGCTGGGTCTCCTTTCACTGGAAGTCTTTGAACAAAAGACAAGATGACTTTTGGGGTATATTGTAGAACAGATTCTTGTTCAGGTATGTATTGGACTTCATGGCATTAAGGTCCTTTCTAACTTAGATGCTAACTTTTTTAATGAGTTGTTCCAGCCTTCTTTTTTTCTCCTACTTTATGCATAGACTATGCTTTTTTTTTTTAATTTTAAGTCAGCCCTTGTCATCCCAAATGGGGAGGCAAAGAAGTTGAGTCATGGGATTAAGAGGACAGTGTGCACTGCCACAATCTATCTCCTTGGTAGCTTGGTAAGACCTTCATTTTGCTAGAACAGTATGGCTGTAGGAGCCTACCCTAGTTAATTTTCTTTTCGCCTATTTCTGTGTTCTTGGTTTGTGCATGTCTCTGGGGAAATTTTATGTGTTGAACTATACTGCTAGTTGCCTTGGGCAGAGAACACCAAAAGGTTTGGCATTGATGAACCTGTGTCATAAGCCTGACAACGCCTTGGAGCCCTTCCCTCTTCTCTCAGATGTACCCAAGTCAGAGTTGGCAGGATTGTCAGGTACTTAAATATTTACTCCTATGAAATTCATCTGGTGAAATAAGAAAGAAGGAAGAGTTACTAAAAATTTCTTTTCCTTCTTTCCAGTTAATTGACAATCATTTATTAAATGCTTATTTTGTGCCCAGCACTGTGCTAAATACTGGGGATACAAATACAAGCTATCAAGTAGCTTAATTTCTAACCAGGAACAAAATGCTCGAGGGAACTGAAAGGGGAGAGGAGGGGAAGCATCCACCTTGAGGCATGATGGTACCTGGTGAAGATGGCTGATAATGGACCCTTCTTCAAAATAGAAGTTCTGAGTGGAATGCCCCAATAGGAAAATGGGACCATAGGAGCAGTAGGAGAAGGTAGCTGAGGTTTGGTGGTAAAGTCTGTCTCTGATTCTCTGCAGCTACATTTTTTGCGGGGGGGGGGGGGAGAATTGGGAGGCAATTGGGTTAAATGACTTGTCCATGGTCACACAGCTAGTAAGCATTTAAGGCCAGATTTGAACTCAGGTCCTCCTGACTGCAGGGCTGGTGCTCTATCCACTGTGCCAGCTAGCTGTTCCCTGTAGCTTCTTTTTAGAGAAGACTGGAAGGTATGGATATATTTCATTCCTATCATCAGATATCCTGGGTCAGTGTAGCTAAGGCTTCCAGTTTCTTTATTTACCATTGGCAAGCTATAGGCATGGGTGGATAAGTTTTAAATGACTGTTTATTTTGATTATGATTTAAACATCAAGGCAGATGGACCATCTACCTTAATTATGTCTAGTCTACTGTCACCTTCTGGGACTTCTGTTTGGCTCATAAAAAATGCCTTCATATGGAACAGCATAGCACAACCTTGCATCTCTTCATTATGTCTGTCTGTATTAGAAGAGATTGTAAAGATGACCAAGATGGCATTTGTAACCATGCTGGGGTGAGAAAAGTCTGAATCTGAGCTAGAAATTAGAAGGTGATAAATTATCTAGTTACACTAATTTTTTCTTAAACATCACAGATTATTGAGAGTTGGTAAGGACCTCAGGGTCCATTTGGCCTAACACTGATACCTGAATAAGAATCTTCATTGCAGCAAAGAAGTGTGAACAATGAATAACTGCCCTTACTGGCTACTTCATGCCTGTTCAGGAGATCTTCCCAAACGTTCTGGTGAGGTTCCTGCTGACAAGTACAGCAAGTTGGCAGAAGGGAAATTAGACAAAGAAACCTCCCTCCTCCTTCCTTTCCACTGGAGGAAGAAATACTGAAGGGGAGGTGGGGAGATTTGCCAATAAATATGGTAATACTGTACTTTTATACTCACGGAATTTCTTATAAACTCTAACCTTTTGCATGTATTACCCAAGGCACAGCATTAAGTTACTATGTGGTAAAGAATTTCTATAAAGTCCACTTAGGTACTGCAGGTAATCAAGATGACTGTGTTGACAAAACACTAGACCTCTTTGTTTTTTTTTTCAGTGTAAATTTTTTATTCATTTTAAACTTAATTACAAAACAAGAAAAGAAAAAAAAAACCATTTCCCTGTACACTGCAGAATATGGGAGAATTCAACACAGAACAATAAATTTCCATTTCAAGAAAATCTATGTAATAAATACTACACATTGTTTTCAAAGCTACCTACCTAGATCTCTTTGCTTGCCTCTAGGTTTTCTTTTGTTTTCTGATATGCATGTTTTGCTTTATTTTTTTCTCCTTTTTTCCCTCTCCTATATGCTCTAGAAAAGGCTACAATTAAACATGAACATATATGCATATAAACACATATACATAGATATCTATAAACATATGCACACACACACACACACACACACACACACACACACATATATATGTAAGATGGTACTATGCATATTTCTATTTGTCATTTCTTTCTCTGGAGGTGGAGAGCATCCTCCTTCATAAGTTTGGGTCTTTCCATGTTTTTCTAAATCAACCAGCTCATCATTTTTTATATCATAGCAGTATTCCAACACGATCCTATCCTATCTGAGAGATTGTTTATGAAAGTTTTTCACAATTTTCTTCTTTCCTTCTATTCTTGGCTATACTGGTTTTATTTATACAAGAAATTTTTTATTTAAAATAATCAATATTATTCATTTTACACTTCAACACTGCTCTCACCTTATAACGTAGTCTGGTATTGCTGAATCTTATGAGGCCTCCTTAAAACAGTATTGTTGGAGACAAGTAGATTTCTTTTAAAATGTGTAGTCATACATTTACAAAAATTTGTATAGCAGTCATTTTTGTGGTGGCACAAAGAATAGGAAACTGAGGAGGTACTATCAACTGGGGAAGAGTTGAACAAATTATGATTTATAGATGTAATGTAATATTATTGTGCCTTAAGAAATGATGAAGAGGAGCGTTTCAGAAACACTTGGGATGATTTGTATGAACTGATACATAGTAAAGTGATCAGAACCAAGAGAACAATTTATACAATAACAACAGACAAACAACTTTGAAAGGTTTAATAACTCTAATTGATGCAATGACCAACTACAATTCCAAAGGACTAATGATGAAGCACATTAGTCACCTCCTGACAAAGAGGTAATTTCAGGGTGCAGATTGAGACATAACTTTTGGACATGGCTAATGTGGGAATTTGTTTTACTTTTCTATGCATATTTGCTATAAGGGTCTTGTTTTTGTTTTTCTTTTTTTCCACTAGGAGGGAAGAAAACAAATTTTTCATTAATTGAAAAAAAACAAAATAAAAAATCTTAAATAGCCCTTTCTTTTCTTGTAATTTGTCATTGCCTCCAAATCTTCTTTGCTTGCTATTTAGTTGTGCTGTGGCTAGTTGCTTTTCCCTCTTTCTACCCCTAAACTTTTGCCAGATTCATGTATTATAGTAGCCTTTGGACATAAAGACATAAAAAAAATGGAAAGCTGCATATGAGTTAACCAAAATGGCTTGACTAAGCAGCACAGGGCATGCATTGCGAGGTAGCAGGAAAATTTCCAGAAAGTGATTTTGATCATCATTGCTCAAGTTGTGATTTCCACACTATGGGTAGAACTCACTAGCACTCGCCCTGCAGCTGTCTGACAGCACTCCTGGGATATTATTCCTGAGTATTTTGATTCTCACAAAGCAGAAAGATGGACTCCCTTGTGGAGCAGCCCAAACTTGCTTTTCTGCAGCCTTCAGAGCCCTTAAATAAAATAAGAAAGCTCTTTACAATCAATTTGGAAGGGTTGGGAAACTTTAATCATAGTTGTGATTGGAGTTTTCCTGAGGTGTTTGAAAAAGAAGTATATGAAACAAAATTGAAGCAACCTAACAGGAGTTAGTCCCCTTCCAGAAGCAAGGAGTTCCAAGAAAATCTCCTTAGAGAAAGTGCCATAGAGATTTAAGCAAAGTCTGGAATTGGTGCATGATATCTGCCAATCCTCACAAAGATGCAACCATAATGTTTGACAAAAGGACAAGGGAACAATCTGATTTGTTCATTAATAATGCTACATTAAAAAAAAATCCTCACAATAAGCTAATATGGAAATGTTTTGCATGACTGCACATCTATAATCTATATCAAATTGCTTGCCTTCTCAAGGAGGGGGAGGAGAGGGAAGGAGGTAGAGAATATGGAACTAAAAATTTTTTAAATGTTTAAAATTTTTGTTTACATTCAATTGAAAACAATGAAAAATAAATGTAACAAATAAATATAATAAAATTTTATGTTATGTCCTCACAAAACAAAAAATTGCTGGGCAGATGAAAATAATTAGATAAACATTGCCAGAAGTTGTTTTTAGAAGTGTTTTAATTTTTCAGGGGTAGGGAATCTGTGACCTTGAGGCCACGTGTAGCCTTCTAGGTCTTTGGGTCCTTTGACTGAATCCAAGTTTTACAGAATAAATCCTTTTATTAAGGGGATTTGCTCTGTGAAGTTTGGGTTCAGTCAAAAGGCCAAATTTGAGGACCTAGAGGGCCACATGTGGCCTCAAGGCTGCAGGTTTCCCACCCTAGACCTTGTAATCACAGGCATTTGAGAATTGCTTCCTTTTCCCCATTTTCTCCTCTGTTGATTTACAATAAGGAAAAAAGGCTTAATACATTGTTCTGACAAGTCCAGAGTGTGATTTTTCATTTTATAGATAAAAAGTTTGCCTTTCATGGAAAAATATACGATGTGATATAAGAAAAATTTATTGAAAGCCCACCATGTGCAAAGTACTGTGCTCTAGGTACTACTGACCTGTGGCTTTGATTTACCATATTGTTGGCTATACTGCAACCCTTTTCAGAGCTTCTCATTTACCTTTGGTATTCATCTTTACCTCCAACTCTCACCAGTGGCTCCAAGAAGCTATAGTATGTACAGGGGCCACCACTTGTTAAACCATCCTGGCAGAAGGGCCAAACCAGACTGAGGGTAACTGACAGGTCTCACGCCCATTGGTGAGTTTAGGGGGATGTCTACCTCAAGCATATGAAGACTTTCCCTGGTGGAATGGACATATAAGAACAATTTGTTCCTACTGCCATGGAGGCAGCTGACGCAGGTATTGTGGGGTATTTAAAGTCATCCACTGCAATCACCAATCATCTTGACTTTTTTCTTGCCACTCGACTTTGATGACTCTGGAAGACAGAATGAAGCCAATGACTTTGTGCAACTCTGCTTCACTTAAATCCAGTTCGTACAGGAGTCAAGACATCACCCATAATGTCATTGGTCCTCTTCAAAAAACAAAGAACAAACAACAATGTTGGCTATGATAGTGAGAAGGTCTAGTCTGTGGTCATGGGACAGATTAAAACTATCTGATCTATCTGGCAAATGAATAGATTCCATTATTATTATAGTTATTCATACCATTTTCATTTGCAGTGCTTTTGGTATTGCAGTTAGCTAATACCAATTGTTATAATTATTCTAATTAATAATATACTTTGTATAAATAATAATATACCTGAATTATATAGCCCTTTTCCTCTGTTTTTATGTGTTTTCATTCCTATAAATGATCTCATTTGAACCTAACAACAGCCCTATGAGGTAAAGGTAGTATAAGTATTAACTCCATTTTATAGATGAATAAACTGAAGCTCAGAGATTTTAAGTTACTTGTCTAGAATCACATAACTTAGAATCTTTTTTCATCCTATAAGTCAATACATTTGTGGGACTGAATTTTGAACAATATTAAAGAATACAGATGGAAATTTTGTCTAAAAACAATATTTTTGTCATGGACCATTGGACCATCTTCTCTGTTTAAAAAAATTATACATTTTAATATTATATATAGTTATATTTTTCTACATATATAGAATTTCTACATTTTAAATCAGAAAATATTGGCAAGTTATATTGATTTCAGTAAGCATGATCATTTGGGAAATTGCCATTATTTATTTAAAAAAAAATCTTACCAGGCTCAAGAAAAATAGAGGCTTAGTGCATAATTAACTGGTATATTCAAGAGCCTTTAAGAAAAAAACAGTTTAAAACTCAGCCTTTCAGGTGTAATATCTATGGACAGTTCTCTGACTTTAAAAGTATATTGTTTTGAGTCTAAGAGTATGTGGTAGGGTATAAAGTGTAAGGAAGGTTAGGAGGGGATTAGATTATGAAAGACTTTGAATAAATAGTCAAAGAATGTGAATAGTGTTGGAGAAAAAAATAATAATACTATACTCAGTATTTTAGGTACAAGTCTTCCAGAAATAATTTTCATTGGTTCCATTGGTTTAATTTATTAATTTAGCTTAGAGAGTGAAATGTCTAAACTAGTGCAGTCCTGTCCTGAACCACCACTGCCTTCCTTCTTCCTCTCCATCATGTATACCTCTATCCCAAGATAATTTGAGGTAACATTTATAGAAATTGTAAACAATGAGGTCACAATATGTTTAATATTCCAGAACAGTCACTTAGTCTTCATCTTGAATTACTCAATTATGAATGTAATGAGCTATCATTGTCCCTTTAGAAATGCTGAGACAATTTCAGAGAAATTCAGAAGACTGGTTTAAACTGATTCAGAGTGAAGTAAGCAGAATCTGGATAATTTATACAATTGATAATGTCAAGAAAAAAAAACTTTGAAAAACTTAAAAATTCTGGTTAATGAAATGACCAACCACAACTCCAAAGGATTAAAGAAGAAGCAGACTACTTATCTTTTAGTGGAGAAGTAATGTTCTCAAGATCCAGAATGAGACATACACTTGTGGACATGACCAATGTGGGGATTTGTTTTTATTATTCATATTTATTACAAGTATTTTGTCTCTATCTTTTTTTTCTGTTTGGGAAGGGAGAGATGGAGAGTGCAAGGATAAGATTCTCCCCTCAATCTCACTCTCTCCAAAAGAAAAAAAAGAGAGACAGAGAGAACAGAAGGAATAAAAGACAGCCATAACAGCTTTGAGAATTATATATTGAACTTATTACCTATTTGAAAAGAAAAAGAAACTCTACATATTGGAGATTTGCAATTTCACATACTCTTGTCTTCTACAATGTATATGGCAAAAGACAGTCTTTGCCTTCAAGGAGACTGCAATCTAACAGGAAAGATAACAAGCAAACACATTTGCAAAAATGGTCCATATACAAGATAAATACAGAGGGAAGGCACTAGAATTCAGAGGGGTTGGAAAGGATTCTTATAGAAGATAGGATTTTCTTTGAGATTTGAAGGAAGCCAGGTAAGTCAATAGGTGGAAATGAGAAGGGAGAACCTTTCAGGGACAGCCAGAGAAAATGCCCAGATCAGAGAGATGGAGTGTCTTGTTCATGGACCAGCTAGGAGGCCAGTGTCACTGAACTGAAGAGTGTGTACTAGGGCAGAAGGTGTAAAGAAGATTAAAAGGGAACTAGATTATGAAGGACTTTGAATGCCCCCCAAATACATTTGATCCTGAAGGTAATAGGGAGCCACTAGAATTTATTGAATGGAGTTAATGTAGTTGGACCTGATCTTTGGATGATAGTTTGTAGTGAGGAGAGACTTGAGGCAGGCAAACTCACCAGCAGGCTATTGCATAAGTCCAAGTGTAAGGTCATGAAGGTTTATACTAGGGTGGTAGCATCAGAGGAAAGAAGTGGGGCATATTGGAGAGATGTTGCAAAGGTGAAGTCAACAGACCTTGACAACAAATTGGATAGGGGGAGATAGTGAGAGTGTGAGATAGTGAGAGATAGTGAGGAGTCAAGATGACACAGAGAAATATGTGATCAGAAAAGGAATAAGACTGGTCGTATATCAAAAATGGGGTATAGATTACCAAGTATGTTCCAGTGGTATATGCTCCACTTAGTATATCAAAACATACAGTAAAAGACTCCCAGCAGATTGAATCGACCCCCTGTGGAGGATTTATAAAGGGACATGGACCATAATCATCATGTAGGATGAGAAGGTATGAATGGGTCATAACTTGTCTTACTGAAGACTGAGAATCCAATAAAGCATTGAAGAGACAGCTAGGTAAAGTATTAGGAGGATAATAATACACCTACCTCCCAGATTTGTGAAGATAAAATGAGAGAATAGGTGTAGAGCACTTTGCAAACCCTAAAGTGTTTTATAAATGGTACGTTATTGAAGAATCCACTTAACACCATTTGTTTATTTCATAAATATATACCTTTCAGCAATAAATGAATGAATGAATAAATAATTTTTTAGAAGTGTCAAGCATGCTTGCATACACTTATAATCTCTGTCACTAGGGAAGTCAAGGCTGGTAGATTGCTTGAGCTCAGGAGTCCTGAGATGCTGATTGGGTGTCTGAACTAAGTTTGACACAAATATGGTGATCCTCTGGGAGCTAGTAGCTACTAAGCTGCCTAAGGAGGGTAGAATCAGCCTAGGTTGAAAACAGAGCAAGCTGAAGATTGCGCACCAATTAGTAGTGGAATCAGGCACGTGATCAGCACTTTCCAGTCTGGGTGAGATGGGGAGCTCTAGTTAGAGACAGAGAAAAGGAGAATGAAAGGAAGGAAAGGAAGAAGGAAAGGAGGAAGGAAGGAAGGAAGGAAGGAAGGAAGGTAGGTAGGAAGGAAGGAAGGAAGGAAGGAAGGAAGGAAGGAAGGAAGGAAAGAAAGAAGGAAGGAAAGAAGGAGGGAAGGAAGGAAGGAGTTTTGGCATTACCAGATCTCATGCTATTTATTAAGCAGCAATTATAATGTCAGTTGCTAGCCAGATACACTAGATTTTGATAGGTATTCTAATAACAACTGGTGCTTTATCAGATGAGTTGTGGGATGACACAAAGTATTTCAGAGAGTAGTAGTGGCATCTGTGTTCACCTTGCACAGCTAAATGAGAACAAAATTTGAACCATTTTTAAAGTTTTGAGTTCCAAATTCTATCCTTCTTTTCTTCCCTTTCTCCCTCCCTGATGTGGTAAGCAATCTAATACAGGTTATACATGTGCAATCATGTAAAACATTTCCATATTAGTTATATTGTGCAAGAAAATGGAAACAAAAAAAGAAAGAAAGTGGAAAATAGCATGCTTTGATCTGTTATTCATATGACATCAGTTCTTTCTCTGGAAGCAGAGAGCACTTTTCATCATGAGTACTTTGGGAGTGCTTGGATCATTGTATTACTGAGAATAGATAAGTCATTCACAATTGTGCATTGTACAATATTGCTGTTACTGTTACCATTACTCCTGGTTCTGCTCACTTTACTTTGTATCAGTTCATATAAGTCTTTCTAGGTTTTTCTGAAATTATCCTGCTTGTCACTTCTTATAGCACAATAATATTTCATTACAATAACATTTCATTTTTTAATTTAATATTTTATTTTTCCAAAATTACATATAAAAACAATTTTAACATTCTTTTTTCAAACACTGAGTTCCAAATTCTCTCCCTCCTCCCTTCCTTTCCCCATTCCCACACTGAGAAGGCAAGCAATTTGACATAGGTTATATATGTATATATAAAATATGTATATATAATATAGATTACATCTATTATAGATATTTATAATATAGATAACACATAATATAATATAGATAACATCTATTACCTATAATAGATGTTATCTATGTTATATATATATATGTATGCAAAACTCATTTCTATGTAAGTCATGCTGTGAAAAAAAAACACAGACAAAAAAAACCCAAGAAAAATAAAGAAAAAGTATCTTCAAGCCACATTCAGGCTCCATCAGTTTTTTCTCTGTAGAGGGTCAGCACCTTTCATCAAAAATCTTTCAGAATTGTCTTGAATCATATCATAATGTTTTAAAAATAAAATATATTGAATCATAAAGGAAACAAATCATATAGAAATACAGTTATCAAAATTTAAAAAAAAAAAAAAGGTCACAGACTTCAGGTTGAGAACTTTGAGTTAGAACCAAGATTTGAACCTGGGTCTTCCCTACTTCAAAGCCAGTCTTTTCTTCACCTCTTATGGACCATATGTCACTCATCAATTTAAAGCTTTTTATAGCTTAGTTGTTTGTTCCATTTAGCGTTGGTCCTTCACGCCTCAATATTATGCTTGAACAAAATGTTTGGCTTTATTGTCTAGCCCCGTTTTCCAAAAGTTTGTCATTGATGCTGGCTGTATGTATTTACTGTGCTGGTTCTATGTATTTACTATGCATGCTGTCATTTATACTCTGTGCATTCATCATTTTCATCAAAGCAATCCCAGCCTATATGTCTTATAATGATAAGGTTAACTGTATATTACTACATTTTACCCTTCAGTGCCATTCACTTAAAAATAAAAAAAAATAAAAGAATTAAAGTTCTGAACTTAGTAATTGACAAAAACTCAATTTTTTTTTTTTGCTTTTTGTAGGGGGGAAGGCAAGGCAATTGGGGTTAAGTGACTTGCCCAAGGTCACATGGCTACTAAATGTTAAATGTCTGAGGTCATATTTGAACTCAGGTCCTCCTAACTCCAGGGCCAGTGCTCTATTCACCACCTAGCTACCCCCAAAATTCAAAATCTTAAAAATTAGTGTATGTAAAGCCAGAAGCTTGAAATTATTTACAATTTGTTTTAAAGATGTATACTTCAACTTTGACAAAGTAAGAAAAAATAATGCCCTTTTGGCTTTTTCTGTTCTTGATCACTTTTGCTATTGTGAATTTTTTTTAATGTGAATTTTTAAAAGGTAGTTGTAATCAGTATATTCTAATTCTGCTTTCTTCACATCAAATCACTTCATATGTTTTCCCATCTTTGTATTTTTCATATCTGTCATCTCTTAGGATGTAATAACACTCTATTATGTTCATATATTGCAATTTGTTCAGCCATCTTTTAATTGCTGGACATATGGGTTTTTTCCACTCATTTGAGCAATAAATAAAATAAATAAAGCTGTTCTTCAATAATCCAATTCAGTGAACATTTGCTCTGTGCCTACTATATGCTCAGGATTGTGCTAGTCCCTGAGAAAACAATGACAAAAACAGAACAGTGCTTGCTCTTAAAGAACTTAATTTTGCTGGGAGGAGACATGTTTATAAATCTATATCTATATCTATGTGTATATATACATGGATACATACATACAAATACACACATTCAAAGTGACTTATTTTGGGGGGAGGGGAAGGGAAAAAGGAGTCTCATGTGGGAGAGTGACCCTTGAGCTGGGTCTTGAAGAGAAATAGTGGTTCCAAGAGATGGAGCTGAAGAGGAAGACCATTTCATGTACTGCAAAATTAAAGATATGGAATGTTGCATTTGGAGAGCACAAACTAGGCCAGTTTTACTAGACTATAGAGTCTGTGAGTGGGAGTAACATAAAATCAGCCTAGAATGCCAGACTTTGAAGGGCTTTAAATGCCAGGAGTTTGTTTTGATCCTAGAAGTGATAAGAAGCCAACAGACTTTCTTGAGCAGGGGAATGACAAGACCTGTACTGTTGACAGATTGGAGAGGCAGAAAACTTGAAGTATGAAGACCAATTAAGAGACCACTGCTATAGTCCAACTAATAGGTGATGAAGGACTTAAACGAGGTTGGTGGTCATGTGAGTGAAGAAAAAAGGAGAATGGACAGAAGTGGTATTAAGGAAGTAGGATTGACAACTGATTGGATATGTAGTATGAGGAAGAGTAAAGAATTGAGGGTAATCCTAAGTTTTGAACCTTTGTGACTAAAAGGATAATGAATATAGATGTGTTCTGGTTGTAGGTGGCTGGGGGAAAAATGAGTTCTGTTCTGGACATTTTGAGTTGAGATGCTTACGGAACACATAGGTGTACCTGTACTCCAGGCATTTGAGGGTGTGGGACTAAGGTATGGTAGAGATATGAGGGCTGAAATGTAAATTTAGGAATAATTAAATCCATGAAAATTGATGAGATCACTGATAAAGAGAAAAAAGAAGGTTCAGGACACAACGCGGGGGAGCATCCATGAAAAGAGGTCAGGATATGGATGATGATCCAGCAAGGAAGAATGATGAGTGGGGTAGACAAATAAGAAGCATATTAGGAGAGAACAGTATCACAAGAACACGGGGAGGAGATGTCCGAAGGTATCAAATAGTGCCAAAAAGGTCATTAAGAGTTAGGACTGAGGGAAAGTCTTTAGATTTACCATCTAAGAAATCACTAATAACTCTATAGAGATCAATTTCAGTTGAGTGGTGGGGTCCTAAACCAGATTGGGAGTTTTTAAGAAGTAAATGCAAAGTGAGGAAGTTGAAGGAAAAGACTATAGATAATCTATGAATCTGAAGGGAGTTTGAAAAGTTTGAAAGGGAGCAAATATATAAAATGATAGCTTATGTAAACAGCAGGATCAGTTGAAGTTTTCTAGGGTGGGGAAGCAGAGGAGGAACCAAAGAATAAAGAGATTGAAGATAAGAGAGAGGGGATGATCAATAAATATTAGGACAGATGAATCATTTAAAAAAAAACCAACCTTTTAACTACATCTTTAGCCTCGGATCCTAATAGAAGACTGGCCTAGATATTATGAAAAAATTATAACTTGCCACTTTGAAAAAAGATTACTAAATCTAGAGTTCTGCTAACAGTATGATAGGGTGTCTGTATCTAAACAGTTCAGATATTAAATTTTGTTGTTTTTGATTGGCTTTGCCAATATAAAAATAAATCTTGAGCAACAGCCCTGTAGCACACAGACAAGAGTTGTGCAATATGTATGGGCAGGCATGTGTGGGTTGCATTTTTTATCTTTGGAGGGAATGCTTAAGTTGATGAGGTCAATTAATCAAGAAATGATTATTAAGTACCTTCTATGTGCCAGACACTCTCCTAGGCGCCTCTAATACAATTCAAGAATGAGACAACCCTGTTATTAAGGAGCTTATATTCCTTGAACAAGACACTCCATCTCCCAGCTGTGTGCATTTTCAATGGCCATCCCCCATGCCTTGAATTTTCTCCCTCCTCACCTCTATACCTCCTGGCTTCTGTATTGGTAATGGAATCTGGAGGTGCCCCTGTATTGGCTTGGTTTTGGGGCTGAGTGTTAAAACCCAGAGCTTGTGAATCCCACTTGTGGGATGGACTTGTTGACGTGAAGAAAGAGGGCTGAACTGGGAGGAGCTGTGAATTGGGAGAGAGGCTCCAGCCTAGAGAAGCCCAGAAAGACTTTTGGGAGAGCAGTATCCATTATCGTGGAGCCTGAGTTTGCTGAGAGAAAGACTGCTGAGAGCCCGCTGGAGCTGTCTAAGACTTTTGAGAACTGCCACCCAGAACTGCCAAGGACTGAGGAGGCATGGCTGTGATGCTGGTATTTTGTCTGTCTCTTTTGATGTTGTTTTGCCAGATTCACCTGATGGTGAAGGACAGTGCTACTGTTGTAGAGGTCCTGGAACCTGGCTGTTGGTTCAGAAGCCCTGAAGGAGGATTTTCTTGTGGTACCTGCACAGAAATCCTGGAAGAGGGCCTTGCTGATGTTTTCAGGGGTTCTGGGACTGTTCTACAGGCAGAGAGTGACTTGATGAGGACACTGGCTATGGCTTTGTTGAGCCTTGTCTCCCCAGGAACTGAGAT
>CM053581.1:120658025-120678717 GCA_028627135.1 Pseudochirops cupreus | reverse complement strand
AAAAAGAAAAAAAAAGTCATTTGCTTCCATTTGCTCCACTCTAATTTTGAAGGAGTTATTCTCTTCAGAATGCTTTTGAGATTCTTTTTCCATCTGGCAAAGTCGACTTTTTAAGGCATTCTTCTCCTCTTTGGCTTTTTGGGCCTCTTTTGTCATTTGAGTTAATCTGTTTTTTAAGGTGTTAATTTCTTCATTCAGGTTGTTGACTCTCTTTTCATGATTTTCTTGCATCATTCTTATTTCTCTTCCCAATTTTTCTTCCACTTCTCTCATTTGGTTTTCAGAATCTTTCTTCAGCTGATCTCTAGCTTTTTGGCAATCTTCATGTTTCTTGGAAGCTTTTGGGGTGGGAGTTCTGACTGCATTGTCTTCCTCCCTTTCCCTGCTTTGTTCCTTTTTTTACCCCAAAGAAGGAATCTAAGGTTTGGTTGCTGTTCTTGCTTTGCTTCCTATGCTTATTCATGGTCGCCATTCAGTGGTTTTTTTTTGTTTTTATTTTTGTTTTTAATTCTGTGGAACTCTGCTTCCCGAGGGGAAAGCTCTGTCCCAAATTGCTGGGGTTTTCCCAGCTGCCAGGGCTTTTAGGAGGCTGCTGGGTCCCTCCTCAGCTCTGGCTCACTGAAAAAAAAACAACCTCAGGACCACCACCCAAGACTGCGATCTGGATCCAGACCGCTCAGCAGGAGAGCACTTGGCCTCTGAATGATTGCTTGGCCCCCCCTGCTGTCTGCAGGGTGGGAGCTCTGAAGCGGCAACGTGGAGGCGCATGCAGAACCTCCACTTCCCGCTTCTTAGCCCTGGAGGCGGCTTGGCCGGACCCGCTTTTCTTCCCTGGTTTTTAGCCAAGTTCCACTAACCCAAGTCCTTTTTCCTTATGGCTGGATAATTCTGGATCCTGCCACAGCTGTCGCAGATCCGCTGTCCTGAAGCTCCAGCCGCGGTGAGGCTCCGCTCATCCAGCCGCCCCCGGGACAAAAGCCGCCTGTTTCAGGCTGGGCTGGTTTCTGCTCTCAGAGTTGAAATGGTCGCTTTGAGCCAAGCTGCCTTCAGCAGGGAATGTATCTGTGTGCATTTTAGAGCCCTAGAATTTGTTTAGAGTCATATTTTTTGGGTATTTGATGTGGCTGTGTTGGAGCTGCAATTTCTTGCTGCTTCCTATGCCGCCATCTTGGCTCCGCCCCGCTAATTCCACTCTTTCAAAGCTAGTGGAGTTTACTGCCTTCTGGCTGCAAATTGTTGCTTTCAGAACTTGTTATCTGAAGGTGATATGATATAGACTGAAAATTAGTTCCAGAAAAGTTTTGATAACTTCACAGATGCCAAGTTTCTAATTAGCTCCTAGGTGATACGTCATGTTTTGGCATTCATCCCTACTCTTTTGAACTTGGAATTGGGAAAGGTGACCATACTTCTGCATACTATATCCTGGTTACTGTTAGAGACAGCCTAAATCAGTGATAGATCTGACCCAGGGTATTGATTCTAAGAATCTGAAATGCCAGTTGTAGCATAGAGGAAAGTACTTAAGCAAGCTCTTGTTGGGTAGAACACACAGGAAATCCAAGTTCTTAGATTCTTTCCTTAGCTCCACCATTGACTTGTTTAGAAACCTTGAACTTAGGTTCAGAGTCAACTGCACAAGAGCTGGATGGGTTACCTGGGAGTGATCACTGATTACAAAAAGAATAGGATTGTGAAAGAAAATCAATACAGTCTTCATGCCCTCTATTGCAGTCTCAGTAATCTCTGTCTAAAACTTTTTAGTCAGAATTTCCCACCCCTTTCTTCCTATGTGTTGCTTGGCCAAGAGTAGGTACTTATTAAATGTTTGTTGAATTAAATTGCATCAAAGCATAATGTGAAAATCAAAGGGAGTCAGTAGTCTCACCAACCTTTTGTTTTGATCTGATGTAAGAGCAGGGGATCTATAAACTGGGGTCTATAAACTTATCTTAGATAAATGCCTATTTTTCAACAGAATTATTTTTCTTATAGTTCCATGTATTTTGCTTTGTGCATCTAAAAAACATCTTGAGAAAGAGTACTTAGACTTCAGCAGACTGCCAAGGAGGAGGGGAGGCCACACACACACACACACACACACACACACAGGCTTAGAACATCATGTTGGGTTCCAAATGCCATATTTTGTTACTGACATCAACAGAAATGAAACATATCTAGAGGAGGGTGATAAGGTTGGTGAAGGGTCTGCAAACCATGTCATGAGAGCAGTTGAAGGAGCTGTGTGTGACTAATTTTTGAACAATTATTTAATACTTGTTCTTTATTTTTTCTGGTATACACTTTCCTTACATAGATAATAAGCTTTTTGAAGGTGAAGAACCTTGCATGTGTTTGCTATACATAAAAATAATGTGCTAACCTAAAATGTTGGATAGCGTCTTACAGGGTCTTTGTTTTGTTCCCAATAGTATTATGCCTACCTGTACTCCTATGTGATGCCTCAGGCCATCCGGGACATGGTGGATGAGTACATCAACTGTGAGGATATTGCCATGAATTTCCTCGTCTCTCACATCACCCGGAAACCTCCCATCAAGGTGAGGAGTTCTGAAGGAGAATGAGAGGAGTATGGGTAGTCCTCAGAAATTCCACTCAGCACAGTCTTGGAAGTCAGGAAACTTGTTTTGTTGCTGAAAGAATTTGGCCTCATCATTTAGTCCAATCTTGCAAAAACCACTCTCTCCCAGTTGGTTGCATTTTCTATTTGGCCAGTTATGAAGAATATTGGCTTTTAATTCTGTATTGAATAATGGGAGAATAAGCCAGGGCTATGTGTGAATGGGCAGGTAAGTTGTTTTCATTGATCTTCTTCCTGTCAAAGGTGGGAATATCTGCCTCTTGACTTCACAGAGAGAGACAACTTTATGCACTCCGTTGAAAGACTACATCCTTGATATCTTGTTCCTCTATTGTCATATTCCTCGATTTCCTTTATTTCCTCGCTACTTTTGAGAGCTATATGATTTTCCCCTCAACACAATAACATTTGATGTTTCTGATGGTACTTATGAAATTTGCCCGATGCTACACGTGTTGTTTAATTGGGTCCTCGCAGTGACCCCTTATGGCAGGCAGCCCAGGTATTATCCCCTTTTTATAGGTTGGAGATCTGAGGCTCTGAGTGGTAAGTGACAGAGCTAGTCTGTGTCAGGGGTAGAGGGCATTTAAGCCCGACCCTGCCTAGTGTTCTCTCCATTCCCCTGCTGGCTCCTCTGATTGCTGCCCCTTCACCCTTAGTGGGCTGTGGTGGTTGTCAGTGCTTCAGCTCTCCGTGTTGGTTGTCTGCTAAATTGTCAGAGGTTCTTGGGGGACAAAGGCAAGAAGGTGAGGGGATAGATTATGCCCAAGACTGTAGTGACAGCAATTTTTTTTCGCTTTTCCCCATTCACTCTGTCATTTCTGGCATCAGGAGCCAGTTACCTGCATTGTTTCCCATTCTTTTATACCATCTTCCATTCTCATCATTAAACATTGCTAAAGGGGGTAAAGATGTCATGCTTCCAATGCAGGGTGCACAGGCATAGGTTTTTAAAGGGGCTTCATTAAATTTGGTGTGGCTTTGGTCCTAGGGGAAAACATAACTTGTACCCCCCATAGATGAGCCAGCCTAGAAGGGGGTAACCCAGGTCTTTAATCAGTCCTAGAAAACCCAGGCTCTGAGGGAGGGAGATTTCAGATGGGGAGCGGTGAGTGGAAGGATCGGGATTGAGCTGATACCCTGTGATGCATTTCCCAGAATGGGGTGACTGACTTTGCTTTTAAGACATTGAGAGTGTGGGACAATTTCTTCTAATGCAACCTCTTGGTAGTATCGGTTGTTCTTTTCTTTTAATGGGACCTTATTCCTTCTATCAGCTATTGTGTCTGCTTCCCCAAGCATTAGCTAGTTAACTTTGTAATTTGCCAATGGCCACTGAAATTCAGATGATGCTGTTGGTGGCCCCAATCATTCCTGTTCGCCATGTAGTAGCTGGTGAATTCTAAAGTTTGTAGTCAGTTTGGCTGGAGCCTGTGGACTGCTGGAAGCCCAGGCAGTCTCATGGATGGTAAAAGGCTTTGGCTTGTGGAAGCCCCAGTCTAATTATTCAGGGTATGAGGCAAGGCCAAAATCTGTTGGCTCTGAAAATTTCTTTCCAGAGTGCCATGCTTACCTAAGAGTTCCCAAAGGTCATGTCTTTGAGATTAGACTTTACATTACTGTGGAGCCTATGACTTCTTCTGTCATGGACTTTCTAATCTAGATTTTTGCCCCTAATTTACTATATTTTCTGGTTAGTTGCTTCCCTACTACATTGCCTGTTTCCTTGTTGGTACTTCAGGGGCTTGTGATTTTGGCAGTATAGGTTCTTCTTCCACCCAGGCAGATCACAGTATATCTATCATTTATAGTATAGAGAGTTACCTATGTCTCGGACAAATTAAAGAAAGACTAAGTACTCGATCTCCTCTCTATGGCATAAAAATGAGCAGATTTATCAGAGTCCCATGTATACTTCTCATCAAGATTGTACATTCATTTATTTCAAAGTAGTGAGGTGGTGCAATGCATAGGGCATGAAACTTGGAATCAGGCAGACTTAAGTTAAAATCTTGTCTCAGATACCAGCTTTGTGACCCTGGGCAAGTCAGCTGACCTCTATTGGCCTCAGTTTCCCCATCTAGAAAATGGGGGTAATAATAGCATCTAGCTCACAAGGTCATTGTGAGGCTAAAATGAAGTAATGTGTATACAACGCTTGGGAGACCTTTAAGTGCTATGTAAATGCCAGCTATTGTAAGTTCTGTCCTAGTTCAGTTTATTAGTGCCCCTAAGTAAATGCGAAGATATGTGAGTCTCACGTAGCTTACATCTCCAAGAAAAGGAGCCCACGCCAAGTCAGTATTCTTTTATACAAACAAATAAATGAATGCACACACATGTAATTGTATCTTAAGACTGATGCTAAGCTAACAAATTATTTCCCACTTAACTAAAGAGCACTGATTTAAAATTTATCTAATTATTCTCTCCCTGTTGTGTTTGTTGGCATTGGTGTTACTTCAGTGGTAGAACAGACTTTCTAGGCAAGCAGGAGTTAAGTTCCCCACCTGGGTCACACTGAGCAAGAAGAGATTGGGCTCAGTGCAGTTGATCACTCAAAGCTGCATCCTTCTCTAAGCCTGAGCAGCCCCTCGACATGGGTGCCCTGGGACTCCCCCCTCCTTCTGTGGACTTCAGTGTTCTCACCATGGCTTGTACCCCTAACCTTTGTTCTTGCTTTTCTTTTTTCCTCTTGTCAAATTTAGACTTTGATTTCTGTTTTTGCAGCCTTGCATTGGTACGTGGATTCAGGTTGATGTCTGTGCACCTTGTGCACAATTAGAACTGTTCCGTATTTAGCTATAATGTAAATGGATATACATACATGTGTCATGACCGAATCCATCAACTGGTTCTTGGCATATGGCCCCACACTGTTGTCACTGACATTTAGCTCCTTGCTATGTTACCAATCTTTCCCTTGAAAAGTGAACATTTCAAAGCGCATTGGTAGACCTGAGGTGAGCAAGGGAATAATGTAGGCTTTTACTTTGTTTAGAGCCAAAGACCTTTACTGGGAAGATAACAAAATGGTTGGTGCAATAATGCTGCCCTTTCCAGTTCTTCCTTTATTTTTTACTTAGATCACGAATTCCTGGGCTTTGGCAAAGACATACACACAGTCTAGGGCCATTTTGTTAATAGGTTAAAAGATAATGGCTCACCATACTTTTCAGTAACATTAGCACCTTGGCTCAGGGCTTGGCCCAAAATATTGATAGATATCATATGGATTTTTTTCCTTGCTTTTTTTTTAAAAAAAGAATAATTCCTATTTCAGCTGGTCATTTGAGTATAAGAATCAAGCAAATTAGGCTAATTTTCATCATTAGCATTAGTCCATGTAAAAACTAAAATATTCAAAGAAATTTAAGTATTTCAAAAGAAAACAGTTTAGTTAAATAAGATAAGAATTCATCTTCTTTTCATGATCGCACCCCATTTGAGAAATCAGAAGGGGAAGAAGAAGAAAGGCAACTGAAGAGGCATCACCATGGACAATAAACATAACTTAGTGAAGGAGCTTTCATCCAGCTGCTACTGCTGCTGAGTAATAGACTAGAAAATCAATGTGACCATTGAATCCCAAAATTTGTCTGATCTGTCCACTCCTATTTGTCACCTGCGTCCACTGTGTGCGGTGGAACGTTAGCTGGCGTGTGTAAAGTGTGCTCAAGTTTGCCTCCCAAGGCCCCTGGGGGGTGGGTTTGTTCCATTGTAGACATGGAGAAACAGGTGCAAACAGTGCAAGCTGGGGTTTGGTTCCAGGTCTTGCCTGACTCCAAATCTAGGACTTCATCTGTTCCTGTCCCCCTGCTACCCTGTGGGATGCTTCACAGATGTGTAGTGTCTTTCAATTTTCTGCTGTTTTGTATGTGCTTGGGCAGAGATTGTCCATCAAATAGGACACAGATGTTCATAGTAGTTTATTATTTAAACACAGCTAGATGATGCAGCAGACAAGAAGAGCCACTGGGCCTGGAGTTAGGAAGACCTAAGTTCAAATCCAGCCTCAGACATATACTAACTATGTGTCCCTGGGCAAGTCACTTAACCTCATCAGATCATAACAGCATTTACGTCCCAGGGTTGTCGTGAGGATCATATGAGATAATGTTTGTAAAGCACGGTGCTGCCACAGAGTAGGTGCTATGGGAATGTTTATTCCTTTCTCTTTTCCTTAACTTCATATGTTAGCCTCTCTCTCTCTCTGTGTTGAAAAATCTAACTCATTCAGAAGTGACTCGTGTGATTCTTGAGCCCTTTCAAGGATCCAGCACTTCTCTGGTGTGGGCACCCTCCCTGCTGCTGTACATCACAACCTTACTGTGAGCTAGGTGACACCTTTTGGAATTGTTGTGACTGAAAAATGCATCCTTGTGCAGCCGTTGTGGTGTCCATGCTTGAAGTCTTTCCTACTTGGTCGAGATTGTGCTCCCCTATCAGAGCCTTTGAGAACCCAGCATGCCATTGTATGTGCCATTGAAGGAGAACTGGAGGGGTGACTAGGTGGCACAGTGAATAGAGCACCAGCCCTGGAGTCAGGAGGACCTGAGTTCAAATCCAGCCTCAGACACTTAACACAAAAAACTAGCCATGTGACCTTGAGCAAGTCACTTAACCCCAATTGCCCTGCCTTTCCCCTCAAAAAAAAAAGCAAAAAAGAAGAACTGGAGCAGAGGAGATGCTTCTTATGCAAAAAAAAAAAAAAAGGAAAACAGATTAACTCAAATGGCAAAAGAGGCCCAAAAAGCCAATGAGGAGAAGAAAAGAAAAAACGGGATTTGTCTCTGAGTCTTTTTCAGTTCTTACAGGTCAATGGGGGGCCATCTAAAATCAGTACCTTTTTCAAACCAAGAGCCCCCCCCCCCCCAAATCACCGGATCTTTAGGACTTAGGGTAACCTTAGAATTCATTTAGTCTGTTTCCACTCCCCACTTTCATAGGCTCATAGATTTAGAGCTTTGAAGGACCTTAGAGGTCTTCAGTTCCAACTCTTTCATTTTACAGATGAAGAAATGGAGACCCATGGAGGTGAACTAATTTTGACCATGGTCACACAGCTGGTTAGTGTCAGAGCCGTGACTAGAACCCAGGTCTTTCAACATTTTTAGACAGTCTTTCCACCATTACAAATTATGATATTCTTTGCATTTATAGGCTCCCGGATTCATTCCTTCATGTTGTAGGATATTAATTTCCATTAACTCCTTCTTTTTAAATATGTATAGGTATACCACATCATAGAATCAAAACCTGTTATAGAGTTGTCTTGGAAAGCAAGCACAGGACTTGTCAGGAGACATAGCCTTGAATGCCAGTTTGGACACTGAGTCACTCTGTGACCACAAATAAATCATCAGACCTCTGTAGTAGAGGATGGGTGTTGTTAAGGAGTGTATGTTGTAAGCTTTAAACTGTAGACACATAAATGTGAATGGTTGTTGTTATTGGGAAAGTGTAATGATGCTTTCCTTGTAGTTTACAAAGTGCTTTTACATGTATTATCTATTTTCTCTTCATGACAACGTTGTGAGTTCACGTGTACTTAGTGCTTATGTGACTGCTTCCTGGTAGACAGGGGCAGATATTCTTAGGCCCATTCCAAATATGAGGAAAACTAAGTAACTTGCCTAAGGTTTGTGTTTGTGACTTCACCAATAGAAGGGGCTCCTGCCAAGGACCTCCCTCCCCCAAGACAGAAATGTGCTGGCTCTGTAGCAGGGAGTCTTAGCATGTTGCCTCACATTGTGTTCCTAGCAAATGATTGCTCTGGAACTAGGACTCAGGCCTTTCCCCTCTATTCCAGGGCCAGGGCCAGCTAATTCTTTGCTTAATTTCTCTTTTCACAGCTCACTTTGTCTCAGAGTGATAAAACTATATTCCTAAAATCAGGTGTTTCACAGCTGGGCTACCTTCCTTCTCCTGCTTCTTTTCCATACCCTTTCATCCGAGGGTAGTCCATCTTCCATTTCAGCTCCCAATATAGCTATGGCGCCAGTGCCACCCAATGACACTGTTGTTACAATGGCTACCTTCATGAAAACCTTGGAAATTAATGGCCTAAAAGGGCCCCTCTCCCCCACTCAGGATATGACCTGAGACAGGAAGCCTAAGAAAGACAGAATTGATTGAGCAAGGAGTGAAGTTGGTAAATGAGGGAAGAGGGGCATGATGGACCGACAGCATCTTGCCTGTCATTCTCTGGGCTTCTTACATCAATTAAGAATTTTACAAGCCATTGTTAAACTAAATAGCCTGACATTTCCTGGAAACTGTGCTCATCAGTGATCCCAGAACCTCCTGGGAAAAATACTCATCTAAAGAGCTTTTTGTGTCTAGGGGGGGGTCATATGCATTGGATGGCTTTTTGCCTGTGGTTAAATGTTGGCTATCCAGGAAGAGGATGTAAGACCAAGGGCTAGGCAGAGAGAGGAATGCAGGATGGATGCAGTGTATGCTTGATGCTGCTCTTACCTCAAAGCTTGAGTTCCTTTTCTGATTGAGGAAGGAACTACAGGGGAGCCGGGAAAAACACCCACAGCTCATTGTTAGCTTGAACTAGAGCATTCTTATATAAGCTGCTAATGAGAGGGGAGCTGAACTCCTGGAAGGGGGTCTTCTCAAGGGGCCGGCATGATGAGCACAGTCAATTTCTAAATCAGAAGTGAGCAAGTGGATTTGGCCCTTTGGAGCAGGTCCTTAAGAAAGTGACCTTGTTGGATAGCAAAAATAATGTTGATGATGGCTTGCATTTATGGGATACTTTTTTAGTTATGTGAGGATGATGATGCTTTGTAACTGAAAAGTGTCATAAAAATGTAAGCCATTTTCATTGTTAGCTGCAGGCTCCTAATGCTGGATGAGTTCAGGAGAATATTATCTTACAGATGAAGAAAGAAACTGAGCCTAGAGGAAGTGAAAAGAACAGTGAACAATGAGGCAGGAGAGACTCAGCTTTCAGTCCTGGCTCTGATTTTACTTAGCTTTGTGGCTGGGACAAGGCACTTGGGCACCAAAGTTAAGTTGCTCCATCTGTAGAATGGGAATGATCATTGCACCTTCCTCATGAGACCTTTGGGGGGAAGGAGCTTTGAAAGAAATCTTGCATGGGCAGGTGCCCTCTCTGTAACTTACACTACTAGCATGTTGTCCAGGGCACCGAGGGGTGTAACTTGTGCAGGGCTACCCTGCCAGATGTGTCAGAGGCAGATCTGGAACTCCCTGAAGTCCTGAGACCAGCCCTCTACTGCATCTAGGCAGGTTGGGGAGCTGCCTCCATTGGATCAGCCCCTACTGTATGCCAAATACTGTGCTAAGCTGTATTAGGAAGGGACAGCCCCAGGACTCCAAGGCAGGATATCTGATTCTGGGCCCAGGGTTCTCTGTGTTGTCAGTAGTTGTCTGTGCATTATATGATTACATGATGGACCATATTAGGTAGCTTCTATTTAGTAACTTGGATACACACAGGGAGGATTAAGGGCATTTTAAGAAAATCCTCAGTTGGGGGATAGATAGGTGATTTTAAACTGAAATCTGTGATCTTTTCTTTGTGTCCCTAGGTGACTTCCCGCTGGACGTTCCGATGCCCAGGGTGCCCCCAGGCCTTGTCCCATGATGACTCTCACTTCCACGAGCGGCACAAGTGCATCAACTTCTTTGTCAAGGTGTACGGCTACATGCCCCTGCTGTACACACAGTTTAGGGTGGACTCCGTGCTTTTCAAGACCCGCCTACCCCATGACAAGACCAAGTGTTTCAAGTTCATTTAGAGGCACCTTGGGCTTTGGTGATCAGAACATGTGGAGGAGGGAGATGGCGCCTGCGGGCCGTTGGTTAGAAAGCCTTGTGGACATCCACCAGCTGGGTGGTCCAGGCTGGCCACTGCTGAGGAGGGGGCCAGCAAGAGGGGAAGGGAACATCTACCTTCAGCCTTGATGCCAGCCCTGCCCAGGCACATGCAGATCCTGGGCTGCTCCCTGCTGGAGCTTTGGTCAAGAGATGCCAGGGTTCCACCACCAAGATATTCAGTAGCTTACACTGAGGACCATGGGGACTCGGGAGAGTCACTCACTGAGTACATTAGCCCAGAACAGCTGGTTTGTGGTTTTTATAATAATAATAACTATTATTATTATTTAAAAAGAAAGTGTTTCAGGTTTGCCTCCCAAGGCTTTTATATACATATATATATATATACACACACATACATATATATATGTATGTTTGCACACAGACACACACACATACATATATATAGATATATCTTTGGGGACTGAGTTTTTTGCCTGTCTCACTGCGTGAGAAGTTACAGGTGTCAGAGACCTCCTCTTCTTAACTTGGATGGAGTTGGTTCCCAACCTCACATCCTCTCTCCCCACCTCAGGCATCCTTCCTCATTCTCTAGGGATGTCTGTGTTGAAACAAGTTAGGGAATGGGGTTTTCCTCATCACAGCCCATGCCTGGGCCCATCCCCAGGTTCCCCTTCTCCTCCCTTCCGCTTTCTCAGCTGAGACAGAACCCAAGGAGGAGCAGTAAGTAGCCTGCAGCCCAATTAAGCTGGCCCTCCCAAACGTCTTTCTCCTGCCTCAGCGTCCAGAACCTCTTATCATTTGACTGTTGTCCGTTGCCTTCAGAATCACCTGCAGTCTTGCATTTTTGGATGAGAGAAAGGGAAAGCTGGTCATTTCAGCTGCCGGGTGCATCTGGAGGGGTTTTTAGGATGGCTCGACTAGCCTGAGCAGCAGGTATCCTTTCTATACCCCGGCTGGCCGGGGTGTCCTACAGTAAGAAGTGGGTCTAATACCCTGGTAAAATTGGTCTTCCTTTCCTTGAATGGATTGTTGATTATCTGGCCTTAGGGCATTTAAATAATCTGTATTCTGTAGACTCTGAAGGAGACCA
This sequence comes from Pseudochirops cupreus, assembly GCA_028627135.1. Lineage (NCBI taxonomy): Eukaryota > Metazoa > Chordata > Mammalia > Diprotodontia > Pseudocheiridae > Pseudochirops > Pseudochirops cupreus. The sequence continues at coordinate 120,667,201 of CM053581.1, read as the reverse complement.
AGCTGGTTCCAGGGCCCATGAAACTTGGAAGGAACTCTAAGAGGGAATGGGGAACATTCTGGATCAGTTTGAGATCCCAAGGGCTGCCTTATAACTGACCTGACCTTCCTCCCTCTCTTCCTCAGGTTTTCCAAAGTAGTGATGTAGACTCACATTGCTACCACCAGCCCTCAAGACCAGACCTGGGCTAAGCCTGAAATAAACCAGTCTGAGTGGGTTGGAAGCTGGGCACAATTTCTTAGAGACTCAACTTATTCTATCTAACACTATATCCAGACCTAAGCCACGTGGCCCGCGGCAGCTGAACAGGAAGCTTGAATTTGGCTCGACCCTCCAGTCATGCACATGCCTTAAACTTGTTCCCCAACCCCTGTCCCTTATTTCTACTGAGTCCCTTCGCCCCTTCCCATCTATACTTGCTGTCACCTCCGGAAGTGTCTTCCTGAAACTGGGGTTCTCCTGCTCTCTCTCTTTTTCTTTCTTCTCTCCATCTGCAGCCTCCCCGCCCAGGCTTGAGCTGCCTTAGTTTCAGGCAGCTTTTTTCAGAGGCTGCTGGGGACTAGTGCCTATCACCCTGATGGGGATTCTCCTAGGATTTCAGCATTTCCCTCCAAAGGTTCACCCCAGCACCTCTTCTTGTCTTGCCTTTGCCATCTCGACAAAATCACATCCAGATTTTGGGAATCTATCTCGGCAGCCCAGCCAGGAGTGATGTCAGCTGCGTAATCATTCTGTTCTCAACTCCCCACTTCCTCTTTCCCTGACTTCTTACTTTAATCCTTGTAGCGACGGCCTTCCTTCCTTGGGAAAGCCAGAGAGTGTGGCATTTTGAGTTGTGTGATATGTGGCTGCTACTTCTTTCTTGTACATGTGAGGGGCTTGTGCATTGGTTTATAACAAGGAAGGAATCACCCAGTCCATTAGGTTTACCTTTAAGAGAGACATCCATTTTGACAGGTCACAAAATACCATACCCAGAATCCATGGGTAGCCCTAAAAGGCTGAGGACATAGTGGCTGCCCTGAGAATTTTTGTTGTTGCCCATTTGGGGGGGGATGGGGTAAAGGGGATAGGAGTAAGACAAATTAGAGGAAAGCCAAGGACAGACGTTCAGATCCAAAAGGGTCCACTCTATTGACACAGCCCCGTGCGCTAAGAGGAGAGACCCTGTCTGAACTGACAAAGAGGTCAACTCTGGCATCTTGGATTGTTTCAGACCCCAAAGAGTGATGTAGCCTTTTGGAAAGGGAGAGGGGTTGAAGACGTTTTTATTAGGATTAGAAATTCAGTGGCCCAGGTTTCATTTACCCCTGGGGAAATCCCAATGTCATTTGCATCTACCCATGTTTCCATCTTGCCTGAACAAAAGAAGCATCTGGACCTTTCATGGCATGGATTTCCTTGGCTCAACTACTGAAGAAAGGGCATAGATTTGTCTTAACACCTGACCTGTGCTACAGGGGCCTATAAACACCCTCAGTATTTCACTGGCAAGTTTGCTTCACACCCCATGTGAGTAGCCCGACCTGGGCTGTGGTCATCCTTCCCAACTCTCACTCCCTAAATGCTCACAGTGCCATTCCGAGCTTTTATTTCTCCTTGTAGTGATTCTCCACTGTCTGGTCAGGACTTCATCCCATGAACTACTCACTGAGCCTCACACAGAGGAATAGTTAAGGAGGGTGGTATGATCCTTTTTTTGGTCTGACTCCCCATGACACTCATGGTACCACTGCTCAAGGAGCTGCTCCTGGGTTGAAATAACTCTTTTAAAGGGAGAGGGGAGACCCCTTTTGCATACACGCCCCTCCACAATCATGAGCACAATGATCCTATGTTGGATTTTGTAAGAGGACAAAATAAATGGAGAATTTAATTCAAGTAGCCTGGCAGTTGTGTATGATTCACCTTTGGGCCTCCACAAGATGCAAGTCCTGAAAGCACCAATGAATAACTGATCTTAGGTCACCAGTGGAGAGAAGAGCTGGGGACGTAATTGCAAACTGCTTCCAGCTTAGAACTAAACCTACAATGGTTCAGTTTTTAGAACTGGCAGTGGGAAGCCATTAGGGAAGTTGGCAGAGTGGGCAACGCAGCTGGGCTCATCTCCACTTATGAGGCCAGTGTCATCCCTGGATGGAGTGATCCCAGAAAAGCCCTTCTCAGTTTTACTCCTAGAAATAAGGGCTTGAGGGCATATTTAAAGAGGTTGCTGTGTAAGTAGAGACACAACAGTGTTTACAAAAGACCCACTGGATTTTCATGTTATTGATGTGGCCATTATGACAACAGCTGCACAAATACACTTATTTACATTGAGCTCCATTGTGTCTTTCCTGGTAATATCTGTAGATCCCAGAGTTTCTGTGGAGGACGTTGGAGGCCAAGCATCAAGGCAGAAGAAACCTGAGCTAAAAACTAGCTGATGGCGTGTTTAGGTTTGTAGTTATTTGTGAAAGGGATTGGGGGGAAAAAGCTGAGTGAATTATGGGTATGGTACAGTGGAGAGTAGGATGGATTTGGGGTCAGAGGCCTTGGGTTCTGATCATACCTCTGCTACTTACTATCCATGACCTTCCTTTTACCTCTCTTGGACTCAGTTTCTTCATTTGTAGAATTAAGAGTTGAACTAAGATAGCCCACTGAAGTCCCATCCAGCTCTGAATATATGATCTTGTAATTCTCTAAATGGGGCTTTTAGAAGCAAACTTTACACATTTCCCACCACCTTTCATCCAGAAAGCATAGCCCCCAGGATTAGGTTGGTAAATCATCCTTGCTTCTTGGTCAAAAACCCTGTCACCTATGCCTTTGGCTAAGTCAATTTAAATCTGATAAAAATGTTGAACAACTTAGGGCCAAGAGCAGATCCTTGAGGTTCCCTGCTAGAAATTTTCCAAGTTGATAGAGACCTCACAAGTGTACAAACTCTTAATAATAAACATGGCAGCAGATTCTGTTGCAAAGATTCAAATTTGACATATTGTTTGATCTTCACTTTTGAAGGGGACCACTGACATCATGGGGTGATGACTTGTGGGTGAGTTGGACTTAGGTGAAGCAGAGTTACATAAAGTTGTCAGCCTTACTCTTTTCCTGACTCATTGAGGGCCAGTAGCAAGATAAAAGTCAAGAGGACTGGTGATGGCTTGGGATGCAGTGAATGATGACCTTGGCGTCTTCTATGCCTGACCAAGCTCCATGGCACCTGTTTTAGCCCCTTCATGGCCACTGGAACAAATTGTTCTAAGCCACTCATTCCACCAGGGTTAGTAAGCTTGGAGCAGACATCTCTCTAACTCAGTGAAAGGTTTAGCCTGTCTGCTTTGATGGTTTCTCTGGGGTGTGGCCTCTGCACATGCTATAACTTCTAGGAGCCACAGGCAAGAGTTGAGTGCCGGGTAGACATCAAAGGTAGGTGAGCATCCTTGAAAAGGGCTCAGTAATCCCCATACCAGAGGTGCTGGTCCGGTCCTTAAACACCCCAAATTTGAATAGATACCACTGAGACCACTGCTTCTAATATTGTCAGCATTGAGAGCAAGCATTTATTAAGTGCTATTAAATGACAAGGAGGGAGAAGGGAATAAGGGTTTATTAAGCACCTACTATGTGCCCTTCCTATGCCAAACACTTTATAAATATCTAATTTGATTCTCACAACTCTATTGTTACCCACATTTTACAGATAAGGAAACTGAGGCAGACAGGTTAAGTGATGTGCTCAGGGTCACACAGCTAGTTTCGGAGGCCAGATTTTAACTTGTCTTCCTGATTCCATGCCCATCACTATCCACTGCTCCACCCAGTTGCATGAGACTGACCAATACTTTGCTGAAATCCACGTATATGTCTACACCATTGCACTGATCTATCAGCCTCAGGGGGATAAAGTGCTGGGCCCAGAGTCACGAAGACCTGAGTTCAAGTTGGGCCTCCGACCCTCGCTAGCTGTGAGGCTATTTAAATAGTCACTTAACCTTTATTTTCATTCACTTGAGAGGAAAACAGCAAATCATGCCAGTATTTTTGAGAAGAAAACCTCATGGACAGCACTGGTGTGCTATCGTCCATAGCGTCACAAAGAGTCGGACGTGACTGACTGACTGAACAGCAGCAACACCAGTCTGATAGTCTGTCAAAAAAAGAAGTGAGGTTAGCCTTGCATGATGGAACACAAGCCCCTCTCATCCTAGCCTTCAAGATGCCAGGAGGATCCAGAGAAGGGAGATTTGATTCCTTGGGTTCGGATCTTGAGTTCATTCTTGATTCCCCATGCTTTGTGTATTATATGGCTAGGACTGGGGAGCATCCAGCCTTTGCCTTTAATCAGGGGCATTTCAGCAGCATTGACTCTCTTTGGACCAGTCATGTGATACTGTGCTCACATATAGTTTTGTTACATGCTACTGCATCTTTGTGTGACATGCTGTAACGCTGCTGCCTCTCCTACTGACTTATTCCTTATTGGTCCCAGATAACGCCATCGACAGGCCAGGATCCTTTTGGGTCCTAATGGTATAGTACAGTTTATGTGTCTGTGCTGGGTTTATAAAGAGGATAGGTTTTTAAACAAATGACCCATTTGCACTTTTGTGTAATGAAGCGGTCACCTTTATACGGTAGGCTCTTGATTATTGCCCAGGTACCTATGCAAGCCCAGAGACCTATTCACCTGATCAGGTTCATCTCAAAAAAAAAAAAAGGATGAATTTCAATAGGGTCAATTGCAAAATGATAAAAATTGTAGGTTTCTAGAAACTAGTTGACAAGATATGGGAAAGCCTGATTACACAGGGGTCATAGATGACTGTAGGATAAATAGGCTATCGAGAAAATGCCATCTGGACTGGGTTATTTGCTCTAGGTCAAGGAGTTCCCAAAGTGAGTGACCACATTACAGCAACACATTTTCTTCTAAGATCTGTTGCATGCACCGATGCTGGTTCAAAGGTTCAAAGCAGAGTCTCTATGGTGAAATGATACTCCTTTCTCATGGTGATGAACCAGAATTCACTCTCCTGCTAGTTATATTATAACTAGGTAATATACATTTTTTCCCATAGTTACCCAACTAGTTCTAGGCATTAGGGCTTCTCAACATTACCTTTAAATTCTCATGTCAGGCAAATGCAGATTACATGCAGGGAAATGGGACACAGAGGCCATCTTTAACCTGATTAAGTCTCTGTGAGGCTGCTTTTTTTTCTTCTTTAGTATTTCACAACTGTTCCTATTTCGGCCCCAATCAACAAAACTGTACCTGAAAGGGGAAATCTTCTGTGAATGAATGAATTTTTAAAAAGCATTTATTAAACACCCTGGGGATCCAAACAGAAACATAAGAAAGTCTCAGCTCTCATATTGTAATTAAGGAGATAACACATATGGAGGGTTTCAGCAGTGACTCAGATGGCAGTGTCCCATGGTCCTCAGGGCATGGCCACAACACAGGTGGTGATGTTTCTTTTTAATGTCTTTTCCACTGATAAAATCATATCAATTTTTGATGTTGAACCATTTTACAGTGCCAAGCACTTTGGGGGCAATAACTTTGGATCTTCATTAGCTTAGTTGCAGGAGCAGCTTCAAAGGATGTCTATAGGCTCTGTGCCGGAAGCATTTCTATTCCCAAGGCTCTTGGGTTCAGGGTCCTTGGATGTCTCCACTGGGATCTGAGAGGAGGAGATGGCAGTCAAGGAGGGGTGGAGTGTGGCCTGGCCCAGGTTGCCTTTCCTGTCTTGTGACTGGCAGTTAGTTGGTGGTTGGGGGCTGGGCTGGCCCCTTTTCTGCAGGAGTTGCTTCCTCCGATAGCTATGAGAACTGGACTGGGGGCAAGATTAGTGTTCTGGGAGTGGGGCGCCAGTGCTGGCACTCCCAGGGTTCCAGTGCTTATCTGACCACTTGTGGCATTTGGTCAGCAGTTGCTGCTGGTGGTGATAAGGTGGGCCTCATATCCACAGTGACAGCTCCCTTCAAGTCAGCTGTAGAGGCTGGAATGGGAGACCCTGGTTCTTGAGTTCAGGGTCCTGGGCTGTCTCTGTCAGGGTCTGAGGGGAGATGGGGGCACACCATGTTTTGACTTGCCTGGTACAAGCTGCTTCTTATCTCTGTCTCTCAGGGCAGATGATGAGACATATTTGGGATACTTCCAGCATGGATGAGAAAGTAATCCTGTTATTTCCATGCATTGGTTTAAAACTTCGTTTTCAAAGAGCCAGTGAAGGAATGAATAAGGAAGTAAATGCACTAGGAAACAAGTTTCTTGAGAACAGTTTAAAGTAGGTAAGGAACATCACCTGGTATTTCTGTTTTTAAGGTTTACAAAGAGCTTTACATACGTTATTCCAATTGAATCTCACAACAGAATCTCACAACAGGTTAGATACCAGAGGTGGTATTATCCCCATTTGACAGATGAGGAAACTGACTCAGAATAAACTCACAGTTAGTAAGCATTGCAGGAAGGATCTGAATTTGTGTTCCTGGATCTCAGGCCAACATTCTATACAGCAGGCCATGCTGCCTTTGAAAGGTCCCTTTTAGCTCTAAATCATGATTTCATGAAGTCTTATAGTGGCCATCTTCAAATATTTCAAGAGTGGTCATATAGCAGAGTTCTCCTTGACCTCAGAGGTCAGAACTAATACCAAAGGGTGGAGGACTGAGGCAGATTGCAGCTCCAAATACAGAAAGTGTTTCTAATGCAACAGGCTGCCTTGGTGGGTAGTGAGTTTCCCTCTGGATTCCAAGCACAGAGAATGGGATAAGAAAAGGCCGAAAAACAAAAGTACATGTTGGAGGAATAGTGAGTAGTCAGTTTAGTTGAGGCAGAGGGAATGTGAAAAGGAATATGAGATGAGGTTGTAAAGGTAAATTAGGCCAGACTATAGAAAGCATCATACCAAGCTCATTAGATTCATCTTCATTTGGTAGGCAGTGGGGAGCCCTTTAAGGTTTGAGGGGGAGGGGAGTGATGAATTAAGAACTGAGAATTAGGAGGGTCTCAAACCAATGGTGTTAATATTTATAGTGGGCTAGAAACCTCTAAATGAAGCAGAGATTATCACAAGTCTGGTGAAGAAGCCCCTGTGTCAGGGTCAGATTTGGTTTGGCCTCCATATTTCACTTTGGTCTTGCCAAATGCAAATAAAGATTTTGATACCTGGGGCACTGGTTGGGTTAATCAAGTTGGGGTCGAAGTTTAGTGAGGAGGATTTACTAATCTAATAAATGAAGGATCAGGCCAGATGATCCTTAAGGCTCTGCCTGGACACAGTGGCTATGTCCTGGGTAAGTCTCAGGCTTGTGAAAAGTTCAAATAACATTATTTTGGTGCCTTGGAAAGCAGCAGCTCAATTCAGTTAAACAAACATTTATTAAAGGCCTACCACAAATGCCAACTTTAGGCACTAGAGCAAAGATGAAACATGCCATGCCCTTAAATTTCGATTAAGTGAGAAATTTTATGAAATACCTACTGTGTGCCAGGCACTTCTTTACACTGAGGATTCAAAGACAAAAACAAAACTGACTGCCTATAAGGAGTTTACTTCCATTCTCTAAAGGAGATAAATTTCTTCAATAAACCAGGAAATGAAATGCACATACAAAGTAATTGGGTTTTGGGGAGAAGCACTAATAACTGGAGTGATCAGGAAAGGCTTCACGGGGAAGAGTTGGGGAGAGAAGGAGCAACAGCCCATGCGAAAGCAAAGAAGAGAGAGATGACATGGTTTGCCAGGGGAGGGTATGGCCACCTTGGCCAGTTTGGTCCCATCTCCTCGTGGAGGAAATGAACCTGGTGTATAGTCCACTTCTAGCTTAGATACTCACACTTAGATACTCTGCCTTAAGGCAGAGCTAAACGTGGAGTTGGTGGTACTTTCTTCTCCTTCCCAAACCTTATATGGGCTAGTAGCTTTTCCCATAACTTTATAAGAAGATTATTTCTAGTTTTTTTTAACTACAACCAGCCCTCCCCTGCTCCAGTGTCTTTAAAATCTAAGGGAGCCTCTCCCTGTTCCTTCTTTCTGACCTTTGGAAGAAATAGATCCTCAGCCTCCAGACAGACTGGTTATATTCAGCAAGATGCTGCAGACTATCCCTTCTCTCCCACTTTGTTCAATATAGAAGGAATAATAATAGCAACAGTATTATAAGCACTGTATGAGTGTTATCTGATTTGCAAAATAATGTTAAGCCTGAAGAAGACTTAAGGGGGACAAGAGAGCTGTCATTAAATATTGGAAAAAGGGAACACATTTGCTCTACTTTAACCAAGAAGGTAACACTAGGAACAATGGATAGATGTTGAAAAGAGGGAAATTTCAGCATGATGTTGGGGAGGGGGGTAATACCTAATAATTAGGGCTATTCCAGAGTTGAATGAATTGGTTAGGAAGGTAGTGGGTTCCCCATAACTGGAGGTATTTTAGGCAAAAGCTAGATACATACTTGAGTATGTTGTAAAAGAGAGTCTTGTCTAGGTATGGGTCGGAATGCATGGTCTCTGGTGCTGTCCAACTTTGAGATTCTGTGACAATGATTAAGAGACCAGATCAGATGATTCTTAAGGACAAATAATTAACTTAGACCCATAGAGCTGACTCTGGGGTAGTGACAGAGAGAATCTTAACTAGTAGGATGCCAAGTGAATAATTTCTATATTTACAAAATCAAAGTGCTTTTCCTTTGGCTTGGGATGAACAAGAATTCAGTTTACCAATCAACAGCCCTGATTGTTCTAATCTAAAAACATTTGCTCCAGGGACCTGGAATGCCCTCCTCCCTGTGGACGTCCAATCAATTCACATCTAACTTTCAGTTCAAATGCCACCTTATGTTCTTGAAATCTTCCTTGGTCCCTAAGTTATGAATGGTTTCTCATCCCTTTTTGCCCCTTACGCATTGACTGTATTTAAATCTACATTTTGTCTATATGAAGATGAGGGGAAGGGGCTTGTATGAATTATCTTGATAATTGTTCCATACAGTAGTGGTTTAAAAAACATTTGTTGAAAAATGAGCCAAGTGCTTGTAACGATACTGGGATTTGAAGATCTTCCACGCCCCTTGAGCTTGCTGATGTAGCAGGAAGGGGTGGAGCAAGAGAACGCTGGAACCAAGCTAGTCTCCGTGCGGTGCTGACTGGAAGCTGTGGCAGAGGCAGTGGC
>CM053581.1:120613067-120657525 GCA_028627135.1 Pseudochirops cupreus | reverse complement strand
TTGGGACTCAGTTTTCTGGTATTTAAATGAATGCACTATCTATATTTCTTATGTAGAGAGCCTGTTCCATTTTGTGATTAATAACTATATCAGCATATTTATAGTTACTATAGGCATTGTGAATACTGCATTGCTGATACAGTGCTGTTTTTCCATTCAAATAAATCTCAAATCGAGGTTTTTATTCATTCCTTCTCCACCTTGAAAGGTTTTTGAATCACAATAACACTTATTTTTTTCTGAGTGAAGAGGAGGGTGACAATCACCAAGCTGAGCAATACCTACTTCTTTTATCTATTTTAAGTCATCTGTGAACTGAGCTATTACCAATATGACACACCATTGGCTGCTAATCTTTTTGTGAGGGACTCCTTTTGATTTTTCTGAGGCCTTGAGAAAGATTAGCTTGAGGGACAGAGGAACAAAGGAGACAGAAACAGGGACTTATGACTAGGTGCTTTAGGGAAGCAGATTTTGGCTCAAAATGAGAAAAAAAATTCCTAATGGAATGGACTGCCTCCAGTAGATAGTGACTTCCACAATACTGGGAGTTTTCCAGCTTGATTGGATGATCAGTTGTTAGGAATGGTCTAAACAGAATTCATGATTTGGGTTAAGGACTTGAGTAGGTATCCTCTGAGGGCCATCTCACAACATTCCCCTCCAAACAACTTTGAAATAATGCCTCAAACCAAATTTTGTAGTGGCAGAGCCAAAAAAAGGTCAGGGTGAGACATTTTTCTGGCCTAAGACAATTTAGGAGGTCCACAGGACAGGTCTATAACACTGGGTTGGGCACAGGTCCAGAGTGTGGCAGAAGCACTAGTGGTGGGCATTAGAGGTGGCCACAGCAGCAGCAGTAGCTTTGGAAGCTCTTAGCCCACGGATTATAAGGGGGTCAGACAACTGGTCAGAAAGAGATAGGGGACCCTTTACTGGCACTGGGTACAGATGGTGCTGATTGGTGACTAATTTACTGCGCATTAGCAGTTCTGGGTCATGGTTCCAGGACAAAGAGGAGTGTTGTGATCAGTCACAAGGGAGTAGAGTCCCTGGTCACAGTTCCAGGACCAAATGGAGTGCTAGCACTTGTGGCTTCAGGGGAGCAGGGACCCTTCCTTGGTAAAGACCAGAGCATAGACCTGGAGAGCAGTGATCACACCTCTCCTAGCAAACATCACCTTGGAAGCACTGAAAACTTACAGACCCCCAGAACTAGCATGGAAAAGCTTGAAGGTTGGCACAGTACCTCTCTGCTCCAGGAAAATAAAATTTAAGGTGAAGAAATAGGCTGGAAAAATGAAGAAATAACAATGAAAAGAACTTGATCATAAAAAGCTATTATGGCGGCAGGGAAGAGCTAGACATAAACTTAGAAAAAGACAACAATGTATAAGCAAAGCCTCAAAGGAAAAGGCTAATTGGACCCAAGTCCATCAAGAATAGCTGGAAGAGTTAAAGAACAAGATAAGAGTGGTAGAGGAAAAGTTGGGAAAAGAAATGAGAGTAATGTAAGAAAATTATAAAAAAAGAATTAATAGTTTAGTTAAAAGCACAGAAAAATACTGAAGAAAATATCACCTTAAAAAACAGAATTGGCCTAATGATAAAAGAGACAACAAAATTCACTGAAGAAAAGAACTCCTTAGAAAGCAGAATTGGGCAAGTGAAAGCTAATGATTCCATGAGACTTCAAGAAACAACAAAACAAAGTCAATAGAATTAAAGAAGAAAATGTGAAATATTTCAGTGGAAAAAAAAATTGACCTCAAAAACAGATCCAGGAGAGAAAATGTAAGAATTATTGGACTACCTTAATGCTACTATGAAAAAAAAAAGAGCCTAGACATTAAAGTTCAAGAAATTATTAAGGAAAACTGCCCCCAACATCTTACATCCAGACAGTCAAATAGAAATGGAAAGAATACACTGATCACCTCTTGAAAGAGATCCCAAAATGAAGACTGCCAGGAATATTATAGCTAAATTCCAGAGTTCCAAGGTCAAAGAGAAAATATTGCAAGCAGGTAGAAAGAAACAATTCAAATGTCATGGTGTCATAGTTAGGATAATATAAGATTTAGGAGCTTCCATGTTAATGGAGTGGAGAGCATGGGATATGATATTTTGGAAGGCAAAAGAACTAGGATTACAACCAAGAATAACCTACCCTGGAAAATCCTTCAAGGGGAAAAAAATGAATATTTAATGAAACAGAGGACTTTCAAGCATTCCTGATGAAAAGACCAGAGCTGAATAGAAAATTTGACATTCAAACAGAAGACTCGAGAGAAGCTTTAAAAGGTAAATGTGAAAGAGTAATCATAAGGGACTCAATGGAATTAAATTGTTTATATTCCTATATGGGAAGAGAACATATGTAACTCCTAAGAACTTTATCATTATCATGACGGTTAGAAGGAGTCTGCATAGGCAGAGGGCATGTGTGTGAGTTGATTATGTTGGAATGATCTCCAAAAAGGGGTGAGAGATGTACTGGGAGAAGTGGGGAGGGGAAGGTAAAATGGAGCAAATTTTCTCACATAAAGGAGGCACACAAGAAAGAGTTTTTATAGTGTAGGGGTAAATGGGGGTGGTGGTGGCAGGCAATGCTTGAACTTCACTCTCAATGGAATTGGACCAAAGAGGAAAAGATTATTTTATATATATATGTATATATGTATATATATATGTATATATACATATACATATGTGTATATATATATATATATACAGATATATATATATATACATATATATATATATACACACAAGATAGACAGATATACACATACACACATAGAGTTGGGTGTAGAAATCTCATACCCAATAGGGAGATAGGAGGTAAAGAGGGCAAGATATTGGGAAGGGGGAGATTATAAGGGAGAAGGTGGATTGGGGGAGGCAGTGGTTGGAAGACATATTTTCAGGAGAGACAGGATAAAAAGAGAGAGAACGATAAACGGGAAAATGGGATGGAGGGAAATGCACAATTAGAGATCATAACTGTAAACGTGAATGGAATTCGCTAACCCATAGAACAAAAGCAAATGGCAGAATGGGTTAGAAACCAGAATTCAACAATATGTTGTTGTACAAGAGACACACTTGGGAAAGACACACAGAGTTGAAATGAAGGGCTGGAAGAGAATCTATTATGCTTCAGTGGAAGTGAAGAGGGTGACAATCATGATCTCAGACAAAGCAAAAGCAAAATTAGATCTAACTGAAAGAGATCATCAGGGAAACCACATTTTGCTCAAAGGTACCATAGACAAATTATTTAACATAAAAAAAATTTAAACCAAGTTTCTCTGATAAAGGCCTCATTTCTCAAATATATAGCGAATGGAGTCAAATTTGTAAAAGTGAGACATTCCAAATTACAAATGGTTAAAGGATATAAACATGTAGTTTCTAGAACTCGATGCTGTCCATAATCATATGAAAAAATGTCCCAAATCACCACTGATTAGCAAAAGACAAATTAAAAGAACTCTAAGGGACCACCTCACAGTTATGACAAATGACAAATGCTGAAAGGAATGAGGGAAAAGAGGTACATTAATGAACTGTTGGTGGAGTAGTTAATTGGTCCAACCATTCTGGGGAACAACTTGGAACTAGGCCCAAAGGGCTATGAAACTGTGCATACCTTTGGATCCAGCAATACCACTTCTAGGTTTGTACCTGAAAGATCAATGGAAAAGGAAAAGGACCTATATGTACAGAAATATAGCTGCTATTTGTGGTGGCAAAGAATTGGAAATTGAAGGGATGCCCATCATTTGGGGAATGGCTGAACAAGTTGTGGGATATAATTGTACTGGAGTATTATTGTGCTGGGGGAAATGATGAGGGGGGTGGTTTCAGAAAACCCATGGCAAGACCTGTATAAACGGATGCAAAGCACAGTGAGAACTGGGAAATCATTGTGCACAGTAACAGCAAGGTTGTAATGATGATCAACAGTGAAAGACTTGACTACTCTGATCAAGAGAATTCCAGAGGACTCATAATGAAAAAATACTGCCCAACCTCCAGAAAGAGAACTATGGACTCTGAGTATGAATTGAAATATATTTTTCTCGTTATTATTTTTTTCATTGCAATATACTAATATGAAATTTGTTTTGCATGATTTCACATGTATAATTGATACCATATTGTTTCTCAGTGTGTGGGGAAGGGGGAGGGAGGGAGAGAATCTGGAACTTAAAATTTTAAAGAATAAATTTAAATATAATTAAAAATAAATTTAAAAAATTTTCCTATATACACACACACTCACACTCTCTAATACTTGTACTATCTAAGTCAGATTTGGTAATCCATAAAGCTTTATGTATGTACGAAATATTTATTATAGTGGGGAGAGGGAGGCTCTTGCAGTCTTAAGGATGAATATTTCTGCAAAATTTCATTCTAAAGACCTAAATTCTCATACAGATACAGTTCAGGTATAGAAACTTTTCAAACAATCAGCAAGCATTTATTAAGTGCCTACTATATTCCAGACATTGTGCTAGGTCCTGAGGAAACCAAGGCAAAAGCAAAAGTTATTGCTTTCAAGGAATTTCTATTCCATTAGGAGCCGGGGATGGGGAGACAACACATTTGTAGAAAAGTAGATACAAAATATAGAGAGTGATTTGGAGGAGGAGGGCACTGGTACCTGGGGTGGGTGGTGGGGTACAGATCCAGATATGACTTGTATAGGAGGTGCCATTTGAGCAGAGCTTTGAAGGAAACTATGGATTCTGGGAGGTGAGGAAGGAGGAAGTAAGGGGGGGGGCATGTATTTCAGGCTTAGGAGAGTTTGGGGAAGGCCATTGAGATGGTAGATGAAATTTATTGCAAGTATGCCAGTTTGGTGAGATTATGGAGTATGTAAAGGGGAGCATTTGGCAGCTGTGTAGAGGTGAGAGACTGAAGGAAGCAAAATTGGGAGACTGTTTCAATAGTCTAGGTGAGAGGAGGAGGGCTTGAACTAGGGTGGGGGCTGTGGGAGAGAAGAGGGCAGATGTGGAGGGTGGATAACTGGACTTGGTAGCTGACTGGAGACAGAAGTTGGCCAGGGAAATCAAGAATGAAGCTGAGGTTTTGAACCCAAGTGACTGGATGGTGACACTGGCAGAAATAGGGAAGTTAGGAAGAGGTGGGATTTGAGGAAAAAGTAATGAGTTCTGTTTTTGTTGAATCAGAGATCCCTATAGTACAATTGTAGGGAAGCTAAGTGGTGCAGTGGATAGAGTGTTGGGGCTGGAGGCAGGAAGATTCATCTTCATGAGTTCAAATCCAGCCTCAGACATTTACTAGCTGTGTGACTCTGGGCAATCACTTAACCTGTTTGTTTCAGTTTCCTCTTCTGTCAAATGGGGTCATGAAGATTTGCCATGACTGAACAAACAGTACATCTAATTGGAAATTAGGCTACTAAACAGTGGCATCCCTTCCTCCCTACCATCTCCCCAGTCCCAGCTCATATTTACATAAAGTTTTATAGCTTACAAAATGTGAAGCTGGTACAAATAACAGAACTCATTTTACAAATAAGGAAATAGGTCCAAAGAAGTTAAATGACTTACCTGTTATTATACAGCTAGTCAGAAGTGGATTAGGCAGTTCTCAAATAGGTCACTGGTGAGGCAGGTCAGAAGCACAAGAAAGCCGAGGGCCAACTTTATAGATCTAAGAGTGATCTACACAGAGAAGATGGTTGAATTCACAGGAGAATATGAAATCACAATGTACACAGAGGGAAGATGGCGCAGAATAAAGCTTTGGAAGATGCCTGGTTAGGGTTGGGACAGGGTTGATGATCATGAAAAAGAGAAAGAGGGGAGGCAGTCAGACAGGTAGGAAAACCAAGAAAGTAGCTATGGAAACTCAGAGAAGTCTATTTAGGAGGAGAGAGTGATCAACTCAGTGTCAAATGCTGCCAAGAAGGTAAGGAAGATGAGACGTGAGAATGGGCCACTGTGTTTAGCAATTGGTAATGTTGGAGAGAAAAGTTTCAGTTCAGTGATGAGGCATGAAGTCGGGTTGCAGGGGATTGAGAAAAGTTTAAATGACTCCACACAGCACTTCTTACTTTGGCTATGAAAGAGAGGAGCAATAAATGTAGGAAAATGGTAGTTTGAGGGGATGGCAGGACGAAATGAATGGGCTTTTTTTTTTTTTTTTGGTTTTTGTTTTTTAAAGCATAGGGGAGTTTTCAGGTATCTGGGAAAGAGCCAATAGATAGATAGGGAAAGACTGAAGATAAAGAGGGAGAGTAGATGATTTGGCGGGGCAATCTGCTGGAGGTGAGAAGGGATGGGATCAAGAGTACAAATAGAAGGGCTGGCAAGAAGGGCTCCCCAAATATTGGAGTAAGGACTCATTATTTGATAAAATATTGTTGGAAAAACTGGACAGCTGGAAGGGATATATTAGTTTTAGATCAAGACCTCACACCAAATGGATATGGGACACAGGCATAAAAGGTCACATGATATACACAATAAAGAAAAAGGAAGAAATTACCTATCAGATCCATGGATAGCAGAAAAGTTCATAATCAAATAAGGGATAGAAAAAAGAATCACAGAAGATATATAATTTTAAGTAAAATTAAGTTTTTGCAAAAAACAAAACCAATATAGCTAGTATTAGAAGGGAAACAATAAACTGGGAAAAATCTTTGCAGCAAGTTTCTCTGATAAAGATTTCATTTCTAAGATATGTAACGACCTGATTAAAATTTGTAAGACTAAGAGACATTTCCCAACTGATTACTGGTCTAAGGATATGAATAGGCAGTTTTCAAGCAAAGAAAGCCAGGTTATCTACAGATATATGAAAAAATGTTCCAAATCTCTAATAATTACGAGAATGCAAATTAAGGTAATTTTGAACTTTCACTTCATACCCATCGATTTGGCAAAGATAATAAAAAAAGAAAATAATGAATGTTGGGGGACATGTGGGAAAACAAGCACATTGATGCACTGCTAGAATTCTGAGTGGGTCTAACCATTCTGAAAAGCAGTTTGGAATTAGGTCCCAAAAGTTACTAAATAGTGCATGCCCTTTGACTCAGCTATATGAATGCTAGGCTTATATCCCAAAGAGATCAGACAAGAAGAAAAAGTCTCACATAGACAAAAATATTTATAGCAGCAATTTTTGTTTTGGAGAAAAACTCAATTGTCAAGGGGATACTCATCAATTAGGGAATGGTTGAACAAATTGTGGCAAAGAAATGCACAGAAATATCATTATGTGGTAAGAAATGAGGAAAAATGTTTTCAAAGAGACATTGAAAGACTTGTATGAACTGATGCAGAATGAAATGAGCAGAACTGGAGGAATATTTTATACCACAACATTATGAAAATGAATAATTTTGAAAAAGTTAAAAATTCTGATCAAGGTGGAGCCAAGATGGCGGAGTAAAAGCACAAACTTGGCATGGGCTCCGGCTTCAACCACCCCCAATACCTGTAAAAAAATGACTCTAAACAAATTTTAAAGCTACAGAACCCACAAAGAGACAGAGAGAAACAAATCTCCTGCTGCAAGCAACCTGGCAGGCTGACAGGAAAGGTCTATGAGCCAAGTGCAGTCCCCAGTGAGCCCTGGTTCTGGCCCCAGGGTGGCCCCAACCAACACCCAGATCGGCCAGAGCAGACTTCAGGAGAATGAATCACTAGCAGCTGTGGCGGTTTCCAGACTCCTCAACCACACCAAAGAGAAAATAAAAGGTCAGTCGGGAACTCTGTTGTAAGGGTGAAGGAACAGTGGGGTCTGGCTCCTGCCCCTGTGATGAGAAGTGGCAGAGGTGCAGCGGCGTTGTGTGCTGCTTTCAGAGGTCCTGGCCTGCAGATCATAGAGGGACCAAGTGAGGGTAAAGGCTCTTGCTTTGACCTGCCTGGATCTGGATCACAGTCTTGGGTGGTGATCCTGGGGTGTGTGGCCAGTGTGCCAGAGCCACAGGGGCTGTAGAGAGGGTGCCCAACTAACAGTTTTGGCAGCTGTGAAAACCACAGCAATTTGGGACAAAGCTCTCTCCATTCCGTAAGCAGAGTTCTATCGTGGCAAAGAGCTCAAAAGTCAAGTAATTGGCAAGATGAGGAAGCGCAATCAGACCATACAATCCTTTTTTGGGGACAAAAAGGATCAAAGCATGGAACTGGAGGAGGACAATGAAGTCAGAACTTCTATATCAAAAGCTTCCAAGAAAAACATGAACTGATCACAGGTCATGGAGGAGTTCAAGAAGGATTTTGAAAATCAAGTAAGAGAACTGGAGGAAAAATGGGAAGAGAAATGAGAATGATGCAAGAAAATCATGAAAATAGAGTCAATAGCCTGCTAAAGGAGACCCAAAAAAATTCTGAAGAAAATAACACCTTAAAAAGTAGGCTAACTCAAATGGCAAAAAAGGCCCAAAAAGCCAATGAGGAGAAGAATGCCTTAAAAAGCCGAATTTGCCAGATGGAAAAGGAATTTCAAAAACTCACTGAAGAGAATGATTCCTTCAAAATTAGACTGGAGCAATTGGAAGCTAATGACTTTATGAGAAATCAAGATACTATAAAGCAGATCCAAACAAATGAAAAAATAGAAGGCAATGTGAAATATCTCATTGGAAAAACCACTGACCTGGAAAATAGATCCAGGAGAGACAATATAAAAATTATTGGACCACCTGAAAGCCATGATCAAAAAAAGAACCTAGAAATTATCCTTCAAGAAATTCTCCAGGAAAACTGCCCTGACAGAACCAGAGGGCAAGATAGAAATTGAAAGAATTCACAGAAACTCCTAGGAATATTATAGCCAAATTACAGAATTCCCAGGTCAAGGAGAAAATATTACAGGCAGCCAAGAAGAAACAATTTGAATATTATGGAAACACAATCAGGATAACACAAGATCTAGCAGCTTCTACATTAAGGGATTGAAGGGCTTGGAATATGATATTCCAGAGGTCAAAGGAGCTAGGATTAAAACCAAGAATCACCTACCGAGCAAAACTGAGTATAATGCTTCAGGGGAAAATATGGTCATTCAATGAAATAAAGGACTTTAAGGCATTCTTGATGAAAAAACCAGAGCTGAACAGATAATTTGACTTTCAAATACAAGAAGCAAGAGAAGAATGAGAAGGTAAACAGGAAAAAGAAATCATAAGGAACTTATTAAAGTTGAACTATTTACATTAGGAAAAATGATAATTATAACTCACAATACTTTTCTCAATATGAGGATAGTTGAAGGGAATATATATATATATATACATACATAATATATATGTATATATAAGAGGGTGTATGTGTGTATAAATACATACGTGAGTGTGTGCATATGTATGTACGTGTATACTTGAAGGGCACAGGATGGGCTGAATATGAAGGGATGAAATCTTAAAATTAAGAGATGAGAGAGGAATATATTGGGAGAAGGAGAAAGGGAGAGATAGATTAGGGTAAATTATCTCATATAAAAGAGGCAAGAGAACACTGTTACAATAGGGGGGAAGAGCAGGAAGGTGGAAGGGAATGGATCAACCTTACTCTCACTGAATTTGGCTTAAGGAGGGAATAACATACATATTCAATTGGGTATCTTACCCTACAGGAAAGCAGGAGAGAAAGGGATAAAGGGGGAGGGATGATAGAAGGGACATTGTGGGAAGAGGGTAGTTAGAAAGAAGCAAACACTTTTGAAAAGGGACAGGGTCCCACAGTGGGGTAGGATAGGATGGAGGGAAATATAATTAGCCTTTTGCAATATAACTACTATGGAAATGTTTTGTGTAACTACACATGTATAACCTATGCTGAACTGCTTGTCTTCCCAGTGGGGGTGGGTGAGGAGGGAAGAAGGGAAAGACTCTGGAACTCAAAGTTTCAAAAAACAAATGTTAATGCATGTTACATGTGACTGGGAAATAAGATATACAGGCACTGGGGTATAAAAATCCATCTTGCCCTACTAGAAAGATAATGGGAGGATAGGGGAGGATATAAGAAAGAACAGATTGGGGGAAGGAGTATTCAGTAGGCTCACTATTTTGGGGTGGAGGGTAAGGGAGAAACGGGGAGAAAAAATTGTGACTCATAATCTTGTGGAAATGAATGTTGGAAACTAAAAATAAATAAATAATTGGGGAAAAAAAGCATTCTGATCAACCATGATTCCTAAGGACTGTTAAAGAATGCCACTCACCTCATGACAGATAGGCTATAATGGAGAATAAGACATGACTATTTGGACTATTTGTTTTGTGTGACTGTGTTTAAGTGATTACAGCACCTTTCTTCTCTTCCTTGGTAACTGGGTAACATTTTATAAAAAGATATGCCTCTTTGGAGATTGGAGTAAAGGAGAGAATGCAGGATGTATCACAAGGTTTAAGATGCATAGCAGGAGAGAAGGAGATCATGGCAAATGGCTTCTTTTCATGGTTTACTATGAGGAGTCCTTTGCTGAGATAGTGTTTGAGAGAGTAATGTGGGAGGACTGAGGAGAGGTTTTAACACACTTTGTGGTAAATGCTAGAGACTAAAGTAGAGAAGAATTGCCTCGCAGCAATAGGGATCCCCTTGAAATTAGATAACTTTGTAGTTGACCCAGTCATGAGTTTTATGTGATTTTCTCTAGCACTGTTTAGTAGCATGTTGGTAAGAGTGGAGGTGGTGGATGGTGGAGGTTAGCATTTGGCAAGGCATGAACTGTGCTAGGTCTAGGAAGGGACTTGGGAGCAGAGGACAGTGAAAATTTGATTTTAGGTTTAAGAAGAGGAAAGGAGGGAACTGTAAACCAGAGTAGAAGTGAGGCCTGAGGGACCGCTAAGAAACAGAGGGATTAGAAATTATCTCCCACATTACTCTCTCAAACACTATTCTTTCTCACCTTCACCTCTGGAAATCCTTAGCTGTTTGTGGTTCATTCCCTCTATTACCATTTTGTGCCCTCCTATCTTCCAAATAATATTACAGATATAGGCAATTGCAAAAATGTGTATTTCAGAAACATGAATTTATTCCAATGTGATTGATATACTAGGGAACATTTTTAGCATGACACAAATTTCCAGCAAGTTTTGGAGTGATTTCTTCCCCAAGAAATAGGGAAAATGCAGAAAATTGTATCACTTTGTAATAACTCACGAGCTCCAACTCTTCCAATGCCCACTTCCACAAGCAAACTTCAGGTCTTTGTCAAGGTAAGGCGCCCTAATTATTGTCCATCTTCTGATGCAGTAGGAGGTACAGAGAAGGGCTGGTCCATCTGACCCCATCTTCTTCCACTATAGCCTCCTGCTTCCAAGGCCTGCAGTTTCAGCTTTCTCAGTTTGCTGTAGAGCCTATGCCACAGACATAGCCACCACTGTTGCATTATTTATTTCTTAACCATCCAACATTTATAAAACTGTGTTGCTGACATTTTTTAGCACTGTGCATTCCATTTTCCCCATACGTTCTGTGTTCTTTGTTGCACCGTCTTGCACAGAGCTATGCTTGCTGGGAATGCACGTATCCTGATAAAGCAGAACTGCCTGTACTTTGTGTTTCTTTTTTGTATTTACTTATTAAATATATCACTATTCTCCCCGAGTAGAATGTAAGCTCTTTGAGGGCAGGGACTGTTTTAATTTAGTTCTAGAACCTAGTAAAATGCCTGGCACATAGGTATTTAATAAATGCTGGCTGAACTGAATTATATTGAGAAAGGGAGGAAAACATAATCTGGTAGCTGCAGAGACATGAACAGTTTTACTCGAGGGCTGTTCTGGCTCAGTTTTTATTTCCAATGGTCTATAAAAGGAAATAGAAATGAGCGAATTTCTAAGGCCACGGAGAAGTATAATTATATGTAGAACTGAGTCTGTATGTTGAGTTTCTATGTAGCTTGAGTTCTGTGTCTTAACATACAGACACCAAAATATTCTCTTCATTTTGTTTTGCTCTCTCTCTGTATTTTAAATCACAAAATCTGGCATTTTCTATTAGATGCTGGGATAGTCCCCAAACTTTTTTTGTTTTTTGGATTCAGCCTCCTTGTGGGAGTTGCCCTGCTTTGGACCTATCTTCCCCCCCTTTTCCGTAAATCTCCATACTGAATAATGAAAAGAGTTCATGCTCCATGCACCTATGGAACATGATACATGGTACATGGTACAGCTAGGGGCTTACCAGCAAATCCTAGTGTATCCCTCTGATGTCAGAGATGGGAAACTAATCAGATATCAGGGGAAGAACTTTCTCCCTTCCTATATAAACCTATAAAACCTGTGAATGAATGAAATGGCATTTGTTAAGTGTTTATTATGTGCTAAACACTCACCTGTGTCAGCAAACTGCTCTAGTATGGAGACATAATTCCTGCTGTCTCAAACACGGACCAGCTTGCAAAGCTGGCTGTGCCAAGCCTAGGGGTGGTGTCTCCACAAGACCATTGTCTCCTCTTTCCTTTGCCTTCTCTTCCCAGTCCCCTATGCCCCACAGTCTTAAAATCATCATAGACCTGATTGAATCCTTCCTTTATTGTCCCTGCCCCCATTTTCCTGAACCACGGTATTTCATGTTAGGTTCTTTTGTGTGAATAAAAATGTCTATATTACAAAAGTTTATTGATTTAAGCATTGCTGGTCTGCTTTAACTCATTGTGAAAGCCTCATTTCTATCCCCAAAGCTGTAATGGACTGAGATCAAATGAATACAAAATGTATACAGACAACATGGTCAGCCAGATGGTACAGTAGATGGAGTGCCAGGCCTGGAGTCAGGAAGAGCTGAGTTCAAATCCTGCCTCAGATAATTATTAGATGTATGATCCTGTGCTGTGCAAGTCACTTAACACTGTTTGCCTCAGTTTCCTCATCTGTAAAATGAGATGAAGAAGGAAATGGCAAAGCACTCCAGTATCTTTGCCAAGAACACCTCAGATGGGGTCACAGAGTTGGATGTGACTGGAATGACAGAACAACAACATGTACAACAGAGCACAGTACACTTTGGTAAAAATAACTACCTTTTATTTCAAAGGAGGTTTCTTAAAAATAAGATAAAGATTGATGTGGTTTATTTTGCTCTTTCCTTGAAAAGCTGTCTTGACTCACAGTTCTCTGGGGAAGGCAATAAAGGAAGCAAACAAATAATGCCAAACAGACTAGCTCCCCTTTCCCAGCCAAGCAAAACCTTGGAAACAAACAAAAGTTGGTCTAGACACCTCACTTTTCCACTAAACCAGCAGAGTCTTTTAAGAACTCCCCTTGCCACTGGTCACAACAACCAATGAACAACCTGTTGTCTTACACCTGGATTACTTGGAAAGAAAAGTCTAGAATTTAACCAAAGGTATCATCTCCCTGAGACAGTTGGTGGAAATCCAGGGAGGTCTATTTCTATGCATTGAGACCAGACTATTTCTCAAGGACATCCATCTTCCTTCCTCAGTACTCAAGCCAAGTCCAGCCAGATCTGAGAATAAAAGAGGACCTTCTTGAAAACCAAGGAGAAAGACTCTGTAGGGCCTGCTGAGCTGTGCGGCATAAACAGGGAAGTGGCATGGGAGCGAGGATTCCCCGTGACTGGTCACCACTTGCTTTCTCAGCCCTGCCTACTCTGGAAGCCATGCTGCTGACTCACCAAAGCAGAAAGGACCTGAGTTTTCATAGAATCCTAGAGCAGGAGTGACCTTAGAGGTGATCTAGTGCCACCCCCTTAATTTAGAATTTCTGTAGGAATTTGAGCACGAGGTCCCTAAGGCGAACCCGGAGCATCTCATCGTTGTCACAGATGATATGGGTTGAATCTTCTTCAATCTGGATGAGGGTCTCGGCCTCCTGGAGGAGGACGATGTGTCCTTTAGCTGTGTCCTCCACTTTCACGTCACTGAAGCCATGCTGTCAGGTATCAGAACAGACAAGAGACTGGTGAGTCTTCTGGACTTGGAAAATACTTAGCTACTGAATGTCATAAAAATAGTGCGATTTCCACTTTGTTTATTATGAGGAGAAAGATTTAAAAACTGGCATTTCTAGTATTTCTTAATGCAAATTTTCAATCTAGTAAGTGAGCCCATCTTGCTACTAGGTAAAAATAACTGGTATATATAATGCTTTAAGGGTTGCTTGCTGCAGAACAGTCCTGAGTGCCAGGGCAAGTTTCATTACATCTTACGGAAGTGAAGGGATATCAGAGACATCTAGTCCAATTCCTTTTTTTTTACAGATGAGACTGAAGCCTTGTCTATAGCCAGAGAAACAGGAAATGTCAGAGCCAGGATTTGCACCAGGTTTCCTAATTCTCAAATCCCATATTTTTTCACAAAATTGTCTTTTCATCTGACTGCTATTTAGAATCAAGCCAATTTGAAAGAGTCTTCAAAAACCGATGAAATTCCATGAAAAATCTGCCAAAGGCCTTGCCCAACAGAGGAAAGCTTCCGACTCCATGTGTTCAAAGTAAACAAAGCAGGCAGTTGTGTCTGGAGTCAGGGGGTCTGGGACTCCAGCCCAAAGGCTCTTGTTGTTCCTCCAGCTACAGGTGTATGCCAAGTCCCCCTGAGGACCCATTTCAAGGGACAGAGTCTCCAGAAAAGCATTGCTGTCCCCTGCAAGTGTGAGATAATGACCCTGAATTCAGTGAGTCTGTCTTAAGGGGAGGTCCAGAGGAGACAACAGGGGACCCCCATTTTCTCTACTGCTCTATATGAGATTTCTCACTCATAGGTTTCATTAGAAACTAAAGATAATAATATATAACCCTTGTGATAAGTGGAAGAAAAGAGAAAGAAAACACATTTTCTTGACAGGATTCAATGACTAATCCATGCTAATACAACGTAAAGAGCAGGATGTTGAATCAAAGGACCTGGTATGAAACCTGGTTCTGTCACTTACAACCTGTGTGATCCTGGCCAAATGACATCAGCCCTCTGGGTTTCTTACAGTGATAGGGACGAGGGTCTCTGGAATGTCTGTCCTGGGGTCCTGTTGTTCTGATGGATGAGTACCTCCCCTGGTTCAGATGAGCCTGGAGCAGGCTCCAGTCATACTTCACTTCCTACTATTCCCTGGCCATCTTCTGGTCAGTGGCCTTGTCAGCATGGGCATATCCTTACTCACCATTGCCTCCAGCTCTAGAACCATGATCACATCAATTCTGTCATTACTCCTGGAAAGAGTGTGCCAATCTGATCTATTCCCCTATGGCCTTGTTCACCATCCCTTGTCACTTTCCAGAGCAAAATGCCCTTCTTTTGCCACCACCAGGCTATGTATGTTGTCTCCCCAAGTGCTAGGTACATGATAAGTACTTGATAAATGCACTCATTTATTTTCTCTCTTTCAACTTCTCCTGTCCCCTTACCTCACTGTTCCTGTAAGTTAAGTTTTAAAGAGCTAAAGGTTATCGATGTACCTAGAGAACTTCTGAAAATCAGGGTCCTGAGCAGCAGTTAATGAACAATGACTGGGAGAGAACTGAAAGCTGCGAACATAAAGTTCTCAAAACAATGAAGAGAGAGGAACCCAAAGCAGGGCAGCAATGGCCCTTTGGTTATTCTAGGTAAGTGTGAGCTGGACTCTCACCTTCTCCAGAGTCTGAACAAATTGGTCCACAGGGATGGAGCCGCTGAGGAGGGGCTTCAGAAGCTTGCAGTCTGGGATGTCATCACTCACACGCTTTCTCTTCTTGCTGGCTGGGGGCTGCATGGGCCTAGGAGGAGCCTGGAGCATCAGAATAATTCAGTTCCCAGGAGCCTAATAAGAGCTTCCCATGCTGATAGTACAGGCTAACGGATTCACCTCTGGCAAAGTACCCTGATCTGAACCTGTGCAGGAAAAGCAACTGCCCTCTATGACCTACAGCAGCTAGATGGCATATTGGGTGAATTGCTGGGCGTCGAGTCAGGAAGATTTGATTTCAAGTCCTGCTTCATGTATTTACTAACTATGTGACTCTGGACAAGTCCATTAACCTTACAGTCTTTGTTTCCTCATCTGTAATGTGATAATGATGAAAGCATATACCTCACGGGGTTATTGTGAGGATCAGCTGAGGTAAAAGATATAGAGCACTCTGCAAACCTCAAAGTGCTATGTAAATGCTAGTTGTAGTAGTAGCAGTAGTAGTAGTACTAGTGGTAGTAGTAGCAGTAGTAGTAGTAGTAGTAGCAGCAGCAGCAATAACGATATAGAACTGCCTCAAACTCCCAAAGTCAGCTGACAACATGAGCCATGAGCTTTGGAGTCACACCAGGGGTCCAGTGTCAACAGGAGGGTCTTCCCTAGTACACTGCGGGCCCAGTGTTCCTGCCTTGACCTTTAGTCACTCCCTCTCTGAAGGATCTTGGGGTACACAGATTAAGTGGCTAGCTGTAATGGGAATGGGAATTTGAAGATCTTCCTTGCCCCTTAATAGACCTGGGGGGAGTTTGAAGACCTCCCCTGCTTTGAAAGTAAACTCTGCCCACTGATAGGCTGAATACAGTCACATGGAGCCTATGGTGGGAGGAGTTTGCTGAAGGGAAGCAGAACCTACAGGAGCTGGTGGTCAGAGCTAGCAAGATGGTGGGGGAGAGAGGAGCTCAGGCAAGGAGTCAGACAGGCTCGTGAGTAACTATTGATCTTGTGTTGGTTTGTGGGAAGAACGAAGGATGCTGTGGCTCTCAGTACAATTATGGCTTCTGAATATCTTTGGTACTATGATGGAATCCACTTACTGGTTTTGGGATTCAGTTTTCTGGTGTCTAAATAAATGCTCTACCTGGAGAATCTGGTATATTTTGCAATCGAACGTCATACAATACTTATAGTCATGGTCTTTATTGTGATCGTGGGCACTGTAAATATTGCATTGGCACTACACTAGCCCAGGTAAAATTTTAGGTTTAGGGTGTCAAAGAGCCATACTGAAGAGGAAGAAACCGAGAACACACCAGCTGATTTGCCTTGGATTTACTACCATCTCTCTTTCCTAAAAGATTCTGTGATTGCTTCATTTGTATAAGACTCATCTCTCATGTTATCCTATAAAAGTTTCAGCTGTTTTGTGATATTTCCTATTAAGGGGTCTCACCAGGCTGGTCAGAGGGAAGTTCATTTTACTTTTTTGCCTCGACAACTTTATAAGAAATATTCAAGACTTCTCTGTTTGCGGAGGAGTTCTGATATGCACTGGTAAAGGAAATACCCACATGGATGAAATTACAGATCTGTGAAATATTTTCCTTTATGCCTACAACAGGGCTGTGCTTAGCATTATTGGTTTGCTGGCTGGTTTAATGAAGTTTGAGAAAGTTTTGAGTTCTTTATTGTGCTGTGAACAGACACTTAAATAATTTGCAGTCTTCTCTATGAATAATTTCCTTCCCTTTTATCTTATATAGGCATGTAGCCAAAGACATAAGTGGAAAGAAATTTATATGCAGCTCATTCTTTGTTTCAGATATAATTTATCAAGTGGCCCAGGATCACAATTATGCTGATTAGGGAAATATCAGTACTCTGGGAGCTTTTTTCATTTTAAGTGTGGTAGACTATTGTGCTAGTTAAAGGTAAGGGGAGTGGAAAAGTCATGTGTATACCAAACTGAGGGATTCCTTATCATCTCTAGCCCCAGCTCAACCAGGGTGAATCAAAGGGTCGGTGTGATGTAGCTGAGGCCAGGCCTCCATACTGTACCTGAAGAACGTGCTTGTTATCTTTAGTATGCAGCACAGCAGAAACAGTTGCTAAGGAAATGCCAGGCTTAATCTCCAGGGGTACCAATGAATCTGCAAGCTAAAAGCACACAGTAATTTTTAGCCAGTAAATCATTTTGAAACATGGGAAGACACAGAACTACCCTATCTGGATCAGGAACTAAAATGCAATGTGGGATTTAGAACTTGGCTTTCTGGGCAGAGCCTGTGTACACTAAGATCCACAGACTCTCAGTACCATCTTTCCATTCATTGTCTACTATCCCTGTTGACGGGCCTGCTTGGGGCCCACCAGCTACCTAAGGACAGGACACGGTGTTTTGCTATGATTATGATCATTTTGCTACCTACCCTCATGAATACTGACTTTTCCCCCCAACAGAACCCTCCATGTACTTCACCATCATTCAGTTCCCTAAAGGACCAAGAAATAATCATTTTACCACCTGGCATTTATATAGTACTTTGAGGTTTGAAAAATGCTTAATAAATATCTCATTTTTATCTTCACAACAGCTCTAGGAGATAAAAGGTGAAAGGTTCTGAGCAAAAGTTTGCTAATAACGACAAGGCTGAGAGGAGGAAGAGAAGGGGGAGGAGGAAGGAGAAAAAGGGAGCTATCTGAGGAGAGAATGAGAAAAGAACATCTTGCTTTAGTCTGACTTCCTACAGCATTTGTTCCGCTGGTGCTTTTCAGAGAGGACTCTAGGAGGCATCTTGCTGGGGCAGTATTCCTCCATCCAGCATACTTTACGCAGCTAGTGACCTGAATACAGTTCTCAGGACCCTAGCAGCGCTTCTTTGTGGTCTAAGTTTTATTTACTTTAGTTCCATCCTCTGCTCTTTAATTTAATGTGCAACTGGACAGCCAAACGCCATTATGGACAGAGATCCGGGTTCACTGACCCACGCAGTCATATCCATTATTATGGATAATAAATTCTTTCTTCTGAGAGTCCAGATTCAATCTTTCCATCAGCCAACCAATAAATACGGCAGCAACAGAAGCAGCACCTAGGTGGAGCACTGGTGGAGGGCTGAAGCGGAGTCAGGAAGACGAGTTCAACTCTGACCTCAAATACGTGCTAGCTGTGTCACCTTGGGCAAGTCACTTAACCCCAACTGCCCTGCATTCTCCCTCCCTCCAAAAAAGAATAGCTGTTCAGAGTTGCTGAATCAAATGAGATAATATTTGCAAAGTACTATAGAATGCTTGCTATCATTATTATTAATAATAACACTAATAAATGATGCCACTGCAGTCAAGATTTGGGAGTTAGGAGACCTGGGTCTGAACACTGTCTTCCATACTTCCTGGCTATGTAATCATGGCAACTCATTCAATCCCTCTGGGCCTTAGTTTGTTCATTTGTAAAAGTGAGGATAATATCACCTAAAGCACTTCACCTACAAGGTTGTTGCAAAGTTCAAATGACATAATGCAGGAAACCTTAAAGCATTTTATTAATTCCATCATCATCATCACCATCATCATCATCATCACCATCATCATCGTCTCAAACCTGGGCTTTGGTAAAGAAATATGAACTAGTCTCTCCGCCTTCTTTAAATCTATCATGCACACCATCACCACATGAGTTTTCTTAAAACACTGCTATCTTTACACCAATCAAGAATTTACCTTGGTTTTACACTGCTCAAGTACACTTACTCTGCCATTAAATTAAGGCCCTCTCAAAGTTGATTCTACCCCTTTTCTCTCTTTAATGTTATTTTATTATTTTTTTCTAATTACCTGTAAAGACAGTTTTCAAAATTCATTTTTGTACAATTTTGAGATCTAATTTTCTCCCCCTTCCCCTCCCCAAGACTGATTCTACCCTTTTATTTGCATGAATTTAACCATTCTCTTCACTGTCTCTACCTATTTCACCTCTTACCACATTTAGCATGCTCATTTCTGTCTCTGGGTCTCCACTCACATTAAGTGGGAAAAATGGAGAAACAGAGGAATAGTGATACTTTGATAGGTGCAGGGAGAGAAGATGGGGAATGGGGAGACAACTGTCTAAATTGCATTAAGCTTCCTTTCACATGAATACCTGGCTTCTCACAAACATGACAGGGGTTTGAAGACTGAAGACTCATGGACATCTGGTTTCATAGCTATGACTTGTTTTTGAAGACTGTCTTAAGATTTATTGTGTTTTGCTTTTTTCTTATAAAATTAGCCTTCTGTAAAACCTTTTACTTTTTAAATGATGATTCTGAGGCAATGAGAGAAACTTCAATTCCCCATTAGCCATCTTGACACTCCCCTGATTTTTTCATCCCTGAATCTCTGGCTATCAAAGAATCTCAGAGTTGGAAGGGACCACAGAGGTCATTCAGTTCAACTTGCACCTGATGAAGAATTTCCCCTAGAATAACAATGAAAACACCCATCCTCTGCTTGAAAAACTCAGTCAGTCTCATTGTTAACAATTGCTCCCTCCCTTCATGTGCAATCAGATGTGGCTTATGCAGTGAGGGGCAGAAGAGGGAAATGCAAAAAACACCAGGTATAATGTCAGAAACATCTGGTCAAGACTCCAGTTGTGTGACTCTTGAAAGTTTCTCATCTGTCTAAGCTTTCCTATATGTAAAATACAAGTAAGAATATGGATGCTACATATTATCTCCCATGGTTTTTGTAATGATTAAATATGTATGACGCTGTTCATAGAATGCTTCATGAAAGACCATTAGTGCAACTGCAAAGAAGTAGGAACCTGTCTACAATATGCCCGGAAAGCTGGCCATGCAGTCTCCACTGATGGAGAGCAGAGAGCTCCTGAGGAAGTCCATTCAGCTTTTGCACATATCTAATCAATAGCTTTCCTTATTTCAAATCCTCTTTTCCCATCTAAACACCCCTAGTCCCTCCAAATGGTCCTTGTATGGCAGTTTCCTGTTCTCTCACTGCTCTGGAAACTTCCTTTGCCCATGCTCCACTTTATCAATGATTCTCCTGCTCCAGTCAGGGTAGGGGACTGCACATCTGGGCAATACACTTCTGTTAAGCTAGATCAAAATCGTACAAGCTGATTGGCTACCATGTCACATGGCTAACTGCATTAGAAATGTAGGCTGATCTTCCTCCCTGCGGAGGAGGTAGAGGGACTTAAAGAACACCTTTCACATGTGGACTGTTTGGGACAATGAAGGGTTCCTAAAAGAAACAAAGCAAAAGATTCAATGGGAAAAAGGAAAAGCTAAGGGAGACAGTCCCTTTATAGGATAACAGTGAATAGAACAATATAACACAGAGGTGAAAGGGAAGGAAAAGGACAGTTTAAAAACCGGGAGCTTAAAAACAGATTTAAGGCTCTTCCTGAAGAGCGGGGAGCTGGATTATTTGAAGAGGAAGATGACTGTCTTTCAAAAAATGATTCAGTAAAAAACCATCAGGTGAAAGAGATGCCAGTAAGGGTCAGAGGAAGAAGAGAAGAGTAGCCAAGAGTGGGTGATTTCTTGCTCATTCCTGGGTATAAAGGCAGCTATTTATTGATTCGGTAACAAAAGGGAGGTCTGTTGTCTTCCTGGGCCATTTATTCAAGACATAACAGAGAACCTCCTAAGACTTATTAAAAAGGATGACAACTATTCATTTCTTGTGAATCATGTGGACATAAATGCCAGACCTAACCTAAAGAGTGTTACCAATGATTATGAATTCTTGGTAAAGAAAATGAAGGCCACATGGGTACAGGTTGTATTTTCCTCCCTGTTACCTTTGAAGGGAAAGATTCAGAAAAGATTTTAGGCCATAACCTAAAATAGAGGGAAAGACACACAGCTAGCCAGCGATGAGGTATACCTAATAAAGGTTGTGAAAGATTTATTGCATGGGTGTCTTGCATCTTGCAAATCTAATCAAAAAGGTTTTGAACTAAAAAAGTATGGAGGAGAGAGAAGACTACATATGCCTGTCTTTCAAGACATACAACAGAGAGAGTATCTACCATGGACAAAGAATAGCAGTTGAGATACCCAGAAGTTCACAGGAGACAGAATCTAAACCTGTAGCCTAAAATTATCTACACAAAGGTGCTCAAGAAACAAAAAGGCAACAAACAAGAACTAGAAATCCCAAGGAAGCAAATTTGATCTCCAAGGTATTACTGAGATTTGTTCAGATGAAACCCATAATTGGAGCC
Organism: Pseudochirops cupreus; assembly: GCA_028627135.1. NCBI lineage: Eukaryota > Metazoa > Chordata > Mammalia > Diprotodontia > Pseudocheiridae > Pseudochirops > Pseudochirops cupreus. The sequence continues at coordinate 120,635,662 of CM053581.1, read as the reverse complement.
TGGCTATGAATAGGTATAATTTTTTCAAAAGAAACAGGATATTTGATAAAGGTAGGATGGTGTAGCAATGCGTAGCAAGAAGATATCCTTATATAAGGGAACCAGGAACCGGAGGGAAAAAATGAAGACAATATTTGGGTTAATATCAGTGGGAGAAGCAGGGATTTTGGAATAAATCATACAACACTTGGACAGAAAGAGGAAAAAGATGAGAAGATTGGGAAACAGATCATAAGCATGGCACAAAGGTATGATATACATGTTGTTGTGATTAGAGGGTTCAATTATCCAGTTGTCTGCTGGAGCTCTCTTTCTGCTAAAAGCAAAACAGTGAGAACTTCTTCATACTCTTTAGCAATAGTTTTATCCTTTTAAAAGTGGATGAACCACAAGGGGAAACTCTGTTCTGGATCTAATTCTCACCAATAGGGAGGAAGGGGTTGGAAATTGGGCTGGAAATTATGGAAACCCTGGGGTGAGTGACATCTTCTCTCTAGAATTTATGACAGAGGAAGGGAAATCTGGTTACAGTCTGACCTGCATCCTAGATTTTAAGAAAAGAGGTAGGTGAACTAAATAAAATAAAACATAGGAAAGATGCTCTAGAAGAAGTTGGCCTAGAAACGATAGAAAATGGTTAAGAATGGAATTATAAAGACACAAAGGAAAACAATTCCATCAAGTAGGAAAAATATAAAGAGACCGAAGTGGATGCACCAATCAGCTCAAATTTTATGAAGAAATGTGCAGAATATGGAAGGCAAAAGCAGGTAACAGGGGATGACACAGTCCTATACAAACAGTGTCAGGAGTGCTAAGGCTAAGAATGAGCTTAGCTTCCTGAGGAGAACTAAGGACAACAAGCAAGCATTATGATTTAAAAATAAATAAACAGAAAGTTCTACTGGGAGAAAAGGGATTTGCTTGGGGTAGATGGGATAATGACAACTGACAAAAGAAGCAAGACAGAGTGGTCCAAATCTTAGTTTGCTCCTTTTCTTTACTAAGGAGAAGGAGCTTTGCAAAGAAACATGAGAATGGGGGCGGCTAGGTGGCGCAGTGAGTAGAGCACTGGCCCTGGAGTCAGGAGGACCCGGGTTCAAATCCGGCCTCAGACACTTAACACAAAAACTCGCCGTGTGACCTTGGGCAAGTCACTTAACCCCAATTGCCCTCCAAAAAGCAAAAAAAAAAAAAAAAAAAAGAAACATGAGAATGAAAATGGCTAATAGGAAGCTGATATTCCAGGTAAGTGAGGATCTTATAAGAGAGAGCACCCCGCTGCCTTTGAATCGAGTTTACTGGCCCCAGCTGACCTATATCCTCAGGTACCAAAAGAACAGGCAACTGTGACTTGATAAACTACTCTCAGTAAAGTTTAAAAATATTTTTTTATTTTTAAAATTGATTTTTATTGATATAGTTTTATATTACTAATATTTTCCCCTATAATCACTCCTTATCTGCTTGCCCAGGGAGCCATTCCTTATAAGAATTTAAAAAAAAGGAGAAGAGAACAGAAACTAAACAAAACTGATCAATATATAGGAAAAAATAATGAAAAACTGGAGAGGTATTACAAGATTGGAGAAGAGAAAATGTTATACTGATTTTCCAAAAAGGGAAGAGAACATACTCTGCCAGAGAGACTGAGTTTGATTCCTAGGAAAATTCTAAAATGGATTATTAAAGAGATGATTGGTTAACTTTTAGAAAGGTAAAGATTATAAAGAGACAGAGTGGCATCATCCAGAAGATAGTCCAGATTAACCTAATTTCCGTTTTTGATAGGACTACTAAACTAGTGGATGAGGGAATGCTCTGGATACAGGTAACACATTGAAGAAAATTGTTGATAAAGTATCTCATACTATTCGTGAGTGCTGTGGACTAGAAAATACAGTTAGATTCAGAACTGTCTATATGGCCAGACTCAAAGAAAAGTTATTGATTTTTCAGTATCAGCATGGCGGGATGTCTCCTGTGAAGAAGTATCCCAGGGATCTATACTTGACCTTGTGCTACTTAACATTTTTACCAATGACTTGAATAAAGGTATGGATGGCATACTCATGTCTGTAGATGACACAGAGTTAGGCAGAAAAGCTAAAATACTGGATGACAGGTTGGATTCAAAAAGTTCTCTATAGGATGGAGTTCTAAGCTAAAACTAAAAAGATAAATCTATAGATAAAAAAATTACTTACTATGTACCTGGCATAGTGCTAAGTGCTGAGGATGCAAATATAAACAAGCTCAAAAGTCCCTGACCTTAAGAAGCAAACATCCTAATGAGGGAAGATATTGTATAAATCAAAGTTGGAAAGCCAGGGACAGGGAGAAGGGAAGAGAGGTTAAGGGAATTCACAAATAAAAGGATGCAGAGGCATAGTTAGGTAAGTTTCTCTCAAAAAGATCTGGTGAGTTTAGTGGCCTGCCTGCAGCAGCACAATGTGAAAACATTTGACTGGAAAGTGGCTGAAAGCCTGGTTCTAGTCGAGATAATGTGAGAGTTCACTGAATCAGGGCCCAGAGTGGGAGTCCAGTGGGAGTATAGGTGGTGGTGAGAAATGAAGATAATAAGATAAAATTTAAAAAGGATGAATGTAAATAAAATAAGTAAAATTCAATACAGACAAATGTATACTTGGGTACAAAAAAGCAACTTCACAAATTCAGGGAGGTGTGATTACACAGCAATTGTTCCGAAAAACACTCTCTCTAAGGGATTTTAGTGGATGGCAAACTCGAGGAGTAGGCAGTGTGATATTACAGCCAGAAAAGCTCAGGAGAGCTTGGGTATATGAAGAGAGGCACAGCTCCCAAGAAAGTGTCCTCCTTGCTCAGTGCTTGGCACATAGATGGTAAGTGCTTAATGCTTGCTGGCTGAGTGACCTGTCAGGCCCTATCTGGAGTACTGTGTTCAGTTCTGGGATGAAGGATATTGATAAACTGGGGATTATACTGAAGAGTGCCACCAGGATGGAGAAGGGCTTGGAATCCATAAGGAAAGCCTAACGGTACTGGACATAAACCTTTAGCCTGAAGAAAAGAAGACTTGGAGGAGAGGGATGCGACATGACTGCTGTCTTCAAGTATGTAAAGGGAGGAGGGATTAGACTTGCTATGTTTGGCTGCAGAGACTAGAACCAGGAGTAGTAAGGGAAAGGTTCAAAGCGGTCCACTGAAGTGTGCCCTCAAGAAACAACTCTCTGACAATGAAAACTATCCAAAAGCAGAACAATCTTAGAGGTCTTTAAGCAGAGCATGTGTGACTCATTATAACTCAAGTGTATATCTGGCACGGACTAGACGGCTGTTCAAGTTTCTTCCAAATCTAAAATTCTGGGATCACTATCCCCTGGCAGGAGGTATGCAAGTGAGCTCTGCTCTAGGGATCTCACTTGGCTTTGTGCTGCTGAACATTTTCGTCAATTGCTTGGATAAAGGCATGGATAGTATGCTCATTAAATTTGCAGATGACATAGGGCTAGGAGGGATGCCTAATACACTGGATAGCTAATGGAATTCATAAATAAAATGATGCAGTGGCACAGTTGTTAGGTAAGTTTCTCTGAAAAAGATCTGGTGAGTTTAGTGGCCTACAAGCTTGATACAAGTCAGCAGTGGGATGTGACAGTCAAAAGAAGTTAATGTGATTTGGCACAGCATTTAGAGAGCTACAGCTTCGAGGAAGAAAGAGGTAATGACCCCTTTGTACTTTTCTCTGGTCACATCACACCTGGAGTCTTGTGCTCAGTTCTGGGGGCTGCAGAAGAGGATGCTGATCAGCTGGACAGTGTACTGGATGAGGAAGGGCCTTTAGTTCACATCATATAAGGATTGGTGAAAGAAACTTGGAGATGTTTAGTCTGCAGAAAAGAAGACTTGTGGGGCACATGATGGCCATACTTCATAGGTTAAGGGTATCACTTGGCAAGGGGATTTAGCCACTTCTCTTTCGTCCCAGAGGGCAGAACCAGGAGCAAGGGGAGGGGAATTGCAAGGAGTTAAGTTTAGGTTTGATGTCAGCAAAAACTTCCTAATAAGCAGAACAAGTATGAAAATGGAAAAGGCTATGCTGGCAGGGAGAGGGTTCTACCTCCTTGGAGGGCTTTAAAGCGGAGGGCGGCCACTTGTCAGTATGCTGCAATGAGATTTTTTTTGGGGGGGGTATGAGTTGGCTTGGATGGTGGCTGATGGTCTGTTTAACTAAAAAATTGTGTGATTCTTCAGTGGTTCCTGTTTCCCTCTGGGATCAAATATAAACAAGCTCTTCAACTTGCCCAAAGCCCTCTGCAACCTGGCTTTCACTTAACTTTCCAGCCTGTGCTCTATTCTACATCACTCCTCTTCCTACATGTTGTGTTTCCACCAAATTTCTCCAAACCTGGCATTGTGCCTCTTGCCCCTGTGCCACTACACAGGCCGTCCCCAAGTGTGGATCTACCTCCTCCATGCTCTGATCTCTTAAATTAATTCCAGACTCAGTTCAGGTTTCACCTGCTCTGTAAAACCCTTCCTGATTCCTCTGGCTGTTAGTGCTTCCCCATCTCTGATGTGATCTTAACATTCCTTGCATGTTGTATCTGCTGGTAGAATGAAAGTTTCTTTAGGGCAGGGGCTGTTTTCCAGTTTTGTTTTTGTATCCCCAGCTAGCATAAAGCTGAATGCGACAACTTGTGTATAATGTGCGTGAAAAACTATTTAGAAAAGGCAAACACCTGACTCCCCTTTTAATCCTAGTCTCTTCATCTACATTGCCATTTTCTGAATTACTAGTCTGATACATTTTCTCTTTTTTAATCTGTATCATGTTGGAACCCCTTTAGCTGAAGAATGAATGAACAGAAGAACATTCATTACGTGCTTACTATGTGCCAAGTACTGGGCTCAGCATTTACTATTTTCTTAAATTTTAATCTTTTTAAAAAATTATTTATTTTTAGTTTATAACATTCAGTTCCATAAGCTTTTGAGTTTTAAACTTTCTTCCCCTCTCTCCATTCCCTGCCCAAGACAGCATGCAATCTGATATAGGCTCTACACATACATTCATATTAAACATATTTTCACATTAGTCATGCTATAAAGAATTATAATCAATGGAATGAGCCATGAGAAAGAAGAAATACAACAAAAAAGACAGCAAACAGTATGCTTCAATCTGCATTCAGACTCTGTAATTCTTTCTCTGCACACTTTCCATCATGTGTCCCTTGGAGTTGTTCCAGAACCTCGTATTGCTGAGAAGAGCCTAGTCTATCAAAGTTCGTCACCATGCAATGTGTTTATAACTGTGTACAATGTTCTCCTGGTTCTGCTCCCCTCACTCAGCATCAGTTCATGTAAGTTTTTCCATGATTCTCTGAAGTCTACCTGCTCATCACTTCTTATAGCACAATAGTATTCCATTACATTCATATACCACAGCTTGTTCAGCCAACCATTTACTAAGTGGATATCTGGTAGATATCTCAAACTCAATATATCTAAACCAAAGTTCATTATCTTTTCTCTAAAACCCTCCCCTCTTCCAAAACTCCTTATTACTGCTGAAGGCATCACCATCCTTCCAGACATCCAGGCATGCAACCTCAGTATTATCCTTGCTTCCTTACTTGCACTCAGCCCACATATCCAACCTGTTGCCAAGTCTTATAATTTCTACCTTTACAACATCTCTTGTATAGATTTCCCTTCTCTCCATTCATGCAACCCCCACTCAGCTGAAGGCCCTCATCACCTCACACCTAAACTGGCTTGCTATTTGTTGTCCTCATCTCAAGTCTCTCTAGCCTCCCATCTATCCTTCCCATAGGCACCAAAGTGATGTTCCTAAATCTCAGGCCTGGCCATGTCATCATCCCCTTGTTTATTGAGCTCCAACAGCTTCCTATTAACCTCTAGGATCACATATAAACTCCTCTGTTTGGCTTTAAAGTCGTCTTCCTCCTACCTTTCTAGTCTTCTTACGCCTTTCTCCTCTACTTGTATTCTTCTATTCAGTGCCACTGACCACATGATACTTCATCTCCCAACTGTTGTCTCCCATGCTTGGAATGCCTCTGTAGGCTTCCTGGCTTCCTTCAAGATCAACTCTAATCTCATATTTTATAGGAGGCCCTTCCCAATTCCTGCCACTGTAGTATTAAGACTGATTAGAGCAGAAGTGGCAAACACATGGCTGTGAGCCCAAACCAGATTAAAATGCAACTGGGAAATATTCAACAAAATAAGTAAAAGCACAATGAAGCACAGATAAACACTAACATATGGTTTCATTATGTACTTCACAGGGATACTTGTGTGTTCAGTGCCCCCCATTTTTATCTGAGTTTGACATGACTGGACTAGGGGTCCTTAGAGTGTACTACCATGACAGACAGCAAAGTCCAGGGGTACTTAGCACAGATGGCAATGCCTGGGGGTCCCAAGAGTATAGCAGAAGGAAATAAGGTATGGCCCTCTGGACTGAAAGCATATTAGCAGGGTATGGTGAAGACAAGACAGTGGGTATGCATAATATGGGGAACAGATCTGGACAGGGATAGAGCCATTGGGGACTGAGCAGGTAAGATCCCTTTCCTGCTCATACTTATGAGGCTATCCTTGATTTCCAACAGGGATCTTCCAAACTGGGAACTCTTCAGAACACCTGAACAGATTAAATTATGACTTGACACCTCTCCTGGAAGGGAGGGCTGGAAAGATGCTATAAACAAATATACTATAGCTTTTATCCTAGCAATGGTGTGGAATTCAAGGGCTTTCTTTAACCATCCACTTGAACAGGATTTCCTCATGTGTTAGGTCCCATATGGGCTGATTATCAAATAAAAACACAATGAAAATGCCAGAATTTTTATTCGTGCTAACAAAACTCCTGGGATTCATATGATTAAGAACAGAAAGGGACTTTTTGGGGGGCAGAGGTGGTGATTATTATACAAAGAAGCTGGGGAAAGAGATGTTTCCCTTTGAATAATAACACTATTATTTTGCCTTAGTAGCAAAACAAAACAAAAGCTGCTGCAGGCTTTCATCCCATCCATTTTAGACAGGTGCTTCCCAAAGCAATCAGAGTAATTCAAGTGGCAGCATACACTATACTCTGAAAGGATAAAAAACATTCTGGTCTCTTGCCCTGTGGTGCCAAGAGACAATAGCAGTAATGAATAATCTGGTGAGCAGAAATGATGCAGAGAGGGGCAGGATTGCCAAGATTAGAATCAGGGGATCATCCAGCCCCAGCATATGTCAGAGAGGTGGGAAGATAGGCAAATAACTGTACTTAATGGAAGCAAATAGGTTTACTCACTGAGAAAGCAAAACAGGATGGTGATGCTAAAACTTACCCGCAGACGCACCATATGTTATTTCCTGGAACTGACCAAATTCCCTTTGGGAAAGACTATTTATTCTAATTGAGAAAATCGTCCAAATGCATTCAAAAGACAGGCCAAGAAGATATGGGGCCACCACAACTAAACTTAATGTTTTAAAAAGCCCTTCCAGCTTGGTAGTACAGGCTGGAGCTTGTGCTCCAGAGACATATGTGTGGTTACCTTTTGCCATGAGAAGCCATTGGATGGAGGGGTCACCAGATCATGTACCTTTTTGACCAAAGCGACTCATGAAAACCTCTACTAAGATGTGGCGGTGCTGTAATCTCCAGCAGTGGAGGGAATACTCACAAAAATCACAGATCTTTAAAAGTATTTGGAAGTAGTTCTTAGGCCAAAGACAGAGGGACAGGTGAAGTTTCTAATAAATTAGGAGCATCCAGGATGGATGATTTAGCACTCAGCTTCTTGGAAGGGTGTTTTAGTGATCAGGACACTAAGGATCCCTCTTAAGCTGCAATGATGAAAGGTGGGGGGATGGTTCTCACAGGTATGATGAATCACATGAATCAGAATGACTGGACTTTTCTTATTTTCACCAAAGTAAGGAGAGAGAACAAGATGTAACTAGGATGATTTAGGCTTTTGGTAGATATTAGAAAAGATTGTTCAGAGGTCCCAGAAATCTATGCCCACGGAGGATGAGAGACATACCATCTGTATGGTAGCAGTTTTAGTGTGATACTAGATAGACAGAATTCTTGGTGTTCTTTTTCAGCCTTTAGGCTGGGAGAACAAACCCTTCAGAGAGGGAGGTGCAGGGTTGAAAAACAGATCCAAAGGAGAAGTAGCACATTTGCAGAGCCCTGTGGTATATGAGCTCCAAGAAGTTATCTGAACAACAATGTACACACTGATTCTTCATCAACAGGCAGCCAAAAAGACCACATGACTGACCCTGATAGCTACACTTGCCAGAAAAAAGTAGTCTTGCCTTTTGGATCACGGCTACTGGTATTATAACACCGAGTGGTAAGTTTAAAAACACACAATGACATTTTTCATGACAAGTTGGTGTTTCTCTTGTTTTTGTTTTAGTAACACTAAATCATTAAAAAGGGCTTACTTTGTTTATTTAGAGATGACCTTCATTCATTTCCCAAATTTATGTGTCTCAATTTCATATTACTAGCTCTCCTACAGCCAGTGAACTATCTGGTCCTATAATACCCTCTTGACTTATAAAAGGAATAACATTCAGCATCTTTAAAGCTTAATTCTCAGGTTTGAGTCCCCAGATCTGAGCCTCCTACTCTGTGTAAATTTCTTATAGTAGGAAAAGGAAGGCAGCCTGGCCTAGTGGAAAAAGAGCTGGCTTTAGAGCCTAGGAGGCCTGGGTTCCAGGCCTGCATCAGAGATACACTGGCTGTGGGACCCTGGGTTACTTTTTTATTTCTCAGTGTGCCAGACAGTCTGCTAAGCCTATAAAGTGGTATAGAAGGTGCTGTTCTTCGCAAGGACCTCCTTATACTCATGAAGCTACAGGTTTAATACAAAAAAAAGAGGAGAGGACTGGGCATTTTGTTTTCTTATAATAAGCTATTCTGCCCCATCTCACTCCATGCTGCAGAATGCACATGTACAACAGACAGACAGAGTTGACTTTCTGGAAGGCTTCTGCCCAGTAAAGCTAGAGAACAACTCACTTGGATTGTCTTGTTTTTCTTACTGCAGCATGTTATGACCCCAGAGAATTTCATATGTTCCTTTGTAATACGAGATTACTATATGTTCATACCTAGACCGTTCCTAAAGTTTCACATATACAGGAGATATTAGGGCACTTAGCAGTCAAAGACTGTAGGTTAAGCTAAAATAAATTATAGGCAGTGCTGTAGTGGAAACAGAGTTATTTCATATAATTCTCTTTCCCATGTTCTATAACTCAGTCAAACTGTCCTGCTAGCCCTGTTTCCTGAACTACACATTCTGTCTGCTTTGCCTTTGTATAAGATGTGACCCAAGCCTGGAATGAACTTCCTCTTCACCTCTGCCTTGAAGAATCTTTACATCCTTTAAGGCTCAGCTCAGATACCTTATCCTAGGTGGATGAAGCTTTTTCTGATTTTCCTAATGATTAGTGTGCCCTCCCTTCTCAAATTATCTGATATTTACGCATCTGTGTAGATGCAGGATCCCCCAGTAGACTGTAAATTCCTTGAAGTTAGGGACTTTTTCTTTATTTGTCTCTGTATACCCAATACCTTGTACAAAATTGGCACTTAAATATTTGTTGAATTGAATGCAACTGAATTGGAAAGCGTACTCGGGCTGGCTGGAGCCAAGCACTGTGTTCAAGTCCTCATTCTACTGCTGTATCAGAGGTAGGACTATGGGCAGGTCTGTCAATCTTTGCCCTACCTATGACACTGGATTACACTGGAGGATAAAACATCCAACATGAAAGTACAAAGTCTTAAATGCAACACAAAAGTAAGTCATTGTTAATAATAACAAACATGAAGAATATGCATATCTATACTACATCTACTTCCATAATGTTTTGAGACCACTTTTTATCATTTATTTCAGAACCTCTACATGATATTATTTCCATAAAACAATACAAAAATACGACCCACAAAATCATAGCTATTCCAGAAGTTAAATAGCAGGGGCAAGATGAGGATGCATATTCTCCAAGGCTGTGCCCTGGCTCAATGAATCACAATGATGGAATATTACTATGAACAATGATGCCATTTAAATGATTAGTATTTCATGGTTTGAAAAATGTAACAGTTTGGAAAAATCTGCTTTCTTTTCTTCCCTACTTGCTTAATAAGTTCTTTGGGCTTGGCCAAAAAGAAAGCTGGCTCTGGGCATTTTGTTTCAATAGACTCAACTGAGCAGGAAAGCTATGATTTCTGTGATCGGAAGTAAAGTAGCTCACCTCAGGCATGATTTCAATCTTCTCATAGCGGCGTTTGAAGGGCAGGGCGAGTACCTCCGCACGGCGATAAGACATTGCAGGGGGCTGGCAATCAATCATCAGGTCCATACGATGGGACTGGGCAGGGGGAGGTTGGGTATATTGCTCAGGACACACCACATGGAGGGGCTGGAGAGGCAGTAGAGATGGGGTTAGGGAACAGAAAAGGAAAGCAGTAAGTCTCTGAATCAAAGCTACCTCTCTACAATGTGACTTGACCCACTCCTTCCCCAAACTCTAGTCTTTCAGGCACTCAGGCTGGCATCACTGGACTCATTTTTGACTCTTCTTCCTCCACCCCTCCAACATCTAATCTAATAAGGACAACAGATATGGAGTCAGAAGGCCTGGATTTGGATACTGGCTCTGCTACTTACTACCTGTGTGACCTTGGGCAAGTCCCTTCTCCTCTCTGGCCTCAGTTTCCTCATCTGCAAAACGAGGGAGTTCGATGAAATGATCTCTATTACTCCCAGCTCTAACTGATGAATCTATGATCTATTTATATTCTGAACCGCCTCCCCCCTGTAAAATGTAGGCTCCTTGAAGGCAGGGACAGGCTTCTGTACTGCTTTTGTCTCTCTAGCACCTAGCACAGTACCTTATACATAGTAAGCACTTAACAGATGTTTATGAGATTGGGCTGATCTTAAGTCTTACTGAATCTTTTACCAGTCTCTAAGTTGCCCATTCACCTATAGCAAATGTTTTAAGCAGAGCCCCTCACCTTTTCTCACATACAAACTACTGTGACAGCCTCCTATCTTTTTCTCCCTTTCTCAAATCTAGTTCCACTTGGCAGCTAGAATAATTTTAATTTTCAACGTGTAATTTCTCTGCTCAATAATCTATGCTGTGTCTCTATGCTGAACATATCAAATTTAAACTCCTATGCCTGACTTTCATGGCTTTCTATCAACTATATTCTTTCTGATATCAAATCCAATTTTTGTTACTTTTTAAAGTGGAGTTTTTGTTCCATCCAAGCAAATTTGCTTCCTTGCTTATTTCTGTGCTGTTATACATGCCATCTCTCCTACTTGAAAGCTTCACCTATTTCCCTCTATCTTGCCATTCCATACCCTGATAATCAGAATCTAAATCAGGAGTAAGATTTCAGGGGAACTTCATGAAGGTGGATGGGGGAAAAAAAAGGTATATCTTTATTTCAATATAGTTTTCTTTATGATCTTTTACATTTTATGCCTTTAAAAAACATAATTCTGAGAAAGGGTCCAGAAGCTTCACCAGGCTGCTCATGAAGTCGATGGCACATAAAAGGTTAAGAATCCCTGCTCTTAGTAAATTTCCTCCATTAAGTTTGTCCTGATAAATAAACCCTACCTAACCAAGCACTCCTTATCATTACTCATGTACAACCTGAGCTGTATGATACAGTAACACTTATCATCTGGCACTCTTAAGGAGCTGGCACTGAAGCAAACCTTGTAGGCACAGACAATCCCCAGGGAGATCTGAAGCTTCACTGGGAAGAGATAAAGACACTAAGTACACCAGCAAACAAGGAAGAACACACTAATAGAAGCAAAGAAGAACAGAACACTAGTGATGGGAAGAAAAACAGCTCAATGGGAAGTGGGGGAGTGTTTCTTGTCAGACAAGGACATGAAGAAGAAACGAAAGGGGGTGCAATGCTGTTCCATATCACCTTTAACCTACATCTCATTCTCTAATGTTAGAAAACTGAGGTGCTGTCACAACTGCATTTGTTTATGCTTTGCAAACATTCATAAGTCACTCTCATGTTCCTAGGATTCCCTCCTGTCCTCAATTCGACCCTTTAAGGTCTTTGAGGAAAAGAAGTCATTTCTAATCCTTTCATTATCACTCTGCATTAGCTGTTAGATGATTAGCCTGAACTGTGACTACAATGCAAGCTCAGCATCCGGGTCCCTTGCTATTGGTGGCAAGCATGCAATGTGTTCTCCACCACCAGGTGGTGCTACAGTCACGTAACAAGCAGTGACATCTCTCTTGGGCATCCTAATAATAAATTTCAGTTCTTGAATACAAAAATGCTTTAAAAAATTAACTTACTAAAACATAAATACTTTAAAAACTAATGAAAAAAACTAAAGAATTATGACCTTTCATAGCAATGGAAAAAAGAAAACAACAAATCTCCCTACAGTCATTAAATTCAATAACCAATAATTGCCCCTTTAATACCTAACCATTAGTCTGACCTAACTTCAGACAATATAGAACTCCAGGCTTTCCCTTCTAACTCACTACAAGCCGACTGAACATGGTATTCTGTCCTTTAGACCTGCCTGCTTCCTTCATCCTTGAATTTCCTTCTTTTTACCTCTGGAATGGTCACTAACAGTACTCAGAACCCTTTTTTACTTTCCTCTCTGACTCCAATTTCAGCCCAAAGTGCTTTTTCTCTTGCTCTTCCTCTTCAGAAATGACACACTGGATTCTCCTGCTGATTCAAACATTAGTACATAATACAGAAGCCTAAATGCTTACAAAGCATGGATTAAATAACTAAAAATTTAGTAAGACAAATGAATGGAAAAGGCTTTTTAACAATTTTCTTATATGAATCAATGGCAACAGAGGTACGCAAATTACTCCTTCTGCAAATAAAAGCAAGTACAACTGTTTTAGGCACGTATTTAAATGAGAATGTTTTTGCAACAGTTTTCTTCCTATGTTTTACTAAATTTAACATTAAAATTACATTACATTTCCTAAACACAAACAGGTAAGAAGGTAAGGAGAGACAACTTGAAGGTTATGAGAAAGAAGACAGTTAAACTGGGAGTAAACACTTGCTAGGGATCAGTAACAAGGTAGATAATTGAGACTTCTCTTTCTTGTGGTTTTGTTCCTATTAGATATTAAGCTCTCCAAGGTAGAGACGACGTTTCCTACTTCTGTTGTAATCCTCCTTAGTGCTAAAATGTTATACTTTTTCTACAGTGGATTTTCCAGTAATGTTGTTTATGGTTAGGAAACATGGTAGCAGAGAGGACAGAGCATGTGCTGGGAGTTAGGACAACCCAAGTTCAAATTCTACCTCAGACACTTATTGCTTATATGACTATGGGCAAGCCATTTAACCTACCTCAGTCTCCATTTCCTAACCTGTAAAATAGGGGAGGTTGGACTTGATGGCCCCTTCCAACTTCTAAGCCCCTTCTAAGGCCCCTTCCAAGTCTAAATATATGGTCCCATGTCAATACTAATAATTCAAATTATAGTTTTCTCTGCCATTATCTACCAAATAACCCTCCATTAATTAAATAACTTAAATATAATTTAATAACAATTTAAAATACAATCATCTACATTTAGAAATAGTTTTTAATTATTTTATGTTTATTTAAATATAATTTTAAAGATAATAACAGGAGAATCTTATTTGAACTTATTAGTTAATTAAGGGTGGACAACAGGACTGCAAACTTCAAGGGGAAAGAAGAATCATTCCAACAAACATTTCAAGAAGCAATTCGAAGGAAAAGAAGGGAGGGGGCAAAGGGGGAATATAAGAAAGAAGAAATCCGATTGGCAATCTGACTGGCAATAAGGATAGAGTTGTATAAGAAAGGCGTAAGTTACTGAAGATTCCCTTCAAGAATTGTGAAAGAAGTCTCAAAAAAACATGAGTTTACTTTTTAACTCAGTGATGTTCTAATCACAAATCTGTCCTATATTTTATCACTTCTTTTGGTTGTATTTCCTAGTATTTAAGTTGACTACAGCTATTCCCTTTCATATTCTAACATCACTGAAATCTAGATTTCCAGATTCCACCAGACCTAGTGCACGTGTGTGTGTGTGTGTGTGTGTGTGTGTGTGTGTGTGTGTACGTGCACAAGACAGAGAACAATCGTTCTGGGCATATTATGCAGGCTTTTTCAAACAGCATGTCACTAACAGAATTAGAATAATGACCAAGGCTGTGCAAAGTCACTGAAATGCTTTCAACTTGGAATCAGGATGCTCTCTGGTTGAAAAAAGGAGGTAGAAGGAGGGAGTGATTATTTCTATTCACTTAGTAGGCTTGTAATAAATGTTTCTTAACTGAATAACTATTTCTTTCTTTCAGTCTGTGTTGCAGAGGAGGTACTTGGTCTAGTTTTAAAATAAAGTACAGGTAAAAATAAATAACAGTTCACTCTACTTTCTCCCATTACGCCTCTTTTCAAATGGAAGCTTCTTTCAAAAAACAGACATCATAGCTTCCCTCTCTAAATTTTATGAGTAGCTGAGACACCGTCACAGATATCTCCAAATAAGGTGACACAGAACCTCCAACCCTGACTCCAAGAAGTTTGGCCCACATGAAGTAGAATCTCTGGCAGCGCAGAGGACATCAAATTCATATCATCACCTGTACTTCCTTGAGCAGCTTTGACACCTGAATGAAATTGAGCCTTGTATCGATAGGACAGTAGATACATTTCATGGCCAAGGGTTGGTAAGGAGCCAGTGCATCTAGATATGAAAAGTCAGGTTCTGGAAAAAGAACAAAAAAAAAGATTTTAAAAGAAAGGGAGGCAGCAAAGCATTTTGTTGGTCTCTATTGATGGAATAGCTAGCTGCTAGCTCTACTTCCTCAATTTTTCATTTCTATTCCTCTATTTCCTGCTCTGCTCCTCAATTTCCAAAAGGAATTGGATTGTGGGCTCTAAGTTTCTTCTGGCTGTAAATCTATGATCCAATCATCCCATCTCCACTTTTCTCCATTAGAAAATGCTAAATTCAACTGTATCACATTTTCTTCTTAATTATTAATGGGATGCTTTAATAAAAGCTCCTGAAGGTTCAAAAAGATACTTTAGTTATTCCAAAGGATTAGTGATTTCACTGGCGTGGATTCACTGCCTCCATGAATCCTGAACATAGTAATAGAAAGTAATTAGAAGGGGTTGTGGTCAACTACATGAAATCAGCTTGGTTCATGTTTTCAAGAGACTGTTGAGGATGGGGGAAGGTTACATGCAGTATCACCTCATGAAACACTGTCTCTGTTAACTCTTATTTAGTTTTCTGACATAACAAACAATTGGATTAACTTTCAAATCTCAAAAGCAATGAATGATTAGGGGCTCAAAAAGCTGGAGAAATGTGACAAAGACAATGCCAAGGCACTGCAGACAGAAACCTCCTAACCACCATGTTTACTTCAGGTTTTCTTGTCCAATACTGTCTGGTGACCTACCAACCACAATGGGTTGTCACAGAGTGCACCTGGCCTAAGGAAGCTTGGGCTCGAGTCCCACAACTTCTACTGTGTGAATTTGGACAATTCGTTTAACTTGTCTGAGTCTCAGCTTCCTCCTAAGTAGAACGGGATAAGCACATATGTACCATTGACCTTACCAGGCTATATTTCCATAAACATGAACAATTGTTATTATTGGTGCTTATATGCCTTTTACTTTAAGCAGGTTTCTACAATTCTTATGTTGTTGTCCTTCGTTCTTGAAGAGGACCAAAATGATATCACTATGCTAGTCAAGTTACAGTATGTCGAATTGTGGCTGATCAGACCAATGAGAGCTTGGAATGCTCTACCACAGGTCAGGCATAAATAGTCCATGAGAACACTTGGGGTGGTTCTCTAGATTTGCACATCCTGCATTTCTTTTGAGTTACTGCAATTCTCCTTTGCTCATGGAGCACAGCACCTTCTCTGATGAGGGTACACCATGCTGGGCAGTCCTGTACCATTGTCTCCCATGGCGTCCAATAAGTTCCAAAGTTCTTAAGAAGAGACCTTGAGAGTATCCTTGTATCACTTCTTCTGACCACCATGTGAGCGCTTGCCCTGTGTGAGTTCTCCATAAAATAGTCTTTCTGGCAAGTGTATGTTTTGCATTTGAATAACATAGCTAGCTTGTCAGAGTTATGTTCTCTGAAGAAGACAGCACAACTCCACCTTTTACTTTAACTGGGTTTCTACAATTCTTATGTAACTCTCTACTTGAGTCTGAGTTTTTTTGGTAAAGGTTTCCTTTCTTTGCAAACTTTAAGGCACTGTATACATGACAGCTATTATTGTTTTTCCCCATCTGTAAAATGGGGGTAATAACACTTATACCACCTACTTACAAAGCAGTTGTGAGAATTAAAGCATTATGTAAACCTTAAAGTACTGAATAAATGGGAACCATTAATAAAAAGAATACTTAAACTTCAATAGAGCACTTGCTGAATGTCTATCAAAATGCTGTAGTAAGGACTTCAATTGGAAGTGATTATAAAGGTTTTTAAGATCCTCTCCAGAGGCAGTATGCCAGCTTCAAAGTCAGGAAGACCTGGGTTTATGCCCTGCCATTGACACACGGTTTCTATGGGACCCTGAGCAAAGCACTTTTCAGTGTTCTTAGGTTATTCTCTAAGACCCCCAAGTTGCAGAGAAAGTGCTGACCTGAACTGGGAGAAGGAATTCCTTCATTTGGGAGTCCTCTCTGTCAATGAACTTGCTGGTTCAATTTCTATCCCTAATCAATCACCTCCAAGTTCTTGTACTTATTAAAGCTTACAGTTATTTAGGACGTACTTTACAGTTCTCACAATAAACCTTGGATGTATATAACACAAGTATAATTATCCTCATTTTATGGATGAGAAAGCGGAGGCCCAGATAGAGGAAGAAGGTGTCTTGTCCTGGGCTAGTAGAAATGTTTTGATTCCAAGGGCAGTGCTGAGACTGCCCCTCAATTCCTCTTTCTTCCTCCTGTTCTGGTAATGTAATCCTGCTCACATTTAGTTTTGAACTAAGTAGCTGAATACATAAATGTGTGGGGAGAGTAAGAAAATACAAAGGCCTGGAAAGGAATCCTCTACAAACCTACTTGGCAAGGCCATACCCATATGGGCAATCAGATACCGGCTGTACATTTTGTAGAGAAAGTTACAAAATATTTGATAATATTTCATCACTGATAATCATAGAATTTTCCACTGAAGTTTTGCTCTGCAGCTTGATGGTGTACAGGTAACCCTTGATATGAATGGTCTGCGCCAGTGAAGTGTAAGTTCTGACAGATCTTATGCAAGCTGCAACAGATTTGAGGAGGAAATTGGCAAAACATTATCTGCCTATAGTGGCTAGGTGGTACAGTGGATAGAATAATGGGCCTGAAGTCAGAAGACTCATCTTTTTGAGTTCAAATCTGGGATCAGATACTTAATAGTTGTGTGACCCTGAACATGTACTTAACCCCGTCTGCATTGGTGCTTCAACTGTAAAATGAGCCAGAGAAGGAAATGGCAAATCAGTATCTTTGCCAAGAAAACGTCAAGCAGGGTCACAAAGAATCAGACATGACTGAAACACCTGAACGTATCTTCCCATCATCCGTGGATCAGCCTTACTAGATTGGGAGAGGCTCATTAGGTTGGCCACAGGGGCAGGGAAGATTCATTTTTCTGCCAAAGCAACTCTCAAAACCCTCTCCTAAGCCAGAGAGAAGTTTCATTCAGTTTCTGGTTCAAGATAATCACACCCATCAAGTTATAGAGCCCTCGTGTACTAGTGCATTTATCCCTCCTGTTTGCCAAGAATTTTCAACTTTCTAAAGAGCTTTCACTCCTACAATCTCATTTTATCACCCCAATACCACGAATTAGGGGAAGGCAGGTATTATTTCTATCTGACAGATCAGTAAACTGAAGCATAGTCAAATTAAATAGTTTGCGTAAGGGCACAAAAGAGGGAGCAGCAGAGGTACCAATGAGGTATAAGTGGGAGAGCTGAAATCTGGTAGTAAAGTGAATTTTCTGCATTTGAAGAACAGAAACAATGTGAAAAATAAGATGGAAATGCTCGTTTTTCCTTTGCTCTAGTATTAGACTGTACTTCATCTTAACCTGTTTCCATAGGGAGGATTAGTCTTATAAATGATTGAGAAATGTCAGTCATTAAGAACAATCCCATTGTCTTTTCATTTGGTGGAGAGGCTGAGTCAAAGAATTTTTCCCAAAATACTCAGGAAGTAGAGTAAATATCAGGAAAAAAAAATCAATGACTAAGGTAATCTGATTTAATTTTTTTTGGTGGTAGTGATAAGGCTAGAGGAAGCCTTTCATAAAGCAACTTTCATTGGACTAAGTGAAGTGTAGTCTCTGTCAAACTCTGCACAGTTTTCACATTTTGTGTTTGCAAATTTACTCCCTCTTAAATTATGAAGGAGTTGACTAATTTTAATAAAACCTGGTACCATATTGTGATATGGTTTAAGTTTAATCTGTGGGTCAGTATAACAGTTTGAAATAAAATGACCAATGATAAATTTTGAAATGGGCCTATTGGCTTATAGTTTTTAAGACTTTATTGAAACAGTCTATAGAAATATGATTACATTATATGATATGTATAGTTCATAGAGCCACTACCTACAGAAAACTTAAAGCTCAAAGACATAATAATTTCTCACTAATTTTAACTTCTAATAATATAGTAGTTTTTTTAGTCGAGTCTGTTAAATAAGTATGAGTAGGATACGCATTATCTCATTACTTATTTTCTCATCAATATTATTAATACTTAATAGTAGAATCAATATTCAACTGCTACAGACAAGCATATATGGGAACATAGCAACTATACTATGATATATCAGGGTGAGTCATTTGAGAAGTATGTAACTGGTGATGTGATTTTAAAGAATACTATATATTAAGAAAGTGACTTAAGCACCATCAAAAACTACTCAAGTGAAAATAAAGACTAAAAAATAGCTGACGCTTCTGTAGATGTCAGAAGGCCCTCTTTCCTTTTGGCTTTACTAATTCTAAATTAAATATGGATATGAAAACTAAGTTACCTTAGTTTTCCAGTGTACGAAAAAAAGAAGACAGTAAAGACTGTGTTAAATGCAGTTTACTGTCTTTTCATGTTAATCTAGATGAAAGACAAAATACTGTTCTAAAAATCTTACATTTCACATTTATAACTAGTTAGAAATTTGAAAAGAATAATCAAAAAATTTTTTTTTCATGAAAATAATTGTTGTGGTTGAGTAGCTAGAATACATAAATTATTTTAGATAAATAAAACAACTGAAATTCAACATTCTCCCATTTTCCCCTTCAGTACTAGAGTAAGAGATACTCATGATCCTTTTTAAAGGGAATTTCTTAAATTCCACTGATGCCTTAACGCCAAAAAGACCTAACTCCCATGACCATTCCTCACTAGCCTGTTCAATTTTTTTCCTCTCTGTTGGCTATTTCCCCTTTGCCTTCAGACATGGATAGGTCTCTTCAATTTTAAAGAGATTTTCTCTCGTCCCTGATACCTTCTCTAGCATTGGTCCTATTTCTCTCCTTGCTTTGAGGGCCATCACACTTAAATGAGGGGTTGACACCTGCTGCCTCCATTTTCTTACCAATTTTGAGCTCAAGCTTCCATCCTCATAAATTTATAAAAAATTACTCTCATGAAGGTGACCGAAACTTTTTTCCTAACAAATTAAAAAAGCATTTTCTCAATTTTCCTCTCCACAACCTTTCTGCTGCATTTAGAACCTGATAAATCTGTTGTTTTTGAAACAATATCAGGTCTTAGCTTCCATGAAGGTATATAATTTATCACCTAACACTCTGAACTCTCCTCTTCCTACTTCTTAACTGTGGATATTTTTCAGTGATCATCCTTTGGCTTCTGTTTTATTTTCTGCATTGTAACTCCCTTCCTGAGAGAACTTTTTCATTTTATGGAATCAATATTCATATTCATAAATATGATTCTGAAATCCTCAATCAAGCCCTGATTTCTTATTAACTCTAGTTGTGATTCTCCATCTGTCTGTTGGACATTTCCACATAAATGTTCCAATGTCACTTTGTATTCAGTATACTCAAAATCAAATATATAATCCATTTATGAATAATTTATAAATTAAAAAATCCTATTTTTCTTCAGTCTACTTACCTACACACCAGTTCTATTATTAGAAATAGTATTCTATTTGTTCATTCATTCATTCATCTGTTCATTGATTCATTTATCAAACATATTAGAGACAAAGTTTAGATTAGACATGGTTATTGCCCTCAAGGAGCTTACAGTCCAGAATAGGCATAAGCTACAGATAAAGGTTTGTATAATAAAAATAGCTAGCATTTATGTTGTGATTTATTATTGTCATTTTATAGATGAGGAAACTGAGGTTAAGAGAGTTTAAATGACTGCCCCAAGGTCACACAGCAAGTGGATTTCTGAAGTAGGCCTTGAATACAGATATTCCTGATCTCCGTGTCTAATAAAAACATTACAACATTTCCAGAATAAATTCATATGGGAGCTCCATGGAGAAAGGTTCTTATTGACAGGGGAAATCAGGGAAGGTTTCAGAGCAGGTGGAATTTAAATTATTTTAAAGAATGAGAAGGAATTAAAAAAAACAGAGGGGATGGAAGGGGATATAGGAAAAGGCACAGAGGCAAGAAAGTACAGGGTGTTTAAGAGGTGCATAGTAGTCTGGTTTGGCTGGAGCACAGAACATGTGGCAGGAAGTAACTAGAAGTTAAGATTGGAAAGGGAGAGTGCAGTCAGATTGTAGAAAGCCTTGAATTCCAGATGA
This sequence comes from Pseudochirops cupreus, assembly GCA_028627135.1. Classification (NCBI taxonomy): domain Eukaryota; kingdom Metazoa; phylum Chordata; class Mammalia; order Diprotodontia; family Pseudocheiridae; genus Pseudochirops; species Pseudochirops cupreus. The sequence goes on along the minus strand of CM053581.1, from coordinate 120,614,750 downwards.
AGGAGGTTTTGTTATTGGTTATTAACCTCTACTCAGCTGGCACTAGGGAACCAATGAAGGATTTTAAGTTAGAGAAGAGACATCATTATACCTGTACATTAGGGAATGCAGAATTCTAAGATCTAGGGGCCCCTATAATTAGATAATTACGCCAAAGTTTACTAAAATAAGGGTATAATCTGAGGAAGTGTGTCTTTGGTCCCCCGTAAATCTAAATCCCTGACTCAGTCCTTTGTTTTTTTTCCATAGAAGAGAAGTCTGACTAGAAAATGACGGGTAGATTGGCATAGGAAAACACTGCAGGTGGGGAGTTTTTTTTTTTGTGATAGTTCAAGCATACTGTCTTGAGGACCTTTGTCTAGAGTGGTGGCAGTGGGAATAAGGAGTGGGTGGGTGTGAGAGATGCCAACGATGGTGGAGTCAAAAGGGATCACTGAGAGCTCAGATATGACAGCTGAGGGAAAGGAAAGAGCCAAAACCAGCCCCAGTGTTTTAAACATGGGAGACTAGATGAATGGTGGCATGTATCACTGATGGAAATAGTGAAATCAAGAGGAGAAGCAAGTTTGGATGGAAAGATAATGATTTTGGCAAATCTGAGATGAGAGTAGAACAACTAGGACAGTTGGACATGCTAGTCTAGAGCTCAGATAAAAAGCCAAGGTTGGAGAGATACCTCTTTGATTCATCTAGACAGAGGTCCTAAGAGGAAGTCACAGAATTAAATAAAAAAATTGTCAAAAGGGAGAGTAAACACAGCCCAGAATAGAACGCTAAGGAACACTCACTTTAAGAAGTCAAGAAGGGTAGCCATGTGACCTTGGGCAAGTCACTTAACGCCAATTGCCCTGCCTTCCCCCCTCCAACACACACACACACACACACACACACACACACACACAGGAATCCAAAAAGATTATCTTGGGGGCCGCTCAGTGGCATAGTGAACAGAGCACCAGCCCTGGAGTCAGGAGGACCTGAGTTCAAATTCGGCCTCAGACACTTGACACACTTACTAGCTATGTGACCTTTGGCAAGTCACTTAACCCCAATTGCCCTGCCCTCCCCCCTCCAAAAAGCAAAAAAAAAAAGTCTCAAAAAAAAGAAGTCAAGAAGAGAACAAGGATCATCAGAAAAGGATAGCAAAGGACAGGTGAGAGAAGTCAGAGAATAAGGAAAGTTGGGATCTCTAAAGTTAAAGGAGCAGAGGGAATTCAATAAGATAGAATGGTCGACAAAGTCCAATGAAACAAAAAAGGTGAAGGAGGATGATAGCTGAGAAAAAGGCCATTATATTTGATTATCAGGTCACTGATGACCTCTGAGAGAGCAGCAGCAGTAGAGTGGTGGGGGTAGAGGCTAGAGCACAAAAAGAACTTTTACAAGTTTAGCAATGAATGGAATGAGAGAGATGGAATAGTAGAAAAATGGGATAGAAGCAAGAATGTAAGGGTTTGAGGAGAAAGGAAAATGATTTTAGGCAGATGCAAAGCAGTGAAAAGAGATGAGAGATTAAAGATATATGAGGGCGGATGACTGATGGACTAAGATCCTAAAGTGGTAAAAAATGGGACCAAGAGCTCAGATAGATGGAATAAAGGGCTCAGATGGAGGGATAAGATTTAAGTGAGGTCTTTTATGATTAAAGTGAAAGCAACCAGACAATAATGCTAAGAAGTTTTG
>CM053581.1:120570403-120612567 GCA_028627135.1 Pseudochirops cupreus | reverse complement strand
ATCTCAATTTTCTTATGGGCTAAATTATCTGTGATCAGCATTGGGAAGAAAGGCATAACTTAGAGTGTGAAGAGTCCTGTAGACTGGCTGTGAAGAGTAAGGTATAGAGTCAATCTGACTACGGGAACTATCTGGCTGGTTATAGCCCACAGTAAATTTGTAGTATATGAAGTTACTTCAGATTTGTAGCTCTCTCCAGCAATGCTTTGGCAATCTGAGATGAGGAGCAGAGAAACCGAATTGTAGGGGGGGGTTATCACATTGCAAACAGCAGAAGAAAGAAGAAAAGGCTTCTACAGTAATAGTTCATAATCTTTAGAGGGGGTTTCCCCCTAAACTTGAGGTCTTCAAGTAAAGGCTGGTCAAATAAGGGTCAAACAAGATGGCCTGTGAGGTCTCTTCTAGCTCCATGATTTTGTGAGTCCACAAAATATTGGTGGTGAGTCTAGTGTAGCATACTGCTGGCAAATCTGCAGACTTATGGCTCAGGTACTCAGAAAAGATCAGAACTGAGCTTTACCTACACTGAGTAAAATTGTAGTTTGGGGAGGTAGTGATCTTAGGAGTTAAAGCAGATCCATTCTTCCCATGGCTGGTTGTTAGCTGCCCAGATTTTACTTTGACCAAGTTAAAAGAATATCTGGCAATCCTCTAGAACTGTTATTCTGGTTACCCTGGGCAAGCTGTGTCTTAAAATGACTGAAGGTTCAAATATTGAGCTTTTAAGATACCTGGAGTCTTAAATATGGCTCAGGGTAGCCAATTGCTATTGGTCACACTATCTGACCTTGTCAGGGATTTTTTTCTTCCTTGAGCAGTTAAAGTCTCCAGAAGAAAAGCAGCTTGCTACAATTCAAAGATGTGATTCTTATCAAATGCCCCCAGAGGGACAGACATGGGAAAACAAGACTGGTTACTGGAATTAGTCTTATGTTATAGAGCCAGTTCATAGCTTCACTCTAGGAAGTGCCAACTATTTATCTGAGATAGAGAATTAAAAAGAAAATGCAACTATTAAGGGTGTGTAAGGGTGTGTGTATGTGTGTGTGTGTGTGTGTGTGTGTGTGTGTGAAATTTTTTCTTTTTTTTCTCACCAACTAGTTGTGTGACCTTGGGTAACTTGAAGTCTCTTTGGAACTTATTTTTTTCACAAGGTCGTTAGACTAAATAATCTGTCATAGCCCTTTGCTATGATTCTCTGCTAGTATACAATTTAAGTGACTTCATCTTGGGACCTTTCCCCTTGGCAACTGTGAATTATAATGGGACAGACAAGAGTGATTTTCATACTTACCTGTGAATATAACAGTGTTGAGACTTGATTTTCCCCACAGTTCCATGAAATGTACAACATCTCCAAATCGGAGGGAAGGATGACCAGTGAAAACTACACATGGCTGTTTAAAATCATTGCTGAAGTCTCCATGGATGCTGGGATAGTGCTTCAGTTTGTTGGTCTGAATGAGCTGGAAAGAATGTGAAAATGAAGATATACCAGACTATCTAGGATGAAAAGAAGTGCAAAGTCTTGCTACTTACTGCTACAGAATGCGAGTGCAGGTGGAAATGTACTTATGAAACAAAGTGACTTTATTTAAATTGGCCCAGTACCATCAAAGTTATGCAGTATGGCTTTCAGGGCAAAAAGCAATAAAGTTCTTTTGTTAATATCAAGTCACTTAAAAGAGTTTTCTTCCATATACAATGTCATTTGTCACTAATTTACTTAAGTGTGCCAATTTACTATCCTACTTAATGTCCTATGAAATGCTAAAGAGTTCTATTCCAAAGAGCCTACAATGTCAATTACTGATTGTATGCTATGCAAAGAGTTTTCTAGCAATTTGTGTTTCAGAATGTTATGCTCTTCATTTAATTTTAGCAGCCGTACACATATAAGGCTCAAACAAGGATAATGACAGAGATACAAGAGGGTCTGTGCATCTGGAAATTTTGAACTATCTAGTACTTGCTGTACTTGTGGGACATCTTCTGGGTATGCCTCCTCTACCATCTTGTGATATGGCTAAGGAGCTGGTCCCTAACATGAGTTCAGTCAAGCCCTTGGGAACCCAGACACTACAGTTATCACCTGCTACTTGCCTAGCTCTCAAAACTGTAAGAGATAACAAGCCTTAGGGAACCAGAGGCAGCAGAGTGAATTGAGGAGTTGCATTGATCACCACAGATCCCCAATGTTTGGATGTTCCCACCATAATGCTATATACTTCCTCTGTTTTCCCACGATATCATCACTGCTCTAGCCTTACTTTCCTCCTTTTGAAGTCTTAACCCTATAACCAGTTTTCCTGGCTGCTTTGTCCTGCCACTGCTCAGGCCTTGGGTTACCTCAACCATCTCTCTTTCCTATTTCTGTGCCCATGCTGCTAAATGCCACTGAATAAAGTCACTGAGTGGCCCAATTAGGTCCATTACAAATTTATCTTAATTAATCTCAACTGGTTCTGCACTGCTACATGGCTTCTGGACCAGAACAAACTACTTCCTGCCTCTTCCTCTTCATAGGTTTCCCTAATCCAACAATGCCATCATATAGCTAGGTTAGCTCCAATTCACAAGTACATGGCAGGTCAGGCAGTTGAGAGCTGTGTCAACACAAGTCATTAATTTTGAAACTTCTAATCTCTTGCCTTCATCAGTGAAGGCTCATTTTATCAACCAATCCAGATTCTGTTACCTACTGACTCCCAGCACATTCTCCCTCCTTTCCCAATGAGTTTAGTGCTTGGCTTATGGTTTTAAGCTATATCTTACTTATATAATTATGTTATTTCTTAGTTTACATCTTACTTCTTCCTTAGTTCTAGGGAATTCCACCATAAATGTTGATGTTCTCATGATATTATAACTTACCAGTTCTTTAATCTATTCAATGCCTATTACCTAGGCCTCCAATCCACCTCAGTCACACACAGTGTTGTCATACTTTTGATTTTTCCATTGCTAGCAAATGTCCTGCTTGCATGTTAAAGAACTCTGAATTTCCTTTATCTGCTTATAAACTTTAATCTCTCCATCTCTCCTGATCCTAATTTCTGTTCTCACTGTGATCTCCAATCCCTCCATCCTGTAGCACCATCCCAGGCCATCACATCTGCTCTGGCTACATTCACCTCCTTTCCCAATTTTCAGCCCTTAGTGAACCATTTTCACTGTATACTCTGTTCTATTCTTAAATTCTTTCTTCCCTTGTCCTATAATGGATTATGTTTTGCTAAACCCAAACCTGGATTATTCCTACCACCCGCCTAATCACATACTGCTGAATAGAACATGAAGAAATAAAACTGCTGACTGGATCCACTAAACATTTATATTAACTAGTCTCAAATGGACTCCCACTATAGCAAGTCAATCCTATTGCTAACTGATTACTACTAATCCCTAACTGATTCCCTATCCCACTCACCAGAGGAAGTTATCCCAAACTTTTTCTTGTTTGCTTAAGCCTCCTATGCCACTTCTTCCTCCCACTCTTTCTGATGAAGAACCTTGCCTCATATTTCACCCCCTAAAATTGAAGCAATCTGACGAGTGCTCCCTCGTCTCTCTCCTCATTTCACATCCTTCTGACATCATCCCCCCCTTTTTCCAACTATCTCTGCCTTTCTTCTAATTTATCATAGTGAGGTAGTCCCTTTGCTTGCCAAGTCATCCTCTCTCTATATGTACTCCTAAGCACTCCTGAGCCCATCTCAAATACACTGTTCTAAACTATCACCCCCATTCTCCCTCTAATCTCTCCCAATATACTGGCTCCTTCCCCACTGCCTACAAGCACTCAAGTCTCCGTGAGCCTTAAAAAGTCCTTGCTAAATCCTAAAAGCTGGCATTAATGTAACACTTTAAGGTTTGCATATATTACACCTCATCCAAGCTTCACTACAATTTTGAGAGGTAGGGGCTACTATTATTCCCATTTTATAGATGAGGAAATACAGGCAGGCAGGAGTTAAGTAACTTGCCCAGGATTACATCAGGATTAACTATCTATGGCAAGATTTAAAATGAGGTCTTCCTCAGTCTATGTCCAACATTATTCACTGTGATCCTACCTGCCTAACTTATGTTCACCAGCTTTTCTTCTATTTCTCTCTCTTTTCAACTAAAGTCTTTGAAAAAAGCCTTTTACACTTAGGGCTTTCACACATCTCTTGCTCTTTTTTTGTTTTATTTTTTCCCCAATTACATATAAAGACAATTTTTAGCATCATTTTCTAAAAAAAATTTTGAGTTCCAAATGTGATACCTCCCTCACCTCTCCCACTCCCTAAAATGTTAAACAATTTGATATAGGTTATACATGTTCAATCATGCAAAACATATTACTATATAAGTCATGTTGTAAAAGGAAACACAGATCCAAAGGGGAAAAAACCCCACCAAAAAACCACAGGAAGTGAAAAACAGTATGCTTTGATCTGCATTCAGACTCTATCAGTTCTTTCAAGATGGGCAGTAATTTTCATCATTAGTCCTTTAGGACTGTCTTAGATCATTATATTGTTGAGAATAGCTAAGTCATTCACAGTTGATCCACTGTACAGTATTGCTGTTACTGTGCCCAATGAATGTTCTCCTGGGTCTGCTCACTTTCCTTTGCATCACTTTGTATACGTCTTTCCAGATTTTTCTGAAATCAGCCTGCTCATAATTTCTTATAGCATAGTATATTCTGTTACAAGGGCATCTCCTCAATCTCCATTTCTTTATCACTACAAAGAGAACTGTTGTAAATATTTTTGTACAAATAAGTCCTTTTCCCTTTTGAAAAAATCTCTTTGGGATTTAGACCTTGTAGTGGTATTGCTGGATCGAAATGTATGAAGATTTTATAGTCCTTTGGGTTAGTTTCAAATTGTTCTCCAGAACAGCTGAATCAGTTCACAACTCCACTAACAGTGCTTGGGTGTCCCAATTTTCCTACATCTCCTCCAATATTTATTATTTTCCTTTTCTGTTGTATTAGGGATGCGGTGGTACCTTAGACTTCTTTTTAATTTGCATTCCCCTAATCAATAGTGATTTAGAGCATTTTTTCATATGACTATAGTTTTGATTTCTTCATCTAAAATCTGCCTGTTTATATCCTTTGACCATTTCTGCTCTCTTCTAAATCCTCTGTACTTCATCAATCAACTGAAACTCTCTATAATCTTATCTATTATCTCTTAATTGCTAATTTGCCTCTTTTTGATGCTCTTCCTTCTTTATCTCTTTGTAGCATTAGAGTCAGTGGAGTATCTATTAGATACAGTCTCCTCACTAGTTTTTTAGTGACTGCTTTCTCTTGGTTCTTCTCCTACCTATCTGACTGATCCTTAAAGTCTTCTGCTGGATCTTCACCCATGACATGCCCATTAATTATGATTGTTTCCTGGGGTTTTTTCCTGGGGCTTCCTCTATTTTCTATACTCTTGCATATGACAGTTTCATCAGCTCCCAAAGGTTTATTATCTTGATGCAGATAATTCCTAGATCTATTTGTCCAGTCCTATGAACTCTCTTGACCTCTAGTCCTGTATTGCCAGCAACCTGCTTGACATTTTTAAATGCATGTCCTTTAGGCATCTCAAAATTCCAATCGGGGTTCCCCTGCTCCCTGCTCCCATTTCTTCAGTTATTTTAAGGCAACCCTAATCCCACTGGTTCTCACTCTCAAAATGCAACCTCTCTGCCATCTGCTATCCATTTTCCTAGTGTTGGAGATTTGCTTGAGTTCCTTTTTAATGCTTGCTTTTATCTAGTTATTTAATCCTTTCCCTCCCCTCCCCTCCTTTGGTCAAGTAAGATTCCCTTCCTCATCTCCTTTACCTTTTTTTTGCTCATTGGTTTTAAAAATTTCATCTTCTATGCCTTTTTCCAAAAAGAATTTTTCTTCATTCCCTTTACTATTTATCTTTGTATTCTGTTTATTCTAGACTTTTCTTCTTTGATGCATGTCCCTGTTACTTATTTAGCAGAGAGGATACGGTCCCATGGTAGGAATTTTCCTATGTCCCTGATTGTGCAGTTTGTTACTGACTTTTACCTAGGCCTTTTTTTCAGAGCAGTCTTGAAATCTCTTCCCTGGGCCCGTGCCTTCCCATTCTTCTGGGTGTCATTTGCCCTCGGGAACTCTGACTGTCCTTTTCCTGAGGCAGGACGATCTAAACACTAGAATTTGAGGTTTAGTCTATGATGTTTCAGGCCTGTTTCTCTACCATCACTACTGTTTGCCTTCTCCTTTTATTCTTGTCTCTGCGTATATCTGGAAAGAAATCTGTTAATGGTTTCTATTACTTTGTTGTAGACCTTAGTTACTGTTATTTGTTTATCCTTTCCTCATTTCTGTTGTCTGGCATGTCTGAAAAGCAAATAATTTCTTCAGACAGATCTAGTTTTCTTTCTAAGCATGCTGCGAATGCCTTTTTTAAACTGAATATTCATCTTTTTTCACTTATAGTAGGACTTAGATTTTCAGGGCAGGTCATGTGGGGGTGCATCTTGAGCTCCATTGTTCTTTGGAACACATCATTACATTTCTTCCTGTGGTTTCTGGTGGGTACAAAATAGTCTTATATTATTTGAATTTCCTTTCCTTTATATCTTTCTCTTGACCACTTGAAGAATTTGTTGTTTTCCAGTGGAATTATTAAATTCAACCACTATGTGTCTTGGCATGTACAGCGTAGGGTTTTTACTTATGGGTGCTCTATGGATTTTGTCTTCTGTATTCAAAAGTTCTAGGCAGTTTTCCCGTATTCTTTCTTGCATTATGGTGTTCAGATATTTTGACTTGTGTTCTTCTGGGAGTACTTTAATTTTTTAAAGTTGTTTCTATGGATCTTGTCTTAGAGATCAGTATGTTTTGCTTGAGATCATACTTTCTTTAAATGTTACTGCTTTTTGCTCTCCTTTCACATTGTCCTTTGCTTCCATGTTTATATTCCCTAGCAGTTATGCTCTTTTGTTCTGTTGGTGAGACTTGTCACAGTAGATTCTAGTTTTTTTATTTCACCAAATTTTTCTATTGTGCAGGCCATAAATTGCACTTTTTAAATTCTTATTTTTCTTTTAAGGATTTAGGAACATTCACCTCTGGTTCCAATGTTCTCTGGGAAATTCACAGGGTCATTTGCCTTATCAGATATCAATTTATTTTCCTTTCCTTGCAATATTTATTTACAGATGCTTCAACTCTCTTACCTCATGTGGAGGCCACATTCTCTTCTGGTTTATCTGTTTATACTCAAAGTCTTTGATTTTTCTTCCTTCTGAGATCTTTGTTAATTTCAGTCTTTTTCCCTAATTTTCTCCTATTGCTTCCTTTCTGACTATTTCCATGTTGATGGCGGTTTCCTTGGGGGCTGGGTTTCAGAACATCTTAGCCTTCTCTCATGCTGGGTAATTCACAGTTCAGCATCCTCAGGCTCTGTTCCAAGTGACTTATTTGGGGACAGAACTGGTGCCAGCTATCTGTTAGTTTTCTTCTCTCAGCTTAGTGGAATGCCATCTTTGTTTGTCCTATCCCTTTTCCCCTCTGCTCCTCCATTTTTCTGTGGCAGCAGAGAACACTTCCATATTCTGGTATGGCAGTATGAACACATTTTTGCTTTTTGGAGCTCTGTGGCACTGGGAAGGGAGGAGGAAGTGGGATCAGAGTATAAAGTTGATTTCAGTTGTGGGTTACTTGGGACAGTTTGTGCAGCTCTGCTACTAGGAGTTTGGTGGGTAGTAGGGGAAAGGAAGATAAATAAGTTCATTGGGTTTTTACTGTTTGGGTTCTTGGTGTCTTAAGATTGTGGAGACAGGTGAAACTGCTTCATTTCTGACAAATAATCTTTATTCTGAAGAGGTATGAGAGGATTAGGAAAAATGCCTAGTCTTCCATCTTGTTCGTCACATGACTTGGCAGTTGGTATTGAAAAATCAAATGGTCCAAAATAGAACTAACTTATTATCTCTCCCACCTGTTTGGAATTTTCTCTAACTGTGGAGGGGACAACTACCATTCTTCTACTCACCCAGGTCTACAACTGTAGCATCATCTTAGACTCCTCTCTACAGATTACCTCATATAAATTAACTGTCAAATCTTGTGATTTCTTTCTCTGATCTCCTTCTACCCTTTCACATGCCATTAGGTCCCAAGTTCAGGCCCTTATTATCTCTTACATGGATTACTGCAATAGCCTTCTAATTGGTCTCCCTGACTCAAGTTTCTCTCTACTCCAACCTAACCTCCACTCAGCTGCCAAAGTGATTTTTTTTCTAAAGTACTCCCTTCTCCCACTATCACCCTGATCAATAAACTCCAGTCGCTCCATGTTACTTCAGTATCAAACATAAAGTCCTTTATTTGACTTTTAAAGATCTTTGCAACTTGGCAACCTGGCCCCTTCTTACCTTCCTAATTTTCTTATATTTTATTCTCTACTTCATGTATCCTGTGATCCAGCCATATTGACCTATTTCCTGTTCCCTCAAACTCAACACTATCTCCCATGTCTGTTTTTCTAAGATGGTTGTTCCTTATGCTTGGAATGCTGTCCCTTCCATTCTCTACCTCCTGGTTTTCCTGACTTCCTTTAAGGATCAGCTCTAGTGCCTCCTTGCTGAGTAGGCCTTTCTTTCTTTCTTTTCTTTTTGAGGAAGGAAGGCAAGGTAATTGGGGTTAAGTGACTTGCCCAAGATCACACAGCTAGTAAGTGTCAAGTGTCTGAAAACGGATTTGAACTCAGTTCCTCCTGAGTCCAGGGCTGGTGCTCTATTCACTGTATCACTCAGCTCAGGGCAGCTCAGGCCTTTCTTAGTCCCCCCAGGTGCTAGTGCCATTCCCTTTAAGTTCACCTTCCATCTTCTTCGTATTTATCTTGGATGTTCTGATTTATATGGGTTGTATCTTCCAAATGAATGTAAACTCCATAAAGGAAAGGACTATTTTTGATTTCTGTATTGCAAGAACTTGATACGATGTCAGGCAGATAGTAAGACTATTGTGGACTGATTTTCTTCTTTCCTAATTGATTCATTATTGGCCTCTCCACAGCAGCTGTTCCGAAATTTCTCTGCTCTCCTTAAACTGTCTACATTGCCCAATCTCAGGTAAGGATCTTCCCTTCTAGTTTTAAGAAAATTGAAGCCATCATCGTGAGTTTCCCCTTTTCTCTTATTCTGTATCTCAAAATCTCTCTAATTCCTTTACCCTCTTCTTCTCCAAACCCAGATTCTCTCTTTGCTCTCGTGTGAGACAAAGAGGTTGTCCTTTTTTCTTGCCAAAGACAACACGTTTCCTTCTTGATCTCACTCTTTCCTTTCTCTTTAGGGAGCTTACCCCTTCATTCTTCCCCCTTTTGTTCATCCTGGATCTCTCCTTATTCCCTGATGTCTACAGCTACGTCCAGGTCTTCATCATCCTTAAAAAACAAATACTGATCCTGCTATTCACTCAAGCCATTAACCATTCTTTTTCCTTTCACATACTCCTAGAATGTGTTGTCCACCTTTATTACCCCCATTTCTTCATTTACTCACTTTTCAATCCCTTGCAATCTGGCCCTTGACCCTCTTCCCATCCACTGGATCAAAACTGTTCTATACAAGATTGCTACTGATCTCTTAACTGCTAAATCCAGTGATATCTTCTCAGTTCTCATCTTCATGAACTGTCTGCAGTTTCTGATAACTGATCTACCTATTTATTGGATACTCTCTCTCACCTTGGGTTTTATCACACTGATTTCTCCTAATTCTTTTCCTATTTGACCACTCTTCAGTATCCTTTGTACAGTCTTCAACAATATGCCCTAACAAAACTGAGTATCACCAAAGGTTCTGTCCTGGTCTACTTTTCTTCTAATTTCTATATCTACTCTTTTGTTGATCTCATCAGATTTAGTTGGGTCAATTATTCCCTCTGAAAAAATGACTCCAAAATGTATACATCCAATTCTAATTTCCTTCCTGAAATTCACTCTTGCATTGCTATCTGCCTAGTAGACAACTGCAATTGGGTGTTCTACCAACAACTCAAAGTCAGCATGTCTAAAACAATATTTATTATCTTATTCCTCCACCTATGCTTCCACTAAAAGTCCCTCTTTTTGTCGAAAGTACTAATCAAACTACTCAACTTTCTGTAGAAGTACTAAGCCCTCTAGTCAAAGAGGTTTGCAAATGAAGTCATTTCTCATTCTTCCTTCTTCCTCATCCACCATAGCCCAATCAGTTCCCAAATCCTGTTTTAGTCTATACCCATAATATCTCCTAAAATCTGTCCCCTCCTGTCCAATCACACAGCCACCATCCTAGTTCAGGACTTTATCACTTCTCATCTGGGTTCCTACAATAGACTCCTAAGTGACACTATGCAAGCAGTGGGTTTGTCATCTTTTTCTCACCAACTTAGGGGAAGGCCTACATACTATCTCTGTGGAAAGTAGCAGACACTGGCTCCTCATTTTGAGGCAGGGGTTTAAAGAAAAACGTTCTTAAAAAACAGTATAGGATGATCTTCAGTTTCGCTACCTAGGCAATCTTTTGGTCTATTGATATAAACTATAGTTAACTTGTTTGCAACTGTTGTAACTAGTTATAGTTGATTTGGCTAAAGACCATTCCTGAAGCCTTTAGGACAGTGGTTCTCAACCTTCCTAATGCCGTGACCCTTTAATACTGATATGTGGGCATGTCTGCATGTGGGAGAACCCGCCTGAAGATGGATAGAGGAGCGGTGTCTCGGTTCCTAAGACCATCGGAAATATGTGTTTTCCGATGGTCTTAGGCAACCCCTGTGACTCCTGTGAAAGGGTCATTTGACCCCCAAAGGGGTCATGACCCACAGGTTGAGAACCACTGCTTTAGGATCTTGGCTTCCCTCAGTAGCAATCAGTGGTTGTAGAACCTCACCTTAGTATTCATTAGCTGTAATGATCAATTACAGTGAAGTATAATTTCCACTAAATGTGAACTCAGTCTTCACTGTAAATAAATGAGCAACTTTTGACATTTGACAACATGAAAAAATGTAGCTAAATATGAACAGGCGGGTGCAAATATCTTAAGAGACCTAGAACTCCATGCCGCACAAACTAGCCTTTGTTTTCACACTGGATCTTTTGAAAAAACTAGTATCTGGCATCTGAGACACTGGTTCACATATTGGGTTGAATAGAGGCTTGTTTCCATTTTCCTAGATGTATGAGATATTTGGGAACAGGACTGGCTATTGGGAAAGGCCTCTTTGATGTACACTTGACATATAACATACTATTCCCTCAACAGTAAACTACACAAATCTCACCACCAAGCTAAACCTCTACATGACCATGAGGCTGACAGAACTAATCAACAAATGAAACTCTATCATAGCCTGTTATAGTCACTAAAGGTACTACTTTACCTAGTTTTGATGTGAGAGGATTATAGATACACATTAATCTCACTTAGATTAATATATATGTTATGTAAAAAGTAACAACAGTAGAGTAATTTTTAGTTATGGAGGACAACAGCATCAAGCTTTCTTCTTTCAAGGCATGATGAGACCTTTCTGGGTCTCACACAGCACTTTGTTTTGTAAATCCTTAAAGCACTCATCATGTAGAACTGTATTATAGAAATATGTTTTGTTTCTTATCCTACTAGACAGCAAGTTGCATAGGAGCAGGAACTGTACTTACCTAAACTTTGTTATCTCCCCTTGTATAATACTCTAGTATAGTAGGTCCTCAATAATTTATTTCATGAATGATACTGTTAAAACACTTTTTATTATAAGGGACAATCTATATTCTGCTTGGTTTTTATCCCCTGCCTCCTAAGTTTCATTAAATCATGAATGGAATCTGAAAGTTGGGTAGGAGCTTAGGCAGTCCTCTAGTTCCTGTCAATGACACAAACTCCTTTAACAATAAATATCCTTTACAAATGGACAGTCTGAACAAATGCCTTCAATGACAGGTAGTTTTCTATGTTATGAGGTCAGCTGATTCAATATCTGCACAGTTTTGGTCATTACAAATCTACCTTCCTCTAAGTTCCATCTTTAGATTCTGAACTTGAAGTAATACCCAAGTCTGCCTTCTTCCATGTGATTTAGATACATGTCTACACCAATGAACCTGTGATCTCACAGTAGGAAGTACTCCTTCCAACGGGCGAAGAACAGTGCACATTTATACCATCTCATTCTGCAGAACTTGTTCATATCTTTCCATAGGTCTTAATAATAGGTCCATGAAATGTGTCTGGGCCTTAAGTTTAACCTTAGAGACAGGCAGGTGGTACAGTAGATAAAGTGCTGGACCTAGAATAAGGAAAATCTGAGTTGAAATCCTGCCTCAGACACTTCCCAGCTAAGTGAACCCCGGGCAAATCACTTAATCTCTGTATGTCTTAGTTTTTTAATCTGTAAAATGGAAGTAATAATAGCCCTACCTCCCAGGGTTGTTATGAAGCTACAATGAAATAACATTTGTAAAGCCCTTTGCAAACCTTAAAGCATTGGATAAATGCTATTATTGTAACCAAAAACAACTCCTTGAAATCATTCTTTACCATTTCTTTCTTTACTCCAGTCTCTGAAAAGGTGATGCTGACTCTGACTAAGGCCATTCCTTTCCATATTTTCTGGTAGACAGCGCACACAATTAACCTTCTCTTTTCTCTATATTTTTCAACTTCTTACTTACTGATTCCTTCCCTGCTGCATGTTAATATACCTGACTCTTTCCATCCTTAAATTTTTTTTTTACTAGATCCTACCATCTCTGCTAACTATTGTTCTTTATCTCTTCTCCCTTTCTTAGTCAAACTCCTAAAAAAAGGTCATTTATACTGGTTCCCTCCATTTTCTCTCTTCTCAGTGTTCTAAATGCTCTGTAATCTGGCTTCTGGCATCTTCATTAAACTGTAACTGGTTTTCCCATAGGTACTCCTCATCTCTTAATGACCAAATCTGCCTTTTCCCCCCAATCTTTGTCCTTTTCGACCTCTTGGCAGCATTTGACACTGGTGACCACCCCTCTTGAATACTCTTCCTCTCTAGTTTCTGTGGCATTATTTTGCTCTTCATTCTCTTTCCATGTATTCAACTGTGCCTCCTCAGTTTCCAGCCCTGGATCATCATCCATGTCAAGCCAACTAACTGTGTGTGCACCCCTAGGTTCTAAACCTGGCCTCTTCTTTTCCCTCTCTTCTCTTTCGGTTGATGACCTTATCAGCTCCCATGGTTTTAATTATCTCTGTGCAAATTACTCTCCAATCAATCAATTGATCAATGAATCAATCAATCGATCAACAAAAACTACCTCTATTTTCTCTCCTGAGCTGGACATCTCAAAGTGGATCGCCTGAAGGAAGACGTCTATTGCCACTGGATGATCTGCAATCTTGATTTTTTTTTAAAGAATGTGATATTTCATGATTCACAGCTATTACAGCATTACTGCAAAAATATTACTATTAGATTTTTTGTGTGTTTGTTTGAGACAAGCCTGGGGGTTGTGGAAAGTACAGAATAACGTCCTAAATTCAACCCAGTGTGCTCCTATTCAAATTCAAAGCCCATTTTCTTTTCAAACAAACTGATTATAACATCTGCCCAAGATTTTCCAGCTGACTGCCTCTGAACTATTTGAATACGGGTGTCTCTCCTAAGACTCCTTCCTCAGGCTAAATGGTTCTATCCCGGGGGGCGCCTAGTGGCGCAATGAGTAGAGCACTGGCCCTGGAGTCAGGAGGACCTGAGTCCAAATGTGGCCTCAGATACTTGACACATTTACTAGCTGTGTGACCTTGGGCAAGTCACTTAACCCCAACTGCCCTCCAAAAAGCAAAATAAATAAATAAATAAATAAACAGTTCTATCCCCTTAACTGCTCTTCATACCCTTCATACCCTATGCCACCTGGAAGTGAATACTTCCCCCCTCTGTACTTTCATTAGTGTCTTTTGTATCACTGTCTCCTATAGTGCATCCCACAGTGGTTCGTGCATACTGGTCACTTAATAAATGTTTGTTAAATGAATGAATAAAAATGACATGATTCCCAGACACTTCTTTATCCTTACTGTGCTAGTTTGCAAATGTTCTTCTGAAAAGTGTGATAATAAAAGTTATCAGTGCATCAAAAGGAGATATGGAAGTTTAAAGCCTTTTAACTTGGTCACTATGCTCTGATACTCCATTTTTCTATTTACAAACTGAAAGAAGACAAAATCACATAAAAATAATAATAAACAAGGATTGGCTTCAAATGTATTTGCAAAAATATGTAGGTAGAAGAAATCATCAACCACACTAAGATTCAGTGATTCACATCTGTAAATTATATATTATATCCTAATCTGCTGGGTACTTTCACATTGAAGGCACTTAAAATTCGCTACACAATTTTAAATACTGTATCTTTCCTGGATATCATTTCATAAATTTAGTGCACACCAGGATTTGGAAAGAGAAAAGCCTGCTTAAGAAATATCGTTTACCACAGGCAATATCAGGTGCTATAATGGAAATATTCTCAGTTTGATGAAAACAGCAATTTGGTGGGGTGCCCTGTGTAAACACTAATGATGTAGGACAACTTAATCAAAGTAAAAAAGGGAAATGGGAAGATGTGTAGGACAAAGAACTATAAAGTAGAAGATAAATAGCAGAGAAGAGTCAAATGAACAGCTTGAAAAGGGATACTCAGAAGTTAAGAGTAAAAGTAGGATTTGAAGGGGCAGTTATGTAGCTCAGAGGTCAGAGCAACGGCCCTGGAGTCAAGAGGACCTGAGTTCAAATCTGCCCTCAGACATTTGACACTTACTAGCTGTGTGACTCTGGGCAAGTCACTTAATCCTGATTGCCTTGCAGCAAAAAAAAAAAAAAAGAAAACACAAAAAAATCCCCTCAAAAAGCAGGATTAGAACTCCTGGATTCTATGGATAGAACTAAATAACCTTAACTATAACTATCAAAGGTCTGAAAATGGAATGGATTAATGGGGAAGAACAGTGAATCATTATGACTAGGACAAAAAACCCAAACCCTTCTTTTATAGAATTACAACATTTCAATTCAATTCCATAACCACTTGTAAATTTTGAATATGTACAAGACACTATGCTGAGGATTGGGGATACAAAGATGAAAAGTGAAACATGCTCTGCCCTCAAGAAGCTTACATTCTGAGGGGATACAAACCATCCCCCAGAAAATAAAGAAATGGCAAACTATGGAAGGAGGGAGCATTAATAACTAGAACAGAAAGGTTCATGAAGAAGGTGACACCTGAGATGAACTTCAAAGGAAACTATAGATTCTAGGAAGCGAAAATGAGGAGGGAGTGCATCTCAGGCATGTTCACTGTAGTCTTCTACAGGAAACAACAAGATAACCCATGGAGGTCCCTTCTCTTTATACAATTCTATAATTTTCATCTGGGTGATGGCCATCTCTACCCTCTATTTCCTTCCAACCCTTGTTATCTTACCTCTGCATGAGGAAAAGGGGGTTCTGGGAGATACACCTTGGTCTGTTTGTTGTGACAAAGCCTTTTAAAGAAGAAAAAAATGAGTTACATGTCAGTGTATTAGGTAAGACATTCTGTGGTACTGGTTGCCACCTACTGGTGACACTTCAGACAAGAGATTCTCCACTATTAAACTTTTTTTTTCCTTAACAGCAGCTTACTGCGAACAAAGGCATGGGAGTACTGAGAATCTAGCTTCTTGAAATAAGTCTTTTAAAAAAGTAACGCACTTCAAAAATGATCCTCAAAAATAGACTGTTTTGTTCACAAAGGTTAAAAACAGTTTCCCAATGTGTTATAGTATCTGTAAGCAGCTAATGCTATTAATAAATGTTTGTTGACTTGAATAAGCAGCTATTATGGCCAACGCAGTATGGAAGGTGCTGACTCAGGGCGCAAACCCAACCAATTGTTTTTGTTTCTTCTTTTAGCAACATATTCTCTATGACCTTGATTTTGCAGAAAGCACGGTTTCACCAAAATACAGCTGAAATTACTGATTCCTTCAAGTCAGATTTTTAAAGACATTTTGGAGGCCTATGGTTATATTAATTTTTTCTTTGTATTTTAAAAGATAAATTTGACTAGATTTATCATTAGTGTTCATCTGGATACTAATTCTAAGAAATACAGCAAAACCCTATTAGCAGGACATCCAACAATTCTAGTGAATATCTCTTTGGGGAAGGGGTTATTAATATATAGAAGAAATACATGTAATATTTTTAGACCAAGAAGAGAAAGAAGTTAAGAGGCAGTTGCACAGCAGCCTGATACATACAGGATGGTGTAAAGTGGACAGATCAATGGGTGTGGAGTTATAAGACCTGGGTTCAAATCCTATCTGGAATATGTTAACTGTGTGACTTTGTACAGGTCACTCATGGGCTCAAAACCTCAGTTTTCTTACTTGAGAAACAGACACGCACAACCTATTTTGTGGTGTCACTAGTAGGGAAAGGCTTTGCAAACCTTAAAGCTCCACGTAAATATGAACTATTTTTAGGTTGTCTGGAGAAGACGTTGTATCAAACTCATACGTAAGCAGAATGGTGAGGAAGCACTATGTATTCAGGAGCATTTCTGCTGACTGACCTCTTCACTTACCACGCCTCTCTCCCTTCTCACTTGCTCCCTCTAATACATATTATATTCATCAAATATTTCTTCAGCACCTCCAGTATACAAAGCATTGTGTCAGATGATGAGAGGGAAAAAGGTGAATAAGGTGTTGTTCTTGCTCTCAAGGAGCTACAATCTAGTGCCTCTACTGGTGCTCTGAAGCATGCAAAGATCTGGAGGGGATATGGGAGCTTTCCTCAAGGGCTTGAGAAGTTAAAGGAAAATGACTAAGTGTCTGGTTAGTTCCCTCTGGGGATGTGAAAGAGAGACCTCTGCTCTGAAGCATCAGCACAGATGAAAAATTCATCAGCTGGATGAGCCAAAAGATGTCACAATAAGAGTTAATAGAAAGTTCTATGAAAGGGCATATGCATGGAGGTCATCAGCGACTTCTAAGGTCTCTTCCAGCTATAAAATCAACGATTCTGAGAAGCATCTAGTGTTCCATGCCTATGCCATCATTTGGTTAATGCTACTATTACAACTAAGTAGCATTTACACAGCACCTTATGGTTTATAAAAGACTTCAAATGTCTCATTTTAACCTCATAACAACTGTGGGAGGTAGATACTATTACTATCTTAACCCCTTAAACCCTTCTACAGATCAGGAAACTGAGGCACACAAAGGTCAGAGCTAATAAGTGTCTGAGGCAGGATTTGAACACTGTGCCATCTACCTGCCTCACATAAGATCAGGAAATGACATGGTATGTTGAACTCACTACAAGTTGTTACATCAGGACACGATGAAATGAAAGGCTCTGAAAATAAGGAGTATGTACTTCTCTTGATCTGATGCTTGTCCATGTGTAGTATTTGCCAGATTTATTCAGTTTCTTCCCTACTGATATCTGCAAGGTAATTCTGGGGGAAGAAGGAAGGTGACTGTTCAAGTATCTAGAATGGCAGGTGGGAAGGTTAATCAGAAGAAACAGTCATAGACCACACAGCTTCTTCACCATTCTGCCACCCACGGCACCTCTATTAGCCTCTGAGAACCTTACCCAGATCTTCTCAAATCAAATCGACTGATCTGCCCAAAATTACACAGCAACCGCTGGTAAAAACTAATTAAAATCTGGAGCTAACATCTTTTCATGTTTCAAAAGCAGTTTCTTTCTATTTAAGTATGATGACTTTAGCTACATGTTAGTTTTCTCTCTGTTAGGGAATGGAATTTTCTGATTCTCTTCTTTTGCCAAATCTACTAGATTTTTTTTTCTCTTGAAAATGTTTTTACTAGTTACTTCTCCTTTCCAGCTTTGTCGTTTCTAATCTTTTCCCAATCCAGTCATATTTCTTTATGTTTATTTTTAGTTTTCTGGATTTCCTTTTTGTGGTTTCCTACCTGAGAAGACAAAAGAATAATGTAAGGAAAGGGAATACTAAATTGCTAGTATTAATACAAAAGGAGTTATTCACACTGGTTAATTTATTTCCTTTCAAGTTTCAGGAATGTGCCTTAAGTGAAACACTTTTTGGATAAGGATAATGCCTTGGCAGATGCCAAGACCCAGGCCCACTACTTTCACTTACAAAAAGCACTGAAGGGGCCAACATCTCTCTGCTATGGCCAGGTTCCCAGGGAAGGGGGATGGAGTGAGAACAAGACAAGGATGGGGATGGATAAAAGGCAATGGAGCAGGAGACTACCTAGGTCTTCCCTTCCTTCGACCCACATAATGAAAGTCATCCACTCAATTTAACTCTTTCCATATCCTGATGACAGCAAAGTACATCCCATTTAGAGGAGGTATGGATGTTGTTTCAAAGTAGAAACAAAAATCAATGTGAATGGATTAGATCATGGGTTCTTACTCTGAGGTTCAGGAACTTTAAAAAAAATTAATATTATGATAATTGTATTTCAATATAATTAGTTTTCTTGGTGATTCTATTTATCTTATTTTATAAATTTAAAAAAGTTATTCAGAAAAGAGGTCCAAAGGTTTCCCTAGACTTCCAAAGCAACTGATGATACAAAAACGGTTAAGAACCTTGGACTGCATAGGTGATCTCTTACATTTCTCTGGTGCTAACATTCTGTGATTATGGAAAGAATTTTTTTTCCTTGATTTTTTCCACCCTCAAATGTATACACTTAAAAAAGCAGTTTCTTGGGGTGGCCAGGTGGCGCAGTGAATAGAGCACCAGCCCTGAAGTCAGGAGGACCTGAGTTCAAATTTGACCTCAGACACTTAACCCTTACTGAGTGTGGCCTTGGGCAAGTTACTTAATCCCAATCGCCCTGCTTTCCCCCACTCCAAAAAAAAAATCCGTTTCTTTCTGCAGTGTAAACTTCATATAGAGGTATGTGGTGATATGTGATATGTATTGATTTCATTTAAGTTTGCAACTAGTAGGTAAAAGGAGGTGGAAAACTTGGGGAGAGAAGCAAAATGAATGAAGTCAAGGTCCAAAGAGAAAATCTATTACATTAAGAAGATGACAAATTTTATCAGGCTCATGGCAACAACAGGAAGAACTTCCTAAAAAGGAATTCTAAGAGGCAAACAATTCAGGTCTTGGATACTGCTGAAAAAAGGAAAGCTCTGCATATTCAGGAACAAATTATACAATTATAAAAAGAAACCAAGTTGGCTGAATCCAGAGTTCTCTACAGATCAGCAGAACAAAAGGAAAAAGGAAAAAGCAGAAAAAGGGGAAATTAGTCCAGGAAACTAAAGAGGAATATAAAGACAAAACATGACTATGTAGCAGCAAGATTACAAATGGTAAGGCTGTAAAGGCAAGGGAACTATTAAAGATGGAAGAAACAACAAACATCTTAAAATATATTTCTGAGAAGAATCAGAGAAAATGCATTCCGTGATAAAGTGAGGGAAAAAACTAACAAGAAAAGTAAAATAAGAGGTTTGGATTAAATGACTGTGAAGCTTCTAGCTGTGTTTTAAGATCTCAGAGAGCAGAAAGACAAGGCTTTTGGCGTCTTCTTTTTCCCTTGTCAGAAAAAAAGAGAGTGGGTCTCAAGTGCTGCAAAAGGATGGAAAGAGCCAACACAATCAGAAAATAACACAATACTCAATCACACCCATATATCCATTAAAAAATAAAATGGTAGCTATGGCTTGCAAATGGTATATGCAAATTTAAGTTGCAGGAAATCTTCAGCAAATACTTTCTTTAATTTAGTAAGGGAAATTCTTCCACTATGCAAAGATAATTCTGCAGATGCACACTTGGCACACTAGGACTTTACAAGGACAGGAGTAGGGGACCTCTAATCTTGAGCACAGATTAATCCATTCCACTCATTGGGTAAACACCAATAAATGACCCCCATTTTAAGTAAAGTGTTATCATAGTTAAAAATGCTTTAACAAACATAATAATTTTTTAAATTATAATTTCTCAGTAAAATAATATTAAATCTTCCTTATATTTTTTCAAGCAGGAAGCTTAGGTTTCCCTTTTAAAGACCACTTGTTATACAGAAATTAAAATAATTTTATAACAAATTCTGGTAATATTTATCTCTTTAAAAATAAAAATGGCTATTTCCCCCCCCTCACAAAAGTAGCAGCAACAGATGAGTTGTCTTTGTAGGATTATAGATTTAGAGCTGAAAGGACTTTGGAGTAATCTAGTCTGATCCTCTATTTTACAGAAGGGGAACCGAAGCAAGATTCTCAAGGGCAGAGCCAAGATTTGAATTGAGGCCTTCTGACTACAAATCAGTCACTTTTTCTAGGTTACCACATTGCAACCTCTAACTCTCCTTTTTCTGTCTCCATCTCTGTGAGCATCTGCCTTTACTACCATCACTATATCTTATTCTTTTCTTTTCCTTCTTTCTCTGTTTCTCCACAATAAAAAGAAAATCAACCCAACAATTTAAGTATGTTTTCACTATTAACAGCATTTGTTGAAAAGTATTAATTTTCTCATTTCCAAATGGAAGATGAGTCAAACATTCTGTATTTCTCTGTCTTCAAAAAAAAAAATAAGCACCTTCAAATCCAGTTTGCTTGTTTCTACAAAGATGTATTTTCCCCAGCAGCTAGATGTTACAAGTTTCAAGCAACATGAAAAAGCATATTCATAGTTGATAGAGACGATCCTGCCATCTTTAGAGAAAAAAACTAAATTATGCTGCTTTTTATTTAGGTGGCTTTTGATAGAATTTTTCAGGTGATCAGTAATTAAGTTCCCTACAGCGTAAATGAATTTAAATGGGAGACTTGCCAATTTTGTTTGGAGTGGCTGAAGGCTCAATCACTACCGGTCAAATGTTAACATGGTTGTTGGTATTGTCAGACATGAATGTACTAAGCATTTGCCTTCAATGGAGTGGCCCCACAACCAAGTTAATAGTTCACATTTGCCTGAGAGAAAATTTGCCTTTTTAAAAATCCATTCTCCATAACAGATAGGTACCAGCACATAATGAAGATGAATACTGACACATACCATTCAGCAAAAATCTGGGCAAACTCAAGTGAGCTGTTGGCAACAGGAGAGATGAAGTAGAAGGGGATGTTGGAAAGGCCAGCTGAGTCGATGTACTGATAGAGGCATTCCAAGAGGTCATAGATCACTCCAGATGGGTAGCAGGGGACCAGTACATTACCACCATTCCGCACTGTCAGAGCTAGAAGGGATGAAGGTAGGAGGAAAAATGTAAAAAAGAACCAAACATATATTCTTGAAAAGGGGCAGTGTGAAACCCTTCTAAATAATACTCATCTTTTTTTTTTTACTCCTATTTTTATAAATCACTTCATATGCCCTAACAACTTCTCACTTCTAATACAATAATCAATTCTCTTCTGTCTTTCACAATCCTCTGCCAGCCTCATTCAGGACTAAAGATCAAAGGAAACTCAGGGTGGATTTCTGCTTCATTTTTTCACCTTTCTTTCAGACTTCTTTCACACTAAAAGTGGGAAACAACAGCACAAATAAGACAGAAGCAGGAGAAAACCCCTCAATTATTTATATGCCCAATTCTTGACCATTTGTAGAAAATCACGTTAGCAGCTATGTATAGGAGGGGTTGCAGAAGGGAAAAAACTTGAGGCAGGAAAACCAAATGGGAAATTATCTCAATAACCCATGTGAGAGGAGATGTAGGTCTAAATATGAACTAGGGTGGTAACCATATGGGTAGAGAGAAGGGGAGATGCAAGAAGCAGAGATAGAAAAGACAAGATTTGGTAATTGACTAGATTTGTAGGGTAGGAGGCAATATGGACATTAGAGTTAGACTGGAATTGTTATCATTAATAAGAAAGTTAGAGGGGAGAGAATAATCATGTATTAAGCAGCTGGATGTCTACTAAGACTAGAAGCTAAAGTTTAAAAAAAAAAGAAAGAAGATCTAAGAAAAAAAAGTTACCAACATCCTCCAGAAATGACCATCTAGGTGTGGATTACAAGGAGAATAAACAGTATATAAGAAGCATATCATATTACTTTTCTGTCCAATAATTACAAGTTTCCTATTGCCTAACAATTCAACACTTCTGTCTGGTTTATTTCCTCAAAGAGTTCAGTGCCTGGCTCATAGTCTTTCTCTCCTCCCCATATACTAGGGGACTTCAACATACTTATTGATACTCTTTCAAACACCCTAACCTTCCAGTTGCTCGACTTCCTCACCTCCCAGGACTTTTTCCTCTCTCCATTCACAGATGGTAACCCACAAATATTCTACTTGCCAGTACTCACAAATGTTCTACTTCCATATTCATGGACTCTGAAATTCTTTTATCTGATCATAATTTGTTGTCATTTCATCTTTCCCTCTGCCTTGCAACCTCAAAACCTGTTCTTTGCCTTTGCCACAACCTCCAATTCCACTACTCCTTAGTCCTTCCCTAGGTCAACACCCCTACACTGGATAGGCTTTCCGCAGTTCTCCATCTTGATCCCCTGGTGAACCAGTTGAAATTTACACTGTCCTCTTCTCTAGAGTCCCTTCTCCCTGACACCATTGCTGATCTTACCTTGCCAAATTTCAGAGACGGATTACTTTCAATATCCACTCTGTTTGTTCCTACTAATATGTAGCTGAATGAAACTGGAGAAAATCATAAAATTATACTGGCTTGGTCCATTACAAATTTGTGTTATATAAGTTCAACAAGGACTTTGCTACTGCAAGGCAATCCTTTCACACCTCCCAAAGTGACTCGCTATCTTATGCCACAGCAGTTTTTCCCAACCTCTTCATCCCTCCTCAAACTTCTCATGGCTCTCCTTCCCTACACCCTCTTAGCTGAGAACTGAAGCTTTTTGCCAAGAGCTTCTTCTTCCCCCTCCTCCTCATCACTGCCTCCCCCACTCAGATGCATTATACACTATCTCCTCCATTATTCACACCTCAAATGAGGAGGTGGCCCTTCTCCTAGCTAAGGCAAATGTGTTTACATACACAAGTGACTCCACTCTATCCCATCTTCTCCAACAGATTTTTTGCCTCCACCATCCTGATTTTGTCACTTATCTTCAACCTTTCCCCATCTACTGGCTTCTTCCTTGCTGCCTACAAACATGCCCATATCTCGTCCATCCTCAAAAATCCCCTAATTTTCTCTTACCACTCCCCTTCTGGTCTTCTGGGCTCACAACTATTTACTCTCTCTCATTTCCCCCTCCCCCCCCCATATCTAATGGGTGGTGAAGGATGGTCAGTTTTATCCACATTGCATCTCCCTGTAGATGTTCCCTTCTCTCTGATGCTGCCACCTGTCCAGGTCCTCACCTTCTTACTCCTGGACTACTGCTGTAGCCTGCTGATTGGTCTCTCTGTCTAACACCTCTTCCCACTCCATTCTGTCCTCTACTCAGCTGTCAAAATGACTTTCCTAAAGCAAAGTTCTGACCATATCATCCTCCCTGCATTCCTGCCTTCCTTACCAGCTTCCTAACTTGGCCCCTTCCCACCTTTCCAGTTTTCTTACAGCTCATTCGCCTCGAGCATGCTGATCCAGAGACACTGACTTCCTTATGGCTGCTCACACAGAACAATTACTCTCCAGACATTTTCAAGCAGCCATTCCTCATGCTTGCAATACTCTTCTCTGCTTCTGGGTTTCCCAGGCTTCCTTCAAGTCCCAGCTAAAAATCCTACCTTCTACAAGAAGCATTTCCTAATCTCTCTTAATGCCAGTGTCTTACTTCTGTTTGATTATCTCCACTTCATCCTGTATGTAGTGTGTTTGTTCAGTTGTTCACGTTTTCTCCTCCATTAAGATTGTAAGCTCCTTGGGAACAGGTATTGCCTTTTGCCTTTCTTTGTATCCTCAGTGCTTAGCACAGTGGCTGGGACATAATAAATGCTTGTTGACTACTTGACTGCCTTTAAAGGCTCTTATATAATCTGGTACTGTCCAATTTATACTCTTTGATTGCCCATTACTCTCAAACATAGTCCCCTGCTGCAGTCAGGCTGATCTCTTCAAGGTTCACATACATCCTATGCACATTCTCAACTCTGGTCATGCTTCCTAGATGGAATGCCTTTTCTTTTTTCTTTTGCCTACACAGGGAAAAAGCAGTGTGTTGCAATATTGAGGTGTAGTAGGAGTCAAGAGATTTAGGTTCAAATCCTTGCTTTGCAAACCTTAAAGTGATATATAAATGTGAATAATTATTATTTCCCATACTTGAAGACTCAATTCTTTTTCTGATTATTTCAACCCACCGATTTCCCCTTTTTCTGAACTGCTACAGAATTTGCTTAAAATTCTAACAGATTTCAAATTTGGAAGTATCATCCAAGTAAAGTAAGATCCTGAGAGGCTAGGTATCTCGTTCTAGTTTAGAGGGAGGTCGATTACATCCAGCTCAGCACCTTTACTCTGCCTGGTGCTACTCTTTTACACTTTTAAGTGGATATATCCTCAACTGGACAATACATTTCTGGAGGATGGTTAGACATCTTCCTGCCTTCTTTCCTCTCCTTTCCTTTGATTTCTAGATTCTATAGAACATTAATAGACATGCAAGAAAGTCTTATTGATTACATTAACTTTTACTCAACTATGTCAAACACAAGATTCGACTTTAAAACAGAACATGAAACAGTCAAATAAATCTCCCTACCCTGTGGTTAGAAGGTTAATTCATAGTTGAAAATGCATGACAGATTAGAACTGCAAGGCACCTTAGGGGTCTCTAAATATACCAATGAGCGAACTGAGACATGGAGAAGTTAATTAATTTTCCCAGGGTTACACAGGTTCTGATTCTGACTCTGTTCTGTTAGGTATGTAATGGCTAAGAGCTACAAGAAGCAAATGTAACAGAATTTTATTTTCAGTTCTCCTCCTAGAGGTAACATTGCTAAGTTTCTACGGATAAAGTATCTGTGCTGCTCTCCTTTCTGGAAATCAACCTAATATCTGTATCAGATATAGCTAGATCTTATAGATGTTTTAAATTGTTGTTACAGAAAAAAATAAATCAAATTCCTTCTGGGTAATAAATACAATGTAATGCTCTACTGGTTACTCAAACCACACACACACACACACACACACACACACACACACACACACACACACTTGCTTTTTTGGAGGGGGCAGTTGGGGTTAAGTGACTTGCCCAAGGTCACACGGCTAGTAAGTGTTAAGTGTCTGAGGCTGGATTTGAGCTCAGGTCCTCCTGACTCTAGGGCCGGTGCTCTGTTGTCACCAGCAGCCCCCAAACAATTTTTTTAAAATCACTTTTTAAATATACCATTGTCATGATTTCAGACTTAATATTATTCCATGTAGGCTGTAGTTTGCTAAAGACCTATGGAGCAGATTTCTCATTCCCTACCTCCTATATCCCCCAAATCCAATTTAAAAAGCCTCCCATAAGAATAAATAATAATTTTTAAAAATTATTTATACAAACAGACAAACAATGGCAGAATTTGTTATAGAAAATGCTAAAAATTCTGCCTCCAGACCCATAGTCTGGACCAGGAACTTGGGCTGGTGGGGAGATGAAGGCTAGAGTATGGAATTAACTACAGAAGAGAAATATCTTTTCCAAACACAAATGGATATGATGCAGGAAACACTGGGCTGAGAGGAAAGGGTTAAGTATAGAGTTATATTTATATCGCTTCCAGTCCAGTTCTCATATTCACCACCCTGCAGCAACTCCTGTAAGTAGGGATCAGCCTTCCACACCAACTGCCAAACAAATGCCACCCACAGGACAGGAAAACCAGCCCAGCTGAGGCAGCAAGGCATTTTGAGAGATATGAGGCAGTGTGTATGTCAGGCAAGTCATACTACCACCACTACCACAATCATCTCCCTTTAACACCTTGATGGGGACAGCCTAGGTTACTGGGGAAAAAAAAGCCTCGGGGATAACAATGTTTCTGGTCTAGTACCCTCAGATCTCATCCTCAGAAGCAGTTTCTGTGGAGATGTAGCCTAGCAACTGCTCTCACAGCTACTGAAGACCCAAAACAGAAAGTTGGCATCAAAGTCCTTAGAAGTACCAACCGGTTCAACATCTCTTATGATTTTATCAATGGAAATGATATTAAAGAAGGGGCATTAACATATGCTTTTGCAGCTGGTGCCTTAAGAACCAAGGGTCTTTTCCATCTGACTTGGAGCTGAGCCCTTCCACTTTTTTATCTATACCCCATACAATAAGAGTTTAATAAATGCTTAATTCGTTCATTCTTTCAAGTGTTTAAAAACATCTATTCTGAGATTTTTTGCATGGCTACATACCCAAATTGCTGCAAAATTCTCCTACCATGCCATCAGGATTTGCTGTTGGAATCTGGGTGAGTCCCGTCAGAATAAGGACATCACTGTTTTTGAGAGAGGCTTGGTCCATGGGCTGAAAGAGACCAAAGAAAAGTAAATTAAGGGGTTTTAACAAAGAATGTTTTATATGCAAAAAAGCAGAAAAAGATAGATAGGCTTGATTAAGAGATAAAAGGTTCCAATGAAAGACAAATAGCTTATAAGCATCTCAGGGATGCTTTAGTGGCATCAAAGACAGAATGATGACCTAGCATATAACCTTCTCCATAAAAATGCCAATTTTGTCTCAGAGAATGAGGAGGCCCTTTTCCTTTTCATAATTAACCTTCTTCTTCTTGCCTACGTCAGGACCATTTCTTCTCCAGTCATCTCCTCCTTTTTGAAAGTCAATCTTTTTCTCTACTGGCTAACTTCCTTCATATTTCCCATCTCTGTGTCTTTGTATTTGTTGTCCCCCAGGTCTTGGAATTCCCTCTTCTCTTCCCACCAGTCCTTAGGACCCCTTGTATTTTTCAGTGTTCAACTAAGGTGCCACTCACATGAAGCCCTTTTCATTCCCTCCCTACTACACTATATTTATTTCGTATATCCATACATACACACGCTGAATTTCCCCAAAGAATTTTACCTCCCTGAGGGAAGGAACTGTTTCATTTTTGTCTTTTTATACCTGCCACCTAGCACAGTGCCTTGTATATAGTAGATACTTAATGGATGCTTGCCAAAATTCTCAAGAATAGTTAACACCTGCTTACTCCACTACTCCAATATCCTACAAGCTATCCTATCTAAGCTCCTACAATGCTTACAAAATGACTTCTGTCTGCATCACTCTATTTGGAGTGTTCTCTCAAACATCAAAGGTTTAAAACCAAATCCAACAGCCTTTTCTCAGTCTTCATCCTCTTTGACCCTTCTATCACATTTGATAGCCTTGGTAATGTCCTTCCCTTCTTCAATCTTTCACTTTCTGTGGAAAGTAAATACTCTATTCTCTTGCATTTTTGTTTACAATCTTTCTATAAAATTATTATGACTGTCAAACGCTTTGGTGACACAAGTCATCCCTTCAAAAAATATTTTCTCCCCATTAAGTGGATGGCTGAAAAGGGGAGTAAATTCCTTGAGTATTAAAATTGGAGTCTAGGTCCTTGTGTATGTGGTTTGAGGTAAATGGTGGTGACTGACTGGTTTCAGTCCAGGTAGGTAAGATACCAAACTCTAATAAGGAGATCAATTGCAGGAACCTAGATCACTCCCAGTACAGTATGACTGGTTCTCTTATGATTAGTTTCACTGAAGTAGAATTCCCTAGAAAGCACTTTGGAATGACCATATTGGTGCCTTGTTTGGGCAAGGCTGGTCTGTAGACATATAAGGCCTATCTCCAGATATGGACCATTAAACATATCATACAGAGAAGGAAAAGAAGGCAAAGGAGAAATATGATGTGAAAGTGTATCAGCTAGTGGCGATGGAGTAAGTGATAAAGGAGGAACAGGAATGATAATGCTAAATGTCTTTATGACAGGAAATAGATGACAAGAAGTAAACCTGGAACCTGAAAACAACATTAACCTTCCCAGGTTTAGCCCATAGTATTACCTTCCTGTGAAAAGTAAATGCCTGAAAGCAAAAAATAAACAGATAAATGCTAACATAGCAGTAAAATAAGACTTCCTTGGATGGCGATAATGTGTGTGATTAGGTCATACCAACATGCATAATTTCAGCTTCCATAACAATGAAACATCTCATTTCCAGTGCTGATATAAAGAAGCTTAAAAAAAAAAGACCTTTAATGCCACTTTCCAAAGCAAGCTGTTACCTCAAATTCTCTACTCCAAAAGGCAAACGGACATATTAGTGGTATCAAATGAACACTCACCGAGTGCTTTATACAGGAACATTTTATGCAAATCTCCAAGTGAAAAGGAAAATCTCTTTTCAGGTGCAGGACCATTGTATAAAATTCAACTATAAACCTAACAGTTCGCCACAATACTTATCAATGAATAAAGCAAAAAAACAAAAACAAAAACAAAAAAACCATTGATCAACCCCCAAATGTTGAAGCACTGTTAAAGATACTGTAGAAAGTGCAATACTTGTTCCCGGTCTCCCTTATAATTGTCATGGGAAGTCCTTCTAACATAGTGGAAGCGTCTCTCATTTTCTTCTGCTATTGCATGGACATCAGTGGAGCACTCTGGCTATCTGCCTGTCATCCCTCATTTACTGCCAGCTTGGGCGAGGCTGATCTGTCTTTGTACAAACGGACACATTTCCATAGATGGGCTGTTATGCAGAAACTATTTTTCTAGCTTACAGTAACTTCCCTCTCTAACCCATTCTCCACAGAGCTGCCAAATGAATATTCCTAAAACACTGATCTGACCACGTCACCTATAAATTTATTAGCTTGGCAATTAAAGTCCTCTATAATCTGGTTCCCATTTACTTTTGCAGTTTAATTTCATATATCCCCCTTTCACATGTCTGACACTCCAGTAACACTGGCCAGCTAGCCATACCCCATACAAATCACTTTGTACAAGTGGTCCCCTAGGTGTGCAATACACTCATTCTTCATCTCGGCCTCACAGAATCCCTAGTTTCCTTTAAAGAACAGCTCACAAGCTATCTCTTTCGAGGTCTTTCCCAATTTGCCAAATTATGAGCATTCTCTTCCTCCTGAAATTACTTTTTAATTCTTGTTAAACTTGGTAGTCAGAGGAAATGGTTTCACCTCCTGCTTCTTACTACCTGTGTAACCTCAGAGAAATCTCTGGGCTTAACTTTGCTCATCTAAAAAACAGGGATTGTACTAAGTGATTTTTGAAGTCCCTTTCAGCTTTAAATATATAATCCTGTGACGTTACTTCATATTTATTTATGTTACATATTATAAAGCCCCAGTAGAACGTAGGGTACTCGAGGGTGGGAGCTGTTTCATTTCTTTTCTGTGTATTACTAGTGACTAGGAAGCAATGAATAAATTATTTGTTAAACTTCCTGAAACACTCTTCTCTTGGCTTCTGTAAACAGTTTTTATTGTTCAGCTATTTCAGTTGTATCCGACTCTTTGCCACCCCATTTGAGGTTTTCTTGGCAAAGATACTAAAGTGGTTTGTCATTTCCTTCTCCAGTTCATTTTTACAGATGAGGAAACTGAAGAAAACAGGGTTAAGTGACTTGCACAGGGTCACACAGCTAGTAAGTGTTTGAGGATGAATCTAAACCCAGGTCTTCCTGACTGCAGGCCCTGTGCTCTACTCATTGAGCCACT
Organism: Pseudochirops cupreus; assembly: GCA_028627135.1. Lineage (NCBI taxonomy): Eukaryota > Metazoa > Chordata > Mammalia > Diprotodontia > Pseudocheiridae > Pseudochirops > Pseudochirops cupreus. The sequence continues at coordinate 120,582,880 of CM053581.1, read as the reverse complement.
TGCCTGCCCATGAACACTGTACTTTTCAGATTATCCTCCAATTCTTGCCATTCTTTTGTTTCTGTTAATATCTCCTTATCATCCTTGGTAACTATAGGCATTATATAAGACTTACATACTTCTGCCTTTACAAAATTTCTCAAGATCTTTTCCATGGCTTTACCTCTATGCTGGTAACTCTAAAATCTATTTCTTTAGCTCTGTTTTCATAGTAATTGTCAGATTACTATATGTACTTGCTAGTGATATACTCTGATTTGGATTATTCACTACCACATTAGAGTGAACAACCAAACTTGTCATCCTTTCCTAAGGATCTCTATCTCAATGTTCCTCTTTTTTGTCAATATACCTGTTCAACTTTGACTCATTTTTCTCTTTCTTATCCTTGGTCAACAAGTTCTCATACTTTTTCCTTTGAAGTACATATAATAATATTCTTTCCACTGTTACTTCCACTGTCTCAGTCTGGAGCCTTTTCACATTATACCAGCTTACTGCAGCAGTCTCCTATACCTAGTTTGTACTTAGGCTTTTAACCCCACCAATCCATATTGCTTATTACTCCCAAATTACCTCCTAAAAGTACAAATTTCAGTATATAATTCCCCTTCTCTAAAAGCTTAAAAGGCTACTTATTTTCAACCACATGAAATCAAAACTGTTCTGCCTGACTTTCAAAGCTCTCTCTAGAGAAGATTAAGGACTGCTTCTCTGCCAGAGAGACTGCAATGTTGGCATTAGAAACACCACCTTTGAGACTTGCAGCCAAATTCTCAGCAACCTTTGTCACTTGTTTTTAGACATCACTTCATTTTAGCAGGGATTGCCTGGATTTCTTGAGGCACTGGCAGTTCTCAAAAGAGATGCCGACAACAGTAACTGTAAAATGCTGTAGAAATATTCACTACAACATGATAAATTGAGGGAGTTTGCTAATGAAGCTGGGTGTTATCTTTGCTTGAAAACTTTCTAAAAGGAAAAAATATGTCCAAAGACCAAAAGAGATAACGTGTCAAGTGCTATGCAATCCTTTAAGCATATATAAGCCCATCACTGGGAAACTTATAATCAAGGACAACACATCATCTTTGATACTCAGACCTCATCAGTACCCTCAGTTGTCTCTGCCCCTCTGACTGTAGCTGGAGGTAGGAGCAAAAAACTCCCATAGCCCCCATTTAATAAAGAGGGCTCAATATCCCAGGCAATGCTTCATTTCCTACCAACTGTACTACTCGGACTCGGCATGTTTTCTTTCCCTATTAGACTGTAAGCTCCCTGAGAACTGATGACTTCTGGATGTGGACTAAAGCACATTTTTCAAAAAACTTTATTTTCATTGTTTTATTTTGTGTTTTCTTTCACAAGTTCAATATAGAAATATGTTTTATATAACTTCACATGTATAATCAATGCCAAGTTGCCTGCCTTCTCAAAGAAGGGAGGGGTGGGAATTTGGAACTCAAAAGACTAAAATATGTTTGTTAAAATTTTTTTTATGTAGTTGAGAAATACTTAACAAAATCAATAAAAATAATTAGGAAAAAAGATTGTAAGTTCCTTGAGGGAAAAGACTGTCTTTCTTTTTCTTATCCATATTCCCAGCACTTAGCACAGTGCCTGGGACATAGCAGATGCTTAATGTTCATTGTACTGCATGTGAATGCTAGTCATTATTTCACTCAACAAGCAGTTATAAGCATCTGTGATATGCCAGGCATTGTGTTAGGTAATACAGATACAGACAAAAAAACAACAGTTTTTGCCCTCAAAGAGCTTTAAGAAATGCTATGATACATATCAGAAAATATAAAATGTATACAAAGTAACTTTTAAGGGAGCTACTAGCATGTGAGGGGATAAGAAGGACTTTAGTAGGTGGTGGCACTTCAGCTGAGCTTTGAAGAAAGCTGGGGATTCCAACTGGCAGAGGAAAGCTGACAGTGCATTTCAGGCACAGGGGAGGAACAAATGTGTGCAAAGGTACAGTGGTGAGAGATGGCCTGTTGTGTATGGAAAACACTGCGAAGGCCAGTTTAGCCTGAGCACAGGGTGTACAAATGGGAGTAATGTATAATCAACCTGGAAGGATAGAAGTTGTGGCCAAATTCTGAAGGGCTTTAAATGTCAAATAAAGGATTTGGTCTTTTATTCTAGAGGCCATGGTAGCTTTTTGAGCAGAGGAGTTACATGATGGCTGGGTGTGACTGGAGAAAAATGGGGTGTATATGAAAGATGTGGAATAGTCAAGACTTCATAACTGACTGGATATGGGAGTTGTGGGAGAGAAAGAAGAATAATGGTAGTCTCCTTGATAGAAATGGGAAAATAAGGAAGAAGGGTGAGTCTGGGGGAAGCAGGAAGATTACGTGCTATCTTAAGACATGATGGGCTTAAGATCTCTATGGTAAACGCACCTGGAAATATCTAATGCAAAGTTGTTGATATGGGACTGGAGCTACAAAGAATACAGATATTCTTAATACATATACATATATACACACACACACACACACATATATATATGTATATATATATATATAAATATATACACACAAATATACATAGATCACTGAATACATAGAACTGATAAGACTGCTGAGATGAAAGATGTAGAGAGAAAAGAGAAGGCTCAGGATAGAACTTTAGGGAAAGCTAATGAAGGGAGATCCAGCAAAGGAGCCTAACCAGAGAAGAGGAAGGATCCAGGGGGCAGAAGGTAGTCAAGGATGTCTGATACTGCTTCAGTACTTTGATCTATGTGTGACTCTTGCCCATGTTGTTGTTGTTGTGACTTGCCCATGTCAGCTGTACCTGACTCTGTGACCCTATGGACAATACTGTCCTCAGGGTTTTCTTGGTAGAGATACTGAAGTGGTTTGCTATTTCCTTCTCCAGTGGATTAGGGCAGACACAGGTTAAGTGACTTGCCCAAGGTCACAAAGCTAGTAAGTGTCTGAGGTCACATTTGAACTCAAGTCTTCTTGACTCCAGGTTTAGCACTCTATCCAACAGGCAAACTAGCAGCCCTTCACTCTTGCCCATATTTTCCTATATGTTGCCCAATGAGGGAAGTCCATGGATATGTCTTTTCATTGCCTTTGGGTTACCTGAAACTTTAATTCTTAAGAGACTGTGATAATCAGTGATTCAGGGGCATAGAGCACCACTGAGAGGATACTGATGCTAGGAGATGATCTGTTTAAGAGAGAAGCTTAGGAACATTAAAAGAACTGCAATTTCTCAAAAGTAATACAACTTGGTTTTGCTCTATTAAGTTCTCTGCCTACAATGTCTGCCCAAACCACATGAACTGATGTGACCAACTGTATGTACATATATATCCATAAAGCATGGCATTATGGTCAAAGCACAGGCATTCTTCATTCACTCGGTTATAAGAGTTTGTAGATTATCAGGATCAACCCTTAAGTGATTAGATAAGGGCTTCCTTGGGAAGAGTGTGAAGTTATGGCAACTAGTACTATGTCATCAAATGAGAATAATAAATAATAACAATAATCTCTAACATTTATACAGCACCTTAAGGTCTGCAGAGTGACTTACGTATATTATCTCAGTTGAACTTGACAACAGTGTGGTGAAACAGGTGCTACATTCTCCCTTTTACAGATGAGGACACTGAGGCTGACAGGGGTTAAGTGGAAGGCAGTGACTGTTTTTGCCTTCCTTGGTATCTTTAGTGTTTGGCAAAGTGCTTGGCACATAGTAAATGATTAACAAATGCTTGATGATTGACTGATTCCTGCCATACCCCCTTCTTGTACCTGTGGCACTTATTTTCTTGAACCTGAAACTTTATATTTATCCACATTTTCATCTTACTAGCTACAGTTCAATGTTCTAACCTGCCCAGAGTATTTATATATTCCGACTCTCAATTAGTGCTTTAGGTCATCTATAAAGATATGGCATCACTCCCCCATGCTTCCCTTGGTGAGTCCCTTCCAGTGGCCTCCATTCTGGGGACGGCCCAGGTGGGCTGTGCTTCATTTCCCTTCTGGCTGTGCTTCTGACTTTCCAGAATTCACCAGTGGGCCCTCACTGGGATAACTCCTCCCATCTCAGCTCCTTTTTATGTGTTTTCTTTCCCCATTAGTAGAGAGTAAGTACAGTCTGTCTTTTGGCTACTATTTCTACCATAGTAAGCACTTAAGAAAGGTTTGTTGCCTACCAGCCTCTGTAAAGCAGATAAGCAAGTCATCTATGTTTTTATACAAGTAATTTGTAAATATATGAAATATGAGAAAATAATCAACAACAAAAACAAAAATATGAAACATGAAGCACCAGACCAAGCATAGATTCCTGGGACATTCCAACAGATTGGTCCTTCTAAGTTAGCACTGGCCTACTAATGACAACTCTTTTAGTTCAGAGAGTGGTTTAGCAATTACATCTGCCAATTCTTTCAGTATTTTTGAATATAATTCATTTGTGCCTGATGACTTGAACTCATCAAGGTTAGCAAATCATCTCTTACTATTTCCCTACTTATCTTGGGTAACCCAATTATATCTTTTTATCCTATTTGATTTTTGTCTATGTATTTCCTTAAATCCTTCATGGAATATCCACTCCAAACGCTAGAATCTCTTTTTCCCTTTTAAGTACCTCAGTTCCAAATGCAGTCTGTACTTCATATAGCTACAGTTATAAAAATAAATACCAAATCCTTTGTAAATATAAATCTGCTGTGAGGATAATTAATGCCTATGGCAAAAATACTATTTTTGTGCTCATACTTTTGCTGAGTGCACTTGAGTACTTAGTGCAGATCTCTGCCCAAGTTTGGCTCTAGTCTGATACATGAGAACAGCCTACCTTGCATAAATAGCATCTGTACAACTGGAAGATGAGAAGAACTCGGAGAGTACAGCTGAAGCTCTGTAGCCAATCAAAGCCAATCATTATTGGGTTAAATAACTTTTACAACTGAGATGTCAGGAAGAAGTGAGAAAATACCTGGGGGTGTGTAGTAAGCAAGGAAGAACCTGAGACATAGGACACTTTCTCATAATGCGACTGAATAATCCAGTTGGAACTTCCAAGTGCATAGCCAGAGCTAAGGGGAGTCACCTGTACTGCACCGAAAAGCTCCTGCAAAGCAACATAAAATTATTTTTGAAGCTAAAAACCACACTACATGCACCTACATTTTCTCTCATTCACAATAAAAACATTTCAAAATAAACTAGCCAGAAAAATAGTAAAGGTTACAGGGTCACCACTGAAAGGTGGTTATTTTTACATATCCTTCAGGTTTAGTCCATTTGCATCTGCCATGCACACAATGACTAAGGACATAATGAATGAAAATGGTGGTCCTTTAAAAGATGAAAGAAATACCAATACTTTTTAAAAGCTGCTTCAGGGCTGATTCTTGGCAAAACCGGGCAGAGATATGAGATATGGGAAGGCTCTGGTCACCTGAGTCACTGCTTCAAAGAAATGTCTGACAGATTTTTCCCGTGCTTCCTGTTATGTTCAACACTTCCTATTTGTTTTCCCAAAATTTCTAAGGAAATCCTCATTGCCCTGAGGGGGATAGGAAGAGATAATCTTCTACATCTCATCAAATGGGAGCAGGTTCTAGAGAAGAATATAAGGGACAGGAAAGGCCCATTTCCTCCCTTACTGCAACTCAGAAATTGGACAGTTACAGGAAGGGGAAGCCACTACCAAATAACTCTGAGTTCTGCCCTTGGAGGACAGGAGAAAGTGACAAACGATCAGCGAGCTGTCAAGCTGTGCTCTACCTATTCACTTTTTATGCACCAGAGTGGGGCCACTAGGGAATTAGAGGCTTCAAGGAAGGGAAACTAAAGGATTCTTATAGCTCCAGAAGAACATTAAGGATTTTAGCTGCTCATAAATCACTGAAGTCAAATGAGCACTCACAATTTTCTGAGAATAGCCCACAAGCTGGATTTTACTGAGAGCAGAGTTCACTTCTTGGGTGGTGTAGCACCTTCTCCACGTTGAAACTTCCACTGCGTCTTTGAGGGGAGCAGGCAACAGTCTGTGAATACACAATATACATTGTCTATTACACAACATACAGAACAATTTCCCTTTAGAATACAGCCTTCTCTTGTCTCCACCAAAAAACCTGAAACAGACTATGGTTATAGGATAGTTAAGATGCAGAACTGAAATGGAGGCCTGTGCTGAAAAAGAAAGTCTAGGATAAAAGAACAGAGAAAGAGTACTATTTGTAATACTTAATAGAAATAATAAGAAATCTATTTCTATCAAAATTATAATTTGTTCTATAATACAGTCTGAAGACCCACTGTATATATATTATGTCAAGTAATTTCAATTCTCCTAGTCTCAGCTTGTCAATTGATAAAATAGTGATAACAACCCTTATCTTTCTTTGCATAAACATTTGGGCAGATTTGCCAATTTACTAGTTAAGAATATTTACATAAAGAGTATCACTGTTACCATGTATGTATCAAAAAATAAGTAGTGAATGGCTTTTGAGTTCTAAATCCCTCAGAAGGATATAAAGGAACAGTGTTTCTGTCCTTAAAGAACATAGATACAAAAACATGTCCATAAAGGATTGGTGCATTTGTAACAATTTGTAGCTTAGGAGGCAGCTACACAGCGCAGTAGATGGAATCAGGAAAATCTAAATTCATATCCAACCTCAGACATGGACTAGTTGTGTGACTCTCATCTGTGAAATGCTGGTAATAACAGCACTGACCTCCCAAGGTTGTTGATCGAATGAGATAATATTTATGAAGTGCTTAGCACAGGACCTGGCACACATTTGGTACTTAAATGCTTGCTCCCTTTCTCTTTCAGTGAATAAAATCTTAGGGAACTTCCTGGGACTCAGAAAGATTAAGAGACTTGTCCAGTACTCATTGGCACAATCTGGTGGAGATATAGGAAGCCCTTACATGCCATATGAAGGAACTGAATCCAGGGTTTGGACCCAAGTCTACTTGATTCTTAAGGCTAAATATGTTGTGATTTCTAATTTTATAATATCTTACATACACATGCCCTTATTTTCATTTACACTGCCTCACCTCTCCTCCAAGTCCATATTTTCTCTCATCTGGCCTATTGCAAAAGCCTTCTAATTGCTCTCCTTGACCCACGTTTCTCGCCACTCCAAGCCGCCCTTCACTCAGCTGCCAAAGTGATCTTTCTGAAGCACAGGTCTGACCATGTCACTGTCCCCACTCAAAAAACTCCAGTGGCTCCCTAGCAGCTTCTTAACTTTCACTTCTCTCCACACGCTCTGCAATATGGCTACAGTGGCCTGTTTGTTATTTCTCAAACACAAGGAATCACTCTATGCCATGGCGCTGGCTCTCTCCCCCAGACCTATACACTACTCCTCATCTGTTGCTTTTTAAAAAAATTCTCAAAGGAGAATCCCAAAAGGTTTTAGGAAAATTTGGAGAGGAAAAGAACATTTTTTTAGATGGAAGGGACCAGGAAGATTAAATAGAAGAAAATGAAAATGTACTGGAGCTGAGCCTTGGAAGAAGAGACAGATTCTGAAAAGTAGAAGTGAAAAGGGAATAGATCCAGGCACTCCACGTCTAGAAAGAGTGCAGTAATATGAAACAGGACAGAACAAAATGCTCAACTAAAGGGTCTGTGATTTTGTTTTAGAAGGAAAAGAACACTACTGAAGGTTTTGGAGAAGGAAGCTATAACCTAGGGTATAGTGGGAATAACACTTTGACAGTCTTAGTGTGTAGGAGCTAGAGATAAAACAGGTAAGATGTGCAGCATCTCTGGACTCTGAGCTTCCTTCCCTGGACATTATCTTCTTCACTCCTGCCCTGGGACACAGAAGGGCAAGTATATTTCTTGCTATTTTCAGAATCTCTCTGCCTGCCACCATTATTCAGCAACCTCTCTTCCTCTGAGGCTCATTTTATTTGGCTATTCCACTCTATGCAGAGATCTTAGTGTTCTCAACAAGCCAATAAACTCTCAAAGAGCTCAGCGGCTAATTAAGCTGGCTTGAAGCTATCTCTCCTCTATAATCCCTACCCCAGTATTTGGGGATTTCAATTTATGTGCTGATGTGCCCTCATTCCCTTGGCTTCCTGGTTCACCTACATCCTCAACTTTCATAAGTTCAGGTAGAAAGTGTTGATTGTTTTGAAAGAAAACCGGGATTCCAGGAGGCAGAGGTAAAGAGGGCATGCATTCCAGGCACAAAGGACAACTAGATCAAAGGTGCCAAGATGGGAAATATCATTTGTGACAAAAAGCAATAAAGCCAGTATAGCCAGTCTATAGTGGGAAAAGGAGTAAGGTATAAAAATTGGAGAGGCAGGTTAGGACCAAGTTAGGAAGGGCTTTAAAAACTTATTTAGAGGAGTTTATATTTGATCCTGGAAGAGACAGGGAACCACTTAAGTTCACTGAGTAGGGGAGTGACTATCTCTTCTTTCACTCTTGTCTCACAAGATATAAATGTTCTCTTTGTCAAGGCAAACCTCTCTACATGTACAAGTGATCCCATTCCATTCTACCTTGTTTTCTCCAATAGGTTTCCTCTTTTTCATCTCTACTCTGTTCCCTTATCTATAATTTATCCCTGTCTCCTGGCTGCTTCCCTATTGCCTACACACATGTCCGTGTGTCCCCCTCCTTAAAAATCTTTATGTGACCCGTTATCTACTCTCGCAATGGCCTTTCCTCAATTTCATCCTTTATAACCCCTCTGCAGTCTTTGACACTGCTGATCACTCTCTTTTACCTGGATACTCACTTCTTTCTGTTTTCCTGACACTGTTCTCTCCTGGCTCTCTGCCTATGTTCCTTCTTAGTCTTTGCTAGATCTTCTTCTATGCCATGCCCACTAAGAGAGTGTCCTGGGCTGTCTACTCTTCCTCTCCTATACCATTCCACTTAGTGATAGCATCAGTTCCCATGGATTCAATTATCATCTCTATGCTGATGATTCCGAAATTTAATTATCCAATTCTAACCTTTCTGCTGATCTCCAGTGTCACATTTCCTACTGCTTATTAATCTCTTGAACCAGATGTCCTGTAAACATCTTCAACTCAACACGTCCAAACCGAACGTTACAGTCTGCCATGTACACTGTAAGCCAGCAATGCTGGCCTCTCTGCTGTCTCTCACACCACCAGATTCTGGGTTTTTCTACTGGGTGTCTCTCCTGTCTCAGATTCTCTCCCTCCTCCTCTCTGCTTCCTAGTTTCCTTCAATTCCTGGCTAACATCGCCACCTGATCCTTTATACAGCTTGTTTGTGGTTGTTTGTGTGCCGCCTCCGTCAGACTGTGAGCTCCTTAAGAGTAGGGTCTGTTTTCTTTGTATCTGCAGAGCTTAGCATAATGCCTGGCACACAGTAGGTACTTAATACTTACTGACTGACTAACTGGTTCACAGAATTTTAGAACTCGAAAGACCTTCATAGGTTATCTAGGCCAACTCCCTCATTTTGAAGATGAGGAAACCAAGGTATAGAGAGGTTAAGTGACTTGCCTCATTGATGGTATCATTGAGACTAGAACGGTAGCCTAGCTTTTAATCCAGGATTCTTTTTTTCTCACTGACTTGTTTATTTACTTTTAGTTTACAAGATTCAGTTCCACAATCCCTTGAGTTTCAAATTTTCTCCCCTCCCCTGCCCCCCCAATGGTGGCATGCAATCAGGTATACGATCTGCAAATACTTTGACATTGCACAATAGTCTGGTTGTATAGAAGGGTTGTAACCAATGGAGTGAACAATGGGAAAAAAAGAAACAAAACCAAACATGGAAAAGAGCGATAGCATGTAGATTGCTTCAGTCTCCATTTAAACTATGTTCTTTCTAGATCTTTCTCTGAATATAGGTATCTCCTTCCATCCTCAGACTTGTAGAGTCGTCTTATAGCTGTGTGTGGCTGAGAAGAGTCCAGTTTATCAAGATTGGTCATCACACATACGACGTGTCTGTGATTGTGTACAAATTTTTTCTGGTTCTGCTCTTCTCACTTAGCATCAATTTGTACAAGCCTCCCCAGGTAACTATGAAGTCCATCTCCTCCCCATTTCTTATAGCACAATAGTATTCCACTACATTCATATACCATAACTTGTTTAGCCATTCCCCAATTGATGGGCATCCCCTAAATTTCCAGTTTTTTGCCACCACAAAGAGAGCTGCAATAAATATTTTTGTACATATGGGTCCTTTTCCCACTTCTATGATCTTTTTGGGATATAACCCCAGAAGTGGTATTATTGGGTCAAAGGGTATGCAATTATAGTTCCAGATTGCTCTCCAGAATGGTTGTATAAGTTCACAGCTCCACCAACAATGCATTAGTGTTCTAATTTTTCCACATCCTCTCCAGCACTTGTCATTTTCCTGTTTTGTCATCTTAGCCAATCTGACTGGTGAGATGTGATACCTCAAAGTTGTTTTGATTTGCATTTCTCGAATCAATAGTGATTTAGAGCATTTTTCCATATGCTTAAAGATATCTTTAATTTCTACCTCTGAAAATTGCCTGTTCATATCCTTTGACCATTTATCAATTGGGGAATGACTTGTATTTTTATAGATTTTACTTAATTCCCTGTATATTTTAGAAATGAGGCCTTTATCAGAGACACTGGCTGCAAAAATTCTTTCCCACAGGATTCTTTTTAAAAAAAATTTATTTATTTACTTTTATTTTATAACATTCAGTTCCAAATTCCCTTCAGTTTCAAATTTTCTCCCCTTCCCTTTCTTGTCTTATAACCTTGCATTGCTGAGAGGAGTCCAGTCTATCAAAGTTAGTCATCACGGATATGTTGTGTCTGTAATCATGTACAAAGTTCTCCTGGTTCTGCTCTTCTCATTCAAAATCAGTTTATACAAGTTTCTCCACGTTATTATGAAGTCCATCTGCTCCTCATTCCTTATAGCACAATAGCATTCCATTACATTTATATACTACAACTTGTTTAGCCATTCCCCAATTGATGAGCATCCTCTTGATTTCCAATTCTTTGCCACCACAAAAGGAGCTGCAGTAAATATTTTTGTACATATGGGTCCTTTTTCCACTTCTATGATCTCTTTGGGATACAACCCCAGAAATAGTATTGCTGGGTCAAAGGGCATGCACTTATTTATAGCCCTTTGGGCATAGTTCCAGATTGCTCTCCAGAATGGTTTGATCGGTTCACAATTCTCCAACAATGCATTAGTGTTCCAATTTTTCCACATCCTCTCCAGCATTTATCATTTTCCTGTTTTGTCATCTTAGTCCATCTGACATGGTGAAATGTGGTACCTCACAGTTGTTTTGATTTGCATTTCTTTAATCAACAGTGATTTAGAACATTTTTTTGATATGTTTATCTTTAATTTCCTCCTCTGAAAACTGCCTGTTCATATCCTTTGACCATTTATCAATTGAGGAATGACTTATATTCTTATAGGTTTGACTCAATTCTCTGTACATTTTAGAAATGAGGCCTTTATCAGAGACACTGGTTGTAAAAATTCTTTCCCAATTTTCCACTTCCCTCTCAATCTTGGTTACATTAGCTTTATTTGTACAGAAACTTTTCAATTAAATTTAATCAAAATTTTCCATTTTGCATTTCATAATGCTCCCTAACCTTGTTTGGTCATAAAATTTTCCTTTCTCCATAAATCTGACAGGTAAACTATTCCTTGCTCTCCCAGACTGCTTACAGTATCAGCCTTTACACCTAGATCATTACCTCAAGGATTCTTTTAAGTACATGTCACTGCATACCATGATAAAAGTAATATCTAAGGAAGACTAATCTAATAGTAGCATTGAGGAAGAATAGGATCTAAAACTATTACTGTTAGAAAAAGTATATACTTTCATGGTTGTTTCAGTATTAAAGTATCATATAATATGAGTATCGCACTAAAGTCTGGCTCAGAATTCACTATGAGCCCCATAGGAAGTTCTTATAAGATATGTGTATGGGTGTGTATGTGTGTGAGGGGCAGTGAGGAAGGGGAGGATGTGTTAAGAGTGACAGGCAGTTCTCACTGTAAGGCCCTGGCATATTTCCAAAGTCTTTTTTTTTTTAATTTTATTTTAGTTTGCATCGTTCATTTCCACAAGATTTTGAGGTACATATTTTCTCCCCATCTTTTCCCTACCCACCACCCCAAAACAGCCATCCCAGTATATCCCCCCTCCCCCAGTCTATCCTCTCTTATGTCTTCCCCCCTCACCCCTCTGACTTTTCGGTACGGCAGGATGGATCCCAACCACAGTGCCTGTGTATCTCAAGTTCCAGTTGGATGTAGTTAATAGTAATAATAATAATAATTGCATATATACATAGATACATATTTATAACATTTGATTATGGAACTTTAGATTCTAGATTCTTTCTCTTCCTCCCTCGTCACCCACCCCCACTGGAAGGACAAGCAATCAAATACAGGCTGAACATGTGAAATTAT